>CM069919.1:9525150-10725150 GCA_036172225.1 Cryptocoryne crispatula var. balansae
TTAACAAGATCAAAGACCAAAATTGGTAACAAAAAATACATTTCTCCTCTTCGTAGGTGGTATGTAATCTTCAGGACTTCCGCCAAGCACACTGCATCCAATCCCCACCATGCCATAATCTATGTAAAACTATGTTATTTAAGGCAATTGCCACGGTCGCCTAAGCAACAAGACAAGGTAAGGTGATGATTTCCCCCCTCGCCTCAGCCCTCAGATAACTTCGTCTCAAGCAGTCACTTGTTCTTCGGTCACCTAGGCGACCACCCCAAGTGCCCTTACGCACTTTACTGCCTCTCACTTAACTTGGAGTTCGGACCTAGACCACTGTTGGAACCTCGAATTTTCTCATCCTTTTGTGGTGGCAAGAAAATTCTTTTGATAACACAGGCTAGCATTGACTACTATGAAAATATGTGGTGATGACGGAGTATTAGGCTAGGGTGATGTGGTATTATTTTATAGGAGCACCCAGGATGGTTCCACGAGATTTGCTAAGTGTCGATATGGGTATCACCCACCACTTAGATGATGCGAACCACAATTGGTAATTTGTGAGGTTATCGACGAGTTCTTTGAAAATAAATTTGACCTCTCTCCACCGGACTTACTAATATTCCGGTGTTAATTACATCGAGCGAACACTCGAATACCACTTGATTAATGATCATGACAACATATTGATCGGAAGTCATTCATCCCACATAAAGAAAATTTTGGAAGTCATATCACAATGGCCTTATGAGATGGAATTTGGTTGAACTTAATTCGAACTTTTAAGTTTTGGGTTCATTGATTTTTCTTTAAGATTTGATTTGATTTGATTTGTTCATGTCTTTGGTCATTTGTTAACTTAGACAATTTTGAGTTGATCTCTTTTTTTTTTATTTGTTTGTAGGAATTAATTTCCATTTTTTTTTTTTTGTGTGTTTGTTAGCATTTTTTGCTTGATTTAAATGAATTTACTATATATTATTAAGATTTATTCTTAATAATATTGATCACTTTAATTTTTAAAACATGGTTGATTTTAATCCAACATAACTTGTTTTTGCAGTCATTGGTTGACATTTTTTGTACATTATTTAATGACATAATTTTGGTTGGATTATGTTAACATTTTTATTAACGTTTTGATCATTTATTTGATTTGAATTTTGTTATGCATACTTATTTAATTAAGTAGCATTATCAATTTGGGTTGATTTTATTTTTTATGGTTAAGTCGGATTTAAACTTAACATGTTTTGTAACCATTTGTAGTTATTTTTTATGTATGATTTTATGGTATGAATTTGATTTGATTATGATGATATTTTTGTTAATAAATAAGTAATTATTTGATTTAATCAAATTTATGATTTGATTTTTAGATTTACTTATTTGATTTGAATTGATTTAATCGGAATTTGATTATTGATTAAGTTTGGAAATTATTTAAATGATTTATTTGGAGTTTATTCCATCTTTTGGAGTCCGTTGGGGATTTGGTGTCACTTTTGGAGTAACATAACACATCCATGTCGAACTTGAATTTCATTTCATGTCGATGCGAGTACATAGGAGTACAACGAATGGAGAGGGCATTCGAAGCCTTTTTCTCGATACATGTCATGACTTATGTTCCTGGGTTTGGACCGGGCATTTCGGTTTGACCGAGTTGGATTTTCATTTAGAATTCCCGTTCGTGTTTGACCGGCATTTCGGATTGTACCGAGTTGGGTTTTCATTTAGAATTCCCGTTCGGTTTGACCAGAAGCATTTCGGTTTGACCGGAGTTGGGTTTTCGATTTGAATTCCCGTTCGGTTTTGACCGGCATTTCGGTTTGGACCGAGTTGGGTTTTCGATTTGAATTCCCGTTCGGTTTGACGGCATTTCGGTTTGACCGAGTTGGGTTTTCGATTTGAATTCCCGTTCGGTTTGACCGGCATTTCGGTTTGACCGAGTTGGGTTTTCAATTTGAATTCCCGTTCGGTTTGACCGGCATTTCGGTTTGACCGAGTTGGGTTTTCTATTTGATCCCGAGTAGCTTAACTTCGCATTTTTTTAAATGCGGCCTACTCGATCCCTCTCGCGAAACGAGATAGGATCGGGATCGATTGGACTTTGGAGGTCGGGCGAAACCCTTACTCCCTTCTCGAATGACGAAAACCCGATTCGAGGCGGTTGGAATTTTCTTTGGAAGTTGGGCAAAACCCTTCCTTCCTTTTTGAAGAAATTGGGACTCACTTCGAAGATCAGAGCTTCTCTCTCCTCAAAAGCCAACTTTTTTCCAACACTCTCCAACCCCCTTCCACGTATGGCCATGTGGGGGTATTTATAGAAGATTTTGGAGGGGCATTTTGGTCACAAAAAATCACCCCACTCAGCCCATTTTCATGATAGTGGGGGTGACCCGACTCGGGGGTGAGTTTAACCTCCGCTTTCTCCTTATTTATGTCTTCTGTTTGACCGGAAGTCAAACCAGTGGTAAAGTCACCTTGGGGTGACCATATCCGAGTAGTGGGGCCACTCCTGGACGTGGGGATCATGGGGGAGGCTGGTTGATCGAGTCTCCCTTCTTTCCCCCCTTTTTTTGATTTTTCTATGGTCCGTTTGACCAAACTCCCCCTTTGTTTGACCGGGGGTTGTGCGTGCGCGCATGCTGGCCGCTGGCCAGCGTGGCAGCGCTCTTTTTTTTTTTTTTTTTTTAAACCGGGGAGGCACTGGCCGGCGGGGGCGGGCGCGCAGCGTGCGCCCGCCGCTGCGCGCACGTCCGCGCAGCCGCCGCGCGGCCGTTGGCCGCGCGGCCCGCGTTTTTTTTTTTGTTTTTGTTTTTTTTTAATCTCCCCCCTCCCCTGGTTTGACCGGGGGAGCCCGGTTGACCGGGGGTGCCGCGCGCGCAGCCCCGCGCGCGCGTTCGCCGCGCGGCTGAGCCGCGCGGCCTGCTGCTTTTTTCCTTTTTTTTTCTCTTCTTCACTTGTTCACCCGGGATTTGTCTCCGTTGACCGGGAGTTGACCCGGGACACTGTTCACCCGAAAAAACACTGTTCACCCGAGAGATATCGCGGCTTCCTCTCTCCCCGCGCACCCATCTCTCTCGCGGCCTCCGAACGCTCCTCTTCGCGGTGGCTTGGCAGCGGCGACTCTTCTTCCATCCGGCGAGAAGGGCAGCGGCGGCAACGGGTGGCCTAGCGACGGTGGCCGGTATTCGGCGCCGTTTCTCTCTTTCTCCCATTGCTTGGAGGTGCCGGTCGGTGACGTAGCGGCGGCTTCTTCCCTCGGCCTCTCCCCTGTTTCCGCACGGCAGCGAGCGACGCACGGCGGCGGCGGTGCTTCCTCCGTCTCCTTCTTTACCATCTCCATTGGCGAGGACTTCCCCCGGCGGCTCTCCCTTGTGGAGACGAGCGGCAAAAGGGAAGTTGATTACGTACGCCGAGCGACGGGGAACGACCGACTTCTTCTAACACATAGGTATATATTTTTTTGCTTTATTTCGACGGCGGCCGTCGACGTCGTTTTGCGACGTCGACGGACGCGAACATGTTTCGGACTGTCCTTTACGCATCGGCGCTTTCAGATTTGGTTTCGGCAGCGGCGTCGACGTCGTTTCGCGACGTCGACGGGCGCGAACACGCCTCGGACCGTCTTCACGCATCAGCATTTTCGATCCGGTTTCGAGCAGCGACGTCGACGTCGTTTCGCGGCGTCGACGGGCGGGCTGCGCCTCGGACCGTCTTCTACGCATCAGCGTTTCAGATCCGATTTTGGCAACGACGTCGACTCCGTTTCGCGACGTCGACGGGGGCAAGCATGCCATGGACCGTCTTTTACGCATCAGTGTTTTCAGATCCGATTGTGGCAGCGGCGTCGACGTCGTTTCGCGGCGTCGACGGAGGTGAATGTGCCTTGGTCCGTCTTTTACGCATCAGCGTTTTCAGATCCGATTTTGGCAGCGAGGTCGACGTCATTTCGCGACATCGACGGGGCCAGAGCGAACACGTCACCGGACCGTCTTCTACGCATCAGCGTTTTCAGATCCGGTTTCGGCAGCGAGGTGGACGTCGTTTTGCGGCGTCGGCGGGGCGAACGCCTCGGACCGTCTTTTACGCATCAGTGTTTTCAGATCCGATTGTGGCAGCGGCGTCGACGTCGTTTCGCGGCGTCGACGGGGCGAACACGCCTCGGACCGTCTTCTACGCATCCAGCGTTTTCAGATCCGGTTTCGGCAGCGGCTTGTCGGCGTCGTTTAGCGGCGTCCGACGGGGGCGAACACGCCCTTCCGGACCGTCTTCTACGCATCAGGCGTTTTTAGATCCGATTTTGCAGCGACGTCGGCGTCGTTTCGCGGCGTCGGCGGGGGCGAACACGTCTCCAGGACCGTCTTTTACGCATCAGCGTTTTCAGATCCGATTTTGGCAGCGAGGTCGACGTCATTTCGCGACATCGACGGGGGCGAATATGCTTTGGTCCGTCTTTCACTCATCAGCATTTTCATATCCGATTTTGGCAGCGACGTCGACGTCGTTTCGCGGCGTCGACGGTCGCGAGCATGTCATGTACCCTTCCTCCGCGCATTGACGCTTTTGGACCTGATTTCGGCTGTGACGTCGGCGTCGTTTCGCGATGTCGACGGAGGGGAAACGCCCTCAGCCTTGTTCCTTTCACGTATGTCGAACATGGGGCCGTTCGGACCTGATTTCGACGTCGACGTCGGTGTTAAGAAAGTGCTGCTTATCCAATCAGGATTTTTTTTTTTTTTTTTTTTTTTGGTTTCAACGAAACCGGTCTATATTTTTTTGAATAACACGCGCACGTGTTTGACCCTTTTTTGGGTTTGAGAATTTTTTGTTCAACAAATGCCCCCGCGGGACATTTCCCGGAGACGAGGTTGGAGGGGAGTGTCCCGTGTTCAAACGGGTTTAGCTACACCCCCTTTTTTCTTTCTCCCCTCGTTTGTTAACCTTCATGGATAAGAGATATTTCTAGTATACCACTAACATCTCTTCTTCCTTTCTCCTTTTTTTGTGTAGAGCAACTATGGCGCGTGGAGGAGCTCAATTTAGACGGGGAGGTGGTCGTGGTGAGCCTGCTCGCAGGCGTGGCAGGGGCTTTCATCCCATTGCCGCCCCGAGGCAGCCAATTTCTTCTGCCCGATGCGACTCCGCCGAGGAGGGTGATGCCGGGGGCCTAGTCACGTTTGATACTTCCTGTGGGGCAGCTTGACTTCCACTTGGCCGCCGGGAATTGGTTGGCACCATAGGCGGCACCGGTTTGGTTGACCCCCGACTAATCAGATTTTCTGGGGGGCGTTTTTCTTATGATCCGCCTGCGGATTCCCCGGCGCATTATCCTTCAGATGATAGTTTATTGTGCTACATCCGAGGCTCTCTTGTTTTTGAAGATGAGCAGTTGACTTCTGAAGACAAGAGCCGGTTAGAGCGAGCCATCTTGAGGGGCAGAGATATACTGCAGGGCGTGGTGGCCTTTTCTTACCCTTCTTTCCCAATCGGCTTGGCAGGTCGCGACAGTTTGCCAGGACCCTTGTCGTTGGGGTTGTTAGGGGGCTGTTTGAGGAAGCACGTCACCAGCTTTTCCTTTACTCCAGGCATGTGGTCTTTAAACGGCCCATGTCGCTCAGATGCAGCGAGGTACAGGACTGGTTATTTCATAGCACCGAGCAACCAATCTTTTTCTTCTGAGGGTTTTGATGGCAGATGCATCCTTGATGGGATTCTGGACCATAGTATCGACAGTTGGTATGGTCGCTTGTCAGTGGAGCGATCCCGTATTCGCGTGCGGGAGCTTGTGAGTGGGCAGGTATATCCTAGCCAACTTGACGGCGGCTTGAGATGATTGGGCTTCATGATGCCGTCAGGGCTGCTTTATACGAGTATCCCTATCACGAGGGATATATTCAGGCACTAGCGGAAAGGTTCAACCGGAGGTGGAACGTATTTGTGACTGCCGAGGGGGAGACCTCCCTAGACCTGTGGGGTTTCCGCATACTTACAGGGCTGCCCATTTCTGGGCTCATGTATGAGGAAGTTGTTCTGGATGACTTGCACAGGAGCCAGACTGATGATCAGGGTGACTATAAGCTGGCTTCTTGTACAGCGTATATGCAGTAAAGATTTGGCGAGACCTTTCCCGGTTGGGTATCGGCCGACGACAGGCTGGTGCGCATCGAGTGACATGTGATGCATGGGTACTGCGGCATTTTATGGTGGTCCCTTACTGTATGACGAGCTTTTGCCGGAACGGGTTTCGAGAGGACGGTCCGTGTTCGGATTGACGGACCTCCTCCCTCTGTCGGGGACGGACACTCGAGCCTCCTTCGAGACAGAGGATCCATGGGAGGTGGGTGAGGTGACTCACTTAGCAGCGTACCTTGCCTACTGGCTTTGCACTTTTGCCATTCCTTTTGGGGAGGCAGAGGTGATTCGGGCCAGTGTTCTATATCCGGCTTGCCGTCTTGCTTGTGGGACTCGGTTGGCACTTGCTCGGCAGCTACGGGTGCCATATTTCATTCTTTTGGGGCCATCGCAACTCATCCCTCTCCCGGGGATTGTTCGATTTTGATGGCCACTCACTTTGTCGACGTATGGGCCGCCTCCTTGTTCGGCGGTATGCCAATTCCAAGTGATATGATTGACCCGTTCGCCCGTTGATATTGAGGTTTACGAGGCTGTCCTCCCGGTGAAACCACTTTTTCAATTGAAGAATGCCAGGAAGCTTCTATCTACACTTCCATTTAACGGGAATCGTGGTCTCCGTTTTGATCATTGCAGCTTTGGTCGTCGACCACATTCTGCCAAAGAGTCGGAGGGGGGTTGTACCTGGGTGGACCCCCTCACGAACAGGTCAGGGAGGAGAGTTGGTCGGGAGTGGGAGTTGAGTACACGGCCCGGAGTTTTAGTTTTCCGACGTGGCCGTTATACCATTCTGTAGCCGAATTACCCCCACCGTTTTGGCGGGAACTTTGGCTTTGACCGAGTGTGGTTCCCGATGCGATTTCTCCATACCGGCCCGGGGTTTATGAGAAGCTTGGCAGTCATTTAGTAGCTGCAGAGAGGAGGATGCATTTCGTTCGCAGAGACTCGGTTTCCCAGCCTAGCATCCACGCCCGCCGGCTCCTGCGGGGATTTTGATTTGATATATAGTAGCCGGTGGTCACATCGAGCCACGATTACGTTCTACTTCCCAATGTTTTGACGAGAGATCGAGCATGCCGAGGCTATGTTTGACGGATCGGGCTCCGCCGTAAATTTCTTCTACCTTGCTTGGTAAAGATTTTCCTTCCATCGAACAACGTGTGTTGGATGCTTATGATGCATGGAAGAAGGATGGGATGTTACCCTCCCTCTCTTCCGTGCGCTACGGGGGTGTGCTTCCCCGTTAGTGGAGCCTCTTAGAGTTCCGCAATATAATACGCGGCCTCACAGGAGCCCTCGGCCGTTGGTAGTACGGCATGCTTGTACGGGACCATGTACGGAGGCCACTCCAAGGTTCCCGCTCGCTGAGCATCTATTTGGTGATCACGCTTTAGAGAGGCTGGACCCGGGTATTTGGTGGAGGCTATTTCTTCTTGGGGGCCACTTGATGATGCCTTGGATGTGGAGCGGTGTCGCTACTTTTGGCGATGTTTATTCCGCAGTTTTGAGTGCGGCCTCTCCAAGGTGGGGAGGGACGCCGGCTTGTTGCTACACCGTCCACCTACTCTTTCTTCGACGGGTATTCTTTTGTCCACTTGCTCCTTTTTCCTATATGTGTGTTTATCTTGTTAGTTGTAACACTAACTTACACAACATATACAGAGCCTCGGGACGTGGGTTCCTCTCGTAGACGCCCCCTGACCTCCTCAGGTGCAAGTGAGACTTCTCGGCCTTAAAAGGCCACGCGCTATACCAAGCTCGATCCCCCCTCTCGAGGTATGGATTAGCCCATTTGTTTCATCTATGTATGTTGGCTTCATGCGGACTAACACACTTTCTTATAGCTTCTTCTGCTACACAGCCTGTGTCATTTGCGGGACCAAGCCTTCATCCCAGGTCTAAGGGGAAAGCCCCTATTAGGAGTGAGCCGGCCGAGCGTCACCGCCCGATTGTGATCGATCCCTCTCCTTCTCCTTTGAGTGATGGAGCGATAGGCAGGGAGGATGTCTATCCTTTCTTCGCGGAGGATCTCTTATCGGGGATGCTCCTCCTTCGAGTATATTTTCTTTTGGGATTATCACCTAGGAGTAACCTTATTGTATGTTCAAGGTTATTAACTCCTTTTTCATTTGTAGTTGAGGTGCCTGATAGGAGTATACCTCGTGAGGCTGGTAGCCCACCTGCGGCCCATGATACGGACGACGATGTTTTGAGTGCACCATCTGTACCTGGTCCATATCTTCTACCATGGTGTGAGATTGTAGTCCCATGTGCTACCCTTCCTCCACTCTCAGAGGTGAGTTTTTAGGAGCTGTTCTCATACCCTTGTTGACTTTGATGAAGCCGTGCCTTTACTTTCTTGGGCTACTTGTTTCTTGTAGGCCTCTGAACCATTCATTCCATCGTGCCCTGAAGGGGCCAATGAGCCAGATGGTCCACCACTGGTTAGTCCAGACGTGACCTCGATCGAAGATGAGGTTGGAGAATGTGCCCCACACGGTAAGGCTTTTTCATATTTTCTATTTGGAGATGCTCTTTACAAGTTCTGACTCCTTGACTACTTAATGCTTTCAGATCGAGGAGCTCAGAGTGTCAGTGTTGCCCAGGAAGTTGATCCCGAGCTTGGCATAGTGTGGCCGGCCTCTTCCACGGGACGCCAGCGATCCTCCCAAGGCATGGGTCAGACCCTCCTACAATCTTTAGACGGCCTTTTGGATCCTCTTCTCTCAGTGGAGGATATGCGAGAAGATCTTCGGGCATTGACTTCTTGCTACCACTCTTTGGGTTGTCCCATGGAGCCATGGATTACAACAGTAGAGCGGCTTTGGCAGCAATTTTGCCAGCGACTGATGGACAAGAGGGTCCGAGTCACTTGGGAGGCGTCGCGCGGCCTCTTATTTGTAAGAAGACCACCCTCGTACGTGCGTCCGAGGCCGAGATCCGTTAGCTTGGATACACACTTGGGCATTTTCGCGGAAGAGGAGGGATTGCTTCAGGAGGAGTGCACCACGCTTGAGGACCGCCGCCGAGAGCTAGATGCTGAAATCCATATGGCGAAGGACCGTCTTGGGAAGCTTGAAGGGCTTGTACATGGAGCGAAGCAGCAGCATGGCGTGAAGACGGCAGAGGCTGCCCACCTGACACAAGAGATTCTGGAGCTCGAGAGGACAAGACCCTCCTAGCTTTTAGCTTTTTCTACTCCTTTGTATGCCTTATTCCATGATACACCAGTACTCTTCCTTTGTTTTATTGAAAGAAAAGACACTTTTGTGTATGGTGTGTGTTTTTTTTTTCATGCGAATGTGTGAATGTGGCAGAGAATAACAAAATTTCTTGTTAGTGAGACCTAAATTGTTTGTAGGCCTCGAGATAGACACCATCCCGAGGAGCGTGTTGGATGGGGTTGTGGGAGCCATACGGACTTAAAGGTCTTTGTAGAATATGAGCCAAGCGGATGTAGACTTAAATGTTATGATGGTATGAAATTTCGAACCATATAGGCTTAAAGGCCATGATGGTATAAAATTTAAAGCTATATAGGCCCTGAGAGCCATGATAGCATGATTTTTTTTTTTGGGTTACCTGATTTTGCCTAGGGCACCCTTTTGGGGTTTAGGGTTTAGGGTTTTTTTTTTTTTTTTTTTTTTACCCTAGCTAGGTATATTTTGACAATTTTGCCCTTAACCAATCAATTGAAGATGAATGGCTAAGTCTGTCGGGGCATCTCTATTTTTAGCCCCCCTCTTTTTTTTATTCAAGTGAAGAATTCAGGCTTCTTCGAGCCATTGATTGGGCGGTGAGGAATTAAGGCTTCCCCAGGGCCATAAGGCTTTAAGGGTTTTTGTATCATTTAGTTTGTGAACATGAATGAATCACATTCGACTTGTATGATACAAATTCTGGGCGGCTTCATGCCATTGGGACCCTTTGGCCTATGAGCATGAAAGGAAGCATGCTTGGCTTATAGGGTATGAACTTTTGGGGTGGCTTCATGCCATTGGAACCCGTGGACTTGGGAGGATGAAAGTATCATACTCGGCCTTGAGGTATGAAGTTTGGGGTAGCTTTGTGCTACTTGAACCCGTGAGCTTGGGAGGATGAAAATATCAAGCTCGGCCTTGGGGTTATGAAGTTTGGGGTGGCTTCGTGCCAAAAGGAAACCCACAGGCTTGGGAGGATGAAATGATCATACTTGGCCTTGGGGTTTAGAATTTGGGGTGGCTTCATGCCATTTGAAACCCGTGGGCTTGGGAGGATGAAAGGATCATACTCGGCCTTGGGGGTTTCGAATTTATAGCCCATTCTCTGGCCAATTTTGTTGAAATTCATGCTCGGGTGCATAGTATTTCTTAATATGCTTCCCATTTAAAGGCGGAAAAGGAATTTCCCCTTTACTGTCGATCACAGTATATGCACCACCTTCAAACACCCTGTCAATGACATATGGGCCAAGCCAGTTTGGAAGGAATTTATTTTTAGGGCGTGCTGCCATGACATCCTTTTGTTTTACCATGACGAGATCTCCTTTTTGGAATGCTCTTTCTTTTACTAGTTTGTCGTAGGCTCGAGACATCCTAGCTTGGTAAACTTTGATGTGTTTGTAGGCTTAGCCTTTTTCCCTCCAACTTTTCCAACTCCACGAATCGCCTTTGTGCTTCGTCAAGTCCCTCGAAAGGGAAGGCCCGTGATGCACGGCGACTCGGTATGAGGCTAACTCGATTTCTACGGGTATTACGGCCTCACCTCCGTAAACCGAGGAGAAGCGGGGAACAACCTGTGGGAGTTTTGTATATGGTACGATAAGCCCATAATGCTTCTTGCATCTTATCATCCCAGTTCCGCTTTTTGCTCCCCACCACTTTGACAAGGAGTTTGCAAAGTGTTTTATTAAAGGCCTCGGCTAAACCATTGGCCTGTGGATTGTAGACGGTGGATGTCTTCCAATCAATATGAAATTTAGCGACCATTCTATAAATGGTTTGATTTCGAAATGGGGTACCGTTATCGGAAATAATCCGATTTGGTACACCGTATCTGTATATGATATGATGCCGAACAAACCGGGCTACCACTTCTCCCGTGACTTCCCTTGCTGGGATTGCCTCAGCCCACCGTGAAAAATAATCCGTTGTTGCGAGTATAAACTTGCAACCTCTGGAGGAGGGTTTAAAAGGGCCCACAATATCCATACCCCATTCGGCAAAAGGCCATGTCGGAGTAGTTGGACATAGTTGCTTTGGAGGGCGTTTCGGGACTGGCCCAAATGCTTGGCATTCATGACAGGCTTTAGCATATTTTTCACAATCAGTGTACATGTTTGGGCCGGTAATAGCCTTTCAACTTAATTGCAATTTTCATTTTGGGCCCGTATTGATGGGCTCCACATAAGCCACCATGAACTTCCCTCATTATTTGGCGGGCTTCTGGCATGGAAAGACATCTTGCAAGGATGATTCTTTCCTTTTCGGGCATCAACCGATATAATTCCCCACCCAAAAGTTGGTATGAGGCCGCCCTCCTTGTGAGCTGAATACGCTCTGCCCGATCATCAGGCAGGATGCCGTTCTTGATGTTGATGATTGGTTGGCGCCAATCGCTTCTTCCAAATGTTTGTCGGTGCCTTCTTCTAGGAAATTGACCTCCCTAGTGGCAAATTCACCATCTTCTTTAATAGAAGTCGGAATCAATCTTCGATGTTTGACCACAATGCCAAGCTTTCCTTCGGGTGGTAATTTAATTACCGAGGCTAGTTTGGCCAATGCGTCAGCTTGAGAATTTTGCCTCCTTTTGACATGTTGGATGCTAAAAAGGTAAAACTTTTCAGCTAGTCGGGAGGCGATAGCGTGGTATGCAACGAGCTCTTCCTTTCGGACTTCAAATATGCCCAGCATTTGTTGCATCACTAGCATCGAGTCCCCAAAAGCCCTGAGGCATCGGATGCCCATGTCGAGGGTAATTTCTAAGCCGATGATGAGTGCCTCATACTCTGCTTCATTATTGGTGTGGGATTGCTGCAAAGCACACGAGCTATATAGTACTCCGCCATCAGGGCTGAGGAGTACTATGCCAGTACCTGCCCTCGTCTTGATTTGTCCATTGGATGTCCTATCCAGGCTGGATGCTCCGTCGAAGTACAAGTGCCAGTACTTGATTTCAACTTCTTGGACTTCTTGTGATCCTTCTTCTCTCAATGTCTCTTCGTCAGGCAATTGGAAGTTGAGAGGGGAATCTTCGTCCACGGGGTGGGCTGCTAAGAAATCAGCCATCCCTTGCCCTTTTATGGCCCTTTGTGGGACATATTTAATGTCGAACTCCATGAGAAGGAGTGCCCATTTGCCAAGACGTCCGGTCAGGACGGGCTGCTTCAACATATATTTCGAGGGGTCAAACTTAGATATCAAGTTGACCTCGTAGGACAAAAGGTAATGCCGTAACTTTTCGCGGCGAACACCGGTGCCAAGCACATTTTTTCCATCGGGGAATACCGGTGTTCGGGACGATTAGCCGTCGACTCAAATAGTACAACGGTTGTTCTTTTCCCTCCTCATTCACTTGGCTAGAAGAGCTCCTAAAGAAGCATCTAACGCGGTGATGTACAAAATGAGGGGTTTGCCTTTGATGGGGGCTCCTAAGACGGGTGGATTGAGTAGGTACTCTTTGATTCCATCTAGGCAACCCTTTGGCGACTTTCGTCCCATTCAAGGGCACTCCCCTTTTGACAACTTGGAGAATGGATGGCACCTTCCTGACAGATTGGCGATAAAACGCCGTATATAAGCCAGCTTGCCTTGCAATGACCTTAATTCTCGTATATTACGAGGAGGTGGCAACTCTCTGATGGCTTTGATTTTATCGGGGTCAATTTCAATCCCCCGATATCTGACTATAAAGCCCAGAAATTTCCCACTGGATACACCGAAGGCGCATTTCATGGGATTCATTTTTAACTTGTATTGCCGCAGCCTTTCAAAGACCTTCTTCGAATCATCAAGATGATCATTTCGATTTCTTGTCTTGACAACCAGGTCATCCACATAGCATTCGACCAATTTATGAAGCATTTCGTCAAATATTTTGGTCATAGCCCTTTGATAGGTGGCACCGGCATTTTTGAGCCCAAAGGGCATCCTTTTGTAATTAAAGATTCCTTTCGGCGTCCTGAAAGCCGTGGAATCTTTGTCTTCTGAGGACATAAGAATTTGATTGTACCCAGATGACCCGTCCATAAAGGACAAAGCTTCATATCCCGTGGTAATGTCTACCATATTTTCGGGGATTGGGAGTGGGAAGTCATCTTTGGGGCATGCCTCGTTTAAATCCCGGTAGTCAATGCAAACACGAATTTGCCCACTTTTCTTTTTGACCGGGACAATATTTGCAAGCCATGTGGGGTACATACACGGCTCTATGAAGTCAACTTCTTTCAGTTTGTCGACTTCTGCATTGACTTTTAGTTCCAATTCAGCCCTCATTCGCCTTTGTCCTTGTTTCACAGGCTTGGCTGACGGAAGTATGGCCAATTGATGAACTGCGACATGCGGCTCTAGGCCAGGCATTTCTTTATAACTCCGAGCAAAACAATCCTGGAATTCTTGTAGTAGTGCGGTGTCTTGCTTTTCCCGATCATCAAGGAGTGCACTTATAAACATTGGCTTGGGATTTTCGGCCGTGCCGAGGTTGATTTCAACCAAGTTATCCACGGTAGCCTGACCACCATCCTCGATTTCTTCGGGGGCTGGTTGTAGATCGACGAACTCCTCGCCAATCTCTTCTTCTTCGGTATCGTGTACCTCCATTTGTATGGGGTAACCGATTGTTTGAACCTTTTCAGGGGAGGCCGACTTTGGGCTTTGCCCCCTGTGTTTAGGAGGTTTGGTGGACACCTTTTCTATTATATCCAAGTATGAAGCCGTAAAGAATCTCCTCTTCGACATCATTTTCATCGTAGGAGTCAAAAATTGGTGTCACATCGAGGGTGATCCCATTTTGATGGACATCTACCATGTTTACGACATAATGCACGATGGGCCGCCGATCGTGGTCATATCCCAAGCCTGGATGTTTGCTTTGTGCAGATTCACGCCCTTCAGTAGGATACCAGAGTCGTTGGAACAACCGCGCTCTCTCATGAGAGTGCTCCGTTGGGATACCCTGTTTTTGACAAACTCGGCGTGTATGGGGTGACATGTCGTCCATATTTTCAATTGCCACCTTTGAAGCTGCCAGATTCTCGTCCCATCCGAAATCATCCTTCGGGGCACATTTAGGGATAAGCTCTCCTTTTTGGAACACAAGGCGCCGTCCGTTCTTAAAGGGACCACAAAGGTGTCCATTGTTTCAACAGTACGGAGCTCCTGCTCTGCTTCAAGCCATACGAAGTCAGGAGGCATACATATACCGGCTTCATACACCTTTGTAATGGTATGTGCTTCAAATTGGACAGGGTGCCATTCTGATTTGCCTACCCGCACATTTGGCCTCTTTGATTGCATGATGCGCCGGTGGATTTTTGCCTTTGCTTCATCCATGACAATTTCAAGTTCGGGGGTTTCTTCCCCTACTTTCTGCTTTCCCTTGCTTTTGTCATGCTTTGAAGGACCTGCCTCGAAGTATAGCTGGGCATCTCGCTGTGTGACATTCACAAACTTCGAACGGGGCATGGTCCGCATCGATCTTGCATCGTCTCCCATCCTTGGCATATTTTATGCATTGGTGGAGAGTGGATGGCACGACCCAATTTTCATGTAGCCAGGGTCTACCAAGGAGGACCTTGTAGGTACTATCCATGTCGATGACATAAAATGTCGCTCGCGTTTTGAATTTATCGAAGGCGAGCTCAAGCTCGACCTTTCCCAAGGCCTCTTCGATTCGATTGAAGCCGTATATGCATACACCTAACACCTTTTCGAGGTGGGGCGTGAGATACGCAGACCTATATGTTTTTAATGGAAGGATGTTGACGGCGGCGCCAGCATCTACCAAGATGCGATTCATCTCATGTCCGTTTAGGTGTCCCTTCATGTACAAAGGCCGATTATGGAAGGCCGTCTGTAACACCATGTCTTCATCAGAAAAAGAAACTGAGGCTGCATAAGCCTCATAGCTCGGTAAGTCCACGGTATGAGCCACATAGGCTTTCGGGTCTTGTAGCACCGAGATTAAAGTACGCCGTGCCTCTCGACTTAGGGATATAGCTTCCCATATGCTAAGGGAAGCAGGTAATCTTCTTATTTGGCGGAGGACCTTTTGGTCAACTCGTTCTTTTGCTTCTTGAAGAGACGGGAGGACCACTTGGACATCGTCAGCCGTCGTGTGTTGTGGTTGGTCCTCTTTCTGAGCACCTTCTGCCGATTCCCTGGCTTCGTGCCTATCGGCAACTTGCAAATGCTCTTGCAGCAAATTTGCTATTACTTCTTCCTCCGAGGCCTGAGCAGAGGGGGTTCCAAGGTTACCTTGGGGTGCGGGGTGTTCAACCCCAACTCCCTCCTCAGATAGGCAAAATTGGACAGTCTTCTTGGGAGGCTGCCTAACCATGGGAGGTGGTATAGGCTTGCTTTGTTCTCCGTACGGTGTAAATGACTCGATCATTTGCTTTGTTGCGTTTCGAGCCATTCGATTTTTGCCGAGGGTTTCGGCGTTGATATGTGGCGATTGGCCGAGAGGATTGGTTCCTTGCACCTCGGCCTCCCGTGCCGTTGGGATACAGTCCCTCCGGCGGTGGTATACTGACCACATTGCAAGATAACTTGCTAAACTGGGCGACAATGTCTTCAAGGAAGGTGCTTGACCGTCCACGTCCCAAATATCTTGAATTTCAATTCCCACATAAGTGGGGTCAATCTTGACTTTTTGTGCCCATTCTTCAAGTAACCGCTCAATGCGATTCTTGGTGGCCAACCTATCCCAGGGGATATATTGACCCAAAGTTGGTAGCCCAGAAGGCTGTTTAGGCTCGTACTCCTCCAACTGGTCGATGAGGGCTTGAAGCTTTTGGAGGGGTGTGGGTTGTTGATACTCCTCCTCCATTTCTTGGAGTAGTTTCTCCCCGTCGTCTTTCTTTTCTTTTCAAGGCCTTTCGCCAGTTCTTCAGTCGCCTCCTCCTCTGAGCCGCCTCGGACATTTCATTCCTTGGGGCAGGATTCGGTCGACCTTTCTGGCCATTCGGTGCATTGCCTGCAGCCGGGTTTGGGTGATCCACTTGGCCTTCTTGAAGGGCTTTCAGGGCAGCCTCCTGGGCTTCTCTTCGTTTGGCTTCACGCTTTCGGGCTGCTTCAGCCCTAGCTTCCATCTTGTCTTCCCTGGTCGGCACAACCTGCCATTCTTGTTCAGGCTCCTCGGTTTCTTGTGCCTCCTTCGCCGAATTGAACTCGGCATTTGCTTGAATGTTTCGTTGTACAATTTCGGGGGAAGTTGCCCGGATGTGTACGATGCGGAAGAAGTTGCCCCCGATTGTTGGGTTGAGGCCGGGTTGGACCCTTCCTCGAACACGTACAACATTGACGGAGAAGTGCGATCCGGTGGATGAATGTGGTTGTGGTGATTGCAAGAGTCCTCCGTTCAACTCCGATGACTCCGTTCGGATAAGACATTCTATCATGTCTTTAACTTCGGTGCACTCGGAAAGGAGATGATCACGGGTATCATGGTAATCACAATACCATAAATCCCCCATAGGAGTATATTCTTTCTCTCCTTCAGGCTGTATTGGAGGTGGTAGGAGCTCCTCCTGGATGCGATATTCGTACGACCTCTCCGTACGGTGCCGCGGAAAAGAGTACCTCCGTGGTTGAAGCGGCGTGTTGCTCCTCGACCGGGAGGTGTGTGTTTGAGGCGGACTCGTCGGGGTGAAGAGGTGATGTTCTCCCCAAAATTCAGCCATTCCGGTGTCGAACCCAGACGTTGATAAGCGGTACTTGTTGCTCCGCCGATATTTCAACGCTAGCGGCACCATTTCGAGAAGAAATCTTCCTGGGAAAAGCCATGGGGTAAGCCTTGGGGCTCTCCAGATGCTTCCGAATTCTCCCCCGACTCTGCAAAGTAGTCGAATACATCGAAATCTCCCCTCATGATGTCCTCCATATGGACGATCGTGTCTTGCATATCGCGTTCGAGTGAGAGAAATCTTTGACGAAATGTCTCCAGTACATTCACGACTCTTGCAGCCATCTGATTTAGATTGATGCGGGGGAGGTCTTCAATTGCCTGTGGTCCCCGACGTCCCGCTGGGGGAGCTTGACCACTAATCACATTAACTGTGAAATTTTGTTGTGGCCTTGGCTTGACATGTGACTGTGGAGGATTGACCACGTGTTGTCCCATATCAATTGAACCTTCTTTGATTAAATTCTCTGCTATGTCCTCAACAAATAGCGGTCTTGATAGGATGACCCAAAGATGCGATGATACACACAAAAATTCGGGTCATCAGATTTATTGACTTCGGCCGGCCGCTTTGGTTGAGGCAGGCGGATCAGACTTTCCTTGATGCAGACATCAAAAAGCCTTCTAGTGTGCTCTCGGGCAAAGGAGTAAGGCTTCTTCATACGCTCAGCCAAAGGGATGCTGTTCTTTTGCTGAGCGGGCTTCTTGGCGACGGAGGGGGCGGGAGTCTCCTTCTTGCCCCCATTGCGGCTACTGCTTGCCCCCGGCGTGAAATCGACGGTATGAACGTCCTTATGTAAGGACGTGGAGGCTTTCTCTTTTGTTGCCCTTGGTTTGGCAACTGGCATGGTGGGGTTGTCAGCGTAGAACATTTCTAATTCGGACACGACCCGGTTTAACTCGTCAAATGTCCGAATGTTGGCTATCAAAAGCTTCTCAAGAATTTCTGGGCGTAAGCCCCTCTTGCATAGCCCCACAGCTTCATCATTTGCTGGCGGATTAGGGCATCTCATGCTGAGATTCCGCCATCTCTTAATAAAGTCAACAGCAGTCTCATCCCTGCGTTGACGAAGAGAGGTCAATTCCACCAATGTTACTGGCCTCTCGGTTAACTTGAAGCGCTCGATAAACTTGCGTTGCATATCCTCCCAACCCATGACTGAGTTGGGTTTCAATTTGGAGTACCACTCAAAGGCAGAACATCTGAGAGTGGTAGCAAAGTAACGAAGTAAGTAGGACTCCTCTAGGGCCAACTCGCCCATATGAGTCACATACATCGCTAAATGTTCTTTAGGTGACCCCCTTCCATCAAATCGAGGGCATTTTGGAACTTTGGTCACCTCTGATGGCAGCCGTTTGAACTGGTGGTGAACGGGGTAGGGAACCCGATACAAATCCACGGTCGTTAGACCATCATCATGTTCCGCTAGTTTGGCGTCCACAATTTGTTCAATCATCATTTTATGGGCAACCGCAGGGTGGTCTGCCAATGTACCTTGCTCCTGGATGTTAACATTGCCCTCCGGCTCATTTTCAGTAACCGGGGAGTAGGTTGTTGGCTGGGTCGAGGGAGTGTCGGTTGCTCCAGACGTCTCCCTTGGGCAGCCTCACATGCTTGGGCTAACCCAGGCTGAGGTGTAAGTTGAGCTGCAGGTTGAGGCTGCATCCCTTTCAAACTTATCACAAGAGCCTTAAGCTCTTGATTTTCTTTCCACAGCTCAGCCAAACTGGGCATGGAAGGTGCAGTTTCAACTTCCACGGGGGATCCCCGACGATGTACTTCCCCCCGCCCTCCCCTGTGGAGAGGATCAAATGGAAGATCTTGTTGTGCCTTAGCCGTCCGTTGGCGTGTAACCGGGCCGGGCCGGGTTGGCTGTCTCGAAGCTTCCCCGACATCGTCAGTCCGGTTATTGGAACTTGATGTATAGCACGTGAAGACTGTCATCTTGCCACGTGCCCCCCGTGTGACATTTCTTGCAGTAGGGGTTCCCGGAAAGGAGAGTCGTTCGAAAACTGACACCCCCTTAGGGTTATTTTTGTTCTTTTGTGGCGGCGGTAGGTTTGGAGAAGTATTTCTCCGACCCCTACGCTGAGGTGGTTGATTTCGGGGTCGAAACAGTCCTTGACCCCTTGATGGTTGAGGTGCATCCACAGCAGCGTGGTGCACTTGGGTTTTGGGAACCCAGACTTGCTTGAATTTCGGGGAGTGGTTCCCCCTCGAATAACTTGGTGCCTCCCCGGGCAAAGGATTTGCCCCCGGTCGGAAAAAACGGTGCGTGACACAGAGAGCTCTTCTCGATACTCTCCTTAATGACTTTTGGTCGATTCGAAAATCGACCGGTCTTCATCCCTGTGAGTGGTTCCCTGGTTGAATTATCCTTGCGGAATGGGCCTGTGATAGACCCGTTGAAATGACATTGTGGGCGAGAGATTTCTTCTCTCGCACGGCCCGTCGGCTTTGTGCCGAGTCCTTTCGATCCTTTTAAAGACCGAGGAGTTCTTCCTCGCCTGAAGAGTAGCAGTGACTTGGGACCTGTTGACAGATCCAGCTTCATTGTTTCTCCCTAACAGGGCAAACCTGTTGGAGAGAGGTAGAGGAACGCGCCTAGCAAGGGTGGCCTTGCGAGCGCGGTGTTCAACAGGGCTCCTGACATAGGTTGCCGGGCGCCCATCCCAGTAGATGCGCATCTGGCCGACCATGAAGGATCGGCGTGAGCAGAAAGGAGTAGAAGTCCTCCCCTTTCGGAAGTTGTTGGCCTCCGGTTGTGCAGTAACAACCGAAACTTGGTTCACAGCAAGCGGCGCCGGAACGGGTGCCGCCTCAGTCTTGATGTCCTGGTGGAGCAAAGACTCCATTGCCTTGGTGGCGGTGACGATCGTTTGGTAAGGACTCAAAGCTGGGTCCTCAGTTTCTGGGATGGCAAGCTCCACCCCGAGACGATCCGGTCGCTGAATGACCGAAGGAAAGGCACCGAATGTCATGGGTGTATCAAGATACCCCCTGACGCAGCCGATGACGTAGCCCTCCGAGAAAGTGACTCGCGCCTCCTCTTCCATTGCTTGGTGTCGATTGCTTTCTTGCTTTCCTGAAAGGGCAAAGCTCGACTAAGAGGATGTAAAGGTTTTTAAAAGAAGTTGGTGGATTTATGACTTCACTACATTTCTCCCTCTTCATAGGTGGTATGTAATCTTCAGGACTTCCTCAAGCACACTGCATCAATCCCCACCATGCCATAATCTATGTAAAACTATGTTATTTAAGGCAATTGCCACGGTCGCCTAAGCAACAAGACAAGGTGAGGTGATGATTTCCCCCCTCGCCTCAGCCCTCAGCCAACTTCGTCTCAAGCAGTCACTTGTTCTTCGGTCACCTAGGCGACCACCCCAAGTGCCTTACGCACTTTACTGCCTCACTTAACTTGGGTTCGGACCTAGACCACTGTTGGAACCTCGAATTTTCTCATCCTTTTGTGGTGTAGAAAATTCTTTTTGTGCTTTAGGCTAGCATTGACTACTATGAAAATATGTGGTATTCATAGGAGTATTAGCTAATTTGATGTGGTATTATTTTATAGGAACACCGATGGTTCCACGTATTTGCTAAGTGTCGATATGGGTATCACCCACCACTTAGATGATCTGAACCACAATTTAATTTGTGAGGTTATCTGAGTTCTTTGAAAATAAATTTTGACCTCTCTCCACCGGACTTGCGATATTCCGGTGTTAATTACATCGAGCGAACACTCGAATACCCTTGATTGACCGTCACAGCAACATATTGATCGGAAGTCATTCATCCACATAAAGAAAGTCGGAAGTCATATCCCCACGGCCTTATGAGATGGAATTTGGTTGAACTTAATTCAAACTTTAAGTTTGGGTTCATTGATTTTCTTTAAGATTTGATTTGATTTGATTTGTTCATGTCTTTGGTCATTTGTTAACTTAGACAATTTTGAGTTGATCTCTTTTTTTTTTATTTGTTTGTAGGAATTAATTTCCATTTTTTTGTGTGTTTGTTAGCATTTTTTGCTTGATTTAAATGAATTTACTACTATTATTAAGATTTATTCTTAATAATATTGATCACTTTAATTTTTCATGGTTGATTTTAATCCAACATAACTTGTTTTTGCGGTCATTGGTTGACATTTTTTATGCATTATTTAATGACATAATTTTGGTTGGATTATGTTAACATTTTATTAACGTTTTGATCATTTATTTGATTTGAATTTTGTTATGCATACTTATTTAATTAAGTAGCATTATCAATTTGGGTTGATTTTATTTTTTATGGTTAAGTCGGATTTAAACTTAACATGTTTTGTAACCATTTGTAGTTATTTTTTATGTATGATTTTATGGCATGAATTTGATTTGATTATGATGACATTTTTGTTAATAAATAAGTAATTATTTGATTTAATCAAATTTACTTATTTGATTTTTAGATTTACTTATTTGATTTGAATTGATTTAATCAAATTTGATTATTTGATTAAGTTTGGAAATTATTTAAATGATTTATTTAGTTTATTCCATCTTTTGGAGTCCATGGGGATTTGGTGTCACTTTTGGAGTAACATAACACATCAATCGAACTTGAATTTCATTTCATGTCGATCAGGGTACATAGGAGTACAACAAATGAGAGGGCATTCAAGCCTTTTTTCTCAATACATGTCATGACTTATGTTCGGTTTGACCGGCATTTCGGTTTGACCGAGTTGGGTTTTCATTTAGAATTCCCGTTCGGTTTGACCGGCATTTCGGTTTGACCGAGTTGGGTTTTCATTTAGAATTCCCGTTCGGTTTGACCGGCATTTCGGTTTGACCGAGTTGGGTTTTCGATTTGAATTCCCGTTCGGTTTGACCGGCATTTCGGTTTGACCGAGTTGGGTTTTCGATTTGAATTCCCGTTCGGTTTGACCGGCATTTCGGTTTGACCGAGTTGGGTTTTCGATTTGAATTCCCGTTCGGTTTGACCGGCATTTCGGTTTGACCGAGTTGGGTTTTCTATTTGATCCCGAGTAGCTTAGGTTCGCATTTTTTAAATGCGGGCTACTCGATCCCTCTCGCGAAACGAGATAGGATCGGGATCGATTGGACTTTGGAGGTCGGGCGAAACCCTTACTCCCTTCTCGAATGGCCAAAAACCGATTCGAGGCGGTTGGAATTTTCTTTGGAAGTTGGGCAAAATCCTTCCTTCCTTTTTGAAGAAATTGGGACTCACTTCGAAGATCAGAGCTTCTCTCTCCTCAAAAGCCAACTTTTTTCCAACACTCTCCAACCCCTTCCACGTATGGCCATGTGGGGGTATTTATAGAAGATTTTGGAGGGGCATTTTGGTCACAAAAAATCACCCCACTCAGCCCATTTTCGCAATAGTGGGGGGGTGACCCGACTCGGGGGTGAGTTTAACCTCCGCTTCTCCTTATTTATGTCTTCTGTTTGACCGGAAGTCAAACCAGTGGTAAAGTCACCTTGGGGTGACCATATCCAGGTAGTGGGGCCACTCCCTGGACGTGGGGATCATGGGGGAGACTGGTTGATCGAGTCTCCCTTCTTTCCCCCCTTTTTTTGATTTTTCTATGGTCTGTTTGACCAAACTCCCCCCTGTTTGACCGGGGGGTTGTGCGTGCGCGCATGCTGGCCGCTGGCCAGCGTGGCAGCGCTCTTTTTTTTTTTTTTTAAAACCAGGGGAGGCCAGGCTGACTGGGCGGGCGCGCAACGTGCGCCCGCCGCTGCGCGCACGTCCGCGCAACCGCCGCGCGGCCGTTGGCCGCGCGGCCCACGTTTTTTTTTTTGTTTTTTTTTTTTTTTCAAAATCCCCCCCTCCCCTGGTTTGACCGGGGGGAGCCCGGTTGACCGGGGGGGTGCCGCGCGCGCAGCCCCGCGCGCGCGTTCGCCGCGCGGCTGAGCCGCGCGGCCTGCTGCTTTTTTTTTCCTTTTTTTTTTTCTCTTCTTCACTGTTCACCCGGGATTTGTCTCCGTTGACCGGGAGTTGACCCCGGGACACTGTTCACCCGAAAAAAACACTGTTCACCCGAGAGATATCGCGGCTTCCTCTCTCCCCACGCACCCATCTCTCTCGCGGCCTCCGAACGCTCCTCTTCGCGGTGGCTTGGCAGCAGCGACTCTTCTTCCATCCGGCGAGAAGGGCAGCAGCAGCAACAGGTGGCCTAGCGACGGTGACAGTATTCGGCGCCGTTTCTCTCTTTCTCCCATTGCTTGGAGGTGCCGGTCAGTGACGTAGCGGCGGCTTCTTCCCTCGGCCTCTCCCCTGTTTCCGCACGGCAGCAGCGACGCACGGCGGCGGCGGTGCTTCCTCCGTCTCCTTCTTTTCCATCTCCATTGGCGAGGACTTCCCCCAGCGGCTCTCCCTTGTGGAGACAGCGGCAAAAGGGGAAGTTGATTACGCCGAGCGACGGGGAACGACCGACTTCTTCTAACACATAGGTATATATTTTTTTGCTTTATTTCGACAGCGACGTCGACGTCGTTTTGCGACGTCGACGGACGCAAACATGTTTCGGACTGTCCTTTACGCATCGGCACTTTCAGATTTGGTTTCGGCAGCGACGTCGACGTCGTTTCGCGACGTCGACGGGGGCGAACACGCCTCGGACCGTCTTCTACGCATCAGCATTTTCTGATCCGGTTTCGGCAGCGACGTCGACGTCGTTTCGCGACGTCGACGGGGGCGAACACGCCTCGGACCGTCTTCTACGCATCAGCGTTTTCAGATCCGGTTTCGGCAGCGACGTCGACGTCGTTTCGCGACGTCGACGGGGGCGAACACGCCTCGGACCGTCTTCTACGCATCAGCGTTTTTAGATCCGATTTTTGCAGCGACGTCGACGTCGTTTCGCGGCGTCGACGGGGGCGAACACGCCTCGGACCGTCTTCTACGCATCAGCGTTTTTCAGATCCGGTTTTTGCAGCGACGTCGGCGTCGTTTCGCGGCGTCGACGGGGGCGAACACGTCTCGGACCGTCTTCTACGCATCAGCGTTTTCAGATCCGGTTTCGGCAGCGACGTCGACGTCGTTTTGCGACGTCGACGGGGGCGAACACGCCTCGGACCGTCTTCTACGCATCAGCGTTTTTAGATCCGATTTCGGCAGCGACGTCGACGTCGTTTCGCGACGTCGACGGGGGCGAACACGCCTCGGACCGTCTTCTACGCATCAGCGTTTTCAGATCCGGTTTCGGCAGCGACGTCGACGTCGTTTCGCGACGTCGACGGGGGCGAACACGCCTCGGACCGTCTTCTACGCATCAGCGTTTTTAGATCCGATTTTTGCAGCGACGTCGGCGTCGTTTCGCGGCGTCGACGGGGGCGAACACGTCTCGGACCGTCTTCTACGCATCAGCGTTTTCAGATCCGGTTTCGGCAGCGATGTCGACGTCGTTTCGCGTCGTCGACGGGGGCGAACACGCCTCGGACCGTCTTCTACGCATCAGCGTTTTTAGATCCGATTTTTGCAGCGACGTCGACGTCGTTTCGCGGCGTCGACGGTCGCGAGCATGTCATGTACCCTTCCTCCGCGCATTGACGCTTTTGGACCTGATTTCGGCTGTGACGTCGACGTCGTTTCGCGATGTCGACGGAGGTGAAAGGCCCTCAGCCTTGTTCCTTTCACGTATGTCGAACATGGGGCCGTTCGGACCTGATTTCGACGTCGACGTCGGTGTTAAGAAAGTGCTGCTTATCCAATCAGGATTTTTTTTTTTTTTTTTTTTTTTTTGGTTTCAACGAAACCGGTCTATATTTTTTTGAATAACACGCGCACGTGTTTGACCCTTTTTTGGGTTTCAGAATTTTTTTTGTTCAACAACCACCTATAGGATCCAGACCTGATATCAGCCTGATCATAAACTAAAAGTTATTATATATTTGACCCAAAGAGCCTTAGACTTGAAATTTGGTTGATGTAATTGTATTGGCTGCAAAACTTTGGATTTTATTTTTTTTTCTTAGCTGATGTTATGTATTATATATTTGACCTGGAGAGTCTTAGGCTTGGAATTTAGTTAATGCAATTAACTAATTATATTGGCAGCAAGGCTTTGGATTTTATTTTTTTCTTAGTTGATGTTATGTAGTCTTCTTATGTTGTTTATTGCTATAGTTTAAAATTTTTGCTATTGTTATTAACATGTTATAAATTAATTCAATTAAGTTTCAACATTTTCAGTTTTAAATCGATGCTATTGCTCTCTTATGTTTTAAAGTTCTAAAATCTTATTTATGTTGCTTATTGCTACACTCTTAAAATTTCTACTATTGTTATTAAAGTATTCGTCATTTCTACAATATTTATAGTTTACTGGTCCAATTTAGCCATGCGTAGTTGTTAAATTATCCCTGATTTTGATTTTGAATTGTCTAATCTTAAGTTGATGTTATTAAGTTGTTCAAATATCATGTTATTAGATTGTATTTTCCAGTTTTAAATTGACGTTCTTGATCTATTCTGTATTAAATTATTTTTACTTGATTGTTGTCGCTCTTTTTAAGTTAGTTATGTTTTTGTCATTTTATACTTCAATTTTGATTTTATGATTTTTTATGTGACAAAGTCACGTTTTCATATATGATTAAAGAAATACAAAACAGACCATAAGAAAAGAAAAAAAACTACAACCAACCACTACTGAGGGGATAGTGAGCTGGCGAGATTATGAAAGGAAGGAATCAAAAACTAAGAAAAGATCCTTGAAGGCCTCTTCATCTGAGCAAGTGAAGATTCTCTTGTTTCTGGCAAACCAAAATTTGAATTTATGATTTATCAATATCTCAGGTATACACATGTATAAAATAATAAAATAAATGTATATTAAAAAAACTTCACCTCAGCCGTTTGAGGTGAGGTAAGTAGGAGTGGCAATGAGCCGGGCTGGCCAGCAGACTCGTTGGCTGGGCCGACCACGGGTCACTATACAAGCCAAAGGTTTTGGTCAGCGGGCCTAAAGCAGGCCGGCAAATGGGGGCTAAAACAAGCCAAAATTGGCCAAATGGGCCTCAAATTTTATGACATAACTTGATTTAAAATCACTGCTACTTAATAAACATATTTTTAATCAAGTTATTATCAGTTTTATAGTGTTAACTTAAACAATTATGTTTATTATATTTGATAATAATATACTTATGAAATAAAAAAATTTGGGCCGGGCTGGGCCAAGGCCATGTTAATAATTTAGTATGGACCAAGCTGGTCCAATGCATTTTGAATTGAGTTGTAAGCGGGTCGGCTTTGGGCTGGGCCCGGCCCATTAACACCCCTAGAAGTGAGCCCCTCCTCGCCTCGGGGCCTTGTGCCTTGGATAACATAGATGTGAAGAAAAGTGACTTCCTATATGACAAGTTCTTAAAACAGAAAAAAAGAAAGAAAGCTCCCAAGACATCAAACTTGATGACCTTGAGTCCTTATTATAGATGAACTTAATTTAACTATTCGAGGACATGAATAAAACAATGCAGAAACTATTATTACCCTGTACCTAGGGCTGAAAGAAAACACCAGCGAACTGGTGACCCGAACCAAACTGATAAGACTGGTTTGATTTGGTTCAACCGATAACTTTTATCGGTTTGGCACAATTTGGCACCTCCCCAAACCAAACCGGACCAAAAACCAGTTGAGCCACTTTATTTATGCATTATATTAATTTTAAATATATTATATCAATTTTAAATATAAATTATTATAGATTTAAGTTAATTAATATAAAATTATAATTATATATTATAAACGAAGTACTAGTCTTCATGTTAACCTTAATTAATTAATATAACTTAAATTTTATTTTATTTAAATATATATTAAACCGATGAACCGAATCTGGTTCGGTTTAAGGTTCAATGGAACTGGTTGGGTTCAGTTTTCAGTTTCAAAACAAATGAGTCGAAACTGAGCCAAACCCGAACCATTTACACCCCTACCTATAACCCCCCCCCCCCCAACCAAAAAAAAACTGTCTTCCATTCTTTCCCTCATCGCTCAAACATAGCACCTGCAAACCACACAAGCATCTTTAAGGCTCCAACCTCCAGCCGTTAACTTGTTATCTTATATTAGCCCATGGGTTAACAATGCATACACGTTTTGACTGAAAGCAATAATCCCCATAGTTATGTCAGAAAAAAAGGATAAAAATCACTGATAACTACAACTCATTATCTATCACCAACCTCGAAAGTGCCCTTTCTCTTAACCATAGTTGTCAAGGCGACAAGGTGTCCAAGACATTGAAGGATGTCAATTCCGCTTAGACGACAAGACGACACCTTAGGTGTTACCTAAGCGATGAAAGCAGTAACATTGGATGTATATATGAGTTCGGATCACCTCAGGCACCCCAAGGAGGGAAGTCCCTTAGTCTCCAATAGGAGACAACCACAACCCCTAGCCACTTAAGTGGCGGTTCTGGGGTGAACCGGCATGAACCGTTACTAAACAAGATTTCGTAACGGGTTACACTGTGATTTGTAATGGTTTAGCCTGGTTCGTAACGGGTTACACTATGGTTCGTAATGAGTTACACTACAGTTCGTAATCCTAAACCCTAATCCGTTACAAACCACAGTATAACCCGTTACGAAATCCAGTTTGTCAGTTCACCCCTGAACCGCCACTTAAGTGGCTGGGGTTGTGGCTATCTCTCATTGGAGACTGAGAGACTTCCCTCCTCCAGTCGTCTGAGGCAATCCGAATTATTTATATATACATGTATATACATATGCATATACATATACACAATCATATATATAATTAGATATGAGTATTATATATATTAATGCATACATATAAATATATATAAAATATACATAAATATAAATATATTTGTATGTTATGATTGAATATGTATGTTTATGTGTTCATAATTTTATTCATGTAATTATGCATGCATTTGTATATATTTATTTTGAGAAATAATTAATCTTGATAAACTTGATGTGTGTGAGAGATAGAGAAGAAGAGTTAAAATAAATTTTTATAGCATTTAAGTATATAACATATATTTATAATTATAAATCTTATATATATGTGATAGCATAAGTGATAGTAAAATATAGTAATATGTTTACACTATCAGAAATGGGCGCTTGAGAATCGCAGATCGACCTGGAGTAAAAAGTGCCTTGAGCACCTTGGGCACCTTTTGGGCTTCCCAAAAGGCACCCTGGCAAGGTACTGGCAGAGTAGAGCCTTGCCACCTAGGAGGGCGCCTTGACAACTATGCTCTTAGCACCAGCTTTTTCTCTGGACTAACCCATGAATCAACTAATGCATTGTATCTTCCCAGGATGCAAACGAATGCTATTTCACATTGCCAGGCACCAAAGCGAGGTTGCCTTGTCCCATTTCAGGGCTCTGTTGCCCAGTCTTTCTGGTAGAAGATGATGGCATCCTAGATTCTGTGGTTAGACTGCCAAACAACCAATCAACATCCCTGTATTCCCATAACCCTCAAGATCCAGAAGGTGAAATTATTTTCGTTTGACAAGACAAGATGACAAAAGTAAGCCTCCATACAATTCATGGTCCTCCCACTTAGACAATTAGTAAATAGAAACATTGAAACCCATGTCACAATTCCTGTGCACTTCTGATCATTGGAACTCAAATGAATATTCTCCTCCACATTCCCTTCCCCCACCATCCATGACAGACCTGGAGTAAAAAGCAGGCATCTAAAGAACAATCAAACAACTGGTCATGCAGGTCACTTGCTGATGCGGGACAAACCGGCTAATCCGGCCAAACCGACCGAAAACGACTCAAACCGGCGCTAATCGCCCTAAACAGACCTAACGAACCCAAAATAGCCCCAAATCGGTCCGAACCGGTCCAAACAGACCCGAAACGACCCCGAACCGAGTCGAACCGGCCAAAACCGGCCAAAACCAACTCAAAACAGGGTGAACCGGGCTGAACCGGCCGGTTCAGGCGTTGAACCGGGTCAAAACCCGGCTGAACCGGTCTGGGGGGTCTGGATCGCAGACCGGCCGGTCCGAACCGCGCGGCCGACCGCGCGTGTCTCTCGCGGTCGCGGGCGCGAGGGGAGGGGGGGGTCGTGGCGTCTTCTTCGCTTGCCTCCGGGTGGTCGCGTGGCCGGCCACGCGCCGTCGACCGCCCGTCGACGTGGCGGCATCACCGCGGACGCACGCGACCGCGTGCCGCGACAAAACGGCGAGGCGTGCGGGCGTCGACCTCGCCCGAACGCGTCGTCTTCGACGGCAGGCAGGCGACGGGGCAGCCGAGCGGAGGGGTTTTGCGTCGCCGTCGTCGTCCGGAGGTCGCAGCACGCAGACGGCGGAGCAGGGGGCGATGCCTTGGCATTGTTCAGCCGTCTCCTCCTTCCGCTCCTGCGCCATCTTCGTCGACGCCGTCGTCCCGCCGGGA
Source organism: Cryptocoryne crispatula var. balansae (assembly GCA_036172225.1). Classification (NCBI taxonomy): domain Eukaryota; kingdom Viridiplantae; phylum Streptophyta; class Magnoliopsida; order Alismatales; family Araceae; genus Cryptocoryne; species Cryptocoryne crispatula. Next base: position 9,554,585 of record CM069919.1, read on the forward strand.
GGGAGCCGCAGGGGGGGGGGAGGAAGATCCGGGGATCGCCGGAGAGCTTCCCCTCCCGCGGCTCTGTCTCCTTCTTCCTCTTCTACTTCTTCTTCTCTCCGTCTACATCCGCGAAGGGAAGGAACGTCGAGGAAGAGAGCCGCCGGAGATGGAAGACGGACGTCGGGCTGTCGAACCGAGAAGGGGAAGAGAGGGGAACGGCACGGAGGCCGGAGGATGAGGGGAGGGGAGAAGAACAGCGCACCTCGCCGGATCCGGAGGATGGAAGGGGACAACCGGCCTTACGCCGGGGAAGGAGAGGTACGCCGGCCACCTGCCGGAGGTGAAGGGGAAGAACGGCGCTCCATCGCCGGGGTGGGGAAGGAAGGACGGGCCGCAGCCCCTACACGGGAGAACACCACCCGAAGGCTCCAAAAATTCCAATCGTATTGCTTGTCCGACCTCTGTACATCGGTCCTCTTTTAAAGAGGGAGACGTGAAAATTAAACAAAAGGACTCCCTAAGACATCTATTTACATACTTGTCCTCATAAGGACACAAATAAAAGAAGAACACAAAATTTACCAAAATTTGTCCCCATCACTTGCACAACAGAGAACACTGTTCACACACCTCAGTCACCCTCCACTTGCATGTTTATAAAAGAATTATATTCATCCAATTACTCTAATAGCCATAACAACGAAGAAAAAGTTTATCCACATATTAAAGCATATTTGCTTTCTATACGATGCTGCAGGTCATGTTAGGTAAAAGGGCAAAGGGAAAAGGCATGTCCGTGATATTTTATATCAACCAAATTGGACTCCAAGGTAATGGCAACTCAAAGATTCTGAACTCAAGCAAAACTTTTTCTGTAACCTCAGAGTGTGAGATCACAATTGATTTTTTATGGTGCATCTTTATACTGATGAAGCCACTTTTTCTGCTGAGATGGTTTGTTTTGAGTCCACTATTTCGGTAGGGTTATATCTATTTCTTGCTTCTCCCTTACGCTATTTTGTATTATTCTATTACTTTGCAACAAATGTGGCATTTAGGTGACAACAAAGAAGGCAGAAAAGAATTGGATGCTGGATCAGCTAGTGCGGATTCTAATCTGATCATGCGGATTCTAATCTGATCATGATCAGATCGGCAGAACCAACTGATTCCAGGAGAGAAAAACCAATCCAGAATTGGCTCAGATCAGTTCTTAAAAAAAAATGTATACATTCCTGAAGGGATTCTGGTTCAATCCAACATGGCGACGGCACCCTGACCACCCTATCAGGCAGGGAGTGCAGGATACAATTGAATATGATGACTTAAAATCATCAGATCTTAGGATATCGGGTCTGATATACATATCTAGGTGGGAAGACGCCACCATGCGCTGCCACTACCGTCAGAGGTCAATTTAGGTTAGTCAACTACGGCCAATTTGGGTAGGAATCCAGGGGTGGATCAAAGTTTTCTCCTAAATTGGGTCAGTTTATGCCGATCATGATCTGGAATCCGCCGATGCTACAAACCATGGGTGACAACCATCCAAAAACATACAGATTTATGTGGCTTTAATTTTTTTAGTTTCTTCATTTCTTTTATTGATGTCAAGGGAAATATAAATAGTTGTACGGTATTCATATTCAGCCATATTTGTCCAACCATTTCCCTCTGTTGGAAATGTAGTGATAAAGTTCATGCAAACTTGAGTCCAAGACAAAAGTGGTTAGAGCTTTGACATTAAGGTCTGAAGAGATGAGCATGTTTTCAAATTTAAATATTGGCATATTTTCCACCAAACAAGCTACATAACCATTTTGTCTCTTAATGTTGATAAATTAACCATTTGTCCATGACTCCATATTGATCGTTGAATATTCTTTTATCGCTGAAAGAATAACACATTACACATGCACATCATTTAAAAAAAGACAAAATATGCATCCATTTACCTTGAACATGCGACCAAGCTGCTCTACACATTCCATGACCAATTGTTGATGCCCCAAAACTTTACGACTTTTCATGATTCTCACAATGGAAGCATCAATCGCATATCGTCTATCCTTGTCCACATCTTCAATAACCTTTTTCTTCTCATCCACTGGTGGGAGGGGAATCTATGGTTGAGAAAAAAATTACTAAATAAATTAATCAATGAATAAAACAGCAAACAAAAGTGTATTTTGAAGAACAGTTCAGACCTTAATTCTCCTCATTTTGTCTGTGAACTTAGAATTGAACTCAAAGGTGTCAGTAGAACTAATTGTTTTATTATTTGGCTCTTTATTGAGAATCTTATATTTTGCACATGAAAGAGAATGGAGCAATCTGACTACATCATCATCTGTCAGGTTTAATTGGGCCATAATCTCCGAGTAACTCAGTTTACTTGATGCATTGAAAAGCAATAAAGCAGAGGCCTGGAAACAGAAGAAAACTGTCAATATTCAATGATGTCAAAATCGCCAATCCTTGAGAAATAAATTTGATAAGTTAGTCCCAGAAAACAAAACAAACAACAGAAGATAAATCACCTGATACGTCGTAACAATAAGCTCCATAGTTTTAGGCTCAAACTTGCCATTGATATTACAAGTACCTAATGAGTATATCCATGTCAACTTTCTGTGTTTGGTTTTTGTTTGATAAAACTCCTTGAAAACCTCTACACATTTGACCTGAGCCAAAAATTTCAATAAACTTTAACATGAATGACAATATAAGTTCAAAGTCTTAATAGAGAACTACTAAGAAGTGCTTGCCATCTCTGCAGGAAGATTAAGATCAAAGGATTTATAGCTTGGCCAAAATCCAGTAGTCAAAACAGTGACTGTCAAATCAATCCCAGGATGTGCATGTGGATTACTATTGAGGTACTCTTCAAAATGGGATTGGTTTTCTCTTGCCAATGTCAAATCAGTGACCTAAACAAGGACATGGTCATAAAAATAATGGTAGATTAGCAATTTAGCACACAATAAAATTTAGGCAAGGAGTCTTGATGATTAAGAGTCTCAAAAGACATACCATGCCCTCCATTTTGGATGTGAACTGCCCACCACACTGTTGCTTCAGCTTTGTTAAAATGCTTCTCTCATGATCGTCATTGGCACTCTTGTCAAAAAGAAGCCTTCGAGCAAGCTTTTTCCTGAAATTAATACAGAACAGTTTACCAACAAGAATGGAATGTGACTCAAGTTACTTCCTTAGTGTTCGATCACACCTGTAGAACTCTGCAAAGAGATCCTTATCACTGATATATGCTAGTAACTTTACCACCTGCAAATTTCTCAAATATGTCAATGGACGTGGAAGTAACAAAATAAGCACAGAAGAGTCTATGAACAAAATTCAAGATAAACCTTCTCAAGTGTTTCCTCAATTGCTTCATCACTTAATTTCTCACTTCCACCCTTCTTAAGAATATTGTCACAGAAAGTGGCTAGCAACTCGGCACTAGAGCTGCCTGCCACACCCTTGTTGCAGAAAACTTCAAATGCCTCTTTGAGTGCCTTCAAAGATGACAAAACCATAGGCACAATACATAATTAGCTAAAAAACAGATTATTAGAATAATCATCCTTAGTCTCAGTGCCAAACCTTATGGAAAAGAGAGTGATTTTGAAAGCAATCATTCACATATGCCAGATACTTATCGTGTAGCTCAATTACTTTTCTGACAAATACCTGATAGCAAAAGACAATAAAAAATAGATATAAGATTAAGCCAAATAAAAAATACATTTTACAAGTTGAAAGACTTGCCTGTTCTTGCAAACCCACCACATCCTTTTTCTCCACCTGTAAAAAAAATATCAGTGAGTTTTATTGCACAAAATAATGCCACTATTTATGTGCTTAAACCATAAAAACAACAGCGCCAAAAAAAACAACAAAAGCAATAAAAACTTTCATCCATTTTAAAAAATTAAAATTTAAGAAGTTCATTATGTCAGTTAAGAGGGAGGAACAGAGGGTCGTGGATATGACAATTAGATGCAACTTCCAAAATCTGTTTTCATCACTTTTGTCAAGAAACCATATCCATACTAGATGATTTGAAAAACAAACGTATGACTTCTCCATTTATAAGTGATCATTTTATCACCTTCTTGTTGCTCGCTGCATCTTCTGCTTGTTTGACCAATGCAGTGCCTTCTGTTGTAACATGCTGTGTAAAAAAAGTTTAAAAAAATATCATACACCTGAAACTGGAGAACTGAATTACAATCATCAACAACATAGTAAAGGTTTCAGTAACAATCTTGAGGCACCTGTTTGAATATCTGTGCAACTGGATCCAGGCCACGAGGTATTCTACAAAATAATCTATACATCCTTGAAAGATCATCCACCTAAAAAGATGTTCCAAGGAAATTCATGACCAACTATGTGACAAAGCCACACTGATTTATGTAACATCCCAAGCATGTACCAAAATGAAGAATTAGCACAATATATGTACCTTATCATCCTGAAGCAAAGCGTGACACCCTGAATGCTCCTTTTCGAGAAGCTGGCTTGCATACACGAAAAGTAGTTCATGTTGCACTTTCTATGGAAAAATAGAACCAAACGGATTAGGAAACAAGAAAAATTGTCTTGCCCATGTCATCAAATACCATCTTAAATCTAATCATCCAAATACACTGACAAGAAAAATATTTCATGAACTACTTGATTAGAAAGAAACAAACCTCTAGTAGCTTCTGCTCGCTGCTGGAATGTAAGTAATTAGAAACTCTATCTTTTTCTCTTTTCAAGCATTCCTCGGCCTGGCACATGCACAAACTCCATAAAAGATGAAGCCTATCTACAATAGGACACATACTGAACATTTTTCAGATGGCAGGATTACCTTTAACATGTAATCCGGACAGGAATCTTCCATGATCCAGATTGTTGCCTTCCTAGAATAATAAGAGGCAGTATCACCAAGCATTGCTGCTTCAAAGTCATTTTCGTAACATTCCATGCTTCCCAACCCAATCTCAACAAATATATCTAAAACATTCTTTAGTAAAGCTCGATCAATTTGCTCACCCTCACGCTCTTGATCAATCTGATTGAGGAAAACTGGTTATGACTGCAAAGCAATAAAATAAACTAAAAACCCGTCAACTGTTGAAAAACCTACCAATAATATCACTGCACGTTGAACCTTTGCTTTAATTTCCTGATAAACCTGTAATCATGAAAATGTGCACAAAAAATCTTGAGAACATACGGAAAGTAGGAGAAAATAATCCAGCTCCATTTAAAGAGAAACTTCCAAAAGCAAGAAACATAACATACCAATTCGCGAAAGCATGTTAGTCCAACCTCGTTGAGTGGAGGAAGTGATCTCCGAGCTATAAAATATCGATCAAGATAGTGAAAAAACCGTGAAAGCCACCGGACCATGACTTTATGATTCGCCCACCTCTTAACAAGTTCCCTTAACATAAACTCATCATGCTTCTCCCTTAAAGATGGCAATACCTAAAACAAAGGGAATGGTTCTTTAACTTCAAGCTCTAGCTGATTGAGAAATAGAAAAGTTAAAATAACACCCTCAATAACCATGAGAACACAGTGAACAAATAAATAGCCTAAAAATGAAAAAAAATGCATGTAAAGCAACCCAGTAGGAAATAGAAAGATGACAAGTCAGCTCAGGTTGTCAGATGAAAAGCATAATAGATGCTTGAAAAGTGAGAGGGCCCACCCTTCACACAACACCCCGTGCATGATAAACAGAAATATATACACACACACAGAACACAACACAATTCAACTGCGAAACTAAAGTATACCAATGTAAACAATCATCTGAAATTTGCAATATCGTGAAACCCACATCCCCTTCAGCTGTTTTTGAAAGTGGCAGAGCCACAATTTATTGTATTGAATGAAAATATAAATACATATGGAAAAGAAAACCTAGACTACCGCCAAGATGGTAGCAATCCAGAAAACTATAAGAATAAATACTTCCACTTGGTGAGTGTGCCACCGAAGGAAGCTCAAACAGTATGTGATCCAGAATAAGCAAAATCCCAATCTTTGACAAAGAAGACCATGTGTTGAAGAATCCTTGTCAAGTCCTTGAAGTTCTCTTAAAAATTTCTCCTGTTCCAAGCATTCCATATAGCCCACGACATCAGATTCAGAGGTAATATTAGTTTCCATAATTTTGGTACCTCTCTCCAAGGATTTTTCTTGTCTCAATGGATGAGCATGGAATGTACATCCTCGTGATCTGTCCACTGTATGTTTCTACTTTTGAAAAGTTCTGCTGCCACAAGGAATTGATAATACCACACTTCAAGAATAGGTGATTCATGCCCTCTGAATAAGTCCCACAGAAAGCACACCCAGTAGGTTGCATGGAATGTACATCCCTTTTAGCTATCAAGCTGAAAATGTCTCATTAAGTAGGCATGCAGCCTAGATTGATGGCACATCGCCAGCCCCACCCTATACATGCATGTTTTGATATGATAGGAAGCATTCCAGAAACATATGAGACCTGATCAACACTTGACCAGTTGGAAATCATAAATCACAAAAAAAACATGTGCAAGAGATTGAGTGATTTGCATATTTAAAGCAGATGTGATTAGAGCACATAAACGAGCATATGAGGGCAACAACACTTTCTTAGTTCTTACAGTTGAAGTGATGTACTCTTCAAAGGCTTCTCGGTACTTGTCATACAGCTGCTGCGAGTAATCGTGCGGGGGTTTCTGAGTGCACATATTGTATATGGTCCTGAGCACATTCAGAAACACTTATCACCAAATGTACCTAGTAGAAATATTAACCGTTGATAAATAGATAGACATAGAACAGAGACACTCACGTGTAGAGCATCATGTAATCCTCGGAGCTGAACTGGGTCTCTGGACGCCCTTCTAGAATGTTCTTCAACTTGGTGATGCCTTTCTGCATAAATTCCCATCCCTGCTCCAAATCTATCGTCTTTCTCTCGTTCATAGCCATGTTGGCAAAGCTGGGAACTCTGCCTGCACAAAGCCAGTACCAGATAAGAATCACGCCGACTGTACAGCACGCAGATGATACAACCTCAAGAGCTATAAGGGAGACAGTAGACGGCAATCTAAAGCCCGAGAAAACCGAGAACTAGAAATTCCGATCCAAATATAGAAAGCGCAACCAAAAAGAAATCGACCGAGTAAAAACTCGCCAAAATTTCCTGCATAGTTCGAACGCAGACCTCGTGCACAAAGTTCCAATTCGACGAACTGAATCCAAGCATCAAATTCGGCACCAACCAAGCAAGACCTAGAAAGGACGTTGAAATCAGAAAGAAGAGCCTTATCCAGTCCCCTTCCCCCAGCCCAACCCTTGTTCGTTCGCGCAAAAGGACGAGCAGGAACATGAAAAGAAGAAAAAGGATTACCCGATGGAGATCGAGCAGAGACCGAAGCTGTACGAGCTGCCTACCCGATCGAACCCTAATCCTGGCCTCGGTGCAGGCGGGGGAGGGAAAGGGGTTGAGGATTTTGGTGGTGGAGAATGAGGAGAAAGCGGGGCTGCGGGAGAGAGAAATAGATCGCTCCGGAATAACTGCATCAATCTCGCAGATCCATTTAAGACAACAAAATTCAGGGATTTTGAAGGGATTTGGAAAATAAACGAGGCGCCTGCTAATTTTTTTTTCTTAATTTTGTTTCAGCTAATTTATTCCATTTTATAAAAAAAGTGTTTCCGTTAAAAGTTAATTTTTTTTGGCTTTATGTCATGTTTGATTAGAGTTTTATTTTTGATATTACATTAATATTGATATTAATATTTTCAAACGTTGACATCTTGTATTATATAATATATTTTGTTTGTACTATAAATTTTAAAATTAATATAATTAATCAAATATTTTTAATAGTTTTTATCAATATCAATTTTAAAATTAATAATGATAAAAATACTTAATAACATTATTGAACAGAATGTTACGTATTGATATACTGACAAAGTGTTTAGTTACAAAATATATATATAATTTTTTTGATAAATTTAAATATTTAAATAAAATATAAATAACGAAAACATGAAGTTACCAGATCAAATAATTTCTTACATAACGGTTTAGTTGGTTTGTATTTTTTAATCGGCGGTTGATTCAAATCGGATAAATTCAACTTACCCAATATATCGGTTACGATGAACATCCCTCTGCCGGAGAGTCCCTACCGCACCGCGCTGCCCCCGGTCCGTGGATGTGTTTGGTTGAAATTATGCAAGAAATTCTAATCATCAAAATCTGCATACCTGATCTGCCTTCTAAATTACAATGTTGGAGTTCACACCTTTTTATTTTGAAATTTGAGTTTGGACCATCATTTGGTATCGGGATAAAATTAATGAGGTTAGGGATAAACCAATCCTCGTAATTAACCCTATCCTCGTTACGTTTGATTTAATTTAGGATAAGTTTAAGAATAATCTTATCATATGTTTGGTATGTTAATAATAAATTCGAGGATAACTTTAAATTTCTAAATTTTTATCTTTATTTTTTATATTATCTTATTTTATTACTCGTAACATATTCATAAATATCTTAACTCACTTACATATTTATATAATAAATTTAAAATATAATTTAAATATATAAATAAAAATACACTTAAAATTTTAAATTTGAAAATATAAATAATGTAATTTATTAGGCGGAATATTTTAACGGGGAGCAAGTGTGTTCCCCGCCCCCAACGGACGGTGCTCCCCGCGGAGCAACTCCCTGCCGGACGAAGCTCATCACCCCCCCCCCCCGCAGACAGGAACCGACGTCCCGTCGGAGTCCACCGTCCCTCCGCGGACAGTTGCACGGACCTTGACCGGTGTTCGCCCCCCTCGGACGCCGGAGTCCCCCCCGGCGGTCCGCCCCCTTCCCGCGCAGACACCCCCCTCCCGCGGACCCCCCCCCGGCGGTCCGCGGACGGGGAGGACGCCGGCCCCCCTCCCACGGACACCCCCCTCCCGCGGACTCCCCCCCGGCGGTGTTCGCCCCCCCCCTCCCGCATCCCCCCCGCAACCCGCCGACGGGGAGGACGCTGGCCCCCGCCGGTCCGCCCCCCCTCCCGCAGATCGCATCCCCCCCCGTGGCTCGCGGCCCCCGGCGGTGTTCGCCCCTCCCGCGTGAACCCCCCCCCCCCCGACGGCCTGCGGCCCCCCGCGGTTCGCCCCCCTCCGCTGGCGTTCGCGCCCCCGCCCTCCCCGGGCAGGTGCCCCCCGCGGCGTTCGCCCCCCCCGGACGTCGTATCTCGCAAATATGATTTCAGGATCAACTTAATCTAAGTATTAGGTGGGATGATTTATCTTCACACTTATCCCTAATTTTGAGGATAACCTGAATTAACTTAATCCAGGTAAAACTCAGTTTTAAGTGTGTACCAAACAGGTGATTGAGGATAAACTAGATTTATCCTAGGTTATCCCCATACCAAACAGGACCTCAAGGCCCTGTTTAATAACAGTGGTAGACATTTTTATCACCGTCTATTTTAAAATTGATGTTATCAATAAATAATCATAAAAGTTTGATTAATAATATCAATTTTAAAATTTATAATAAAAATAAATGATGTTGTGTGATCTAAATGTCGACTTGTATCAATTTTGAAATTGATACTCCAACTTTTACACCCTATTTGATAACATTATTAGGTACCTCTATCACTATCAATTTTAAAATTGATATTGATAGAAATCTTTAAGGGGTGTTTGGTTAATTGTATCAATTTAAAAATTTGTAGTGCAAACAAAGCATATTATATAATACAAGTGTCAACTTATATTACTTTATGACCTGTTTGGTTAGAGTATCAAAAATGATACTATATTAATATTGATATTAATATTTTCAAATGTTGGAGTATCGATATCAAGATTAACACAAATTGACACTCATATTACATAATATGTTTTGTTTGTATTACAAATTTTAAAATTAATACAATTAACCAAACATCTCTTAATACTTCTTTTCAATATCAATTTTAAAATTGATAATGATAAAGATATCTAATAGTGTTACCAAATAGGGCATTAAATATTGATATTCTATGGCCTGTTTGATTAGAGTATCAAAAATGATATTATACTAGTATTGATATTGATATTTCTAGAAGATGGAGTATTAATATCAAAATTGATACAAGTTGACATTTGTATTACATAACATGTGTTGTTTGCACTATAAATTTTAAAATTGTTATTATTAGTCAAACACCTCAAGGTGATTACAATCAATATCAATTTTATAAATAAAAGTGATAGAGGTGTCTAATAATGTCACCAAACCGGAGCTTATGGCCTGTTTGTTTACTGTATCAAGCACCTGTATCAATATCAGTTTTAAAACTGATATTGATACTTTGCATTGGTAGGTGTTTGGATATCACTATTAAATTTAAAATTGATAGTTAAAAAAAATATCAAAAACAATACAGCTCAGAACCTGTATTGAAATCAATCGCGCGACGTCTCCCCCGCGGCCGCCCTCCCCGAGTCTCTCCCCGCCGTCGCCCCCCTCGCGGCAGACGCTCCCCCCCGCGGCAGACGACGGCCGTCTTCCCCGAGTCCCCCTCGCCGCCCCCCTCCCCCGCGGCGGACGGCGGTCGCCCCCTCGCGGCGGGCGCTCCGGGCACCACCCTCGGCCTACCGTTCCGCCGTCCGCCCCGCCGATCTCCGCCCCGACCGCGCCGCCTCCTCCGTGAACTCCACCGCCGCGCACGGCCTCCGACGATCCGGGGAGGAGTTCCCGAGGAAGCAGCCGAGCAGCTCCTCGACGGCACCCTCCCCCCGACCGACCCCTTCCACCGGTCCTTCTCCACTCGGCGCCGCCGCTTCCATCACCACACGGCGGCGAGGCCGGCCCGCCGCCCCTCCCCCCCGGCTCGCCGCCGCGCCTCGACTCCGCCGTCCGCGACTGGCTCCGTCGCCGGCGCTTCCGCCCCCAAGTCATGTCCGAGCTCGCGGGCCTCCTCCGGCGCCCCCTGCTAGGCTTGCCTCGCGCGGTCCCCCGCCGGAGCCCCCCCTCCGCGCGGTCCCCCGCCCTCCGCGCAGCCCCCGCCGAGCCCCCCCCCTCCGCGCGGTTCCCCCGCCCCTCCGCCCGGCCCCCCGCCGGGCCCCCCCCCCCTCCGCGCGGTTCCCCCGCCCTCCGCGCAGCCCCCCGCCGGAGCCCCGCCGCGCAGCCCCCCGCACAGCGCCCCCGCGCGCAGCATCCCCCTTCTCGCGGACACCTCCGCAAATACTCATCTAATATCAATTGTAACATTGATATAATTTTATCAAACACATAAAAAATTTGATACTATCAATCTTGAAAGTGATATTTCAATTTCAAAAATTATCAATATCAATATTGATATAGTATCAAATTTGAAACTCTAACCAAACAGGCCATTAACATTTGAAAATATGAATATCAATATTGATGTAGTACTAAAAATGAAATTCTAACCAAACAAGGTATTAGAAATATCAATATCAATAAGTATCATTTTTATTACACTAATTAATGCCCTATTTGGTTAGAGTTTCATTTTTGGTACTATATCAATATTAATATTAATATTTTCAAATGTTGGAGTATCAATATCAAAAATAATACAAGTTGTCATTTTATTACATAATATGCTTTGTTTACACCGTAAATTTTAAAATTGATACACTTAACCAAACACCTCTTTATGGTTCCTATCAATATCAAATTTAAAATTGATAGTGATAGAAGTACCCAATAGTATTATCAAACCGGGCATAAACAAGCCCTAAGTGGGGAGAGATGCATTCGAATTTTGTTTTCTTTCCAAAATTTAAGAATTATCGATGTATAAATTATAGGAATTACTAATTATTACGTAATCTACATTTAAAAATTATAGAGATGTAAATTTTATTTTATAAATTTTTATCTTTCTAATCCCAACCAAATATAATTTTAAGTTTTATTATTTTCTTTGATAATTAAAATTAACTAGTTTCCTATTAATCTTTTTATTGATGGATCGCCTGCATGGCTTCAGCCGTCCCCGCTTTTTCTCGGAGGGGCTCGCGGAGCATTGCACATCTAGTATATTTTAAATTTTTATGTTAATGGTGTTTTGGTTGTAATTACGTGAAGAAAATACTATGGAATAAATGTGATGTTTATAATAGTTGATATTTTTTATAATCCACCTCTTGTCCCTTTTTTTTTTTTGAAGTTGAGAGAGAATGTAATATATTTATTGAAATTCTAAACCCACTCGATACAACGTAGAGTCTAATAGGGACCGAGTTTGAACGGGATTATACAACATTAGAGATCCTAGGCACCGTTTAGTATCGGAATAATTAAGAATAAACTTGTTTTACTCCAAACTTAATATTTGTTACACAAAGAAAAATAAATTTAATTCATATTGTCCCCAAAATTAGAGATAAGTCCAAAGATAAATCGTCCTAGTTATTAGTGAGATATATTCTAAAATTTCATGCAACGATACAATCTAAAACAAATTATGTACCCGTTTATGTTACACAAATATTTTTCAATAAACTGTTCGAAGTCTAAATCACCATATTTTATGTTGCGCTACTTATAATTATCTAAAAATTTGTTAAAAAAATTAAAATGAATATGATGACTCAATATACATCTCATTATTTACCAAATTAGATAGCCAAACAATCATACGTGATAGATAAATAGGTACCCAAATATACACTTATTATATACAAATATAGAACTAAATAATATAATAAATATACGGTTAATCACATGTTTTAAATCACCATCTAACCTCTAAAATCACACCAACCAGCACCTATAAGTTGACTAACTAAAACCTATAGGCACCTAAAACAAGGTAGATCAAAAGGGATGACACATGCTATATGATTTGTATGATGGAATCATTACAAATAAGACAGATCATGCATACTATATAACACAACCTAATTATGACAAACTAATACATATCACAATACCAAATTCACAACATCGTGCAATAACTGCACCTATTCTCTAATAAGAGACCACATCTTTTTCTTATTCGCAAGAAATACGTCGTTTTGCTATCTCAACAAGTTAGCATCAGATCTATCATATATAGCAATACAATATAGTTAAATAAAATCTCACAGTGCATTTAGGCAAAAATGGCACTAAACACAAACTGCGATATCTAAGATTGAACGATGCACCCGACTATTCTAGCCTCTGTGGCACATAGGTCACGACTAACTAGTTTGGTGTAGCTCAATCTTCTATTCTCATTTAATGCACTCATGCATTCAAACAAAGCATATCATGCCATGACCAAATATACATGCAAGATCTATGAACATAAAATGAATATATGCACATCTGATGCATTCAACATTTATAAAAGAAATACACATAAACACACGCTCAAAACACTATAACTATGATGTTTAAACAAATGACAACATACACATACGTGCACATGATATGTCGACAACACAAACACTTAAGATAACCACAATCTGAATGAATAAGGGAGTTACAAGAAAATTCAGATTTAATTAAAAAAACTAGAACTTCATCTAATCTGATTAACCTACAACCATACATATATTACATAGATCCAATTGAGTTAAACATAAAATAGCCAAGTTCACAGACCATGCACACCAAGGGTTGGACCTTAAGTCACATATACATTTAGGATATAATCAGAATAAACAACTACTAAGATCACTAATTATGTTGTATGCATCTACAAGACTAACCAAATATATACAACTACAAACAATCACTATGTCTAGTATCAAACCAATACATATAACTCAGCATCTACAAGTGGTTGGTAATTATTAAACATTAAAATTAATGATATTATTCATGTACCAGATACCTACCTTAATGGTGCAGTAAAACTCAAGGACTGGCGGGTCAAAATAATATTGGACATCGGTGACACGGTGCACAATCCAAATCAAAAAAAATAGCTATCTCCCTCACCAAGATTACTGAAAAAATAAGAGATTGAATAGGGAGATAAACCATCAGACCAAGGGAGAGAAGTGATGAGAGAGAGTGCTTATGGTGTTGGAAAGAGTGGGGTGCACACCATGCACAAGGGAGAGTGGCAGACGGCGGCTAGTAACCTAGTGCATGGTGGTTGTGCGGGACCATGGTGGTGGGTGACATGCTCGCACGGAGGCTAGGATGACTAGCAATGGACAGGCAACAAAGATGCAAGTGGGCGCAGATGATCACGAGTGGGGCCGAGAGTGGAGGTGGCGATGGCATGGTGGTCAGTGGTGACGGTCAATGTGGCCACACGGGTGCGTGCGCGAATGGTGATGCAGCCGGTGGTATGCAATTAGCACATATATGCACAGGACAACGACGGGCGGGGAGGTAGGCGAGACCGCACATGATCGTCTGTCCATGGGGGATAGGCCGTCGACGGTTCGAGCGGCCGCTCGATCGTCTCAAGCGGGTGCTCGGCCGGCTGCCCGGGGGGCGGCGTCATGTGACGTTCGAGCTGGGGCTCGAACGTTCAACCGCGTGCGGCGCTGCACGCTTGCAGGCCACTGAGCCACCGTGTTCAAAAAAAAAAGAGACGGCGCATGATGACAAAGAGAGAGAGGGAGACGACGAAGTGAGGCGACGATGGCTGATGTCGGTGCAACGACGAAGAGAGAGACGATGAGGATGAGATGGCGCCAAGAGAGAGAGAAGAGGAACAATGCGGTAGCACTCACAAGGAAAAAGAAAAAGAGACAAACAGCACCTTTGCAAGGGGATGAGAAAAAGAAGAAGATGGCAGTGCAACTAGGGTACAAAAGAGGGGATAAAATCAATGGGAGAAAGATAAAAACAAGGGTTAGAAAGGAAAAAAAGAAGGGAGACTACAAAATTAAATAACACCTAATCATTAATTAATAACCTTATTAACCTATAAAAAGACCATATATTACATAGACAATATATATTGGCCCATTTAGAATTGCGGAGAGTTATCGACTTGAGCATAATCAAGGGTTGTTAATGTGCTCGGGATGAAGCTTTTTTATTGTCATCAAACTAGTTTAGTTTGTCTGGTGAATATTGTCGCATGTGTGGAGAGTACAATGATCGATGGAGATAATATTTTGCATGTGGATTATAATATTCCTTACATCCATTGTAGCCCTTTAAATACAGTAAAACGATTAAACAATTTTTGGAGAGACTTTGAATCCCGAGACTTTAAAATCGTAGATTCATTCTTTTACATAGATTTTGAAGGAAATGACTATGAAATTGATGTCTTGAAGTCAAAACAGATCTCCAACCAAGACAATGAGTGAAGCAATAAATGAAGCAACTAGAAAGGGGATCCATACCGATTTTTTAATGAAGTTATCTCGCATCACTGGCTATTTTTTATCATAGCAATTTGAGAAAGCTCTTCTCTTCGTTTAGAATATAGGAAAATATAATATTTTAAAAAAATGATCTTGAAGTATAAATTCTTTTTTTTCCAGGTAAAAGAGTTTCTTGTTTCTAAACAGAGAAATCATATATCTTAGTCAAAATTGAAAGCAGAAAAAGGTGACAACTACTAAAGCGACAAATCGATATATCATGGAATGTCGGATCGGGACCCAGATCACGACCCGGGCCAAACAAGGTTAGAAATTGGGCCGACCGGCCCAATCAAGATCTTATCAGCCTGACCTAAGGGTGGGATCTGGTTGCGACCCGATTGCTATGTCACACGACCCAATCACTGGGTCACACGACCCCAGGATCCCAAGGGGATCCCTTGCCCCCTACGGGAAGCAATTCTTTGCTTTTACTTTCTGAGGGAGGCAAGCAAGGGTGTTTTTGATGCCCCTTGCTCCCTTGGGAGCTATATAAGGTGGGTTGTTGGGACCTAATAACGGCATTAAGATAATTATACAAGGGACTCCCAAGTATAATATTCATCAACATGTGTGACAGACTGTATTTTCTATAATGATGTGGGAAAAGTACAAAACTTATATAGAAAATATAGAACAAGTCAAGTTTGTGTAAAGTAAATATTGTGTTAAATGAATGGAAATATTTTTTATTCCATACCTTCTATTTTTCAATTTTTTATTTTTTTGTCATTTTGTCATTTTTTTTGAATTTTTTTAAAAATATTTTAAAATCAAGATCGGTATGGGTCACGACTCAGGATCCTTCCTTCCTTGATATATATCTAACCTCTTATTGATGTTTGATTGCATTGAGCACATATATATCTAACTTTTGATATTGTTATAATTTTGGTGTTTAGCTTATTTGGAATCAATTTAGATCGTTCTGATCTTATTTTGTCTGTCACATATCATGATGAAGCTCTTAAAATTAAGTTGTAAATGTTAACTTTTTATCTTGCCATCCTAATTTTTTTATCAAGGATAGAACTAAACAATGTTATTATAATTTTTATGATAGTTCAAAACACATTACCACCATTCAAATCTGAATTAAGTGTACATTGTGCGCACACAAAAACCAAGTTGTTCATATATATTATTTTTTGGTTATGACATAAAGCCAAATCTCATATCAAGACTACTTTTTACATCATGGTAGCATCCTTTTTTATATTATATTTTGTTGCTTTTATTGTTATTTTAAAAGCTACTTCATGTATGTTTAATTTATAAAACTAATATTTCAATTGTTACTAAAATATTTGTAAATTCTAAGTTGAAAGAATTCATCAAAAGGCATAATTACTAACTGGGGTCTGAATGCTGACCAAAGGTCGAGGAAAGATAGATTTGCTAATGATTCATTTACTAAGGCTGCTTGAAAAGTTGTGTTGGAAAAATTCAATGAGGTTTATAGGGTGGTTTATAATTTAACAATTCTCAAAAATTGATTCAAAAATTTGAAGAGACTTTATCGTCTTTATAAAGATTTGAAGTCAAAGTTAGATAGGGTTGAGATGATAGTGCTTAGCTTCCAGTTTTAAGTATTGATGACGATTGGACAATTTTAGTTTTGACACGTCATAAACTAATACTAAAATTACTTATATTGTTGATATATATATTTTTGATATTGTCATTTATTATTTCAAATGAACCGAGATTACCTTAAAATTAAAGAAAAATATTTATGGATTATGTCACAAATGGATACCATTTATGTAGACATAATGATGTCAGGCAACTTTTCTAATACCCTTGAGACACCATCACAAATGACAATGTTTCTTCAATGGAAGATATTGATGAGACATAAGATATTGAATTTGGATTAGCTATGACAACACCTACATTATGTGAAGGTTATGATACATTTAATTCAATTGTTCCACCACAAACATAAGAAGCAAGATGTAATAATGTTAAAGATGTGGTCATTTTTCCACAAAGAGCACATAGTGGCAGCAGTAATAGTCGTAAACGAATGCATGATGCACAACTTAGTGGAAAAATATTTGAGAGATTGGTTGAGTTGGGTGAGCATATATTACTCCTAGCTAAATAAATGTTTGAAAATAAAAGAAAAGTAAATCTATTATGGAAGTTGCTATGGATGCATTGCTAAACTTAAGAGATCACATCCCTTTCTTACATCAATTCAAGGCTATAGATGTTTTCAAAGATGTCAATGATAGATGCATTTTTAATCTCTTCCTGTTGACCTTTAAATTTGGTTGGATCTTATCTCATTTGAAACTTGGCACTATCTTATTTGATAACATAATATCATTTTTATGTGTATCCAATTATATTTATTTTTTGTTAATGTCATTTAATTCATTATTAATTTCTTGTTGGTGTCATTTATTTTATCCCATTTGCACTAACTTAGATAAAAATACAAGTATCCTTCAATCATCAACAAATATCTTAAATATTATGATAGATGAAGAGTAGTACTAGGAAAAAGTTGGAAATATTTTTTATCATCTTTTATCTCAAAATGATGTCTAACATATATTCCTAGAATGTCAATGCATATTGATGAAGGTAGATATCATATGTGGATAAATGAACTAATGTTCAGACATGTAAAAAGTTCATATGCATGTTTTCAAGTTCATCATAGACTTTTCTCTAAATTAAGAGATGTGCTCATTGGGAGATCATTACTAGATGATACAAAGAATATGTCAATCACCAAGAAACTAACAAATTTTTTAATAGGGGTTGGACATGGAATTAGCAATAGAATATTTTACGAGTTATTTCAACATTTTGAGGAGACAATAAGTTGGCACTTCAATCATGTTTTGGATGTTATATTAGAAATTAAAAATGACTATATGAAATTGTCATCGATTTATATTTCCACTCATAGAAGAATTCACAATGACTCAAAATATATTCCATTTTCAAGATAAATTATACATTTCATATTTATATTTTAACAACACTATATATAAAACATATTCATTATATTTTTTTCTTAAAATTGTAGAATGCATTATGTGCAATTAATGGTGCACATATAATGGTAAATGTGTCAAAAGTAAAATAAAGGCCGTGGCGAAACAGTAAATGATTGGCATCTCAAAATGTCATGGCATGTGTCAATTTTGATATAATTTGAACCATCTACTAAACAATGAATCTAATATTTCATGGAATATCGATTTACAAGTAAATAAATTTTTCAGACATATAATCATTTTCTTTAGTGCTGATCAAAGTAAATTTAGTTCGTAGAATATGGAATCCAATAAGCCAATTATTACTATGGTGCAATATATATATGAATGTGTTTCAAGTATGTATTTGAAACAGTGACATACATTAGGCACGCAACAAAGCAATGTCTTACACCTAGTGTACAACAAAACAATGTTACACACATTTGTGTGACAAAATAGTGGCTTACATGTGTTTGTGCAACAAAATAGTGACATACACTCAGAATACAATAGAAGAGTGGTACACACCTTTGTACGACACAATAATGACATGCACACGTATGCGCAATAGAATAATGCGGATAGAAACATTTAAATTAACAGCAAATATGAGCACATTATTTCATCATCTTGCTTAACACATCCTGTCTTGTTCATATAATCATATCACGTTATCATATCATATCAAGTTCGTATCATCATTTCATATATTTGTCATCATCATTATATGCATAAAAACATAATTTTACATACATATTCTTCATACAATACATTATATTATTATTTCATACTTCTATTATTGTTATATCATACATCATGTCATTATATCATCGTATGCATATCATGATCATTCGATACACTATATTATTATTTCATCATCTACCGATCGTGATCGTACATAGCATCATATCATTTATTTAATCAAAGATAAACATGCTCGAACACTATACTAACGAATATGAAAATACAAGAACAAAGGTAATATCATACTTTTATGCTGTCTTTCTTTTACGTGAGCATCTCTAACATATCGTTTTATTTTGAATCATAGAGAACGTGAATTTCTTACTGATATAATTTATCATGCTAATCACACCATGCCTGGCAATTTAAGAATATACAATCTATTTGAACAAATAACATGAAAAGAAAGAAAATAGCAACATACTTTAAAATTTTCTTGCAACCAAATAAATATTCATTAGGCTTATCCTTTCATTTTTAATTATACAGAGTATCTAAATTTTATTGATAAAATTATCAGTGTCATTCATGCAATATGTCATAATTAAGAGCATATAATATACTAAACAAATAACATGTCTGTATCCAGAATATAATCACGATAGTCGGACACTAATTAACAGATTCACAGTCATAATTTTCTACATTTTCATACTTCCTAATCAATTTTTTAATATACTGTCGTATAGCTAGATTAAAAAATTTTCAAATATCCTCGTACTATCCTATCACAATGCAGTCAGACAATATTATAGTGAATTTGAGATACACTTCTCAATTATTCTGAAATTTATAAACTATTATGTTATTTTTGGTCTTTTCTCTAGTTTTTTTTTTCGAAAAAAACTGACTGGACCGGCAGGCGGACCAAAGCCGGTGGGCGGCGGCGGACATGGGCGACGATCACCGGGACGACGGCCCACGGCAACGGCAAGCGCGGCAACGGCGACAACACGGTGGAGGAGAGACAACGGGCGGCAGTGAGGCGAGGGTGACTGGGTGGCGCGGGGAAGACGGAAGGAGAGGAGGGGGGGGGGTCAGTACAGCCATTTATTTTAACTCACTCTTTTTTTTAACGGGATATATATTACAAATATATTGCAAGAGATCCCGGCATGTCTCCAGATAGCATGAAACACAGGTACCGAGCTTCCTCGCCCGCGTTTGATGTACCGGAGACGTGGAGTATTGAGCAAATATGAACGGAAATGCATGTCAAACTGCATCTTAATTTTTTTAAAAAAATATGCATCTACGTGAGGTGGGTGGGAGGGGCTAAAAATGTCGATCAGACGACGTATATAAAATTAACAAGTACGTACACATCGCTCGTCGCGAATTATATCGCTCGAGGTGGACGAAATTCATCAGATAATTATAATTTATGGCTCAGAATAATGTGGTCAACGGACATGATACTGAGATGACGGCATTTTGCAGCTAGGCCGTGGGTAGAAAGCAAATCGACAAGTTTACCCCGATTATGTCAGAGTAGATATCGATATTTGAGGAATACCCATGAGCAAGTGTGCGTGCAGACAAAAAGCTCTAAACGGTGCTGCCGAGTGCTGCTACTCTGCGGCGTAGCTCCACCTGGACGGCCGCCTGCACAACGGGTCGGTAACGGCAGCGCCGTTCGACGCTATCTCGTCCCCCCGGGCAGGCCCATGGGATGATCCGAAGCCTAACGGGAATAGGATCCGACCGCCTGTTGCTGACCCGATATACAAAGTCTTTTTTTTTGTAACTACTTTAGTTTATTTACATTTATGAGGGGTAAAATTTGGCGGAGTTGGGAAGTCTTTAAACATGAAGACAGGTAATAAAACTCTTCGGTAGATTATGGCCTGTTTGAACTGAGCATCAAACATAAATACCACACTACTTTCAATAATATTAGATACGGTAAAATCCGACGACGATGTACCCCGCTATAATTAAATAGCATAAGTAATATTATGTCAGATCTAAGAGCTCGAGCGACCCGGCCACTTTTAGATATAAGTTTCGTCGACCGATGGAACCGAACTCCATCTCCTAAATCTGATTTCACCGGCAAGAAGCGCAACCAAAGGAGCTGTACGAATTGAACACCCTGATCTGGAAAAATATATATTTCGATTCAAAATTTACCATCTTTGGAATCTGGCTGGGACGAAGCGTACTCCTTCTCCCACTACTTTGCAGTCTTGCCCTGCCCAGGAGAGAGTGTCTGCAAGTAAACAAATGACGCGCACGATTCTGTTTGGCTTTCTTTCCAAGAATCTCAACACACCCAATGGTTTTTTGTTCGGGTAAATATGATTTTGAAAATTTTGACAGGTCGGAGTAAATTCTGGTAGAAATCATGTCATTATATATTGACTCGCTCGTCGAAGCTGATCCAAACAGTTGCTTGCACCAAAATGAAATAATCCGTTCGATACAGATCGACGACAATTCAAATAGAGCCGAAGGGGATCCGCCAGCGGAGAAATGTCGTGAGGATCCTCCTCGACCTGGCACGAGATTGGAATTTTCGGATGGGGGGGGGTAGAGAGACCGGCGACGCGTCTCTCTTATGTGCACCACGCACGTACGCCAACATTCTTCCACTGATACTTTGACACGTGTACGCTTGGTCCCACACTCGGCTGCCACGGATGCGTTGAGTTGGGAAGAAGGAACGCAGTTCCGCGGCGAGCACAGAGAAGCGGAGGGAGAACACCTCCACGTACGGACCCCGTCTCCCTTTGGCGACGACGACCCTTATAACACCCCCCCTCCCCCTTCTCTCTCTCTCTCTCTCTCTCTCTCTCTCTCTCTCCCCTTCTACCTTTCTCTCTCCTCTCTCTCTCTTTGCTCTGCTCTGCGCCCCTCGATTCGATTTGGCTCGGTAACAAGAGAGAAGACGGCCTCTCTCCCTCCCTCCTGCTCTCCCTTCTTCCCTCGCTTTGTGCGTCGTTTTACTACGGCGGTCTTCGTCCGCAGGCTCGCAGCGTAGCAGACCACTGCCTTCCTCCGGTCACCATACTCGACGCCACCTTGCTCTCTCCGTCTTCACCCGTCCCTTTCGTCGCCTGCGGAGCAGGATTTTCTGTGCCCTTTCTTAGCTACACTGTCTGTTCTCTTGCATCTCCTTTCGCCGCATCCGCCGAATCCCGAAGGGACTACCTGGTCGTCGTTCCTGGCGGCGGGTAGCAGCGGCAACAGCAGGGTAAGCGCTGCTCTGTCCACGTTAGCCAAACGCAATCTCTCCATTTCTCTCTCCCAGCACGCGCGTGCTCCACAGTCTAGAAGCTTTGCTCGTTCTACATGTGCGTTGTTATGGCTTTTATCCGTGACCCTCTGTCCCCTATTTCTCGCGGGTCTCCACCTCGAGGCGTCGGGTTTCCGGCGCATCGGCGCCGCAATCTGATCGGCGTCCATTTGCCGCCTCCCGCCGTTTTTCACGTCGGTCTTCCCTTTCTTGCTCGTTTCTGCATGCTCTTCCTCCTCCGGCGTCCTCTCGCGCGCGTTCTCCCTCTACTTCCGGTGCTTGTTTCCTCGATGTGTTTGAGCTGCTGTCTGGTGTGTCGCTCTTGATGTGGTTATGCGTGTTTGCTTCTAGTGTTCTTGTGGCCATGGGATAGCACATCAGTCACGATATTGTGGTCAAGATTGGATTTTGGTTCCCCCTGTAGGGCGTGATCTCTTTTGATTTGAGCTTCTCTTTCTTTACCCGCTTAGTACGAGAGAGATCCGGCTCAAGATTTTGACAGGCATGTGTTTTTGAGCTACGTTAGGCATCCATTTGTGCAGAATTATCCTCTAGCGACGTGGGTAGTTGCATATTGTGTAGTTCGGTCGAGTGCCACTGCCGCTTACGTAGTTGGTGAATGCTGTTCAAAACTTCAAACTGCGCCCATGTTGCGCTTATGTTATATTCTCCTAATAAAGCCATTTGGTTCCTTTCTCTAGGAGAGTCGCTCATGCCTTACTTGTTTGACATCGTTAGTCTTTGTGCTCCTGTTGTTTTTTCTGCTATTGACATGCTCACCATTTTGCAGAAAGAGCGGAACTAGAAAGGATATTGCACTTTGATTTTACCTCTTTTGATTTCAAAGTAGCAAGTTCAGTTCCTATTTGGTGTCAGAGTGAGTTTTTATCCCGTTCACACCTTTTAATAATAATAGTGAACTCAGTCCTTTTAGACTTACGAAGTTAAGCTTACTATGGCTGTTCACTAACTTGATACCTTGTACATATTGGTAGCTATCGTGTGCAACCTCAACCTATGGAATGAAACTGTTGTATGTGTTGAAACTAGATGAATTTTCCTTTCATTTTCTCCAAGGTTATATAATACACACAATTGCATAAGAAATGCTACAAGTTGTCATTTCACTTTTACTTGGTTTTGTAAGGTCTAGGTGACCTTATATACCTGAAACCAGTTATCTTTACCCTCTTTTATTTCATAGGTTCTACTTGAGCGGAAATTCTCAAAGGAGCCATAAACCTTGTTGCTAATAGATGGAAAATTAGCATGTCCATTTTTGGTCATGTGGCATGCATATCTGTAGATATTGCTGCCTAAAAGCATCAAGACATGTATTCATCATCATATTGAATCCTCTCTGGTTTCAGGTTATCTACAGTTTTTGAATGATATTGTGTATGTGGGAAGTGGTAGGATTTTTGTTTCCACTTCTTTGTTTGTTAGCACGTGTACCTACCAAATTCGGATTTGATAATCTGAACCTGTTGTCACCACAGATCATTTTCACTTCATGCTTTTTGTAAACTAGCTTTCTATTTTCTACAAAGAGAAAATTTGCAAACTTGCATTACCACCATGTTGCCGCTAATGCATTCATGTAAACTGAAGCTCATTTTACCGCAGATGGACCTACTTAAACTGTATCATGACGAGGATTCTGTTGCTGATACATCATCAGATCATCTCTCTACAGATTCTCCTGACACAAATGATGTGTATGAGGAAACACCAATAGCTCCTCGCATTGGAGATGAATATCAGGTTGAACTACCACTAGTTGGAACAAAATTGCAATATCATGGAGCTGTTGGGAGTTTGGTTTGTGATGCCACCTTAATTGACATTGATTGCTCTATTAGAATAGGATTAGATATCCCAGTTGCATGGGTTCCTGACTGGCATGAACAAGAATTATCTGGTGCCACAACACGCAATACTGATGTCACTGGTACATCACCAGTGATTCTTAACGATGCTCAGATAATAGATTCCCAAACCAGTTCTGAGGGTGGATATGGAACTGCAAACGAAAACAGTTGTGGAACATGTCCCAGAGCCTTGTCATATACAGATGAGCAGCTGGAACAGGTGACTGATTATAATAGAAAATATATCCCAATACCTAGTATACATTTTACTCCCTGGTCTGAAGATGAAAAGAAGGTTTTCATTCTTGGCCTCTATATTTTTGGAAAAGATCTTGTTCAAGTAAGGAGGTTTATGGAGTCTAAAAGGATGGGGGATATACTTTCATTTTACTACGGGAGTTTCTATAGGTGTGATGCACACCACAGGTGGTCAGACTGTCGAAAGATGAGAAGTAGGAAATGCATATTTGGGCAACGCATATTTAGTGGTTGGCGCCAAAATGAACTCTTACAACGTCTGGACACAAATTTATCCGAGGCAAACAGAACTTGTTTGTTTGAGGTATGCATTTAAAATTTTGTAGTTTTAGTTTTTTTTTCCAAAACGATGCTATATATACTTATCATGCTTATCATTTTTGGATGTGAAACATCAAAAATCTGTCTGCCATTGGTACCTTCCATTATGCTTTAAATAGTATCTATGTTTTAGGTTGGATCTGAGTGTGGATAAATAAGATTATCATCTAAGATTACTAAAATATCAATGGTTAAAACTGGGGTTCATAAGTGGAAGTATCATCTTGTGTATGGTGGCATCCTGTCCATGACAACAACCACTTTGTAAGGTGGCTGACATGGATGGTGCTTAGATTGGCCCTCTTTCTCTTATGGGACTGAGGGCCTTGCCATTCTCTCCAACTTGGTTTCCAGCATCTGCTACCTCCCCATGCTCACTTTTACTTTGGCATCTTCTTCCCCCCTTTGCCACTTCTGTTGCTGCCACTTTCTCCTACTCCATGATGTCACAGGCCCTTTGTCAGTGCGAGAGAAGAAGGTTGCAGGTCTATGGAAGAGAGGGGAAGCTGAGTGGCATTTGAGCAGATTATTATAGGTGTGTGTTGATTGTTTGCAGATTACATTAACACTAAGACTTCTCATTGAGTGACGATTGGATGATGTCTAGGGCGCATGTTTTCTGTCACCAATCAATTATGAACTATCCCACACCAAACATGTGTAAATACAGTGCGCATGCATGATACCTGATTTTAACCATATGGAAACTATTGGGTTATCCAACTCAAAGGCACATTGATAAGCGGATAGGGTCTGCATATATCTTCACATATCCTTTTATCACAACAGAATGTGATTTTCCTGACAACAAGAGACATAGTGGTTGGACATGGAATAATCTTTTAGCTTCTTTCATGATAAAATATTAATTATTCATTACAATTCAAGAAAAAGAGACTTTACAAAGTTATCTATAGCGCAAATGCTGATAATACATGTTTACAATTGTTCCATTCAAGATGTTCCTGGTGGAATTGGACCTTCAATGAAAGAGAATCTCATCTGTCTGGATCTTTTTCTTGTGATCTGTGTCTTAGATTTATTTTGCCATCTCCTTGTTTTTGAGGATGTAGCTTCTTAATTGGTTAATTAGTTCATTTCTAAATGTTCATATTTTTTCTCTTTAAATTAGAAAGTAGCTGACTAAGATGACTTCTTATCAGTGATTCAGTGATACTTGTGGAAATCATTTGACTCGAAGTAGATATGATTTTGCAAGTACTTCAGAGTTCAGAATAGCAATCTCTCATGCAGTCAAGCTTCAACATTTAATTAGACTCAAGTAACCATGGATATTATGTAGTAGGGGATACTGTTTGTAAAGTTGGCATGACCCTAGTTCATGGATTGTAGAATCGACCAATCCGGATCGGGATTGGCCGATTCTTGGATCGGATCGGACATGACCGATCTGATTCTCAGTGGAACTACCTATCCGGATAGAAGATTGGTCCGAATCAGTGTTTCTAGATGGAATCGGTGCCATAATCGACTGATTCAGTTGATTCTGGATTGATTTCGGTGGTTCCCTTGCTGGAATCGACCCATAGATCACCGTGGCGGCCCTCTTCCCCGCCCTATCGAGCAGGGAAGATGAAGCTACCGGGTCCATCGGGACCCGGTGACTTAGGAGTTAGGATCCTGGCCCTACTGATGGACCCGATAAGGCCATCTTCCCTGATGGCAGTGATTCTGGGCCTATTTTAGGCCCAAAATCGCCCCAAAATAAAGTAGATTGGATTGGAATCTGATATACCTTTTTATTTAGTTAATTTTGTGTTTTATGGTCTTTTTAAGGGTTGATCCAGATCGATTTTTCTTCCGACGGATCAGTCAAAATCGGTCCGATCCGATCTGGATTAGATTGGACTTAGCCGATCCGATGACCGATTCCGATTCCGATCCTGCAAACCTTTCCCTAGTTGGTATATGTCAGACTAATAGTTGCCAAGGTCACAAGACATCCAAGGCATTCAAAGGTGGAGGGAAGAGCTAGAGAAAGTAAAAAAGTAGACTTCAAAATGTTTAGGCATAGGGAGAGAGTTTTATATATTAGTATATACATATTTACATGTGTATTGTATAATGTGTTTTATTTATGTAACAATGTGCATGTATACATTTTTGGAAAAGTGCTAAGCTTAAAAACTAAGTGAGAGAGAAAAACAGGGTTGACTGTTGAGAGAGAATTTTATGACTTTTAAATATTGTGTATGGTTAAAAATATTAAACATATGTGATAATACAAGTGATAATAAAACATTTTAGTACAGTTTCACTGATTTACCATGGTCTGTCGGGGGCGGGAGCCCTTCAGAAGAAATTTTCTATTGGTTAGGCTTCTTAGATTGGCACATGGCTGCCAAAAGGTTCCCTTGCACCTTGGCCCTACATAGCCGCCCTAGCACCTAGGCACCCAACTTGACAACTATGGCTAGAGTAGACTCATTGCCATACCGATCCAAGAAGTGCATGTCTCTCACATATCCTTGCAGACACATTTTCATTCAATTTGATAATAACTTTGTGTGTTCCCCTGGCAGCTGATAAAAGCATGTGTTATTTCATCTCTGAATACTCCATAATCCTGCATGCAACACCTTTCTATGAGGAGAAAATACGCTTTTAGCCTCTATAAAGGTTAGTATATATTATCGCACCAAACAAAATATATTGTTTCCTGAGGTCTATAAACATTGAACTAATGCAAATTGGGACTACAAATGTCATTTAACTAGGTACATGCTGTGTCCATGCCAGATCACAAAGACCAGGCCTAGCATAGATTTCTTTAGATCTCTGCCTAGACCTGGCAATTAAACCCCCTATAACTGAAGGTTGCAATAAGGTTGTTTGTCCCATGCATGAAACATGAATACTTTATGAATATTGGGAGTTACTTTTAGAAGACTCAGAAATTTTTAAGAGCATGATGACGGGAAAGGATCTGTGACAGGCATAGGATATGTCCACAAGAGAGATCCAGAAGCAAGGGAAAAGGAAAAAAGGCAATAGCAAGGACAACTACAGAAATGAGGATGGCAGTCATTAGTACAAATGTTTTGGCAAGGTGTGAAGACAACAAAAATGATCTCTTCTACATTCAAGAAGCCAAATTGAAACTGTAGAATGGCTAAGTTGAATCTCTAGTTGGTAAGAGATATATTAGATGCAAGATTTTTGGAGTCTTGTTGTCCACTTGGATAAGTAGGAGTTGGTCCTGGTCTTGACCAGCCAGGTAACACCCGTTATCAACCTGGATTCAGAGTTTTGCTGATACCAACCTGTATGTCTTAGTATCAGCAAATAAAACCATGCTTACATGAGAAAATTCAAGTAAACAAATGGCTGAAGAGATGGGATACTTTTACTAAAGATGGCTCGATATTGAGAATTCAGAATCAGGGAAGATGGATATTTGTGAACATTTAGCATCTATCAACCAGATGAACTTGGGGAGAGAAGGATTTTATAAAAGAATGTATAACATCATCCATAAAACGAACCTGTGTAGGGTATGCTGTATGAAAGCTGGCTGTGTTCAGGATATTTCTATTACCCATCCGAGAAGAGGACATTTTGTGGAAATGAATTGGATACTCGCTTGTATAAAAATAATACCAATATTTTTGAAAGAAATCCAGTTGTTGATATATCTGTTTAGGTATAAACTATTTTGGTAAAGATAGTTTGAAAGCTGAGCATAAAGATAATTGTTAACAAAGGGTTTATAAACAGCCTGATACTTTTTGTTTTTTCATCTGAAAAATGACTTTGAAGGTAAGTGTTACAGACCTATGCGTACCAGCATTCTCGGTGCCTCCCATACCGGCCTAGAAGTTTCTAAGTCCCATACAATTACAGTTCTTTCAAAGGTAAATAAGATATCTTGTTTTGTAACAGTGTGGTCTACCAGGTTTTGGGGACAATGTTTCCGAAGGTCACAAGCTTCAAACTCTTCGGACACTATTTCATAGAGTATGCATGGACATTTCATACAGTATGCCAATCGTAGTAGTTTTGTAAGATAATTTTGAGAATTCCATCATATGTATTTATTTTAACAGTCTTAATTCTGTGCTTTAATAACCTATAGGCTATAAACATTAACCGGATAACCAATTTTATTTCCATTCTAATAAAAATTAGCAGATAAGTGTTATGTCTTTTACCAATAGGGTATGGAAACGAGATACATACTACACACTTTTTGATGCTGATAATAATATGCTAATGTTAAACAAACATTAAAGACAAAATAATAATATTATATATAGGAATATAAGCAAGAAAAGATTGAAAGAAAGATGAGGATAACATAACAACGTAAAATATTGGGTCTCTTACAAAAAAATTTATTGTAATTGTTGATAGTATGGAGAGAAAGATTAATATTATTTACATTCAAAAAATCAAATGAATATAAGAGACATAAAAAGTATAGAATACAAGTTATAAACTATGGTATTTAGGAAAGGAGAGAAATAAAATAGATAGGTGTCGTTGTTGATAAAACATTGATGGATGTAGTTGTGTTAGTGAGAAGAGTAGGATAGAATTATTTTTGTAAAAATGATTACAGAAAGAGAGACAATGTTCAAATTATCTTGGACTAGCTTCTGTGCCTCTTGATTGTGCGTACACTGGATCTGATGGCTCGTACCTGGGGCAGTCCTGTAATTTGCTTCACTCTTGATGGACCTTCTGCAATTATTCTAAGCAGAATGGAACTGTTATCTCACCATCTTCTATGAGATTCTTAGCATTTGATTCGTCCCTATTGGGTGAGGCTTGCATTTTTGTTTTATTTTTATTTTTTGTTATGTGTGGCTTCATTATTTTATGTATGTAGTTAACATATATGCTAGACCAAGGAAGGAAAACTCGGGGGTCGGCCTCGGGTCGGTCGGCCCCAAAATCGACCCGGGTCGGTTGGGGTCGCGACCCGGGTCGGGTCAGGGTCGGGTCGGGGTCGGAAAAAATAATAATAAAAAAATCATTTTAAAATAATAACCGGGTCGGGGGGTCGGAGCCGGGTCGGGGTCGGTCGGCCCAAAAAGCGACCGGGTCGGGCGACCCGGCCGACCGGGTCGCCGACCCGGCATTCCATGTGCTAGACAATTGACTTAATGGGTAACAACCTGTGGAGCATTTCATCTATGAATCTCTGCCATACTTCTCTTCTTACTAACGTGGTCTGCTTTCTCTATTACTAACATGTGACGTACATACTTGGTAAGCTGTAAACGGGTCGGATTCGGTAGTGAAATCACCGGAATCCGATTCCGATAAGGGTTAAGAGGTTCTGATTCTGATAATTTCGGAATCACTATGTTCTGATTTCATTCTATTATCGAAATCGGAACTGAATCCGATAATTTCCGAAATACATATTAAATATTAATTTTTATTCAAAAATAAGTTAATAATTCACATATAATTACTAAAATTTGATATATTCTTTTTAAAACTGTGTTTTTATCATTTTATCATTTTATATATTATAATTTATTTAACTTTATTTAATTTAATTTTATTTATATATACTTATTTTTTATCGAAATCGGATTAACGGAAACGGAATCAACTGATTCCGATTCCGATAAACACCGGAATATCCGATTCCAATAGCTTATAGGATACAAAAACAAGTTCTGAACCCGTTAATTTTTATCGAAATCGAATCGGAATATCGGAATATCGGATCCCGTTTACACCCCTAATACTTGGCCATATAATTAGACCCTATTTCAGATTTTTTTGGGTCCATTTCTCCTTGTGGACTTGTTGATGCGGAAAGAAGATGGCTAAAATCGAACAAAGTGGTTAAACCTATTTTAAATGCTAAACTCTAATTTGAAAGCAACTAAAGTACTAAAATCAACTCTTACAACAGAAAACCACTTAAAATAGATGTCCTAAAACCCCATTTATTCCACATGAAAGTTTGGCGACGACTCTGTTGAGAAGGAAACGTGGCAACCAGAAGTTCTGCCACGCGACCAGCAGGAGGGTCTACCACATGAACTCAATTGGACTTGTGGCTACCCGTTGGGTTGTCTGATCGTGCCAGTGTGTGCGTTGAATCAGGGGGCCTCGGCGGTGGTCTCCTGCGAGCAGCTTTTGGAAGACCGTCTGTTCGCAAGTTCGTCGCGCGAGATCCCGTTGTGTCCTTACGTGTGAGGAAGCTTCTGGAGGAACTGAAAGGTGCTAGGCACTAGAGCTTCGCAGGGGCATTGGTGTCGCAGAAACAACACCTTCATGGGGCATTTGGGGAGGAACCAGCGCAAAGGGTCTCGCCGTCGCTGGCCAGAGAAGAGGACGAGACTGTTGTCGACAGCGTCGCTCGCGGGGAAAAGGAGACCCAGAGTGGTCATGTGCGAAAGGGAAATACACCATCGCTGGACTATTCATCGTTTTCCCACCACAACCCATAAACAGGTGTAGCCGCTGGTTCACTTCATGGTGGAGACCCGGCATTAGCAGAATCAACAACGTTGTCGAAGAAGACAGGTCAAGGGGTTGACGGCTCCGGGGATTGCCAGAAGTGTTTCTCCAAAACACCTTGAACGATCACCAGAACCATCAATGCCGTCGAAGATGGACCGAACACAATGGCCTCCAGATCTAGAGCGATTGTCGTTGAAGCAGAAGATTGATGAATGTGAAGTCGGCAAGGATGACGACGGCACCGGGGGTCGCTGGACTGTCGCCTTCGACGTTCCAGATCTGAAAATCGTCACCGCTGCTCAGATCTGAAGGACTTCTGGAAGTTACTGCGTCGCCGTCATTGTGGAGGATCGCTTTCGCCGACGCTGGACTGTCGTCTCCGTTGTTGTTGATGAAGGGGATAGTCAGTGCAAACGACTGACAGCAACAGGCTGACAGGTTTGGGGATCGCCGGATCTGTCGATGCCACTATTCTTGTGTTTGGATCATGGAATGCCATCTCGCCGAGATCTCGGCGAGATCTTGCGAGATTTCGGTCTCGCCAAGGGGGTCGACAAACGAGATCGTCGAGATCTCACCCCATGTAGCATGGTCCGAAAAAAAATTCTTCGGGGGGCTTGCCCCCTTGATACCTCTCACAAGAGGTGCTGCCCCCTTGACTCCCGCGACCTGACCGCGCAGGTCGATCCGTGACTACTCTGCACCCCCCGTTTATGATAGTGTAAACATATTAATTTATCTCACTATCACTTATACTATTACATAAAAAATGTGCTACAAGTTTAATACCATATTAGTATTTAAATAAGATTGTATACAAGTTTTTATCTTTTAGAAATACAAATATCATCTTTTTGGTATTGAGAGTACTTTATAATTGTTCATTCACACAGTTGATGTATAAATGTGTTATATATTTTCATATAAATTCATTGATGTACTCCTATCTTTATAAGATATTATGTTATGTTTCATATATATATACATTTTGATCCGAGAATCCAAGATCCGATCTCTCGAGATTTTTTCGAGATCTCTACTCTCTCACCCCTCTGAGATGAAGACGAGATCCGAGACGGCAATCCTTGGTTTGGATGAGGGAGGCACTACTGATGACAATGAATGGAAGCAACAGTAGGCTCTGATCGTCAGCTTTTCTCGATCGATCAGATCTGGTGGATGTTGTTGACAAACCGAGAAGGAGAAGGAGGAGGTATGAACGGTGCGGAGGCTGGAGGGTGAGGAGAGAGGTAGATCGGCTACCTGCCGAGTTCGGAGAAGAGGGAAGGATCGGGAAGGCCCTCCTGGCCAACTGGGGAAGGACAAAGAGGGAGAACTGGGGTGGAGCCCCTCAGCACGGTGAACAACCAAAGGACCCAAAAATTCCAATTCCACTGATCTGTACGTACATGAGACTTCTCCTTATATAAGGAGTCATGCCTGTTTACAATAAGATCCAACTAATTTGACTATTTACAAAAATGGACTAAACAGTAAAGAAATTACTAAAATTCTAATGCACTCTAAAAATTGTCCCCATCACTTGCCACTCGATTATCTGTGTAGATCTGTATTAGATTCTAGCTAGCCAGCCTAACAACCAGTTAGAATTACCCTTTGGCATAACATGAATAGAGAGTTCATCATCTTGGGGTATGTTTACAGTTACGCCACCACATGAAGCTCTCTTTTGCTATAGATGTTTCCTCTCTTTGAAGTCTGAAATGAATGTAGTTTGGAGGAGGTACCATTCTTGTGTCTAGGGAAAAGAAATCCAAGAGGTGACTGGCATAATGCCATCTGTTTGGGGAACCTGCAAGGTAAGGAGGCAGGATAACATAGTTCAAGAAAATAGACGAATTTCAAGTTGGCAAGATTAGTTAGATGGATCTAAAAGTTATAGAGAAAAAATGGACACTATTCTGATCGAGGTTATTTAGTGACAGGTAGGGTTGTCTCTACTTCAGGAGCAAACATAGAATTATGATTCTTATTGTATTATTTACTCTTATATTCTTTGGTGACATTTAGCTGTGCCTATGGAAATAAATTTTGTTATTGTAAACTTTGACTCCTCAAATGAGCCAGCGTTACCTTGACTTATGTGTGGAATTGTGTCTTATAATCTCTGTCAGCAGTAAGAAGTAGACACTATTGAGTACATTTTAGTCCTTGAAAGTGCCTTCTGGGAACTTTTTGCTTTACCCGTGAGCTCACAAGTGCAACCAGAAGTACTTTTAATACAAAAGTGCGATTCAGATTTCTATTCAACCAAAATCTTTCAACAACTCAAGACACCATTGTGTTCCCGCAGATGCAGGGAGTCAAGTGGGTCACTAGCTAATTAGGAAGCGTAGTGAGGTATTGAACTTGGTCAAATACGCACATCAAGTGGCAGGTGTCCTATTGCCTGGTCATTTTGTCTTGGTCTTAGCTTCTACATAATGCAAGAAAAATTGGGAAACATTTGTGTACTGATTCAGTACCTTGTAGGGAGCAGATCCACTGCAAAGATTGCAGGATCGGAATTGGGAATTAGATGAAATCGGCTTGATCTGGGCCAATTCTTTGGGAGAAAAATCGATCTGGAAATGGTTCTTAGAAAAGCCATAAAATAAAAAAAAACTACAAAAAGAACCTAGATTGGATTTTGGCTACTTTGGGGCCAAAATCGGTACCAAAACGGACCCTAAAAGGCCCCATGGTGGCTGTCTTTCCCACCCGAGGTGGTTAAGGGGTCCATTGGGACCTGGTAACCGTGGCAGATCACCACCTTACTAGGTCTGGTGGACCTGGTGGGGAAGACCACCGTGATGGCACAGCGCCATGATGATGGTGGCAGCACATGGGGAATCATTGAAATCAGTCCGGAATTTGATTGGGTCAATTCCGGTCCCAATTCTATCGAAATTGGATAGAAACAAAGCTTGGAATCGAGCTTGATTTCAATCTTTTTGGGTCCTGGAGGATCGGCTGGATCAGCCGATTCCCTGTGCAATCTTGCGAGAATCAGCCGAAATGGGGCTGATTCCTCCCGGAGTCGGTTCCAAATCGGCCCTTTTGGGCCAAAATCGGATCGGCAAGGGCTGATCTAATTCAAGAATCGGCCGATCCTGATCCGGATCATCCAATTCAGCGAACTATGATCCACCATCCTTTACACCCGTAAGACAAATATGAAGGTTATCTTCTTTTAGTTGAGTATAAAGTGTGTGATTTCCTTCATGTTAATCAAATCACAAAATAGTAATTTGTGATATATATTTTAGATAATCTTATTTTTTTATAATGCATTATGCAATGGTGACAATCTAATCTTTTCTTGTTCTTTTAATGAACAGGTTTTTATCATAATTTGCATCATACTTTTACTCATAAAATTGTCATAATCATGACTTTATAATAAATCATGTATCTTACATACTCTCCAAGGAGTATATACATGCGTTTGTCATTTGTCACTCACTATTTTAAAATAATATTTACAAGGTAAAACACATCATATGTTGTGCTGTCATAATTTATCATTTGTAAACATAAATTATCTATCTTAATTAGTCATTTAATCTTCTTATGACTTGCTTAATAATTTTCACAGTAAAAATCATGTTTTAACAATTGATTTAGAGCTATGCAAGGAAATTTAGAACTTAAGGGATGTATGAGCCTAAGCTCTTTGATAAATGCTCTTAAATCTATGCTCTAAAGTCTAAACCGTACATATGAATAATTTAAATCATAAACAAATCTAAGGCAAAATTAATATGCTAAACAAATCTGTGTCCTTTTTAATGGAATTTTCATAAAAATAAATAATTTAAACAAATTTGATTTAAATTATGTTAAACAAATAACATAAGAATATGTAGATGACTTAAAATGATAACATTTAATAAAAGTTTTAACTAAATGAGTAAAGACAACAAACTAGTAATTACATAACAACTTAATTGTCAATAAAGTTTACAATAACAAAATCACAATAACTTAATTAGACTTACACAAACTATGACAACATGATACTAAAGCATAATTCATAAACTAATTTAAACCTAACTCATTTATTAGATCAAATAATTTATAAGAGTAATACAATTTAAATCATACTAAAAAATATAACAATGCATGTTCAATTAAAATACAAACACAATGCGACATAACAAATAAAATCAAATACTTAATAATAAAATGTTAAAAAATAGAATAAATGCAATTAACTACTCAACTCAACTTTTACCTTAATGCTAAATTGTTTGGGGTTACTCATTAAGATTCTCTTTCTTCATTCTTGTCTATTTCGAGTTTTTTCTTCTAATATATTTAAATCATCTAAATCTAAATTACCCTCCTCTAGGTTTCTTAGGTCTATCACATCTTTTTTTTAAATTACTATTATTTTTTTAATTTTTAATTTTCTAACCAAAGCTTGTTTAAATCTCTCTCTTTTTAATTTATCTACAATTGTCGCATTTATTAGATATATTCATCACGTATTCTTTCTAATTTAGCATGACTATTTATTTATCTTAACTTTTTCATTTAAGTAACACTTAATTTGGAAAAATATAGTTCTTTCGTTGTTCAACATTCAATACCATACAATATTTCATGTGTTATTATTGCATGGTAACATTTTTGTTTAAACCTTAGTGGAATCTTATGATCACATAACACATTCTTAGCCAACCTCCATTTTATCTATCATTTTTAACCCTATGATTAATGTTCTCATCACATTCTCCATTTTTTAGATAATTGTACCAAGATATTTAAATCGAATATTTTAAAGTAATATTACTCTATCTAAACTCACTCTCTTATTTTTTTCTCTTTGGCTTTCATTCAACCCAACTAAACTTAACTATAGCCTTAATCTCAAATTAATTGCAGTTTATAAATTTTTTTATTTCTATTATTTGCATCTTTTTACTTTTCTAACTAGAGGTTCCTTTAGTCTACGTCTAAAATGTCCAAATCATCTTATTCCCTTTTCTTTCAATTTGGCTTTCATTAAACAGATAAAAATTAGAATGATAAGTAAATCGGGTATAAAAGATGTCACATTGATTGGACAAATCAATCAAATAACAACAAATCAATCAAATCATTACAAATTGTAGTAATAATTGATAAAAAAGTCTCAAGGTTTAAATAAATAAATAAATCAGGAAATTACTTGTATTTAATTTAAAATAAATATATAAAATAATATTATATTTTTATAATATAAATAAAAAAATTATTAAACAGATAAAAATTAGAATGATAAGTAGATCTGGCATAAAAGATGTCACATTGATTGGGCAAATCAATCAAATAACAATAAATCAATCAAATCATAACAAATTGTAGTAATAATTGATAAAAAATTTCAAAATTTAAAACAAACGAATAAATAAGGAAATTACTTGTATTTAATATAAAGTAAATATATAAAATATTAAATAATATTATATTTTTATAATATAAATATAGAAATATATTAAAATAGGAAGCTTTAAAATGGATTTATTTTATTATACATTATATTCTAAAATATCATTATAAAATAATCTATAATATAATAAAATTTAAATTATATTATTTATAAAATATGATGTTACATACTTGGTTCTCATCCTTTAGAGACCACAAGTGTGATAGGAGTACCTGTTGAGAAAAGGATCTGATAGATCATATGCAAAATTTCAAATCAAGGAGCTTGAAAAGTAAACATTTCATCATTTCATGTCTTTATGAATGTTTAATATAAATCAATCGCTGATCGCTTTAATAGATGTATGGCTATGGTGGTTAATTGATGGTGGTCAAGCCTCCACTAGATGTATTAATGCCAAATCCATTTAAGTTCAATGGAGAGAGGTCCAACCTTAAATTCATGAAGTCGCATGATAATCTCACTTATTCATAGGTAAAACAAATCCATGTCAAATAGGTAACATGCCATAAAATTTAAAATAAAATTTAACTATTACAAACATTTGAGGTTTCCACATCATGATAAGCAGGATTTGGTTGGATTGGCCTTGGATCAGTCCATCCATTCATGTTTTTGCAGATCAGATCCAATCTTGCTTCCTGGGCCATGATCCTGGGTGGGACCATGTGGGATCTGCAAATTCTGCCTTGACTCCCAAGTTGCACCTTGTTAGTCAAAGGTTGATCAACTCTAGTCTCTAGCCCATGATAAGCTGGAATCCGCTGGGACACACTGATGGATAGTTTTTTTGGCCTGCTCTGGAGTAAGCATAGATTATGCAAATCATATAACTAAAAGCTATCTTGATAGGACCGAGGCCAGTCTATCCATCCCTGATCTCTATACTTGTGTTCTTTGTGGTGCATTGCTGTTCATATGTAGTGAAGTTTGTCTGTTGGCTCCTGCAGCAGTGTACTTGCTCAATTCTCACCTACAGGCTACAGAGATAAAGGTATGAAGGACAAAGGGACACCGGTGACCAAAATTGGGAACCTAATGCCAGAACTTTATTCCTGTTAACTGCTTGAATCTGAGCGGTCAGATAAAAAATTGAACTTTTACTTAAGAGCGGAGTTTTTGGTGCCCTCACTTTGTTTGTTAACTCTTACATGGAGAGCAATAGTAAGTAATACATCATTTTTAGATTCCTATCCCGAGTGTCTATATGAATGATGCAATTCAGTGGGCCTATTTAGCAAGTCAATCCCTTGGATAGTTGGATGCTCTACCTGGATTTCCAAGTTGAAAGGAAAATGGAAAAAAGACAATCTTGATGTATGAGTTTCTCAGTATTTGTTATTGTGTTTAACGCTGATATCCCAATCTTACCAGAGATCAGCCGTTTTAGGTAAAAACATCATGTTTGGCTTACTCTTCTGCTAGATTCTGGTGCATGCATTCCTGGATATCTTTTATATGGGAATATGAACGGGTCTAGTTTTACTTTTATGTTTCTTGGTCATCCGACTTGAAGCTATTGAAACATTTACTCACCAGTTACTTTATTTTTATCATACTTTGCTGACAGTTTTTTGTTTTCATTAGAAGTCAGTATATGCATTCTGGAAAAGCTTTTGATCATGCATTCTGCTTTTCTTTTCTTTCAGACCATCTTTTGGCTTTAGAGTTCATGTTTCTCAATTTTACCATATTTTTTGCTTCTGTAACAGATAATTCCTGTTTCTATCTACAAGGCAGGATGGTGAAATTTTGTTAAGTTTTGGTTTCTAATTGAAGTTTTTATTGTATCTTTACAGGCAACAAAGGCACTCAGTGAGGGCAGAGCTTCTCTTGAAGAATATGTCTCCATTTTAAAGACTGCTGTGGGTTTGAAGGTACTTGTAGAAGCTGTAGGTATCGGAAAACACTATGATCTAACTGGAATGGTCTCGGACCCATCTAGGACAAACCAAGTGCTGTCCACCCCCCGTGCTGAAATACCTGTTGGCAAAGCGTGCTCCTCTCTTACAACTGGAGACATTATAAAATTTTTAACGGGAGATTTCAGGTTAAGCAAGGCAAGGTCAAATGATCTTTTCTGGGAAGCCGTTTGGCCTCGTTTACTTGCAAAAGGCTGGCATTCTACACAGCCTAAAAATTCTGGCTTTGTTGCCTCCCGTCATGGGCTGGTGTTTCTTGTGCCAGCTATTAAGAAGTTTTCAAGTAAACTTGTGAAGGGTAAGCACTACTTTGATTCTGTGAGTGATGTACTTAACAAAGTAGCCTCTGACCCAAGACTTCTTGAGCTTGACAATGATCCTCCAAAAGGGGGAAGCAGCACCAAGGTTGAACATCAACATGATGGTAATATCAAAATAGAGGAGAATGGTGCATCAAATCAACAGCAAAGTTCCTATCTTCGTCCCAGATTACCAGTATGTAATGCTGAGCTAATGAAATTTACCATTGTGGATACTAGTTTGGTTCAAGGGGAACCACCATACAGGGTAAGAGAACAGAGAAATTTACCGATGGATAACTCTTTTAACTATTGCCCATCAAGTCCTAGTGAAGCAGAAGAGAGTGAGACTTCAGAAGATCAGCCATCCTCCACAGACATATCATTGACTGATCAGGAGTCTGATCCCAATTTACCACATGGCAAGAAATTTTCAAATAACAAGAGCTCTGTCAAGGTGATAAGAGCTATAGCATCTGATCGAGTTGCTTCTAGTTCTAAGAGAAGGATACCAACAAATATACAAAATTCAGATGGTCAATGCCCCCCTAAGGCAGGTAATGTTGACCTTGTGAAGGGTAATAAGTTTCGATCTAGGCATGGGGTAAAATATGGCAAACGGAACTACCTATCACCAGTCAATAAGCGCCAGAGGTTGACAGTTTGCAATAAGGTGGTATCTGGTGATCATGCTTACTCTCTCTGTTCTGTGGATCTGGCCAAGGACAACTGCTTGTCAATGGATATCAAAAATGAAATTGTAGTTATGGGTTCTGGAACATCTGTTGGCAAATTATGTAACCACTTTTCTCCAAAGGATTCAGATGAGAGGAATAAATACATTCCAACTCATAACTCTTCCGGCGCCTCTCATGTTGAAAAGGTGAAGGCACCAATTGAAAAGCCTAGTGTAAGAGATTTAATTGATCTAAATGTGCCACAGTTTCCAGTGGACTTTGATGCTTGTGAAGCTTTTAGTGCAGAAGTAGCAGATAATCAAGATGACCTGAGCTTGACACTGAGCACATCTCCTTCTGAGAGAGAGCAGAATCTTGCCAAACTTCACTCAGTGGAAAGTTTGAACGGTGTATCTAATGATCAGAACATAACGGTCAGTACTCGAAGACAGAGCACCAGAAATCGGCCGCTGACAACCAGAGCTCTGGAAGCTCTTGCTTCTGGCTTTCTTACTACAAGGCGAAAGGGTACGATTGGCAAAACATCTAATAATGTGGCATCCAGGTCAAAAAAGCATTTATGCAATACTGTCAAAACGTCAGTGTCACTGCCACCTGCTGATCATGATAATGTGATTTCTGATTCAGTGGATACAAGGTTTGAACCGGTGGACGAAGAATGTAGTAGCAACGCAAATCTGCCGTGAACTTTTATTAAGACTTCCTCGGCTCTAGGAGGATCGCCCACTGGTTACATGTGAATGCTTCATTGTCTCAGAAGACAGCCAGGGATAAAAGCCAGATATGTGATGCCATTTTCTGGTAGGCTTTTCGCTTGAGGGACAAAACATATCCACTAACTTCTCTCAGCAATTGAAGTGACAAAAGAACTTCATGATTTGAGGAGCAAAGGTTCCATGAATGCAATTTGTAAGCAAATAGACGACCATTTGGATGTAGGGTTCGAGGAAGATCAGTTGTGTTGGATTTTCACCGTGATTAGAACATTAATTCTGTTCGATTCAGCTGTCCAATGCAGCTGCACTTGACGGGTCATGAGAAGTAAGAAATTCTTTAAATGCAGAATCTGCGGGCATAGAAACTTCATGACTTGACAGGCGACTGCAAGGGTCTTTCAGTCGGAGCTGTAACGATGTGGGATGTTTGATTTAGAGATCAAATAAACCATCGTTGAAGGGTTGTAGATTTTTCCCAGGTAGGAAGCAAGTATTGAATTTGCCGATTATTCTGAATCACTCACAATGTATAGTAAAGTTGGAGTATCCGAGTTTTCTTGTCCTTGAATGAATCAGTACTGTGTAATCTCTACATTTTTGAACATTTTACTAATTCCATATGAATTGATGGTCTTCTGCTTTATATAAATTGTCAACCAACCTTGGGGGCACGTCACTAGTGAGTAGATCTGAGGACCTCTTCTACACAATAGGCCTCCCTTGAATTCGTGATATCCTTGCTATAGTGGAGTCGGGACACAGCCCACGGCACTTGCTTTGTTATAATTCTCTTGTTTCAAAAGCACTTATTTGAAAACAAGATTCTTTTTATATCTTAAAATAAGAGTTTTGGTTTGGTCAACTCTTTTTTAAATGCATGAAAAATTATGATTTTAGTATTTTACAACTAAAGCATGTTCTCATTTCAGTTTATACGCTATCCTCATGTAATTTAAAATAAAAACTATTATTTTAAAATGTAATGTTTTACATTAATTGAAACAATTGAGGCAAACAAGTCTTTTGACATCTTAGGGGAAGAGGTCCCAGGATTGATAGTTGGCCAAAATTTCTAGCACCAGTGTCCTTCTTCCCGCAGGATATATTACTCTAAAATTGGCAGGATAAAAATTGAGTCGATAAATTCGAATTAAATATTAGATTGAATATTTATTTAAAAATTAAATCATAAACATTAATAGATGTATATGTAGTGTCACTAAATATAAAAAATAAGTCAAAATAAATTTAATTTGAGTTTAAACATAAATCCAGTGAAGTTCACATCGAGTTCTGAGTTTTTACTCCAGTTTTAACAAGAGTCGTACTCAAACTCGAGCTTTAGTTGGGACAAAGTAACCTCCTGTGAGACTCGTTTGCACCCTGCCGGTAAGAAGAACAGATGAATATCTGTGGACCCTTCCTACTTCGAGAAACCCACAGTTGCTCAACGATTCAGGAATATCTGTAAGAGAATCAAGATCGTTGATGCGTAGTACTTGTGAGGTTTTTAGTAATTTTCTAACAAAAAACGGCTGAGGGAATTGACTCCGATCCGTCAACCGCAACCATGGCGGCGGATAGGCGGGTGGAATTAACAGTTGAGTGAGCCAACGGTTCAATCTTTTTCGATAACAGTTCACTGAATTATTATTGAACGGTCACTTGAGCCGTCTAAGAGTTGTAACCGTTTTTAGTTGAGGACTGAGATTGTTTCCTTCACGGGAGAGATGAGTTGATCCGAAATCTTTTACTCCCCCGAGGATGTCCGCCGACAACTGGAAGTTCTTATTGCTAGGATCGGAAACTCATTGCAATCCCTTCGAGCAACTGAGCGTGCTTCTTATTTCTATCTTGAAATGACAGGACTGTTCTGTAGAAAATAATAGTTATTGACGTTCATCATATCAGAGATGCCTGTTCAGGCATATATATAAATTCTCCGGTACTTCCTCTTTATACTCCTCAACGTTTCAACGATTGCTCAATGATACGGGACAGACAGCGTCGACCGCCGTAACGAGGTTCTTCAGTTGCGTCGTCCGTCGGCGGCGCCCTGGGAGGACGAAGGGGCGCCCTTGACGTCTCCGCCAGTTTCACCCGCCGCCGCCGCCGCATTCCCCCGGCGCGTCCGACGGGGTGGAGCCGGTCGTGGGTTACCCCCCTGCCGCTCCCGGCGTGGCACAGGCGCATCCTTCGTCTCCCCCACGGCCGGCAAACGGCGAGGACGGCGAGCGGGCGGAGGCGCCGGGGAGGACCGCCGTGGCTCTGGGGACGGGGTGGAGGGGCAGAGTCACAGCCATGGGGCTGGCTCTTTCCCGGCGGCATGACGTCACAGTCAGACAGGCGGCTCCGCCGCATGAGAGGGGAGGACGACTTTGACTTCTTGGTTGACCGACCACGCGTACTTTCCGGAGTTCAAAATCGTACGCCGTTTTTTTTTTTTTTGGAAAACAAAAATCGTGTGCTCTGAAAATATACAAACGTAGGACCTTCCGTTTAAAATCTACATTATAAATTTCAATTGAAAATTCCTACAAGGAAATAAAATTATTTTAAGGTATAAAAAATGGCAGATAAAGTTGTTGACTTCGTACTTTTCTATTTACGAAAATAAACTCATGCGGACATAAAAGCATTTACAACTAAAACTGCTGCGTTTCTGCCGTCAGCAAAAAACACTTGACCGCTGGCATATAAACCTGTATGGATGTTTGTTTTTTTTATAGGCTAAGATGGTGTTTATTTTAGTTTAATCTTAATATCTAATGGGGTGTTTTGCTGCATGATAATGGAGGCTTTTATTTTAATTTTTAAAAATTGTAAGAAAATTTGTTAAAAGAGGTGTTTGGCATTCTTGACAAATTTATGTTTTGAAAGTGATTTTCTTCTTAAACAAAAAAGAGGGTCTCACCTCTTTCTTTTTTCTTGTGGTCCCCCACTTTGTATGGTAATGA
The DNA here is from genome assembly GCA_036172225.1 of Cryptocoryne crispatula var. balansae. Taxonomy (NCBI): domain Eukaryota; kingdom Viridiplantae; phylum Streptophyta; class Magnoliopsida; order Alismatales; family Araceae; genus Cryptocoryne; species Cryptocoryne crispatula. The sequence continues at coordinate 9,597,855 of CM069919.1, forward strand.
ATAGTAGTTACTCTTTTTTGTTATTACATCCCTCCAAACCTGATAATTTTATGTCATGAGTTGGTTCACTTTTTATTTTAATATAATATTTTATCACGAAAATGTACAAAAAAATATCATGCAACCAAACACCCCATAAGAGTTTATGGGGTGTTTGGTTGCATGATATTTTTTTGTACATTTTCATGATAAAAAATTGTATTAAAATAAAAGTAAACCAACTCATGACATAAAATTATTATGTTTGGAGGGATGTGATTACAAAAAAGAGTAACCACCGCACATGACCAAATTAAGTGGGGGACCACAAGAAAAAAGAAAGAGGTGAGACCCTCTTTTTTTGTTTAAGAAGAAAATCACTTTCAAAACATAAAATTGTCATGGTTGTCAAACACCTATTTTAACAAGTTTTCTTACAATTTTTAAAAATTAAAATAAAAATATCAATTATCATGCAACCAAACACCCCATTAAATTTGTTCTTTTCATATAAAAGTAAATTTATTTTTATGAAAATAAAAATTCACACCAAGTCACTTAAAATTAAGTGGTTCGATAGGAGTTACTATATGTATTTATACATGGGTCGATTTGTTCGCAGGTCTGAGTTATAAAATAGTATATCATTAATTCATTTGTAAAAGAAATAGTTGAAACAAAACATGTTAACAAGTTGTTCGCCATGGCTAACAAGTATTTTCAAAGAGAAATTAGAGAGATACGTGAGAACTCTTTTATATATGACAATCTTATCATACACAGGTATATATATGGTCCACTGCAAGAAAAAGTAATAATGATGATTTTTTGGCGATGATTGAAAAGTCGTCATCACAAATAAGTGCACTGTCAATGATTATTTACAATAACTTCGTGCAAATTGTCGCAAATAAGTTATTGACGACGACTTTAAGTTGTCGCAAATAGGTTGCTAGTGACATCCTTAAACCCTCTCAAAGCCGAATAAGTTGTTGCCAACTGTTGTCAAGGTAGATCACCAAACACCCAAAACTTCTTCGAGTGCTAGTGTTTTTACTTTGGCGATATCTTGTAACCATTGCAAATGAATGCTTAGGTATCGATAGTATTTATGGATGACGGTATCAAATAGTTGTCAATAATGTTAAATTAAAAATATTTTATATATTAAAAATAAAATCTATGCATACATAAATTTTACAACACACCTGTAAAAAGAAAATATGTACAACACACCATTAAAATCCACAAATGGGAGCCATTTTTAGATCATACAAGGAACCTTTACATTTACAAATAACATACATTTATGGGGTGTTTGGTTGCATGATAATGAAGGTTTTTGTTTTAATTTTTAAAAATTGTAAGAAAACTTGTTAAAAGAAATGTTCGGTAACCATGACAATTTTATGTTTTGAAAGTGATACTTTTCTTAAACAAAAAAAAAGACGGTCTCACCTCTTTCTTTTTTCTTGTGGTCCCCCACTTTGTTTGGTCATGTGTGGTAGTTACTCTTTTTTTGTAATCACATCCCTCCAAACATAATAATTTTGTGTCATGAGTTGGTTCACTTTTTATTTTAATACAATTTTTTATCATGAAAGTGTACGAAAAATTATCATACAATCAAACACCCCATTAACCATCACAAACCATCCATTCATAACGCCACAAATCATCCATTTACAAATATTCACCACAAACTATCCATACATACACAAAGTTAAAACACAAACAATAACCACCATCCATACACAAGCCGCCATACATACACATCTGCATATCATACACCACATAAATAAAGATATACACAAACTCCACATATCACGTACCCAAATCAATATATCTATACATACAACTATGCATAAATTAAAGTTCATATAAAAAATGAGCAAGTCGATACAATGTAATCAATATTTATCACTCATACATTCCAAAGGATTCCTTATCTCTATCGTCTCTGTCCTAGTCCTCTCCATCCTTCTCTCTCTATCTCAAAGGTGACATTGAGCTCAATGGATCAATCAATGTGATGAGTCTTTGATCAATTATGGGTGACATTTATTGAGTTACTCACTCGATTATGTCCGCAAAACTCTTTTGGATATTTGTTACTTTAGTCAAGAAATCTTGGTATTTGCTTCTCAATCTTGATTGATTGCTTCTCTATCTTATCTAACAACCCTGAATTAGTAAAGTCACAGAGGTAGAAGCATCTTCACTGCTTCCACCATATTAGGTGTTGTGAGTTTGTCCTTACCTCTTGCATCGGATCCATCTCAATCTATCTCTACCGACAACAGTGATGAATGACTCCTCAGCATTGAATAGATATTTAGATATCATTGTAAGGAATTATTCTAAAAAATGTGATGCATAATAACAATTCCTTTGAATATCATGGTCGTAATTTCAATCGGAACCAAACGACAAAAATTGAGAATTAGATTTGAAAATACATTGGTAGGATTCTACCCATTTCTAAGACCAGAGAAGAACAAGCATATGACATTCCATGCTCTCCAAGCTATCCAAGCACTTGGTCTTTAGCTATATCCACATAAACTTCTTCCGTAGACAAGTTATCCTGCACAACAGACCTTCTGACTCATCTTAGATAGAGCTTGCCTTTGAAATAGCATGCTCTAGAGGAGGAGGAGGAGGAGGCTGGCCACAAAATTGACTTTCTTGACTTGAAAAAGTTTGACCAACTCACTTATTTTTATAGAGAAACTAGATTTTTTATAATAATTTAAATTTTCTATAAATAACATCCATGCTCTTGTATTTACGTATCAGTTTTAATGTGTTTGACCTGATAGGCTTAATAGTCTATTTGGTTACAATCTAAATAAAATAAAAATTTATTTTAAATTAAATCTATTATCTAAAAATATTTTTAATATTTTTTCGATCATGAAGGATACAAGACACATCCCATGATCCCAAATGACTTTGCAAATGATTTTATTTTCATAAACATTTCCGTTATCAATAATTACACGTGTATAAGCTCTCGTCCATCAAATGCCCTAGTCGGAGGTATGGCATCGACTGTCAACCTCTTAGTAAACCGACACTCTAGGATCCTATAGTTGGAACTAGGTCAATTGGCAAACTCATTTTTCAATTATTTTCCCTAACATGGTTAAGGATTATATTATTATTCAACATGTATTCGTTCTCATTTACCAAGAGCGGACGATCCCTTATTGTTTGCTTAACTATCTCCATCGAGTTTCTCATATACTCGATTTATCAACTATACTAGACAATCGTCTTAATGATTCATAAGTTAATTGTCAAAGAATAAAATACGATTGGTAAGACATCTTCAATGGCTCAAGTCAAAAGTCCAACTATGCAACTGTGATAATATAAAATCCTGATCAATGGTTAAGTAAGATAACATTCATAGTTTTTAATTATGTCAGTTCAATGAAGTCATTTATTTAATGAGCATATTTATGTGTATTTCAAGGTCTCTACACTAATAACCAATGAAATTAGTTATCATTATCTTACGAGAAGACATCACATATATTAGTTTATGTGGATTATTAATGTATTGTTTCAAGGATTCTATGATTATAAATATTTAAATCACATATCTCTAAATGATTGATATCATTATCATGATTTCATCACGATTCAATAAACAATGTATGTGATTAAAGACTTTATTACGATATTCGCATCTAATAAAAACTTGTAATGAAGATTATGACAATTCAATTGAATGAGATATTTCAAGAAATGCTTAGTCATAAAAGATGTGATTAACCAAATAAGGTATTGATCTACGTGCATCATCCGGAGAGAAAACAGGTTGATGATTATGAATACGATACTGAAGAAAATCCATATCATCTTTTATAAAAGATAAATAGATACTATGTAACATTGTAGCATTAAACTTGTACGTCGTATTTATTCGATATATTATTGATGAAACAAGTGCTAATATCTATTAAATTACATCGGAAAAGATACAATTTATATCAATAAGAACAAAGAGAAGTAGATCAATTATATACTTGATAAATAACAATACGCACCAGAAATCAGTTGCATTTTTGAAAAATGAGTATGTGCACTTATTTATTATATTTGTATACCAATATTACCGGTTTTTGGCAGCTATTAAAAATTTATATATATTTTAAAAGAAATGTCCTCCCCAGAACAAGAAAAGGAGGATCTCACATTTTTATTTTATCTTGTGATTGTTTGATCATATAAGGTACATATTCTTTTTTAACACATTTTTTCAACAATTTTATGTCGTTGATTAATTTATATTTTATTTCAACTAATCGTTTTGTCACAAAAATGCATAAACCTTCACCGTGCCACAAGATGAGCGCTGGTTTAGTTTTAAGTTTCAACATTTAAAAGAATTTTTTAAGTTCTGAGATTGTTAATCTTTACATTTCCTTTTCCTTCGCTAACTTATTCCTCTCAGAATATATTTCCACTTTTCGGTTGGGGAAGATGGAGGCGGCGAAAAGCCGCGGTATATCTTGCACATCTTGCGTGCATAAATGTAATATTTTTAATTAAAGCTATATCATGAAAATCGAGACCTATTTCACCCACATTAATTACAGTCCAATGACGGACTATATAACGAGTCAAAATTTGGACTCATAGGCTGGCTTAAGACCAAACCAGTCCATTCCCACCTCTCTGAGTCTGGACAATGTTCGGTAAGAATATTAGGTATCTCTGTAATTATTAATTTCGAAATAGAAATTGATACATATCTAATATAAGCAAAACATGTTATGATGCACAACAAACGTGCACTTGTATCAATTTTGCCATTGATACTCTAATTTTTGAAAATATCAATTTTAAATTTGATATAGTATTACTTTTGATATATTTTTGGGTAAGAGTAAGGAGAGAGAGGTCAGGGGTCGCAATTGGGTCGGCTGGCCCCTAGACCGACCTGGTCTGACCAGGTTGCGACTCGGGTCGTGACTCCCTTTTTTATTAACTTTTTTCAAAATTAAAAAAAGTCAAGAAAATACAAAAAATACCCCAAAATATAGAAAAATACATAAAAATCACAAAAACAAATAATTTATCAACTTCCTTCTAATGTGACACGTTATACATTTTGTAGGTAGTTTATGTACTCTTCTCATATCATTTGAGTTGAGTATGAAGCTTGATACATATATACGTGACGATCATACACGTTAGTCTCTCAAAAAATTATCATAAGACTTGATCTAAATGAGTCACTATAGCCATCGTAGCCATATGTTGATTAGATCGAAATGTCTGATGATTTCACATAATTCATTCTATAATGCTCTTGACCATATGTAGGAAATTAAGAGCTTTGGAATGAATCATACGTATAATTGGAGACGTTGTGATATTATCCTTCAACTCCATGGAAGTGAGAGCAAGAGATGAGTAGGAAGGAGAGCACATTGGGAGTTTTAAATAGCCCTCAAGGGGTTGAGGGGGGGGGGTGGTTAGCCCCCTTTATTGTTGGCAATGATCATGTGACCATTGCCAACGGTCAGCAGGCCGGGTTGCATGACTAGATGACCCAACGAGACTTGACCGACCGGGTCAACCTGATCGGGTTGTGACCGAACCGGTCGGGGGAGAATCCTAACAGGTTGAGCTCGGGTCATGACCCAGGTTGAACCGAAATTTCATGGGTAAGACTATCAAAAATTATATTAAACCAATTTTGATATTAATATTTCTAGAGGATAAAATACTTGATGTGAACACCTGCATCATTTAACATGTTTCGTGTGGGCTGCAGGTTAAAAGTTCTAAATTATTAGTCAAATATATCTCGATAATTTATATCCATAGCATTTTTTAAATTAATAATAATAAAGATATCTAATACTGTTGAAAAATTGATACAATTATAAAAACAAAATAAGAGACAAAATTGGAAAATTGATTTTTCCACCAAGTTGAATGTTCAATGAACTAGGAATGGGAGTTGCAAAATAACACATATTTGGGACTAAAAAAACTAAAAATAAATGGAAATAGATAATAAATAGTCGTGGAAGTTAATTTTCAATAATTTTAACACTGGATAAAGCTTCAAATTCGTCCTTATCAATGGTCTTGTCGGTCCTCTGAATTCATGGGTTTTCAATTTTAAGTCCTAAATAAATAGAAAAATATTTTTAAGTCGCACCATTTGAATAAGTTATTTTTAGTTCTCCATCTCTCAGTAAAACTTTCGATCCTATCTGTCAACGTATCTTAAATTTCTCCCTCTTCCCGCCTATCTGAGATTACACATGGTAAGTTATTATCGTCGATAGCATGTTTTTAAATAAAATATTATTTTAATATATATTTCAAGCGGATATTGTAAAATTTAATACGATAAAAATTTTAAAAAATATTTTATGAATAAAATAAAATAATAAAATATAATAATATTTTCATAGAAACTAAATAAAACTCACATTTTCAAGTTTGGGTCTAATAGACTATTTGTAAAATATAATGAATAGCTTTATGTATATTTAATGCTTATCTTAAAATTTTTTACCATTAAAAATATTAAATTATCAAGAGATATCTGACTATAAGCAATAGATCATGCTTTCCAAAGCAAAATTAATACTTAAATTATTAAGATATGTTTGACTATAAATATTAATTTTAAAAAATTGTAATAAAAACAAAAGCTACATGCAATACAAATGTCCACCTTTGTTGATTTTGATATTAATATTCTATCTTCTAAAACTATTAATATAAAAATTACATTGTATACTTTTTGCAATGTAACTAAGTATACATAAATACTAGAAAAATATATAACTATGTTAGATGCGATTTAAGTATGATGTGATATTATATGTTGGCAGTGACGCGTGGCTACGAGAGGTCAAATATTAGAAAGACAACAGTCGAATAGAGCAACGATAAGCGCCGAATGAAATTGGACCAGAATGGGGGGCAAGATCGCAAATGGAATTAATAAAGGGTACACTTTACGGTGTTAAGTCTAAATAGGGGTAAAAGTAAAAAAAAAGTAACTTACTTTCAGATTGTAAAATAAACAAGAAGATTAATGGAACTCAAAAATAAATAGAGATAGGAAGGTATGGGCGAAAGCTGATCTCATAAAGGTGAAATGAGCTTCCGCACCTACACTTATATCTCTATGTATTTTTGAGTCCCATTATTTATTTCATTATTTTATAATCTCAAATTTAATCGACTTTTAAACTTTCACCCTTTTTTATAATTTTTTTATCACGTTTGACTCAGTGGCTAACTGGGCACCCAGCACAAGACACAGTCGGATGATTGAGCACCCTCACCTCACATGTGACCCCCCCGGTGTGCAGGTTGCACCAACTGATCTATTTAGTTGCGTGATAACGAAGATTTTTATTTTTATTTTTAAAAATTAAAAAATTTTAAAAGAGATGTTTGTCAACATTGACAATTTTATGTTTCGAAAGTGATTTTATTCTTAAGCAAAAAAAGAGGATCTCACCTCTCTTTTTTCTTGTGGTCTCTCACTTTGTTCGATCATGAATGATAGTTACTCTTTTTTGTTATTACATCGGTCCAAACATGACAATTTTATGTCATGAGTTGGTTCACTTTTTATTTTAATATAAGTTTTTATCGTGAAAATGTACAAAACATTATCGTGCGACCAAACACCATCCGTCGACACCTCTTTTTATAGCTGACACGGTTAATTTTAACCGTTTACTTCTCTCTATTCCAATTTTACCCATTAATTAACCTTGGCCTAAAATATATACCAAACAAAATAAAAAAAATAAAATGTGCTATTTTGATTAACTTAATAACATTAAACTGGAGTTCCGAACACGTGGATGACACGCACGACGAGGCCTTGTTGTCTTCCACCGCTGCGGGGAGAGCAGCAAAATTTTCAAAGGGCCAGCCTGCGCGTCTGACGAGCTTCGTTCCGTTTACACCCCTACGTACGTCGAACCCAAAAATCAAGACGAATGACGTAACGCCGACCATATTTTTTTCAGAGGGCCAGGCTGCACGTCTGACGCGCTTCGCTTTGTTTATCCCATCCATGTTCCTCTCCTCCTCCACCTGCTCAGTGGCCTTCGACCGCTGCACGTGGGGCGGCGGCAGCTCCGATGGTACGGTGATGACGGTGGTTGTCCGGATTTATATAATATTATTTATTGTAAAAAATAATATAGTATTTTTAAAAAATTAAAACGATATCAAATTCATCTTTTATGAAACTACACGTTAAAAATTGTATCTCGACATTTCGACCCGACACTTGAAATAAAAAGTGGAGTCTAAAAATCAAACTTTCGAGAAAGTCGAATCTCAAAATTTTAGATTACACCATCTCTGGTTGTCATCGATGACGGGGGATCCATGATTGTTGTCCTGTCCCTTTTTACGAAAGTTTAGATCATCTCAACTCTCAAACGGGAGAAGTTTTTATAATTTTTAGGACATCGTGATATCGTGAAAGACAAAGTGAGAGTGTACTTTAATATTTTTTTTTTGGAGAAAACAGAACTATATTCATTAAACAAGACTAAAGAACATACATAGTTTGTACAGAGATAAAGATAAACCAACAAAGATGCTAGACCGGGTCATCAAGGAAGTGATCTTGGAAAAGAAAATTTCCAAGGAGAGACTGTACCACCACGAGATGACCAGCACACGCAGGTGCAATCGTGGTCGGGTGGTACAAGAAAGAACTCCTACAAGGGAGTTTGTAAACTGTACCGAGACCGGAATATCACTCCAAACGGGAGTGGAGAAAGCCCAAACCCACGGTCTCGGGAGAGACTTAGCGTCTAAAACGCTAAAGCTGATAACGTCTGAGTCATAACCCGGTTTGTGGACTACAAACAACACCGACGCAGAAAAACAACAGAACAAACTTAAGTAAGCCGGTCTCCACAGATCCAACACAACAAAAGTGTACAAAATGCCTAAAATAAATTCTAGGCAAAGTGTTGGAAAAGGGAGAGTGGGAGGGAGGAGCATTCCTCCCTCCCAAACTTAACACGACCTCAAACTGACTGAGTTGAAACTACTCCACAAAAATGCTGGAACAGAGTCTTCAAGTGCAAGAGGCTACTGTCAAGTGTTTACTGAAGAGGCCGCCGGAGGCTGCCGGACACCCTTGATCTATCGGAGCCGCCGAATGGGGACGCCGCCGGTGAGGGCTGCCGGACAAGGAGCCGCCGGTGAGGTTGATGCCGAAGGGGATTTGCCGAAGAGGGCCGCCGGACAGAGGAGACCGTGCCGGCGACAACCGCCGAACGGGGAACAAAAAAACCCAGGCGAGGGATTTACCGAAGGGGGCCGCCGGACGGGGACGCCGCAGGTGAGGGCCGCCGGACGGAGAACCGCCGGCGAGGGTTCCGGGTCTGCCGAAGGGGGCCGCCGGACGGAGAACCGCCGGCGAGGGTTCCGGATCCTCCGAAGGAGGACGCCGCAGGTGTAAAGTGAATATGATATTGTTTGGTAGTAGATTAATAGAGAGTCGGTACTCGGTAGCTTATTAACGAGTTAATACGGGAACAATAATAGGTCCTCAAAGACTCGGTAATAATTTAATAGAGCTTCGGCAACGAGTCTTGGTAGTAAGTCCTCAAAGGCTCGATAGTAAGTTAAACTAGACTTGGTAACGAGATCTTGAGAAGTAGAAAGAACATCACATCGTCTTTAAAGTGCATTGCCATTTCATTTTTCGCGACACCACATGTCCTCACGTCATTGAGGACTACGAGAGCTCTCTCCACCCGAGAACTAAGGTGATCCGAACGCTTTTTACAGCAGCGTAGGGGTCAACTGCCACGCGCAACAACGCATGGCACTCCCTGAGCTTGAACCCGAGAGAGGGGCCGGGCTACCTCGGATGACCGACCATGTCCACTCCGCTGCAGTGCACGGACGTTCATGTGCAAATATTACCTAAGAGTTCGGATCACCTCATGTGTTCAAAAGAGGAGACCGTCACAAATTTCAACTAGAAAAGATTACAATTATCATTTATTTAAATGACGGTTCAGGAGTAAATTAATATGATTCCTTATCGAATCAGATTTCATAGAGTTTCACGGTCATTTGTAATATATTATACTGTAGTTCGTAAAGATTCAGCTGATTCATAATAAGTCATTATGATTCATAATAAGTTATATTATATTTCGTAACGATTCACCAATTATGAATCACAATATAATTTGTTATGAAACAGTTAAATCGTATCAAGTGAACGGTTACGAATCATAATGTATATTACAAATCATACTGTAATTCTTACAAATTAAATTAAAATATAATAAATTATAATGCAACTTATTACGAATGATAATGTAATTTGTTACGAAATCTTCGTTACAAAATCTGATTTAATAATATTTCATATCGATTCATATCGATTCAACCAGAATCATCACTTGAGTAAGAGTTTGTGACCGTTTCTAATCAGAAACTAACAATGTTCTCTCTTTAAAAATCGGCGATGATCCGTACTAATTACGAAAAAAGTTAATGGGGGTGTTTGGTTGCTTGTAATGAGTATTTTTATTTTAATTTTTAAAAATTATAGTAAAAATTTATTTTAAAAATGTTTGGTATGTATTACAATTTTTTATCTTAAACATTTTTTCACCCTCTTCCACGTGATAGAGAAAAAAAGTGGTATTGAGTATTTTTTTTCAAAAGTACACAACAACAGCACGTGATCCACAAACTTAACCCATGTGCTACATAAATGACTTTTCATTTATGCATCAAACATGTTACCATCATTTCTAAAGATGATAATGTTTTTGCCGAACATTATATTTTTATAATTTTTAATTTTAAAATTTGTCAAGTTTCAACGTGTGATATCATTTTTTTATCGTGAAACCATATTAAAAAAATAAAATACAACCAAACAGTGGGTTTTTTTTTGAAATAGCATTGTTTTTTATTTTTATTAGCGAAATAGCATGGCAAAGTTTAAAATTAGGGGAATAGCACTGTTTGGGTGAAGTCGGAGTTACCAAGTCCGACTTCCACCCGAGAAAATGAAGTCGTTTTTTTTTTTATTACGACTTATGTGAAGTCGGATTTTGAAAATCCGACTTCTACTGTAAATATAAAAATCGTACTGTGTTAGTCCGACTTTAAAATCTTGATTTTTTTTTCAACAATCCATTCAATTTTTTTAAATTCTTAAATTATAATTTATCGGGTTTGACTTTGAACGATCCGTTCGGTCCAATAAAATTAGAACGTCGAAATACTTAAGATTAGACTTTTAGATATTCCGATTTTGATAAATTTTAAATTAGTAAATTGGAGTATCCTCGACCGTTCAATAATAAAATTTACTCTTTTCAAAAATTTAAAAATTCAATCTTATAATTTTGAATGCTTCGAATTCGTTGGTCCAAGTGGATCAGATAAATTTTTGCGCAACATTAAATGCGTTAAATTATTGAACGATCGAGGATACTCCGATTTTATTGGACCGAACGGATCGTTCAAAGTCAAACCCGATAAATTATAATTTAAGAATTTTAAAAAAATGAATGGATTGCTAAAAAAAATTAAGATTTTAAAGTCGGACTAACACAGTACGATTTTTATATTTACCGTAGAAGTCGGATTTTCAAAATCCGACTTCACATAAGTCGTAATAAGAAAGAACGACTTCATTTTCTCGGGTGGAAGTCGGACTTGGTGACTCCGACTTCACCCAAACAGTGCTATTTCCCTGATTTTAAACTTTGCCATGCTATTTCGCTAATAAAAATAAAAAACAATGCTATTTCAAAAAAAAAACCCCACCAAACAGTCGATGCGGGTCGTGACAAAAAAAAAGGGTTAAGGGTAAAGAGAAAGTTGGTGGCGTGGCCCCCTTGATCTGGGACGACGACACCTCGCCGCACTCTACTTAATGATAGCTTCCTGGTCCTGGGGCGACCAGTCTCGCTGTGAGAGTGGCGGACGGGGAAGAAGAAGGTGAAGGATCCAGATCCAGATCAGATCCAGAGAGAGATGGGGGGCGTGAAGCTGCACGGGCTGCCGATGTCGACCAACACGGCGAGGGCGATCGCCGTGCTCAACGAGAAGGGCGTTGACTTCGAGCTCGTTCCCGTCGACCTCCGCGTCGGCGCCCACAAGCAGCCTTCCTTCCTCTCTCTCAACGTACGCTATCATCATCTCTCGTGATCTCCCCACCATCGTCGTCTCTCGACCGTCTGCAGATCTGGATCTCTCTCTCTCTCTCTCTCAGCAGGTTATCTATCTATGTACTACCCACTTGCCCGGCTAACCAGCTGATTTCCCTCTTCCTGCAGCCATTCGGTCAGGTTCCGGTGCTAGAGGACGGGGATCTGACGCTGTTCGGTGGGTGCTCCTCTTCCTAGCTAGATTAAGCGCCGCATCGGGAAATTCATTAATTAACTTGGCCGTCGTACGCCTTGTATCTCTTTTTGCTTTATATTTATCTCTCTCGTAATGTTTGAAGAGTCCCGGGCAATCAGCAAGTACGTGGCGAACAAGCACAAGGGCGTGGCGCCGGACCTGCTGCCGCCGGGCGGCTTGGCGGAGACGGCGCTGCTGGATCTGTGGATGGAGGTGGAGTCGAAGCACTTCGACCCGGCCGTCTCGCCGCTGCTGTACGAGATGGTGGTGAAGCCGGTGCTGGGGCAGACGGCGGACCCGGAGGCGGTGGAGGCGAAGGCGGAGGAGCTGGGGAAGGTGCTGGACGTGTACGAGGAGCGGCTGGGGAAGAGCAAGTACCTCGCCGGGGGAGGGGAGTGCACGCTGGCCGACCTGCACCACCTGCCCTGCCTCTTCTACCTGATGCAGACGCCCAAGGCGGAGCTGGTGACGTCCCGCCCTCACGTCCTGGCGTGGTGGGAAGCCATCTCCGCCCGCCCCGCCTGGCTCAAGACCGCCGACGGCATGAAGTTCCCTTGACCTCGGTCTTCTTTGATTCCAATTTCCTGCTGTCCGTCCGATCTGATCTGTGTCTGCTTGCTCGCTCTTCCGAATAAAAGCTCCGAATAAATAGGTGTGTAATTGAAAGGATGCCGCGAGGGTCTGCATTTCGATGAATATATATTAATCTGATATATATATATCAGATCACCAAAGGCTTCGAAATAGTAAAACCTGTTTATTTGATTGATATTAATAAATGTATAATAAGGTTCGTATTTTAAATTTTATTTTACATATTTATTTGTTATAAAATAAATTAATCAAAATTTCGAAACCGGTGTTATCTATATCTCGTCAAAATTCAGAGAATATTATATATATATATATATCTGGTGTGATTGTACTTAAATTATCTGTTTAACTCAACGGAGCGGACACAAAATTATTATATCCTTTCCGTATTCACTCTTTATACAGCTCTACTTCGAAAGTTAGCGACATATATATATATATTATCTTGCGCTAGTCGTCTGTTTGTTAATCCCATGCGGTTTAGCTTGATCCGATTTAGAAAAACATAAAATACGGTTTGCTTTTTATGCCAACTCATATTTATATATACATGTATATGTTTTATTTGAGATATTCACAAAGAATATGTGTACGCATGCTGCTATACGTATATAGCTACCGTTGTACCCTAAATAATCTTAAGGTAGCACACTTAGAAAAAAATATTTGTAAGAATAGCACATAAATTCTATCTCCGAATTTGAAGTATTTTACAGGAAGTAGCTACTAATAGTAGGAACTTTGGTGCAACGGATTGAAGTCGCCAAGAAGTGTAATAACAACTTCTAACCGGTGGGAGAGGGTCACGGGTGGAAGTGGCTACGGCAAGTAGTGACGTCAGAAGCCACTCCGCAAGTAACGACTCAAGTAGCGACTTCACTGTTACGGTCATTCTTAAGTCAGCTGGTGGACCGTGGGTCGACTGACACCGTCCTCCGGCGAGGGTTCGATCGGGCGCTGAAGCAGCCCGCCACCCCTGGGAGGTGGTTCCTGGTGGAGGCCGGATCCCCTCAGGTGGGCACCTGAGGGGGTCCGGTCAGCCCCTCTCACATTGGGGCTGACAAGACAATGAAAAAATGGTGATTTGAATCGGTCAAATCACTATCTTATCAGCCCCAATGTGAGGGGGCTGACCGAACCCCCTCAGGTGCCCACCTGAGGGGATCCGGTCTCTTTCTGGTGGGGATCAATTTGGGACTCATCCCTCGCTGTGCGCATGGGCAACCCACCTCCTGGCCAACTGACCTGCGTGAACAAAAAAAAAGTCATTCTTAAGCCATCTTTTCCTCTTTCTCCTCTTGTCCACCTTGCCACTCTCCTTTTGCCTCTTGTCGTCTACACAGCTCTCCCTTTCTATCTCTCTCACCCTCTCTCCTCTCTCCTCTCGTATGTTTAGAGCGACTGAAAGTCGTCATCCAAAGCGATTTTCAGTTATTGAAGCAAACAATGACTTTCAAATGTTCGCTATTTCATTTAGAGACCTTCAGACGTGGTTTTTCTTAGATTGCGAACATGTACACAAAATTATTAATATGTACATATAATTACTAGCTCGTGTATATAGTTAATGATAAGTGCATATAGTTACTAACCTCATATTTTTTAGTTGCTAACTCTTGCAATATGTTATTAAAGGAATTACTATTTTTTTTTACTAATTTAGATAACCTTAGACAGGTGAAGGAGAGAGATGCGGCTCATGGAGGGCGCACGAAAGGTTAGTAAATATATACAAAGTTTTTAGTAACTAAAAATAAAGTTACTAACAGACCTCCTTTATGCAAGGGTTTTAAAAAAGGAAATAGTGTGATGCGCATAGATTGGAGACTGACAGACTTCTCTCTTTGGGCATCTAATGCAATCTTCTCTCTTTCGGATATCATCTTTGTTACACCAAAGAGGGATATTTTATCTATTATTGAATTTGAGTATGAGGGACAATAACCGCATGAATTAGGTGTTTCAAGATTACTCACTCTGTTGCCAACCGTCCGTGGGGCAGTTGGCATGACCCCTTGCTCTCGTGAGTGAGGGGCGCGGTTCGAGGACCGCTAGAGCCCAACCTTCCACCTGGGGCTTAGGGGGAAGGGTACTTGTGGGGATTGAGCAGGGGGGCTCGATCACTTGTCACATGCGGTGCGGCATGTCCGCCTTTCGTGAACAAAAAAAAAGATTACTCACTCTGTTAGATAAAATGTAACGAAAATTGAATTGACCTCGCTACATCAGGAGAACATCCAAATAATTAATCTAACCTTATAAGACTAAAAGTAACTAAGGGCTTGTTTATGTTTTATTGTAATTCTCTTGATTATTTCAAAATTAATTTGTTTTTTATATTTTTTAATAAGAGTGTTAAAGACACGAGAAATAAAATATGAAAGCACTATAAAATACAACAAATAAGTACGCCAAACAAACAAGTCCTACATTAAAACCTAATCACGATCTTTCTTGATTATGTTGTCCAAGATGAGCTTGCTAATAAATTAGCCAAGTATAAAGCTGCACAAAGGAAGGATGTGCATGCAATCTCATATAGCTAGTTGTACTACGCACATATGCGTAAGTACAAATTTTGATATGATTGTCAAGAGAGTTCGGATCACCTCATTCCCCCGGTTGGAGGGAGTATCTTCAGTCTCTAATGAAAAATGATCACGATCTCAATCATTTAAGTAATGAATAGTAAGTTAGTAAGATGTTTATAACGATTCAACCTCATCGGTAACAAGTTAATAATAAGTCAGTGAACCATTATTGAACTGTTATCGATGTCTTACAAATTCATTACCGAACTTAATATAACTAGTTACTGACGGATAGTGAATTTTAAATAAGACGTTGATAACAGTTCAGTCCTTTTCGATAGCGATTCACTAAACTTGTTATTTGAACTACCACTTAAATAACACGAGATTATGATCTACTTTAATTGAGGACTGAAGGTACTCTTTCCACACGAGGAGTGAGGTGATCCGAACTGAAGGTGAGGACTTTGCGGATAAGCGAGAGGACGCTGTGCTGCATGCAGGGATGGCAATGGACCGGGCCGGCCCGCGGGTTCACGGGCTGGGCCAACTTCAAACTAATATACTGGTATTCAAATTCAGCCCGCGGGCCGTGAGCGGGCCGTCCATCGGGCTGTCGGGCCTGCAGCACTGTCGTTTACATTTTTTTTTGAGTTTGCTGTTGTTTACGTTGTGTTGTGCTGTGACAATTTATTATTCTCAACGTTGTCCGTCAAATCACAGTGACAAGATCTTTAAAATATTGTCAAGAAATTGTAAAACGTGAATTATAATATTACATAATATATTTTAATATTAATAGATATTTGGTAATGTTATGATTGTTTTTAAACTTTTTGATAAAATAATATGTTAAAATAAAATTTTGGATAGTTAAAACCTTAAACCACCGTGTTTTTTAGAAAGTGATATTTTATAAGGGGGAGAGCATTTATAAAAAAACACATGAAAGACCACAAAATAAAAAAAATGTCTAACCTTTTTCCCCAATAAGAAACTCTAAAAAAATCGGACTTTTATCTTGATTATCAAACATTTAATTTTGAAATTTTTTTAATAGAACTATTTTGTATAAAAATCATTTTATTATGTACTGGTACACCCTATAAATGTTTACTTCTAGTCATTTTTAATTAAATTTTTAGTTGTCAACTTTTTTTTGTTTTTCTATTTTTTTAAACACGGTGTTAACTTTCTAAGAGTCTCATTTTTTTAAAAAAAGATTTATATTTTAAATATTTATAATTTTAAAAATATCACTTCTATTAATTAAAAATATGTTTTAAATTAAGCTATTATCTATTTATAGTGTTATTTTTAATAATTAAATTAATTAATATATGATAATAATATATTTATGAGATAAAAATTCAGTCGAGTCGGGCCGGGCCGGGCCGGGTTGGGCCAAGTTAGTATTTTTTATGGGTCGGGTCGGGCTGGGCCAACAATGTAATGTGGGTCGGGCCGGGCCGGCCCAATACTCATTGGGTCGGGCCTTAATCAGGCCGGGTGCGGGCCGGGCCGGGCTTGGCCCATTGACACCCCTAGCTGCATGTACGAAGACAAAACTGGACATCTTTCCGGAGTCTTCCTGGCCGGCGCCACCAACCTAGACAGGGACATCACATAACCTGATCCTATATATCCTCGGCCAAGCTAGACCAGTCTGGTGAATACCGCTGGCGCCGGCCGCGGCGTGAAACCGTTTAACGAGTAGGCCTCCGTGTTGACGGCGTCGGGTGTCTCGTACGTAGACGACCGAGAAGATGTTGTAAAGCCTAGACAATAGACAGAAGCTTGAGGTTCCTCTACTGATCGCCGAAGGGCGGCTGTCAAGGCAAGCTAGCCATATTTATTATATCGCACAAAACCAACGGTTCTTCTTTGGCTTCTTGACTAGCTAGCTCCAGCAAAAGCGAGCCGAAGGATAGTATATATACTGGCTAGTCTTGTGACTCTAGCAGCGTCCTGGAGGTAGATATATATGGAAATGGTTTCAGCAGGACTTTCCTACCATTCGAGATGTGTGATGAGAAAATGTCTAGCTGCTTCCTCGACCCCTTCGGAGGTTTTAGGTTTTAGGTCGAATGGAGTTGAATTATAAGATTAGATATTGTTATTTATTACTCTTAGAAGCCTCTCAAAGTTATGATATTGAGGGTCTATGATATATAAATTAACACATTATCATATATGTAATAGAAAATATAAGAGTATGTTCACAATTCTGATACTCTTCCTTATTACTAAAATTGAATAGTGAGAATAAGAGATAATATAATCAATCAGGTCTTAAAGAAAGATAAGTGTTAATTTTGATATTCTTTTTCAATTCTTAAAATCTTAGTGTTGAAGTTAAAAGACCTAAGATATATAAACATATTATCAAGTCTATATATGATAGCCTTTTTTTTGAACAAACACCGCATCCTGCTATCATTCGTAACGAAACCAAGAGTACATTGATGAGATTATACAGATGTTGAAAAGAAAAGAGGAGTAAAAACACACCAATATACAGCATATAGCTGAAAACCTGTCGAACGTCATCTTCAACACACTAAAACATAGCCATAGAGCAACTCGCACAAAGCAGTGCCTATAAAGTTGCTCGACGGGCGCAAAGACTCCATAGTAGGAGTTTGATAGCTGTCACGAGATCGGAAGAACACACCAAACGAGTGTGAATAATGCCCAGGCTATCGATCTCGTAAGAACGATGAAGGCTATGTAAAAGCCATCGGAAGACAACATGACAGACTTTGACCGATAGACAGACAGCAACACCAGACAATACAAACAACAACCTATTAGATATGCTAAACACCGCAGATCCAGTGATATAGAAGATAAAAGACCTAAGCAACTGGAGGACAAAAACATTGGAACATGAGCAGATTAACAAGAACAAAAACAAAATATTTACAGAACATTAGGGGAGGGAGGGGGATCCACCCCCTCCCTTCCCCAAAATTTTCTCAAAACAATTGAAAAAAAAAAAACAAACGTCCAGCAATCTGATGCGCAGAAGCTAAGTTGGCAAATCAAAAATGGGCAAATAGATGGTGGGAAGGGGCGTGAGACGTACGATAACGTCGAAAGTTACCTAAGAGGAAGAAGAAATCCAGATCAGATGGAGGTGGCCGGAAGAGAAAAGAAGACTCAACGGAAAGCCGACAGAAAAACCGAGGATATGAGAAAAAAATCAGAAAGAACAACGCTGCAGAGAGTTGTCGGAGAAAAACCGATGGCGTAGCGCGCTGATGCAGAGATGCACTGGGAGGCCTGGAGCGCCGAGGATGAAATGCTGTGGACTCCTTGAGGCGCCGATGGAAGCGGCGAGAGTTGCCGCCGACGAGAGCGGCGAGGGTTCCGCGAGGTACCGCGAAGCTTCCGGACCCCCGTGAGGGTTCCGCCCAAGAGCCAATTGCCAAATACGGCACGAATTGACCAAGTCTATATATAATAGCCAATACGGAACCATCCTCACAATTCTAACAACTTCTAACACAAGCACTTCAAGATCCGGTCGTATTAATTCTCCGAGTGGGTTAGGTTGGGAGAAAAGTATATTGTGGTGGGAATAGTCTCTCCTCAAGTAGGTAGGTATATTCATACCCTTTATTCCGTCATTCCATTTATCCATGCCATCATGGACGTAGATCCACCGGAGGCTACGGAGGGTAGTTCATCTCAAGAGGGTTCCTCAACCCTCTCACAAAGTTGATTAAATATATGATTTAATGGATTATTAAATACATGACTTGATGGGGTATTTAATAAGTTTTATGAGAGGAGCTGAGAGAGCTCTCTCGAGAACTTTCCTGAGGTGAGCCACCCTTGAGGCTACTTAGTCTGGTTGTGATATCCTGATTTTTACAAAAACAAAAAAAATCCCACCGCCTCCCCCCCTCATTTCTTTTTTTTATTCTTCCACCCCCGGTCGAACCGCCTCAACCCCCCGACTATGTTTCATCTCCCTCTCTCTCTCCTCCCGCGGCCACCCACTCTGCCGCCATCGTCCGCCGCTCACCCGCTCCCCCTCGTCTCTCTCTCTCCACGGTGTGCACCCCGTGCGAGCACAGCAACTGTTGAGATTACAGTAGTAAATACAGTTTTTAGTTCTTTGACAGCATCAAGCTTGGGAGCTTCTAGAAGCCGTTACACGGTCGTGGGAGAATAATCCTACAGCAGAGCATCTCAACTAATTTGCTTTTTCTCTGTACATTCTGCCTTGTCACCGTTTGTATACGTTTTGTATTCTTTCTGGACATTATGCTATAAATAGGCCGCTGCTCACGAATAGTAGCAAGCGCGCTCATTACACCATCTTCTTCCTCCTCTGGCTCTCTCTGCGTCCTTCTCTATCTGCACCAGCCTCACTGGAGATCGCACGCATTTCCAACTTGGTATCAGAGCGGGTGGCTGATCTAGAACAATGGAGGGGACGTCAACCATACTTGGGTCAGAGACAACGGACTTCACCAACATCAACATTGAGATAGAAAATCCCTACTACCTCAACTCATCCGACAACCCTGGAACAGTCCTGGTATCAGACATACTCACCGGAGGAAATTACATTACATGGCAAAGAGCGATGACAGTGGCTCTCACTGCAAAGAACAAGTTCAACTTCGTGAACGGTAACATACTTCAACATCATAGATGGAATGTTATTGGTATGTGGTCATGTTATGTCAAGTAAATGTGTATTTCTATTTATAGATGGTTAGATGCATTAGTTGCATATATTCATGTTAATTATCTTATTTGCATGGCATGGCATGGCATGGCATGGTTGGAATGAATGCATGTGTGCATTAATTGAAATGGAAGACTGAGCTACACTAGACTAGTAGTCGAGCCCGTGGGCAGCGGGGATTAGAACAGTCCGGCGCATCCTTCGATCCCGGATACCGCGGTTTGTCCTAAGTGCCACCACTGCCTAGGTGCACTAGGGGACTTAGTTTTACTATATATTACTGTTATATATGATAGATCTGGTGGTAGCAAGTTGAGATGGCAAGACGACGCATTCCTTGTCAATAAGAAAAATATGTGCTATTATATTAGAGGATAGGTGCATTGATTGCATGATTCAGTGTATATGATCATTAGATGTGCATTAGTTTGTCTTGACCGAGTCGAGTTGCATAAGATGCATGGTGTTTCATTTATGTGAATTTATCATATAGATCATGCAATAAATATTCATGCATACCCTATCATTTCAAGTTAGATTATTCTTTTGATATTTATAAGTGTCGATTGGGTCTGTTTAGTTGGTTGTTTATCAAAAATGTGAATAAGCCAGATAATTATCATAGTGTTAGTTCTATACATATATAGAACTAGTGTAGCATTGGGTACTTATTTAATTATCATTTAGGTGTACTTATTATCCTATTCGGCGGATGAAGGGGTGTCTACTGAGTCGGTGTGACTCATTCCAAAATCTCTTAATATTTTTCAGGGAATCAAGTTTAGCGCAGCAGAAGCGTGGTGATTTAGATCTCGAGAGATTATTTGGAAGATCTTTTTTATATTCTTTTTGGATGATATATGAATTGTTGTATCATGGTATGATTTTAGTTTATTGAATTATTTGAATTATGTATTGGATCCTGGGTTACTCTTCAATTTTCCAAACCGACGTAGTTAAGGGGTTATTTCCCCGGTCGCGTTGCCGGATTATTTCCGCTGCTTATATGAAAATCCGGGGCGTGACACTGGTGGTGCTCCGCAGGGAGAAACCCGAGGAAGTGCCCCACTTGTACCTCCCTGGTCTCCTCCGGACTAAAAGAGGGGATGGCCCAAGAAATTGCAAATAGCGGGTGGTGGTGGAAGTGGAGGGGGCAGCCTTTGTAAGCAATTGGGAGGAGGCAACAGTGATGGGATGCCGCCGGTAGTGCTCTCTATGCTTAGTTAAGAGTAGAAGTGAAGGAGTCCCGGCTAGGTCCCCGACGAAGGTGGGCACAGCCGGGGTGGTCGGGGAAGAAGACTTTTTTTTTTTTGGACAACATGGCCCGATGGCCGGATGTGCGCAGCACAGCGCACCGGCGAGGGTTCGAGCGCTGCCGGTGCAGCGCTCGAACCCCACATGATACCACCCCCCCCCCCTTGGGGGGTGGTCCCGGCTGTTCACAGCTGGGTTCGAACCCCCGCCACCCCCCCCCCCCCCCCCCCGCGGGGGTGACGTCGTGCCAACCGAGCCAAGCTCGGTCGGCGGTCGGGGAAGAAGACAATGGTACCAGAAAGAGAGGGAGGAGAAGTGGGAGAGCTTGAATATGTATGTATATATATATTATATGAGGGTAAAATAGTCATTCTCACGATCATCCTAATGTTTACCCTCCAAATTGGAGCGAAAATAATAAGAATTTGTAAAGCTGGATCTCCTATTGACAGATTTCTGACTAGGGCTGCCAGTGGGGCGGGCGGGCCCGCAGGCCATCGGGTCGGGCCAACATTGAATCGATTTTCGGGTCAGCAGAATAAGTCCACGGGCTTCGCACGGGCTGCTGTTCAGGACGCGGGAAGCCCGCCGAATTCATCAGCACATAGTTTAAAAAAAATAAAATGTAAAATGTTGAACAGACCCGCGGGCCGGCTGCTGTTCACGCACTGACGCGCTGTTGGTTTTCACTCTTCATTGTTCTGTCTTCAAGCATTTAACATATTTTGTGTATTATCCTAGTTTCATATAGATGGGATTATAAGTTGGATAATGCTTGATTAATACTTTTATAATTATAAAAATATGTATAAATACAATTTAAAATATAAAAATTATGATATATTTATTTTCTTTATGTTAATATATTCGTTGACATATTTTGATTTTAATTCTCATTAAAGTTTTTTATTAAAATATCTTAGTGCTAGATTATGATCAAATCAAACATATGATATTATAAATTTTTTTAACTTCTATTTAGAAAAAAATATTTTTAAAATATTAATTATATTAATTATATATTAAATTATAAAAAAATTAAATTATAACTATTGATAGTTGATCTAATAAATTTAGAACCTTATTTCTATTCTTTTTTATCATTTCATGTCATAATTTTTGATAAAGACAAAATTATCTAATTTTGATTCTGATTTATTAATAAATCATTAATTTATTAATTTTATGTAAATCTATTCAATATTTTTGAAATCTTTTGTTAGCATCCTATAATTGTATTTTTAATAACTAAATAATTTAATAAATTTTACATTTTTTAATTGGTAGTGTTTTAATTTGGCTTTGATTGGGCCGGCTTTAGACCCGGCCCATTGACATCCATAATTTGATGTCTGTAATCAAGCTGCTCATGGTTCCCGCTTTCTTCTCCAATTTATTAAAGTTTTTTGGTTTGATGTTTAAAAAATTAAAAAAAAATGAAATATATCTTATAATATGTTAAAAAGAACGGGCCGGGCCGGGTCGGGCCAAACTTATATTTTTTTTGGGCCGGGCCGGGTCGGGCCGGGCCGGCCCTTTATATATTGGAGCGGGCTTTGTTGGGCCGGCTGCGGGCCGGGCGGGCCCGGCCCATTGACACCCCTATTTCTGACACTGATTAAAGTCTCTCTCTTTAGAGTTGGCCTCCTGTTAAATTCTGCTAAAAAAAAGTTGGCATACTTACCTCTTTAATCCGCATGTTGCCCTTGACGGTGCCTCTATGAAGACGGGTTGGACCTCTCTACCATATATCAATGGTATCCAGCGATGGTGTGTTTCCTATTAGCTAGTACTACTTGTCATCCTCTACATGGCAAAGCAAGTCACGAGTCAGCGTTCAGATAGGTTGATGGAGATAGTTTCGGCGAGAAGCTTCTTCCAACCATATATATATATATGAGATGTGTTAAGACAAAGGTTTTAATGCTCGGAGTATGAATATAAATGTATGTAATTAATTAAGTTGTTACATCAATTCAGGTTTAGGGTCGAAGTCGAAGTTAAATTATAGGGATTTTCAATTTTTGATCCCAAAAGAGGGGTTAAGTTATTTTTAAGTCCCGCCCGTTAGACAACGTTATTTTTTAGTCCCAAAACGGTTAAAATTAAAATATTTACTTCTTTCGGTCTTTAGTGACAGTGCCTTCCATTTTTACCCTTAAACTCTTTCACCTCCCAAATGCAAACCTTAACGTGAACACACTGTGCGGCAGGACAGAAATTCGTGAACAGTAGATTCTTAAAATATATCTTGCATGTAAATAATTTAGATATCATGCATATCATTTTCTTGCTGTACTCTTTAAGAAAAGTTTTGTAACCTATTCAGTATGTTGTATCTTAATATTTATTATGTTTAAAATATACTGTGTTCCTTATTTTTTTAAATAATAATTTTTATTAATATTTAAAAATATATACGAAAATATTTCTTTCTTAATCAAATAAGAGAATAAATAAAATAAGTAACTGTGTTTTGAAAGAATTTTAGATAGTGTAAAATTATTTTAGAAAGGAAATTTTAATGTTTTATTTATTTTTTAAATATTTTACGAAAAATAAGTATGCATGAAATGTGCTGCTGTTGGCAGCCCTCGCAGCCCACACACACAAAAAAAAAAGCACGGAGGGGGCCAAAATTGGAAAGTCAAATGTAAAAATGAAAATATTAACGGCGTTGGTGGATTATAGGTGCGGCAGTTACATGATTTTAAATTATGAGACTATAAAATAAAGTATAAACTGTGTAGGACAAAAAATTAATTTTTCCTCGTATAACCATAACAGGGGCGGAAGTTGATTTAGGCTCTACTTGCTAACACTTAATAGATGCCTATTGTCTGATTAGATAAGATTTCAGACATCTGTTATTGTTTGATAACACATCTAATTCAACTTCTTACCTGACATCTAATATATGAAAAATATCTGATCGAATCAGATATTGGGTTTAACTTTTTACTTTTCAGACGTTTTCACAACGTGCATGTCTTGGAGTTGGGCTTCATTCACGGAACATCACTTCATGAGCTACTCTGGCATTGGGCTTCGGGTGCAACACGTCGGTGAGTGTAGTTCCTTGGAAGATGTAATACTGACACACTATTTTTTAGTTAAATCTTATTATAGTTTTATTTAAATATTTAAAATTTATTTAAAATTTATTTTTTAAGTTAGTCAAATATTTAATAAAATAGTTGATTGAACGACATAAAAAACAAATATTTTTATTAACATTTTTGTCAAACAAAATAAATCACTTATGTTTGATAGATTCAAACAGTCGGTCATTGGATATTTAAAATTGTTTATGTATGATTTGTACATAATATATTGTATTGACAGTCAATATTTGATTATTTTATTATTTAAGAAAGATTAAATAGATGATTTAGATTTTGTTATCAAACAACCTAAATCACTTATGTCTTATTCAAATTAAGTACTTTTTTATCACACATTGAGAGGTTAGATATGAAATTAAGAATTAAGATTTTTTGATTAAGTCTAATCAAACATCACCTTAATCTAAATTATATGTAATATGGGTTGTTGTACCAAGCCGAACGACTGCTTCGCCATATTCATGTTCTCCAAGTGGAGGCTGGGATTTGAAATTGAATGAGTTTGTCGGTACGTACCTTAATCAGCGAGCTAAGGAAGATTATGGTTAATTGCCGATCAGATTATGCGAAGCCTGTCCTTTTATCATTGTGTCTTGGATACAAGTAATTTGATCATGTATATCTTAATCAAAAATTCAGATCACCTCAATTTTCGAGTGGAGAGAGTATTTAAGGTGATGAGATAGTAAGACGTTGATAACAGTTCAACTCTATCGATAGCAAATTAATGAGTCGGTGAACTATTACTGAACTGTTATCGATGCCTTACAAACTCACTATCGATCTTAATATAACTTGTTATCGATAGATAGTGAGTTAGTAAAGCATAGTAACGGTTCAACTTTTTTTTAGTAACAGTGCACAAAACTTGTTATTTAAACAGTTACTTAAGTGACCCAGGACCGTGTCAATTTTCATTGGAGACAGAAGGTACTACTCTCTCCACGAGAACAGTGATCCGAACTCCTTAATCAGACGGTTCCTCGGTAACCAGCTTCCGGAGAGGATTTTCTTCTCTTAGACAGAAAACTGTATCATAAACTTCGTTGCACGACGTTAATGATAAGTCTGTGTATCCGAGATATATAATGATTGCATATATGTATATATATACAGCAAGAGAGATGAAAAGATTCACCCTCTGGACGTTACTAAGATTAATTATTAATTAAGGAGATCTCAACTTGAAACAATAAAATTCATGCAATCACTCGCTGGTTGCGGGAGGGAAGAGGGGGTTGTTGGTGTCGGTACCGTGCACCTGCCCACGAAGAAAACCCACCCGTCGAGTCTTCCCCATCGCGCGCCGTTGCCGCCGGGTTTACAGGGTGTTTGGTTAAATTTTTTTTCCACTTTTTGATCTAAATTTTAAAAATAGTTAGTGAAAATTTCAAGTTTCTTGATTTCTCTGCCCCCGAATCGTGCGGCTTTTCTCTCGAAATTCCTTTTCCCTCCTTCCTACCTCTAATGTATCTCTAATTAGGGTTTGTTTGGTATCCATCTCTTTTTGAAAATAAATTTAGTTTATTCTCCTTCTAAATTTCGAGAATAAATCAGATTTATCTTCCACTTATCTCGATACTTCAACCTATCTCGATACCAACCAGTCCCTTAGAATATGTTTGGTACTATAAGATTTTGGGGATAAAGTTGAGTATCTCTTAAATTTTGAGGATAATCTACATTTATTTTCAAGTTATCCTTGTACCAAACAGCACTTGGGCAGTTTGGCACCAAATATTTTTAGAGATAAACAAATTATCCTCGTACCAAGCATAGTACTGCTATAGATCTCCTCGGCAATCCTTTAACGTATATGTAATATATGACGTCCGAAGGGCAATATATATACAAGAATCGCACATCTGCACGCCTCGGTTTTCATTCGTACCATCACAGGATATTGGATATCAGCATCTTTCTGTGTGCAATATATGGGTTAAATAAATAAATGTAGCTGGTTGGAGAAGATCGGACTTGGAGGGGGGGCGCCCTTAGCTTGCTCTTTGGATGGTTCGGCGTTTCCGCCTCCGGCCGTCCCAACTTGGTAGGGACTATCTTAGCTTGGGCGGAACGCGGACAGACGGAGCATCGTCGACGCCGCATCCGGCGGACCCTCTCTGTACGTCGGCTCCACCTTTGCACATATCCAGGGGAAAACCGGGGGCTCTGGATAACAAGACCTCCCTTGACCGGCGGTGGTGTGGAGTGGTTGGAGGCCGGCCTCGGTTTCGACCGGCCGTGGGACGCGTTTCCAACGTAATCTTTGAGTGTGTAGTGAAGTTACTGTGCAACCCAGACAACCCAACAGGGCGGAGAAGAAATTTTAACTGGAAAATTTTAATTTTAATTTTAATTAACTAGCTCTTGCCATGGTAAATTTCTTAGACCAGCGGTATATATTTATATCTATTTCGTTCAATCGAATGTTTGGTTGCACAATATTTTTATATGTTTATATGATAAAAAATATATTAAAATAAAGTGCAAGACAAATTAGGACATAAAATATCATGTTTGGTGAGGTATCACGACGAAAAAGTCTCGAGATCAAAGGTAAAAGATAATTTCACCTTTCTTGTCTAAGGAAAAATGTTAGTAAAGACGCACTTTCGTATCAATGGTCAAATGCTATTTTTAACCGGTTCTAATGGACTCAAGTTGTGGTGCAACTAAACAAAATCCTGAAATTAATCCTGTTCTAAAATTCCTGACATGTACACATATCTAACACTATATTTAGTTAGAGTTTCAAAAATGATATTAGATTAATATTAATGTTGATATTTCTAAAAGTTTAAGTATCAATATCAAAATTGATATAAGTTGACATTCGTATTGCATAACATAATGTGTTTACATTGCAATTTTCAAAATTGATACCATTAGTCAAATATATAAGTGATTACTATCACTATCAATTTTAAAATTAATAATGATACAAATAGTTAATAATATTATAAATAATTAAGATAGAGATTGGAATGATTGTGTCGTTACGTACGTACAATGTCCCCTTCAAACCCAATAGATGACACTCCTAGCTCAATATATAATACTTAATTTGCCTCAAGCCATTTAACTCAAGAATTTTATGCTGAATTTGTTAGTCGATATTATTTCATTTTATTATGATCAAGTAAAACAGGTAGCCCCATAAATTATACTAGCTTAATATATAACCTTTTTCAAGAAGTTCATCCGTATCACACTATTTTTAATTGAGCACATGTTAGATATAAATTCTCTTTTCCACTAAAGTTTCAAAAACTTGTAATCAATTTATTGATTTATCTCATATAGTCTGTGAAAAAAGAATTACAAAGGAAACAAACAAGACTTTTGAGGTGGCCGAAGTCGATTTAATTCATGTATAGTCCTAATTAAGGCGCCCCGGTTGGGTAGCTCTGTTGAACACCCCTGTCAGTTGACCGCAGCAGGAAGTACATAGTTTTGTATGGCGTGCCAAACTTCTTCGGAGGTTTGAGGTAGGGTTTGACAGTGGACGTCTAAAATGCTAGATGAGAGAGAGAGGGGGGGGGGGAGTCAACGAAGGCCGTAGAGGGAGTTGTTGAGGAACCTACGGGCGCCCCCTGATTTTGGTTTTCTGATTATGCGACTTTGTCATGATATACTCTTCGGTGGTCTTCACCGGCTCCTCCATCGGTACCCATATATGACGGTCCCTCCTTCCGGCGAGCGGAGGCAACAACCGCGACATTCTCCTATACAGTTCTTCCGGCGACACCTCTCTCTCTCTCCCCCTTCTCAGCTTGCTTCCTCCTTGCATAGAGAGCAGGAATGGGGCGCGGCACAAGAAGTGAGAGTGGCAATGACTTGTCCGATACGGACAGCGTGGGCTTCAGCGGCCCTCTCAGCGGCCCCCTCAGCGGCCCCCTCAGCGGGCCGCCGCCGGGAGCCAGGAGGGGCGGCGGCAAGAGGAGCGCCCACTTCAAGGACGAGGCCGAGTCCTACGTCGAGATCACCCTCGACGTGCGGGACGACTCCATCGCGCTCCAGAACATCAAGGGCGGCGACCAGCAGGACGCGGCGCTGCTGGCGCGCGCCCTGGAGAGGCGCTCCACCTCCCTGGGATCCCACCTCTCCAGCAAGATCCGGCACGTCTCCCAGGAGCTCCGCCGCATGACCTCCTCCCGGCGCTTCGAGAAATTCGACCGCACCAAGTCGGGGGCCACCAGGGCCCTGCAGGGGCTGCAGTTCCTGACCAAGAGCATGGGCGCGGGCAGCGGCGGCGGGTGGCTCGACGTGGAGGCCCGCTTTCAGGCGCTCGCCATCGACGGCTGCCTTCCGAGATCCAAATTCGGGCAGTGCATCGGTAAACGACCCCATCTCCTCCGCCTCGCTCTTCTTAATTAATTTGCACACGGTTGACGTCCGAAGGCGCCGGCGGGGAGGTGAAGCACTGAAGCGCTGACACGGTGACGTCGCCGCGGGCGGCGCTTGCTTTGCTGCAGGGATGTCGGGATCGGAGGAGTTCGCCGTGGAGCTGTTCGACGCGCTGGCTCGACGGAGGAGCATCCAGTGCCCGTGGCTGTCCATGGCGGAGCTGCGGGACTTCTGGGAGCAGATTTCGGATCAGAGCTTCGACTCTCGTCTCCAGACCTTCTTCGACATGTGCGTGCCACTGACAAGACAGCAGATGATACCCCGTTTTCTTCTTGATCACCGCGCTCTGCTTTACTTCATATGCGAAAATCCGTATCCATTTTTTTGGTATCCTACACCTTCGCATAATCGGCTCAGTTGCCTTTGGTTGGAAAATAAGAATTTGATATATGTGTATATATATGCATATTAAAAAAGAGAAGATGATGGATACGTAATTCCAACTTTTCTAAGGTCTCCATCAATGTTAACATTTGGTAACTTGGTACACCCAATTTGGTTAGTGTATCGAAGTGGCGAGATATTATTTTTAATATTGATATATGTATTTGTAAAGGGTAGAATGTTAATATGTTAATTGATACATGTGAACACTTAAGATTACACATTTTATTTTATTTACACTAAAATTTTTAATAGTGTCATTGATTATTTATATCAGTATCAATTTTAAAATTGACAATGACCGAAGATGCCCAAGGACCTTACCTACTTCCCTGACGAATCAATCAGCATGTTCATTCTATAAACCCATGCATCTTCTCACCATCTGTCGCCACCAAACCGTGCGCAGGGTGGACAAGAACGCCGATGGCCGCATCACCGAAGACGACGTCAAGGAGGTGGGCCCTCTTCCCTTTCACTTGATTGTTTCCTGAATATATATATGTATATATACGCACACACACATATATATATCAGTATTCACGATGGTTTATTTATTCATCAGATCATCAGTCTGAGTGCCTCCGCCAATAAGTTATCCAAGATCAAAGAGCGAGCAGACGAGTACACAGCTCTCATCATGGAAGAACTCGATCCCAACGACCTGGGCTACGTAGAGGTAAAATTTTTTGATTTCCGCAAAATTACCCTGATGGATATATAAATATATCAAACATTGGCAAAAAATAGTGAAACAAAGCCATCCGTATACGATGTGTAATGTGATTATACCTGACATGGGTGTCATATACATGTGTGTATGATTGTCTGTGTATATATATAAATAGTTACACAACTTGGAGATGCTGCTTCTGCAAGCTCCCAACGAGTCGAGCAAGATGCCGGGAGCCCACAGCTCCAACCTAAGCCAGCTGCTGAGCCAGAAGCTGACGCCGACGAAGGATATGAACCCGCTGCGGCGTCTCTACCGGTCCATCGCCTACTTCCTCGAGGACAACTGGAGGCGGGTGTGGGTGATGGCCCTGTGGCTCTCCATCTGCGCCGGCCTCTTCACCTGGAAGTTCGTCCAGTACCGGCGGCGCGCCGTCTTCCACGTCATGGGCTACTGCGTCACCACCGCCAAGGGCGCCGCCGAGACGCTCAAGTTCAACATGGCTCTCATCCTCCTGCCCGTCTGCCGCAACACCATCACCTGGCTGCGCAGCCGCACCCGGCTCGGCGCCGTCCTGCCCTTCGACGACAACATCAACTTCCACAAGGTGATTGCGGCGGGGGTCGCCGTCGGGGTCGGCCTCCACGCCATCGCCCACCTGACGTGCGACTTCCCTCGGCTGCTGCACGCGACCGACGCGGAGTACGAGCCCATGAAGCCGTTCTTCGGGGACCGGCGCCCGCCGGACTACTGGTGGTTCGTCAAGGGCACGGAGGGGTGGACGGGGGTGGTGATGGTGGTGCTCATGGTGGTGGCTTACGTGCTGGCCCAGCCCTGGTTCCGACGCAATCGGCTGAGCCCCGGGAACCCGCTCCGCCGCCTCACCGGCTTCAACGCCTTCTGGTACTCCCACCACCTCTTCGTCGTCGTCTACGTCCTCCTCGTCATCCATGGCATCTTCCTCTTCCTCAGCAAGAAGTGGTACAAGAAAACGGTGCGTACTTCCGCCGTCACTTGAGAATTCTTTGCAACTTATCGTCATATATTCTCCGACTTCGCCGTGCATATATTACCGGCCATTTTAAAATCCAGAAACCCCAAAATTTTAGCTAACGCGCGACTGTCTATCAACAGACATGGATGTACCTCG
Source organism: Cryptocoryne crispatula var. balansae (assembly GCA_036172225.1). NCBI lineage: Eukaryota > Viridiplantae > Streptophyta > Magnoliopsida > Alismatales > Araceae > Cryptocoryne > Cryptocoryne crispatula. The sequence continues at coordinate 9,629,065 of CM069919.1, forward strand.
CAGTCCCGGTGATGTTGTACGCGAGCGAGCGCCTCCTGCGGGCCCTGAGATCGGGCTACAAGACGGTAAAGATTCAAAAGGTTTGATATTCAGCTTTCGTTCTTCGTTTTTCCCTTTCGTCGCTTCAATCGAATCAACCGTGTTGACGATGGAGGCTCTAATCCGTCTCTCCCCCCCCTCCCCGCATTTCCGCGCTGGTGTGTTTTTTAATTATAGGTTGCAGTCTATCCTGGAAATGTGCTAGCTTTGTACATGTCCAAGCCAAGTGGTTTCAAGTACACCAGCGGCCAGTACGTCTTCGTGAACTGCGCAGCCGTCTCCCCGTTCCAGTGGTAAGCGTTTGCCGCATTTTATCGAACAGGTTGCGTGCAAGTATACGAAGGTTGGCGCTAGATCGACGTTGACCGTGCGGCATCCCGCAGGCATCCCTTCTCCATCACCTCCGCGCCCGGAGACGACTACCTGAGCATCCACATCAGGACCGTGGGTGACTGGACCTCGCAGCTTAGGGCCATCTTTTCGGAGGCCTGCCAGCCCGCCACCGGCGACCAGAGCGGGCTCCTCCGGGCGGACTTCGGCAGGAGCGGCAGCAGCAACGACGGCGGCGACCCGAGGTTCCCCAAGCTCCTCATAGACGGCCCTTACGGCGCTCCCGCGCAGGACTACAAGAAGTACGACGTGCTCCTCCTGGTGGGTCTCGGCATAGGCGCCACCCCCCTAATCAGCATCGTCAAGGACGTCCTCAACAACGTCACCGCCTCCGACGCCGAGTCGGGTGGGAAGAAGAAGGGCTTCGCGACGCAGCGGGCTTACTTCTACTGGGTGACGCGGGAGCAGGGCTCCTTCGAGTGGTTCCGCGGGGTGATGAACGAGGTGGCCGAGAAGGACCACGGCGGCGCCATCGAGCTGCACAACTACTGCACGAGCGTGTACGAGGAGGGGGATGCCCGCTCGGCGCTCATCGTGATGCTGCAGGCCCTGCACCACGCCAAGAACGGCGTCGACATCGTCTCCGGCACCCGCGTGAAGACCCATTTCGCGCGCCCCAACTGGCGTTCCGTCTTCAAGCACGTCGCCGTCAACCATGCGGACCAGCGCGTCGGTGAGTCAGGCGGCCATCTCTCCCCCGGCCCACCCGCCGGCGCCCTCTGCTTCTCTGTTTCTTTTCTTCCGGCCACTGAAAGCCACCGTCTCGCGCCTCTTGCAGGGGTGTTCTACTGCGGCCCGCCCAGCCTGGTTGGGGAGCTCCGGCGGCTGGCGCAGGACTTCTCGCACAAGACGCCCACCAAGTTCGAGTTCCACAAGGAGAACTTCTGATACGCCCAAGAGCCCGCACACCGTCTGTTTTATTTTTCTTTCTTTTCATTTTTTTTCTTCTGATGATGGTATCTAAAGTTCATCTTCTTCGCTTGGTTAAATGGAAATATCCGTGTTAGATAATTAGATTGTAGAGTAGGAGAATAATAAATAGAAAAATTGATCTGTAAAGGCCGCAGGGGTTCCGGGATTGGCTTGGTAAAGCTGGCAAGCTTAAAATTTTCTTCTTCATTTTGGGGGTGTAAAGAAAATGCGGTCGTTCTGCGAACGCATTAATGTTTTTCAATCCTTGAATGTCATGACTAAAAAAAGAAAGGAATATGATGCTTGAAAGAAAGTGCCTCTCTCACGTTCTCACCGGCATTCAACCCTCCGAATACAGATTAGACCGTTCGCCCTCAATATAATCACTGTCGTTTATTTTTATTTTTGCTGGAAATATGCTAATCTTACGTTACCTTCCCCTCGCATTTATATGATTTTTCATACCTTTTTTCTCAAAGACAAATTTCATCCCGATCCCATTCTCGATCGTAGACACACACACTTGTGTACGGTTTAAGTCAGTGAAGTGCCGAAAATATTTCGTAGTCAAATACAGCACGTGAAAATCGGGTGAGCCAGGATGGAACCTCTAATCAGGTCGACTGTTTTGTTCTTCGTCTTCACCGACCGATTTGTTAGATCTCTCGCTATTATATAGTACTGAGTATGGACATATAAGAAAATGGAGAGAGAGAGAGAGAGAGAATTTAAGAATACTGATATTTTTTTATAATTAAGTGAGATATTTTGCTTATAAACAGTGATACTATTCGCGTACATGTCTATTCTTATCATATTCTTTTGACGACGATAAGCTTTTTGAATTGGCCAACTGTAATCAGAAAAACAATATTCTGTAAAATAAAATCATTTATTAAAAATATGTTAGTGTCATAGAGAATGTGTAAAAATGCACGACTCACACAGTTTCGTGTGTTTCATTTTTTCCCTTCGTGAATCAAGTTTATCTGGCAAATAAATAGGAAATTACAATTTTTGCTCGGTGCGATATAGAGGAACATGGGTGCAAATAAGTAAAGTCGATTCGAATGGTACGGTGTTGAAATTTGACTCATTTGTTTTAAGCAAATTTAAGTTTGAATTCGAGTTTTAACTACCATAATTAACTCTTGTCCAAAGTTGTTTATGACCTGTTTGGTTAGCTATCAATTTTGATATTGATATTTCAAGAGGATAAAATAACAATATCAAAAGTGATAGTATCAAATTTTTTTAGTTGTTTGGTAATGTTATATCAATCTCAAAATTGATTTGATGTTGCTGCGGTAGCACCGGTGGAGGAGAAGCACCGAACCCATCACTATCGGCAGCACGTCGGCCAGAATGGGCACGGTCGGTGCCATCCTCTTTCTCAGCGGCTGCTGTCTAGCGACGGCAGGTGACGCCTTCCCCAGTAGCAAGGGCTGTGGTTGGTGGTGGCGCCCAACCGGCCAGCGATTGGTTCAGGTCAACGGAGACGGACGGAGACGGTGTCTCGATGGAGGGCGGTGTCGTCGACTACCGCGGCCGGCAGATCTAAGCCCAATCGGCCTACAGCGGCTGAAATTCCGCCCTCTTCATCATCGGTAACGGTGCCCTCCCACCAATCCTCCCCATCCCTTCGATGAAATTTAGGGATCGCGAGCTCAAGCAGCTATCTACTACTGTCGCGTGAAGATATGGCTCATCCACTACCGACGGTGCTGCAGGTGTGGAGGTGGCGGAGCGATTTGCTTACTACGGCATCTCCTCAAACCTCATCTTCTACCTGACGGGCCCCCTCGGCGAGTCCACCACCTCTGCGGCGGCCAACGTGAATGCGTGGAACGGCACTGCCTCGATGCTCCCCCTTCTCGGCAGCCTCCTCGTGGACTCCTACATTGGGTGGTACTGCACCATCGGGTCCTCCTCCCTCGTCTACCTACTGGTGAGTTCCCCTTTCCATCATCACTCTCTCTTTTCCTTTCCGTCCTCTCAGGCTCGTCTCGCCAGAAGTTTCCATAGCCCCATTTCCCAGTCAATCCGGCTAGCAGGGAGACGCCGTCCCTGGTTAGAGCCACCACCATAGGAACTAGGACGAAGAAGCAGAGCGAGAGGAGGATGAAGGAACGGACGTCGGCGCGGCAATGCTCCGCCATTTCACCTGCAGGCTCGCGATGCTTTATCTCTCCGAGGAGAGCTGCCGGGAACGTAGTGGGGAGTTGCATAGGGGGATCTCTCTCTGCCGTCGCTGGTCTACTTCCATGGCGGTTGAGGGGGAGCCGGAGGAGCTGCTACGAGGATCTCCGCAGGGAGAGCCGCAGCCGGAGGAGCCGCCGCAGGGAGAGTCACAGCGAGGAGGGGTAAGCAGCGGACGAAAATATCAATTTTAAAACAAGTGTCTACCTGTATTGATTTTGAAGACTCTCTTCACTACTAATTTTAAAATTAAAAGTGTTACCCAAGGTCCCAAACACCTATTAACAACTTATATTAATATTAGTTTTAAAATTAATAGTGATACAAGTGTTTGATACAGTTATCAAACAGGCCGTTAGTAATTAACCTTGTCAAGCTTAATCTCGAATTCGAGTAATGACTTTCAATTCATATCTAAGTTGAAACTTATAAAAATTTATTTATAAAACTCAAAATCAATCTACAATTTATATAGGAACTTGAAATTTTATCTATGTTTAATCTCAAAATTTGACTTATTATATATAATTAAGTGATAATATATAACTATTAATATTCATAATTTAATAGTTTAATAATATTTGATTGAATATTTAATTTATCGAGTCACGGTAAAGGTATGTTCAAGTTAGATGTGTTTGATAAATCAAATTTTATTTTTTATTAAATTTATTAATTTAACACATGATAAATGAATGGAGTTAATATTTGTACCCGTAGCCGTAGGAGGAACATCAGAACACGGAAAACTCGACGTGTCTGCTCTCCTCCCCCTCGGCGGTTCCGCAAGCTACCCGCCACCATTTCCGCCGCTGGTCCCCGAACAACAGTGCTAGTCGGCTACAACAACCAGAAGCCCTAGCTCCAGGATAGATCACTGTCGGAAGAATGTCGGAAGAAGCCGCCGCACCCTTATCGCCTTCTCCCGCTGTCACAGCCGATGCGCCTCTCTCCCCTTCTGTAAGCTCACATCCGTTTCGATGACCCTCCTCATTTTTCCTATCTATTTCATCTGGTCCATCTCTTATCCTCTGACAGTGACCTGTTTGTGCAGAAGAAAGAGAGAATCAGGCCTATTGACACGAAGATCGCGGTATTTTTCCGTCTCCATTCCGGTTAAGTTAATGTTATGTGTTGCTGCCATTCATTATTCTGAATTTCCTACTTTCTATTCGGGTTTTGCTTCTCCTACCAGGAACTGAACGAGTCACAGGCGGAGCTGGCGGCTAGGCTTCAGGGGCTGAAGCAGGTATATTTGCCCTTCCTCTCCCCCTTGTTCTTTAACCACGAAACAAGTTGATCCCACTGCTGCACTGCGCATAATCATATCAGGAGTGATTTGATCATCGTTGAATCGATGCAGGAGTTGCTCAACTGGAAATCGAAGCTGAACACGCAGGTCAAAACCTACAAGGATGTGAGTATTTCTTCCCTCCCTTTCGAGCATCTCTGTTTTATGCATTAACTGAGTTTTTGAAATGACATGAATTTTTCTCCGTTTCTTTGTTCAATGTGTTCAAACTGCTGATGCATCTCTTATTAATATGACTTGTTCAACTCGAAGGTGACTTAGAAAGAGGCCACATTCGTTGAAAGGCATAACATATCACATAAATTAAACAGAAGACGATTCTATCGAAATGTAGGTCTCAAGATTGGCAATAGATCTAATCAAACTCTCAATGTTCCAAGTCGAACTCTGTTCCAACATCCAACTACTAGAGGGATTTCATAAAATTATGATGATCCAAATCAGATGCTAAGCATCATTACAGACCATTGAATGTATCCTAGTGCTAGCTATTTCTTCACTCTATTGCGTACGTCAAGGAGTTGTGGAAAGTACAATTTGTCAAAACCATGTTTACGTGCCTTTTAACCATCTTTCTAGGAAGAACATGTGACACATAAGAAGAAGAAGATCACCAGGCCAGTGGGATAGTCACGAGGCATGCTAGCTTCTCTCTGGAAATCCGGGGCCGATTGGTGGCAACAGGGGCATAATGAGGGTCAATCCAGACTGCCAGCTAGCAGGTACTTAAAGCAGGATCACTAATCAAACAACCGAGGCTTGTTGGGGGGCCAGCCCTAGGCATGCCCCTATGCTTACAAAGGTCAATCCCACAAGGGGAGAAAACCCCAATGCCATACCATTCATACTCCCAATGGCATAGAGCTTCAACTCTATGGGCAAAGGGAGGATCATAATTATACTAAATGCGGTAAAAACAATGGGAAGAGTCCCTAATACCTATCAAAGGCCAATGGAGACTCTGTCCTCAAATCAATGGGATGAATTCCCTAATGCCTATCAAAAGCTAAAGGGGATTTTATCCTAATTCAACTCATGGGATTATGGCTGTCATGCTTCTCACATGTGTATGTATTTCAATTTGATTCAAGCAATGAATCTTTTATGTCTGATGTTACTTGTGATGTGAATCAGAATTGAGGTAGAGGAAAAGAGAACGCCAGTTTTGAAAAACCTGATTAGATTTTGAAAATCAGTTCTAACAACTAGCGATTCAGAATTTAATTATCTAGAAGTGGTTCTCTCTAATGTACTTGCCAACAGACCAACAACAATCAAGAGCTAGTAGCTAGGACCTGTTCCGCACAAGACATGGCATCTCGTAGATGAATAATAGAAAAACAAGTTTAAACCATACAAGGAAGAGGATTTAGAAGGTACCTCCACAACTAAGTGTGGGGAAGTGGTCTTCAACTGAGAGATAGGTGCCCCTTTTTATACAAACCGATTAAACAATAGGTATAAAACTTAAAATGACTCACACCTCACCTCACAGGGTGGTAACAGGCCTACAAGTAGTTTAAAGGGGTGCTCATCTTCGGGTAGCCAGATTTCCTCTGTATTGATATAGCCATCTGAACATCGTCAATAGTTTTTCAACTCCAGCAGTATCGAGAGAGAGGCAATCTTGATCACCAGTATTAGAAGAATTGCATTCAACTAAAGGCTCAGGAATTTCATCACAACTAAGGGGAATCAGGGAAAACCAGTTCACTCAAGCAAAATTCAGATGTTCTCTAGGAGAACTAACACCAGCAACTATATAAAGCTACCAAGGCACTGCTATCTGGTTTCATCATCATTTTTTCTTTTCCAACATATAGGCATTTCTGGACAATGCCATTGTTATAGGCTTCCACATCAGTTTGATATCGACTAGAGGAAAAGATTTTAGTCTTAAGATCTCAGCGGAACAAGATTCGGACTCAGCTTCCGAAGGCAACACCGACCAAAACCGTGTGTGCACACAACAGACACTGAATGGCCACAAGGCTATATCGTGGAGCCCAATAATTAGCAATAATTCAATGCTTGTAAGTTCAATCCAGGAAAAGATGTCACTATAATTCTAGACCAAGAAAATACCAATAACAGAAAATCTGATTGGAGAAGGACCAGTCCTGCAGCCGGTATCTGGAGCCGATCAACACAAGCAGTTCGTAATTGGAAGCAGGTCTGGAAGTTTAGGACCAGTCCTCATTTCAAAGGGACCGAGGTTGATAAAATGGAAGGCCAATCCTAGCCTCGATTCAACAGACCATAAGGTGAAAACGGTGCGGTGAAAAATGCCTTTGAGATCAGAATCACATAGAACTTATTTAGTAGAATTCAAGGGGGGGGGGAGATTACTGAGGGACCCTGTCAATCGGAGGATAGTATCACCGGATCGAAATGCCCAAAGTAACTTAGTTGGCATCACTAACCTCTTGAAAACACCCTCATACCGTCATCTAGTGCAGAAGAAGGATCATGTTGGACCAATCATCATTGGCTAACAGTCTCAAGAGAGGACTCTGGATCTTCATTAGTAGATCTGACCAGGCCGTCCTCAGAGATCAGATAGGCAACGAACTATGCAACGTTGAAGTCGTTCACCATTCAAGCTACCAGATCTGATCTCAAAGAAAGGTGTAAGGAAAATAACCGGAGCAGAAGAAGAATGGAGTAGATCGGACGAGTGGAGAAGGTACTTCAGAGGAGCTTGTCAGAATCAACTCCGGATGCAAGGATAGAGCTGATCCAAGGAGAGAAGTAGACAACTGCCGTCGAGTGATGAATCTTCACCACAGGAGCTCGCCAGAGTTGGTTGAAGACGAGTCCAACGAAAGTTGGACTGTAAAAGAAAAGACAGGAGATCGAGGGGAAGAGCTATCTCCAAGAGCACTCTACAAAACCACCACAGGAGGAGGGAGATCGGAGGGGAAGACTCCGCGCTAGGGTTTCGCCGCCGGAGGAAGAAGAAAGGTGCTCGTGGTCGAAGCGTCACCGTCTGCCTCGGAGAGAGAAGAAAGGGGGTTTAAGGAGACCATCTGGAGGGTAAAACCAGAACTCAGCAAATCAACGGTGCCTTTTCTATTTCAATATGCCATCCGATTACAAGAGGGCTTGGATCCCTTAAATAGGATCGAGCGGTGCCAGGGCCACATCAGCGAAAAAAATGGGAAAACTAATTAGTATAGGCAAATGCCAACTAGTGATATAAAAAAACCTATAAAAATAAGAAAAATGGCTGGACATCTTATAAAATTGTAAAAAAAATGAAAATGTCAACTAAGCCACTAAAATATGAAAGGACCGATTTCTCCAAGCCACAAAGAACCAAGTTGTTTCCGTCTTCTCCCATAGACATGCCTAAACCGGTGCCAATGTCTAGTGTCCTCATTAATAGCTATTCTAGCCCAAGAATTTTTTATAGTAAAATCCGAATTTTTCTGCATTAGAAACCTTTTCCAGTCTTGACTTTTCCAGTTTCCTGCAGTCAACCTATGGAGAGAATTTTCTTTATAACCAGTCTCCCTACATCCTATGTCTCGAAATACCTTGATCCCAGATAACTGTTTAGGGATCCTTGTATTAGTTTCACTTATTAAACCTGAAGTGATGCTTTCGGAAAAATAATCATGAGCTATTGATTAGTCATCAGCATTGTTGTCTCCGATCTCTTGGGTACTTTTCCCCCTATTATTTTAGTTTTAGCTACTCCCATGTCAGTAAGATAAGATTGCATTATTTCTATTTTGCTGATATTGCATTTGCTGTTTGACTGAGTTTTCCCCCTTCTTATACAGGAACTTTTACAGCTCAAAGACTCTCTTAATACTGAGGTGGAGCAGATAAGATCTGTAAGTTCAACTAAGAAGTCAGTCTGCTTTATTTTATACTTGTCACATGTTTTCTTAGTTTTCCGTCTTACAGCAATTTCAAGAGTTGAGGGCCACTCTCCAACAACAGCAAGACGATGTGACCAAAAGTCTGGGATGCCTGGGGGTATGCCGTTTCCCCATTTGCATGCTTTGTGCTTTCCCTTTAGATGAGGTACAGGGTACAGTGCTGTGAGATTGAACAACTGGTGTAGATACAGGATGCGGGTGTAGATGCAACGCGGCCTGAAGCTGTGGACTCTTCGGGAAAAGAAGATAAGGCGGAGAAAAAGCCAGAGGAAGAGCGGAACGCTGTCCTCAACACGGAGGAGCCACATTCGTGAAGTGCTAGTACATTGCCTAACCTGTTTATGCTCATCGTTTCCCTGTATTTTGATGGTTCTGTCTTTGGTTAATAAGGCACGCAATTTTGCCATATTTCGCTATCAGTTGCTCCTATTTAGGTCGGAAAAAATCCATTTCTCTGTATCATCTGCTGTTGGTTATCACTAGGCAACAACGTGCTAGCGTGTCAAGTATTGCGCCTGTAAAACGAAGTAGGTAAGCATTAGGAGTTCTTAGCAATTTTCGGTAGAGTAGAAAATGTCAAGATGGACGTTTTTGATACTGAAGAACTTCCATATATGCTGTTCTAAGAGGCTGCTTGCATGTCTGTCCGTTCGTGTATTACGTTGATGTCTTCTTTATAAACTGTGTTGGCGTGAAACGGAATTCGCTTTTAATTTGGGTAGCTCTAGTTACTAATAAGTAGAACAAGTATAGTTGAAATTTTACGTATCTCTTCGTCATCATATCCAGCATGGCCATAACAAAGAAACAATAATATTATCGTCTTCAAGAAATTTCTTCTTCGAGCAAGCAAATGAATGAGCAAGGGGAGGGAGAGGAAGCATATGGGGGCGACATCCCGTTTAAAGGGTGAATTGCTTCTTCTAGAAAAAGATTTCTCCTCGTAACAATACTATTGCCGAGGCATCAGACTTTCCTTCTAGGGGGGGTTGGTTGCACGATAGTTTGTATACACTTTGTGATAAAAGTTTATATTAAAATAAAATGAGCTTGTTAAAGATACAACGTTGTAATGTTTGACGACATTGGATAACAAAAAGTGTGGAAACTATGCATAACTAAAAGGTGGGGAACCGTAAGAGAAAAAAATGTCTAGCTTTTCTTTTTGTCTATGAAAGAATTATACGTGAAAAACATATTTGTGTAATGATTGTCAAATATTTCTTAACATATTTGTGTAATGATTGTCAAATATTTCTTAACATATTTTGTTACATGGTGGGAGAATTTAAAAGAAAGTGTACCCAGGGGACTGTACCTAAAAGGAGGCATGGAAGACTTGGTTGTGGTTGAGCCGACCAATTCGGTTCACCCAGTAGGATTTTGGCGTGATTGTCGTGATCGAAACTCAAATCGGTTGACGAGGTTGCCGTGGTTACATTGAGTCGACTAATTTGGCCCGACCTTGGGTTGCCGACGGACGGTCCAACGCGGTTGCCTAACGCATCTCGAGGCATATATATAGGCTCCCAATGGCACCTTGAGAATGAGGAAGGTTACTCACATGATTTAAATGTCAGAGAGTCTATTTGGTTAGAATACTAAAATTAATACAGTATCAACTGCGATGTCGTTATTAGATGCATCTCAAGGGCAAGCATTGATATCAAAATAATATTATATTAAATTTAACATTCTAACTAAATCGACCCTGATGCCTGTTTCGTTATCGTATCGAAAGTGATACCGTATCAATTTTAATATCAATATTTGTAAAGAATAAAATATCTATATGAACATTGATACATGACATTTTTCTGCAGTGTAAATTTCAAAATTGTAGTCAAGCGCCTCTTATAAAAGGTAACTCTTTTTTTTGGGGGGGGGGGGGTCCCGCATCGGTTGCAATGGAAGACCCCAAAGGGTGAGCCAAATGCCTCTAAATGCTCGAAGCTATGTAATAGCGTAGGGTTTTCATTTATTTTATTTAGTTAGTTATTGGTGCTATTCAGAGACGTCTCCTATCACCACCAGCCGCGACCTTTGCGTCGCCGCCTCCCCCCCGTTGACGCCGTCTTGCTGACCCTGCGCTTCGCTCGCGAAGAACACCGCCCAGCGTTGACCCCCCACCCCTCTCGCCGTCGCGCCGCGCTCCCATCTGCTGTCTTAATCTACGTTGTACACAATCTGAATGCTTTTGAGTTTGATACCTCATTATTATTATTATTTAGGAATCAATATGTGGTAAGGGATTATAAGATTTTATTAGGTCTCTGTAATTCACCCATCTCAATCTCTAATATTTTTCAAGATCACAAATTTAACGCACGGTGATAAGTTAGAATCTGAGTATCTAGAAAATTGATTTTTTCATATTATACACTGATATTTAATTTGTATAGATAAGAATTTATTGTTCTATTAAAATGTAACGTTTGAAATTGTGATATTAGATGTGATATCAACATTATTTTAATTTAAATCGATATATTTAAAAGATTATTTTTCGATTACATCACCGAATTATATTACGTCGTGCACGTTAAATCTACGTCGTGACAATCGGGAGGATTGTCGGCCGCGCGTGGCGCGGTTGGCACGACGCCAAAAGCGCGGGGGGGGGGGGGTTCGAATCCCGGCTGTTTCAGCTGGGGCCTTCCTGGGGCGGGGGGGTCATCCTGTGGGGTTCGGGTGCTCGCCGGAGCACTCGAACCCTCGCCGATGCGGCGCACTCCTGGCCACTGTGCCATGTCCAAAAAAAAAAAAAAAGACAATCGGGAGGATTGGTACTCGAAACGCCGGAAGTTGTGTGCCAAAGCTATATATATATATATATATATATATATATATATATATATATAGGTCAGCTCCGACGGAAAATCTAGCAAAGCGGTAGAAACGGAGACAGGAGAGAATAAGGAGCACGCATAGGTGGAAGGGATAGGGTTAAGGTTGGCGGCCAAAGGAGGAGACGGTGAATAAGGGTGAAAGAGGTATCGGGCAGATGGGGACCCAATCCTGTGTGGCGACCGGCGATGGAGGGGTCCCCCCCCCCAGTTGGGATTATTATAGGGTGTTTGGTAGTTCCTTTAATTTTGAGTCAATCTCGTTTTTAAAATCAAGATTATTTGACTTCTTATTTTTAATTTTAAAATAAAAAAGTCTAACTATTTTATGTTTGATAAAACTGTCACAATTTTTAAAATTTATAGAGTACTGTTTGGCTCCACCGCCACTTCCATCGGCCGGAGTCCGCTGCCCCCTCCGCGACTGCCGACGTTGTCCACCCCACCCCCCGCCGTCGTCCACTCCCCCAACCCTCCGCGGAAAGCAGCGCCCCCTGCCGGAGTCCGCCGCCCCCTCCGCGACAGTGGCCTCCCCCTGTCGCACAGCCTCACCGCCACGCCTCCCCCTGCCGTACAGCCCCGCCTCCCCCCCCCGCTGCGAGACGGACCGCGAGAGACGTGGGGGAGACGGTGAGAGGGAACAAGCACCCGCGTCTCTCCCGAAAATAAAACAATTCTTCCCTTGTTTTTTTTTTGTACTCTTGTTTACGTGAGGAGACCGAAAAAATTCTCTGGGAAAATTTTATAAGGGATCCGCTCTCTGAACATTTATTAAAAGTGACAAACTTATTTGCCGAGATGATAGAACGTATTAAAAGGATATCTTGGGCGCCTAATTTTGAATGAGAAGATGTTATTAATAGTCACGATGTTTGAGCAACATAATTAATTTTGTAATGTAAATGTTTAACTATTCGTTTATTCGGTTCACTTCACCAGATTGTTAAATATTTAATAATCTCTGCCTTCTGAGCGCACCCGACTAGAACGTCCGATCGGAGAACCCTCCCCGCCGCGAGACCCCGAGCGTTTTCCCGCCATCGGCGGCGTCGACGACGCCGACGAGGGGAAAACCAGAACGGCACAATCGCGCCGGCGCCACGCTGCGTGCACAAAGACATGGAGCTCTCCCTCGGTGGGAGCGCCCTCAAGACCTTCGCCCGTTCCATCACCTGCCTCGCCCGCGTCGGTACCGAGCTCGTCCTCCAGGCGTCCCCTTCCCAGGTGCGCTGCACTTCCCTTCCCCCCCCTCCTAATCCCCGCCGTTGTAGCACCGTACCAGCGATAGCCACCCGCTTCTTCTCTTGACCCTTTGATTGCTCTTTTCGCCTGCCCGGCTCAGCTCATCCTTCACACTATCAACACCAGCCGCACCGGCTACCAGTCCATTTCCTACAAGCCCGACTTCTTCGACGTATACGCGATCAAGTCCTCTGCCTCCTCGTCCGCAAGCGCCAGCACCAGCGAGGTCCGCTGTAGCGTCCTCCTGAAGGCCGTCTGCTCCGTCCTAAGAACCCCTATTCCTGCCGTCGATCGCCTTGCTATGCTTCTCCCCTCCCCGGATGCCTCCAAACTCCAATGGATGCTGCATTGTTATAATGGTAAGTGCTTAAATCTGTTTCCAATTTTCCTGTCGGCTTCTGTCATCATGGTTCTCTTCTTCCCTGAGTTTTTCTTTTGGGGGTTTGGTCTTCGGGGCCGGGTAAGCGTAGGAGTGAGGAAGACTTACTGGATTACCTGCAACGTGGAGCCTGACGTGCACCAGCTCTCCCTCGATAAGGGGAGGTACCCGAGCAACATCGTGGTAAGGCCTCGGGACCTGGCGCGCCTGCTTGCGAATTTTCAGTCATCGTTGCAGGAGATCACCATCATTGCCACCGACCCAGCCATAGTTCCTTCGGATGACAAGGATGGGATCGGGGGCAAGGCGGTTGAACTCCGAAGTTACATTGATCCATTAAAAGGTTGGTTTGTTTCAATTGGATAGGATCTTGGTTCCTCCTCCATGTTTCTCGTGTTTCTTCTTATCTAAATGTCCTGGATACGTGAAATATCTTGTTCAAGAGATTTTGCAGACGATAGCGAGGCTGCATTACATACTCAGCTCTGGATTGACCCCGCCGAAGAGTTCCTGCAATACACGCACTCTGGTGATCCCGTGGATGTGACATTTGGCGTAAAGGAACTAAAGGTCGCATCTTTCCTTGAATCATGCTGTTCTTATTGTTTTCATTAGTAGTTTTGTTTTCATGGTGGTTCAGACTTGTAATTTACTTTATGAAGTTGGAGAGTTTTAATTTGAGGGAAAAAAATCTAGTAGATGCATCACTAACGGCCTGTTTGGTAACTGTATCAAACACTTGTATCACTATTAATTTTAAAACTAGTATTAATATAAGTTGTTAATAGGTGTTTGGGTAACACTTTTAATTTTAAAATTAGTAGTGAAGAAAGTCTTCAAAATCAATACAGGTAGACACCTGTTTTAAAATTGATATTTTCGTCCGCTGCTTACCCCTCCTCGCTGTGACTCTCCCTGCGGCGGCTCCTCCGGCTGCGGCTCTCCCTGCGGAGATCCTCGTAGCAGCTCCTCCGGCTCCCCCTCAACCGCCATGGAAGCAGACCAACGACGGCGGAGAGAGCTCCCCCTATGCAACTCCCCACTGCGTTCCCGGCAGCTCTCCTTGGAGAGATGAAGCATCGCGAGCCTGCAGGTGAAATGGCGGAGCATTGCCGCGCCGACATCCGTTCCCTCATCCACCTCTCGCTCTGCTTCTTCATCCTAGTTCCTGTGGTGGTGGCTCTCACCAGGGACGGCGTCTCCCTGCTAGCCGGATTGACTGGGAAATGGGGCTATGGAAACTTCTGGCGAGACGAGCCCCAGAGGACGGAAAGGAAAAGAGAGAGTGATGGTGGAAAGGGGAACTCACCAGTAGGTAGACGAGGGAGGAGGACCCGATGGTGTGGTACCACCCAATGTAGGAGTCCGCGAGGAGGCCGCCGAGAAGGGGGAGCATCGAGGCAGTGCCGTTCCACGCATTCACGTTGGCCGCCGCAGAGGTGGTGGACTCGCCGAGGGGGCCCGTCAGGTAGAAGATGAGGTTTGAGGAGATGCCGTAGTAAGCAAATCGCTCTGCCACCTCCACACCTGCAGCACCGTCGGTAGTGGATGAGCCATATCTTCACGCGACAGTAGTAGATAGTTGCTTGAGCTCGCGATCCCTAAATTTCATCGAAGGGATGGGGGGGATTGGTGGGAGGGCACCGTTACCGATGATGAAGAGGGCGGAATTTCAGCCGCTGTAGGCCGATTGGGCTTAGATCTTCCGGCCGCGGTAGTCGACAACACCGCCCTCCATCGAGACACCATCTCCGTCCGTCTCCGTTGACCTGAACCAATCGCTGGCCGGTTGGGCGCCACCACCGACCACAGCCCTTGCTACTGGGGAAGGCGTCACCTGCCGTCGCTGGGCAGCAGCCGCTGAGAAAGAGGATGGCACCGACCGTGCCCATTCTGGCCGACGTGCTGCCGATAGCGATGGGTTCGGTGCTTCTCCTCCACTGGTGCTGCCGCAGCAACATCAAATCAATTTTGAGATTGATATAACATTACCAAACAACTAAAAAAATTTGATACTATCACTTTTGATATTGTTATTTTATCCTCTTGAAATATCAATATCAAAATTGACAGAGTATCAATTTTGAAACTCTAACCACACAGGCCATAAACTAATTAAAGTGTGAGGCTGCTGAAGTAACCATTGGCCATGGTGTCACCTGGCCTTGATGATCGAAGAGGAGATTAGATGAGCAAATACTTTCGTTAGTGCATGAAATCTTCCAGCATTTCAAAAACCCAAAGGCAAAGAATTTTAAATACTTGAAGATGTAATTACAAAATCTGTTCTGTAGATTGGCCACTAGGGGTCATGCCACCAACTGATGATGAGCTGTCAGCATCTTGCCTCGTGCAAGGCCAAGGTTGCTACCTCCGATACCTTTAGGTAAAACAGTGGGTAGAATAGCTTTATCAGTAGCCATCTTCTGAAGGGTCAATTTCAGAGATCACAGTTCAGCGTAATGAAAAATGCTGGGATTGAATTTCTTGTAATTCTTATTTGGTGACATGAAAAATGTTTTTATAAGGGAAGTTCTACTATTTTTTTGCTTAGCATTATTATTTTGATGTATGATGCAAATCTTGATCATCTTTCCTTAGCACTTTCTTTAGTTTTCAATGGTGTTTGGTGTCAGTATATTATTTTGACTTTGTCATCAGACACCAGCATCTCAACATCTAACCTTCAGATTATTTGGACCATGAACAGAAGCATAGACATGACTTGGAATATAGGTAGTTTCAAAGGTAGTGGCTGTGGCAGAGTCACATAGTTAACTCAGCTTTATTCCTGGCCTTATTTCTTCACCTATAATGTGCTGTCACTTCATGCTGTTCAGACATTTTGTTGCCTCTGACTTGCATTTTATGAACATCTGTTTAGGCGTTTCTTAACTTTTGTGAAGGATGTGAAGTTGATATGCTTATGTATTTTGAGAAAGCTGGCGAGTAAGTTGGTTGGGAGCTTATTTCTTTCCTTATATTTTGTATAAATGGGGAATGAATGGCCTTCTTGTGTTTGACAGACCCATCCTATTGGCACCCAAGTTTGCACTTGATGATGGCTCCAATTCAGATTTTGACACAACACTGGTTCTCTGTACAATGCTTGCATCACAACTTCGTGAGCGTGATAATCCAGGATGCCCCCCAGCTGCTGAACAACATGCTGGGATGAATTCTCAATCAGAGCATGATAGAACTGCTGCCACTGACCAACCTTCCAGAAACACAAAAATAATGTCTGACCTCTCAGGTGACTGTTCTTGGTGGAGAAGGTTAACCTCTTATCGACCTTTACTCATTCAGTTGTTCTAAGATGACAAATGACCCCATTTTAACAGGGAGTGCAGTGAAAAGCACCAGTACTTGCAAAGAAGGGCAAGCTCAGTGGGAAGAAAATCCAGGTCACATTTTGCAAAATGGCATGCAGGGGATTCATGCTATAGATAATCTTGATAATTTGGAGACAAGACCTCGTGCATCCCATATGTATCCTTTTTCTGGATGTTTCTTTTACAATTTGAGTAGCCTTTTTGTTACAGAGCAAGCATTCTTTTTTATCTTCTAGTATCTTCTTGCCAAATTTTGGCTAGGTAGAAGATGTGTATCATGCATCAAATCATAAGACACAGCCCACTCGTAATCTGATTATTTCTTGGGAGGTCTCTTTATTTGCATGAAATGTTGCACATTTATCTGTTTTGTCATTTACTGTTCCCCTTTTTATTTGCTAGCGATTTGTAATTTTGTCCTGAAGATTAGTTCTTTACTTGATAAGGACCATATCTCAAAGAGAAACATAGTCAAATCTCTGACCTTGGCATGTATATGGAATCCAGTCTCAGTTTTATTTTTCAACCAATATCATTGGTCAAACCATCTTTTTTCTGCCATTGAGCTCCATTCTCAAATCTACTTTTAATGTCTTTGGCCCTTATCATAAAGCCAATTTGTATTAACTAATAGGCACAAATTTTCTTATCCTCACTGTAAATTCATCTTATATTGACACTAGATGGAAAGAGAGGCTTTGCAAAAACATCAAGTGGAAAAACACCCAAAAACATAGTATGTCAATCTAGTGACATACTTATAATGCTTTATGAATAGTTTATTTGCATGAGGCTTCTTTCCATTGAGGAAGGCTGAGGACTTGGGGAACACTCAGGTGTTTGCTTTTTCTTTGTTACATAGTTTGTATTTTCTTCTTTTCTGTAGCCTATTGTCTATACAACGTAACACTGTCATCTAATCATACACAGATGGTCCACAATTTTGAAAAAGTGGTGAGAAGCTTTCGGCTCATGTCAGATTATTATGAATAGTTCCATCTTTTCATGTAGATTTTGATTCATTTAATACGTGGTGGCATTTTCTTGCTGGATAAAGTGTTTAAATCCAATGAAATTATTGATAGTTTTGTGAAAATTAAAATACTGAGTCCACTTAGTTGTAGGCAAAGGCATTTCCCATTTCTGTTGGAAATAAAATGCTGCTCGGAGTACCTCAAGCGGGAGCTCTTCTTTTGAGTATTCAAATCAAAATAAAGGTTAAGGCTTTTTAGCTTTATGAATATCCCATTCCGAAACAGATGCCATCTTCCTTGTACGTTCCAACATCTCTATTCATGTCAACAACAAATTAAATGTTTGATTTGTTTACAAACAAGCAAAGGAATTTTGCTATATGGAATTGCAGATTTTAATTGCAATACTAGAATGAGGTGTCCTTGTTGCTGAATTTGGTTATTTGGAAGCAAACCATCATTTACAGAAAAGAATGTATCCTTCTCATTGTTGTTGTATGACTTGTGTGTCAAGTATGAAATATTTGGGTCTATAGATTACAACAGTGGGACTGGTCTCAATATCTTTCTGCAGATTTCTGAATGCTCATATGATGCTCACATGAACTGTTGGATATGGTTAATGTTTAAGCTTGTTCCTCATTATCGTACTTTGTTCCAATAATTGGAATACTACTCTGTGGCATAATTGTGGGATCGTTTTCTTACACCCAACAAAGTGCAACTAGTTGGTTCAGCTAGAATTGAGAATCATCTTTATTGCAAAAAAAAAGTTATTTTTGTTCGGACATTATTGTGATTCTACCGTTCCTTGGGAAACTTGTTTTGCCTAAATCAGATATCGGTCACAACAACAGGGGAAACGACCATTTGGATCATCAACAAGGTGATGCTCAAAATTAATGATAATATTGGAAATCAGTTTGCTTTGGATGTGGTGTTGGTTGATTACTTTTTGTTTGCAGACAGAGCGGAGGATAATTGCCACTCGCAACATCATCCTAGTAACTGGTTGGACAAAGATGATGAGGATGAAGATGAGGATGATAGTGTATTATGCATTCCATCAACACCTCCATTTTGATGTTAGTAATACATTTTCTCTGGTTCAGAATTACTTCAACATTGATGCAAGTGTTGATCTTTGAGGCACAATTTTCTACAGGCTTGAAGAACTTAATTTCCAACCCGAAATTAGATCTTGCAATTTGTTACTGCATATATAGCATTTTCCTCCTTTCTGCTTCCGCATATCACTATCCTGGGCTAATGTTGATATTTTGCCGTGTGTTCATGCAGGTAAATTAACTAGCTTTACTCATATTTGCTCAATCACTCAACTGATTCATGCTCGGCTGAGAACCAGATCATCTGGTCTACAGTCCTACGAGTTACCAATCAAGATTAGCTAGTTCAGTCAGACAACTTACGGTCCATACTCATCTACTTTCTTCTGCGTTTCAACTCTCAACAACAAGTGACAAATGGTTCGATAAGAGTGTTCTTCTTTCAGTGTTACCGATTCATGCGAGATTCACCGATTCGGACAGGATCAATCAATCTGGCCGAAGCTTCAGCGAGCCATTCAGTTGCAGATCTGGGGATCCAACCCGCTGCCATGCGCTGGCCATATCCAGCTCCAGTGGTCAACTGCACTAGCCGTTGGGACTCCTGAGCTTTTAATTTATAAATTTGATTTTTTTAACTTTGTATTTTATTTCGAACTCGAGTCACTTAGAAGTGGCTGGAGTTTAGAACTCGGTATTCTAAATTGAAATTTAAGTTCAAAACTTTCATTTCAGATTGGCCATGCCCAACTTTTTATGCTACTTTTTACTTGGTATATTGGTTTGTCGAGCAATTTGCTCTCGAACCCTTGTTGCCACTTCTCTGATCCTTGGTTCCTCGAAGCTGTTCTCTTTTAGGGGGTTTTCAGATGAGGGAGAAAACGAAGAGCTCCCACCGGACGGGCTCGGCCGGCGGGGAGAGCTTATTTACTAACTTTTTTAATCACATCGGAAATTAGTTTTTTCATGTTATTATAATATTTTATGCTATTTTAGCTAAGTTATGCACCTAATTAATAAATATTTTCAATTAAATAAAATCAAATCAAGTTAACCCCCGATTCAGTTTGATATGACCGACTGAACTCGTGAAGACGCGCACCTGCTAGATGGTGTTTGTGCTCCTTCCTGCTGAGGGTTACAACGTCACTTCCGTCTAATCAAACTCTGATTAGAATCGAGTTAGGGTAAAATCGGCGGATCCAAAGGCACG
Source organism: Cryptocoryne crispatula var. balansae (assembly GCA_036172225.1). Lineage (NCBI taxonomy): Eukaryota > Viridiplantae > Streptophyta > Magnoliopsida > Alismatales > Araceae > Cryptocoryne > Cryptocoryne crispatula. The sequence goes on from CM069919.1 coordinate 9,648,863, forward strand.
GTAGATCTCGCTGTAAAATATTCTCAGAATGTTTAATGTTTTATTTTTTAAACGTATTTTGAAATTTAAAATGTTTGACTCCAAGTTTTATCACCATCAACTATTTTTACCGTCAAAATTTGCGTGAAAGATTACTCATTATTTAAACAAAAATTTGGAGAAGCTCGTGTCAACAAGAAGCATACCGCTTTTTTAAAAAATTAATTTTCTACGTAAAAACACATTTTAACAAATAATACGGTGAAATATTTTTATCCGAAAGATGGTCCTCACAAACAATATTCGAAAGGAAAGCATCAAGATCAGTTTTCTTGCCTCCGCTGATTTATGATAATAAAAACGACAAAAGTAATACTTAAATTACCTATGAATCTAATAATTAAACCTCGTTGCCACGAAGGAGACGCATCATAGACGTTGATACTTGAAAATAAATGAAGTCCGAAGAAGAGGTGAGGAGTGCCAAAATCCGGGAAATGCCCGAATGAAATAGGAACCATATATGCTGACCAAGATTTGCGGACAACCGGTTGAGAGAGCTCTCTCTATTCAAGAGAAAACAGAGTCCGAAGAAGGTCCGTCGTACATAGAGATACGCAACTCCGTGGACATGAAATAGTTTAATAAAATAGTATAAAACTAACGAGGAAGAGAGAACTATAGTTTAATAATCTCCTATCGATGCAATTTTCTTTCTTCCGAGCTCGAAATGACGCAAATGATAATCACCCTAGGCTACGCCATACCTATACCCAACTAAGGGGCTACGGCCGACCTTCGAACTGTCATATTATATTATATGGCCACATTTTTTTGACCAGTAGACCTTAACCCGGTCATCAATCAAGCCGAAACAGACCGACCTAGACTTCCCTTCCAGTACGTAGATCTATTAAAGATCACCTTTCCTCGTCGAAAATACACATTTTTATTTAAGTTATTATCGATTTCGGTACTGTTTTAAAAGCTCGAGCAAAATCGTCGGACCAGATTAATATCCTTTACGAGCCATTCCCGCACCCGATCTAGTTCATGGACCCTTCCGAAAGATTCTGCTGCTCTTCCGCGAAGAAGATAGAACGAAATATATTTCTCCTAAACTTCCTCGATCTGCCTTTCCGGGAGACGACGAGACAAATCCCTTCCCAGGAGGAGCGCAGACGGAAGGTTCAAGACCAGAAACCGAGGACTGCCGGCCGCATCCTCATGATGACTTCTCCCCCTCCATTTATGAGGACAACGTGTCGGCAGGCCGCGGCACTCAAGAGCAGACGGTACCCCGAAGATCTCCCCTGGTGCTGCGGCGGCAGCTTTTTTTCCCCCTCTGTGCTGTGGCTGACGGGAGACTCCGGCCACCGGCTTGCCGCGGACGGACGGACTGGCGGTGACCATCACGAACATCTCCGACGTCCTGCTGCCGTCTGCAGCGGGCGCACCCCCCTCGATCTTGGCCTCCTCAAGTCTACAGCGCATTTATGGCAACGTCCCACGCAAGTACGATCTCCGACTGCCGGGCTCGGTGCTCGGCCGTCGACGTCGAGCGCCATATCATCTGCTCGTCCGACAGATGGCGGGGGGGAGGAGAAGGGTGTGGACGACGGGGGTACCAGACAGGCAGATGATCGGTTGAGAGGAAGCTAGATGATAATAATAGTAATAGTCGAAAGATGCACCGAACTGTTTTAACTTTCACTACTCTCGGGTCATGACTAACTAGTATGGTATAACTGTCTCTCAATTACATTTTTAAAGCATCATGCATCCACATAATTTGTTTAAGTTGATGTCAATGTGACCATATCTTGTTGTTGTACTACTTGGTCTACCTTCGGTATTTCATAGACTAATATTATTTTTAAACTTATGACAACAACTGAGTCGTGATCATTGATCACATGTATATGGATTTCATATCAATTGTGAGTTAGATGTATTACATTCTGACTTGTAAGTTAACGGATTCGATAATAGATTATTCGTTATCTTAATAGAGGATCATGGATATATCATAAACTAAACTAAAAAATCACTATCTATATCGCTTAATTAATACATAATCTAATGATTGACATTTTAGGACATTTAAGCATATGCTATATTTGAAAACCTCACTGTTCCTCGACAAGACCATCCTTGTCAAGTAGAATAACATGTAGACTAATTTTTAAAACAATCCACATAATGGCCATTTAAATTTAAAGGATCATCATGCAAGTTCCGAGTAATCTTCAATAAGTTTATTTCGTATATGTTCCTTCAATGAAATTGTGAATACTATCAATATTGACATTAATAATTACAAACCTTGGCCAAATCTGCTACTTTTGATTTGACAAACTAATTAGACTCATCTAAGATCATGATTGGATCATGATCTCCTTATCTAGAGTTGACCCATTCAATTCAACCTTCTACAATAAATAAAAGGAAGTGATTATTTTTAACTATATATGTAAATCCACTTAATAGGAAAATAACCAAGTAGAGAGTATATTGCAATAAAATGATAAATATATTTGTTGTACTACATACGTCTCATCGTCGGATCAACCCACCAGCAAATAGTTTGTGTAAGGAATCATCCTAAAAATTTTAGTGTAGTGAAAATGACGATTCTTATGAGTTCATGTTAATCTTGTCTCAATCAGAACCGAATGATGAAAATCAAAAAAATTTCAAAATAGGTTCAACTCAATAGGGTTTTTTCTAATGCGTTGAAGAGGAATGAGAAGAACTTATGAAACTTTTAAAACTATTCAAATGCCGGTCTCTAGCGATATCCAAATGAACTTCATTCACAACATGTTCTCCCTTCGCATCGGCCTCATCTCCCCGAATGGAAGCTTCATCGCCCATTTAACGCTTACAAAGAAATGAGGAGGTAGGAAGGAGTCTTAAGATGTGATTTTCACCCTTGACTTGATAGATTTGTCTGAAACTATTGGTATTTATGAAAAATTTAGAATTTTTCTAAAATCCCAAAATCTATATAAGTTGCGCCCCTACCTCTGTACTTATGGATAATTCATTATGTGTGTGACTCACAAGGTCTAATAACCTATTTGATTGAGGCCTAAATAAAATAGAATAATTAAATTTAATTTAATTAAATTTATTGTTTGATAACAGATTATTGGCCTACCGATCATGAAGAGTATAAGTCACATTCTATAATTCCAATAAATTACGGGGATAATCTTACTCTCGTTAAATCTTTCCATCATCAGTTATCACATGGATATCAATCATTGTCCATTCAAGGTCTTATGCAAAAAGGAGTATGACATCGACTATCAACTTCTTGATATATCAACTCTATAGAATCTTGTAATCAAAATCAGATAAATTAAAAAACTCTTTTTCTCTATATCCTCTCTACCATGGCTAAAAATTTATAGTAATATCTCATAGGATATTCACTCTCACTTATAGAGAAAAAGAGTTTTTTAATTTATCTGATTTTGATTACAAGATTCTATAGAGTTGATATATCAAGAAGTTGATAGTCGATGTCATACTCCTTTTTGCATAAGACCTTGAATGGACAATGATTGATATCCATGTGATAACTGATGATGGAAAGATTTAACAGAGATAAGATTATCCCCATAGCTATTTGGAATTATAGAATGTGACTTATACTCTTCATGATCGGTAGGCCAATAATCTGTTATCAAACAATAAATTTAATTAAATTAAATTTAATTATTCTATTTTATTTAGGCCTCAATCAAATAGGTTATTAGACCTTGTGAGTCACACACATAATGAATTATCCATAAGTACAGAGGTAGGGGCGCAACTTATATAGATTTTGGGATTTTAGAAAAATTCTAAATTTTTCATAAATACCAATAGTTTCAGACAAATCTATCAAGTCAAGGGTGAAAATCACATCTTAAGACTCCTTCCTACCTCCTCATTTCTTTGTAAGGCGTTCATGGGCGATGAAGCTCCATTCGGGGAGATGAGGCCGATGCGAAGGGAGAACATGTTGTGAATGAAGTTCATTTGGATATCGCTAGAGACCGGCATTTGAATAGTTTTAAAAGTTTCATAAGTTCTTCTTATTCCTCTTCAAGGGATTAGAAAAATCCCTATTGGGTATATTTGAACCTATTTTGAAATTTTTTTGATTTTCATCATTCGGTTCTGATTGAGACAAGATTAACATGAACTCATAAGAATCGTCATTTTCACTACACTAAAATTTTTAGGATGATTCCTTACACAAACTATTTGTCAGGTTGATCCGACGATGAGATGTATGTAGTACAACAAATATATTTATCATTTTATTACAATATACTCTCTACTTGGTTATTTTGCTATTAAGTGTAGTTACATATATAGTTAAAAATAATCACTTCCTTTTTATTTATTGTAGAAGGTTGAATTGAATGGGTCAACCCGTCTAGATGGATTTTAGGAGATCATGATCCAATCATGATCTTAGATGAGTCTAATTAGTTTGTCAAATCAAAAGTAGCAGAGATTGGCCAAGGTTTGTAATTATTAATGTCAATATTGATAGTATTCACAATTTCATTGAAGGAACATATACGAAATAAACTTATTGAAGATTACTCAGAACTTGCATGATGATCCTAAATTTAAATGGCCATTATGTGGATTGTTTTAAAAATTAGTCTACATGTTATTCTACTTGACAAGGATGGTCTTGTCGAGGAACAGTGAGGTTTCAAGATAGCAGCATATGCTTAAATGTCCTAAAATGTCAATCATTAGATTATGTATTAATTAACTGATATAGATAGTGATTTTTTAGTTTAGTTTATGATATATCCATGATCATATCTATTAAGATAACGAATAATCTATTATCGAATCCGTTAACTTACAAGTCAGAATGTAATACATCTAACTCACAATTGATATGAAATCCATATACATGTGATCAATGATCACGACTCAGTTGTTGTCATAAGTTTAAAAATAATATTAGTCTATGAAATACCGAAGGTAGACCAAGTAGTACAACAACAAGATATGGTCACATTGACATCAACTTAAACAAATTATGTGGATGCATGATGCTTTAAAAATGTAATTGAGAGACAGTTATACCATACTAGTTAGTCATGACCCGAGAGTAGTGAAAGTTAAAACAGTTCGGTGCATCTTTCGATCCTGGATTACTATTACTAATAATAATAATAGTCGTCCTCTTATTATATATATTCATAGATCGGCCATACATTGCAGAGGAGGGGGGCGCTCGAGCACGACGCCCGGCGCCGACAGACATACCGCTCATCTCTTCCGCTGCGGCAGAGGGAGATGACCGGGTTTTACATGGCCTTCGGTCGCCGGCTTGCACGTTGCAACCAGGCAGCGGACGACGCCAGTAAAACGGTACCCCCTCCGTTGAGCTGAGCACACCCTACAGAAGCGGAAACAGCTGACCACCGTGGGAGAATACCATGGACACTCCCGCCGCCGCCGCGCTCCGTTTCAGGCTTTCAACTTCGGGGAACAAGGAAGGAACTTCCCCACGCGCTTGTGCTGCCCCTGCCTCCGATCGGCGCCGTCCCGCGGGGGTGCGAAGATGATCGGGAGGAGGTCGGGGCTGTCGCACCGGAAGGTGGTGCCCCTGAAATGCTTCTGCAGCGAGTGAATGCCCTGCACGGTGTATATTAGAAACCGACCCCTCTCGGTCACTCTTCCCTCTCGAGAGATTGAGAAAAGCTAGTTAAGGTGTTTGGTTCTACTTTTTTCTAAAAATCTCTCCTACAGTTTTTAAAAAACAAGGCTCAACCGAGGAACGAGCCAGCCCTTTCGTCGAATCCTAGCGTTGCCCCCGCCATCTTTCCTCAACAACAATTATCTTCGTCACTTTTTTCAAGTCATACTCATATATTTTATATCCAAAAGCGTAAGTTTAAATTAGACTGGAAAACACCTTCGGGATGTCTCCTTTTATGAAGTAAACAGGGTTAATAAACATTTATTGCCTTGTACATATATATATAGATTGTGCTGTTCAGGAAAATAATGTTTAGACTTGCAGGACTTTATAAATTTAAATCAAGGCTTTCCCTTGTGAAGCAACTTCAATGTCTGTATCACATGATAATTTGTTGAATTCCATGTGATGTATGGAATTTCGTTTTATGTAAATACTGTGTCCTTTTTATATATAAATAACAAATTTTATTCTACATAAATGTATAAACGTACTCAGCAACCGACAGACTAACAAACAGCTAATTTGGGATGAGAGACCATTAATCATTTTTTGACAAAGAGCTTGTTTTATCATTGACAACCATTTCAAATACAGCAGTGTTCCCAAACATATCTCTATGTAAATTCCAAGACTCATGTCACTTTTGACAAGCACGTTTCAACTTATCTAATTCTCTAATTTTAAAAATCATGCTAGCTAGCTTATAATGTTATCTTTGATTTAAAACTCAAAATTATATTCTAGATACAAAAAATGTAACCAAACATCTTATAATTAAAGCTAGCTTTTCGGAATAATCTTTTCCGATGTCCGTATCTATATATAGGGTTAGCGTGCACGTAAGAAGTGTAACCAAACATCCTATGATCAAGCTAGCTTTTCAGAATAATCTCCTGCTGTATATACCAAACATCCTAGCTGCATGTTATGTACCTGGATCCTCGCATACGTGATCTCGCACACCTTCCGGGAACTGGCGGCCTTCCACCACCGCGTCTTGTGGAGGGCAAGGTGGAGCCTCTTCGCCGCCGCCGCGCTGGTGAAGTTCACGAAGGCATAGCCCAGGTTGCAACCCGTCCTGCAAGAGAGAACATTTCCTCGAAAGAAATCAAAGCCCCGCCGCGGAGAGATATGAACGATGGAACACGAACGCCTGCCCGCGTGATGATCGAACTAAGAAGCCAGCCAGCCGTTAAACGATCAATATCTGAGATCTTACCTGAAGTCCACCGGGAGGTAGAAGAAATCGTACTGAGACGGGGGCGGCGTCTGCCGGTCGCCCTGCTGCCGCTGGACTGTCAGCTTGCTGTTCTCCTGGAAACAGTGGTCGTCCAGAAGATGCACCAACCTCTCCGTCCTGCAGGTAGCCAGCAAACATATATAAGAAGGGAGGAGCTGAAAGAATCAGAGCATCCGCCGGCCCGGGGGGGGGGGGTTTCAGGTTCGACTCACGTAAGCTTGTTGGGTATATTCTTTATCATGAGAGTGGTCCGGTCATCGCCGCCGCCGGCGGCGTGCGTGCCACCGCCAACTTGGCCGCCAGACTCAAACTGGAAATGCTCGTACAGCTTCGCCTCCTCGGGGGACTTCCTGCGGTATCGCCTGAGCTTGGGTACCCACAAGGTCGACGATTTCAAGCAAAAGGCCCGTCTCTTCGGTTTCGGCCTGCGACGATGCACCGCGGCGCCGCTCTCTGCTCCGCCCTCCTCGCCGCCTTCGTTGCCCGCTATCTTCGACCGCGACCGCGAGCGAGGGCCGACCGCCCTGACCTTTCTTCCGCGGCGGGCTTCTGCCCGGCCACTCATCGGCGTCGTCGTCGTCGGCGCCGGTATCTCCAGAAGCGGAGGGGCAAATCGAACCGGTCGCACTGCGCACTGCCACGCGACCGCCGGCGGCGGCGGCTCCAGCGGGACGGCCTGTCGGTAAGGGAGAACAACAGACTCGGAGAAAGCGAGGAAAGGATCCGCCATCTGGATCAACCAGTGAGCGGCAGACCAAGGGAGGGGGATGATGCCCGGATAAACGCTGATGGCTTGCTGATAAAAGCTGCAATAGTGCACCGGCGGCGAAGCAGGAGCCCCCCGCGAGTGAGGAAGCTCCGGAGGGGAGCAACGGTAGGAGTCCGGCGGCGGCGCCTCGACCGCCGGGATGAAGGGAGGTGCATGCGGGTTCAGAGGTGCCATGAGCGGAGGAGAGCTCAGCGGCTGCACCAACGTCGTCTCCGGCGAGGCCTCGTCCGCAACCGCTGAGCCAGGCATGAACCCCAAAATGGAAAAAAAGAGACGTCTCCGGCAAGACGGATAAGGAGGGGCCGGCGGCGAGCTGTGGTTGGGAGAACGTAGCTCGATGTTGTTCTTCTTCGCTGCCTCGGTCGCGGTCGATGAACCCGGAGACGTCGACTGTGGCAGTCAGATAATTACCAGCTTTCTTGCCTCGTACGAGTGCAAAATAGACTCAGACCACAGGCAACGGCGGCTGGCTCCGGTAGACGAGAAAGAGAGAAGAAACTGTCTCAGATTTTCAAGTTTATTTTGATTAAACACCCACGAACGGGCCCCCGTATAAAGAATTAATTTATCCTCGTATTTGCTCATGTTGCTCGTAAAAATGTAAGGTAACGTGCGGGTTCGTCCGGTTCCTTAATTAGTAGAAACCATCGAATGGATTGCTGGGACGATCTGATAAAAAAATGGGATTTGTTCGATGCAAATATGTGATTTTCTTCTGATGTTTACGGCAACAATAATGTAACTAGAGTCCATTCATGTATAAGTTTGAAATATTTGCTTTGCATGTATATCTTTTACGAGTACGTAGTTTAATAAATTAAATACGTAATCGTAAGATCTCTTGAATATTGGATTATTATTATTACAAATGTTGGGAACGGGCGTTGGTGAGACAGAGAGCAAAGTTATGATTGCAACCAAAGCTATGATTACAACTTTGGTATTAGTCCGTAAAATCACTGAAAAACGTCGAATCATACAGTATTTCGGTACGGATTGCCGACAAGATTTTAAATGTTTAGAATTTTAATAATATAATTCTCTTATTTTTTATTTTAGACACTAACTGATATTATAAAATTTGAAGAAATAAAGAGGTATACAATCTTATTTTAATTAGTTAACTTTTAAAATTGTTTAAGAATATCAAAAAATCGAATTATTTAACATAAAGTAAGATGAGAGGAAATCAACCATGCATTTTCAATATTTTTTTGACACCATGTTAACACCGTGTTTCTCGTAACCTTGGCTCTATCTTTAACTTCGAACATTAGATATTCTTACATTTTTTTTGAATTATCTCTATCATTTATTTACCTATTGAATAGTATTAGATAATCAGTATAAAATCTACTAAATATCATTAAAATATAACAGACAAAATATTTTTAAAAATAGTTTCATTTATATTTTTAATATATAACATATTTTTTATTTGACTGTAAAATATAAATGTCAGAGTAAATATTATAATTTCATAAAAATAATTTTTTTATGAAAAAATAAATAACGACTATAATTAAAATTAAAATATAAATAAAAAACAAAAAACATCAACTTAACACACTGCGACGGCATACCCTCTACTTAGAGTTCAAGTCATTTTCTATAATGTCATGACAAGGTATGGAGAGCTTGTTATCTGCTACTTCATGTCATTTTCTTGAGTGGAGAGAAGAATGACAGTTCCAGTTGCCAGATGTGTTGATGCTCGTTTTTTCGTTTATTTTTCTGACTAGAGCTCTTATTTTTTTTCTTTTTATACGACATGTGAAATTACAATATTTACTCTAGCATTCATATTTAAAAGTTTAAAAGATATAAAAAGGATAATTTTAAAAATATTTATTAACATATATCTTGATGATATTTAATGTAATGGTGTAATTTTTTTAGACATTATTCGACAAAGTGGATGATGAAGATAATTTGGAAAAAAAAAATTAATGATATCTTATAATATTTATTGTATAATTCGTTTTTACTTTTCTAATCACACAAACCAGTAGTGTCATACGTTCGTATTTGTGAGAGATATCCGCAGGAATGAGTATTTCCAAAGATACATTAATAAAAATCTAAATAAATGGTCTCCGCCACATAGAAATTTGCAAATAACCGATTGATTATGTGGATAATACGCAAAATTGCCATGTATATAAACTATGATAGAATTTAAAAATTAGTCATCTTATCTTTCTTACCGAACTTACCCTAACTACGTACATGCGGTTCTAATTAAACAACTCAACTTTCACGTTTTTTCTTTTTTTGCGTCTCAGAATATAGTAAATTGTACATGAGGTTTTTAGTTCCAAAAACTCATTAAATTCAGATCTTGAGCACGGATCAATAATTCGGGCTAAATTAGATTCTGTTGGCACGACAAGGAGATGAACTCGTTTTTTTTTCTCTTGTGAATAGCCATGTTTTTGGCTCCACTTACCCCTCCTCTATAAATTAATGGAAAGATACTTTTTATTATTTTCATATTGTAATGGTAACAACTAATTTTTATGTCTATTTTAGTTACAAACAAAATTCAGGTCTTTTTGCACAAATACGCTTGGAAATTTTCCAAGAAAACACATGTTTGGATCACGCTTCACCGAGTGTTTGATTGCATGATAATGAAAATTTTTGTTTTAATTTTTAAAAATTATAGTAAAACTTGTTAAAAGATACGTTCGGCAACTTTGACAATTTTATGTTTTGAAAGTGATTTTCTTCTTAAACAAGAAAGAGAGGGTCTCTCCACTTTCTTTTTTCTTGTGGTCACCCACTTTGTTTGATCATGAATGGTATAGTTACTCTTTTTTATCGTTACATCCCTCCAAACATGATAAATTTATGTCACGTGTTGTTTCACTTTTTATTTTAATATATTTTTTTATCGTGAAGATGTACAAAAAATTATCATGTAACTAAACACCCCCGTTAAATTCTTCCGCAAGCCCTGCCTCGACAATTTGGGATGGCTTCGAGGAGCCCGCCAATAACTCGTAGGTAATGACATTTTTTCTTGTTTTGTCTGTGTACAGAGTTCAACCTGAAAGCAGGTCAGTGAAACAGATCCCATCCTTTTGGTTGCACTGCATGTATTACATTAACAATACACTTCAAATATTCCTTAATCTGAGCAAAGATAATGCTCTCCGGCTCTTGATTAAGTAGGTCCTCCGAGAAGACAAGTGAGAAATAAAGAAAGAGATGCGAAAAGGCGAGAAAGGGTATCGAATGGGAGAGGGTCATAAAGGAAGAGACCACGTCATAAAGGAAGAGATCTTGGTATGTCCGTGAGCCCTATGACTCTAAATTTACCTGAATTTTATTCACAATTTTTAAAATCCATTGTCGTCTAGTCCGGTTAGGATACATGGCTTTCACCCAGGCGGGGGTTCAAATCCCGGCAATGGAATGTTTCATTTTTTCTTTTTCAAAATAATCTTTACTTTTGAGATGACACCGGGAAATATCATCGCCGGAACCTTGAACTTTTTCATATTTTTTTATTTTTTATTTTAAAATTTTTAAGGAGCAGGAAAAATCATTTTTTCTTTTTCAAAATAATCTTTACTTTTGAGATGACACCGGGAAATATCATCGCCGGAACCTTGAACTTTTTCATATTTTTTTTCTTTATTATTTTAAAATTTTTAAGGAGCAGGAAAGATCTTGCCGGGAATAGAATTTTTTTCCTTCGATCTTTTTTTTTTTTGGCGACTGTCTTTGTTCCTCCGTAGAACTTCCGAAATTCTTCTCTCGGAAAATCTTTAATTTTCATAACTTTGAGATAACAACCTGAAAATATCAACGCCAGAGCCTTGCACATTTTCATATTTTTCTCTATTTTCAAATTTTTAAGGAGGAGCAAAGATCTTGCCAATAATATTTTTTATCCTCACTTTTCGGTTCTTTCACCTGATAATACACTATAACGATATTAAGAATGTACTTCTCCTATTCGATGGAATTACTACATTGTGATTTGGTCCTTTTTCCTCGATCCTCATTGCTGACTAGGTTAACCGATTGGGAAGAACTTTCGATATTTTTTACTCAAAAACTAGCTTACCAAATTGGTTGAATCAATTGATTCTGAAATCAAATATGTTAGTCTCAATTTGATTACCACCGGGAGGATCGATTCAAAATCGATTATGGGTGAAATTGGTCTAAATCGGTCGATACCCGACTAAATTAGATCGGAATCAAAATTCTAATTTTTCAAAATATTTTAAAAAATAATCAAGCCGAATTAGCTGGATGCAGCCGAATAGACTAGAATTAGATTGAAATCAAATTTTTTTAAAATCTTAATTTTGAATTAATTTTTTTTGATTCGATCTGATGTTGATCGAATTCATCCAATTCTGATTTTGTCACGTGACAACAAGTAAATATTGTGCCCGAAACTTATACCCTTTTCCTATTTTCCTCGGCGTTCGACTTTTAGAGGAGTGTAGATCTCCCCTATAATAACTTATTTATATCATCATTATGCTGATTTCGTCACGTGACAACGAGTAAATATTTTGCCCGAAACTTATACCTTTTTCTTATTTTTTTGGGCGTTCGAATTTTAGAGGAGTGTAGATCTTCCCCCACAATAACTTATTTATATCATCATTATGTTGCGTAAACTAAAAATTTTAAAGATGTAAAGTTTCTAGTGATCATCGTATTTCATGTTTACAACGATTTATGCTCTCTATTAAAATAATTAGGTAGTTTAATAAGGAAAATTTTCCTGATTAATAAATATTTACTTTCGTTAAGACAAACTGTAAATATCATAGCCCTGACCTTTATATCTTTTTCCTATTTTTTCTATTTTCATAATTTTAAGAAGAAACGTAGTCATAGATCTTCCCTAATAATATCTTATTTCTCACTGTTTTGTTGTTCGAACTAAAATTATAAAGATATTACCACTTTAGTGCTCTTATTCGTAATTTAAAAACATTTAAAATTTTATGTTAAAATAATCAAGTAGTTTTATTAAGAAGCTTTTCTCTAATTAAAAACGGCTTACTTTGGCGATGACAACCGGGAAATATCATCACATGAGCCTTGTACGTTTCTTACTCTTTTTCTATTTTAAACAATTAAGGGGAAGCATAAATATTTCTTAATTTTTTGTAAAAATCGATCAAATCAATTGATTGGCCCAACAACCGTGCTAATTAAGAGCCTTCTCAGGAGATCACCCTTCTTTGACCTACTTTTAACAGAACACTCTTAACTTCGAAGTTCTTTCAACTCAATCTCCGAAAAAATAGTTAACCAGTGTTGTTAGTAATTCACTGATTTAATCTCTTAACATATTCACAAATTAGAGTATTACATTTTTTTTCACCATATTTTTTATGACATAAAAATTACAAAGATATCAAGAATTCAGTGCTCCTATTCAAGATTTACAAAGATTTAAAATTTTCTATTAAAATAATTATGTAATTTAATTAAGGATATCATCACCTCGTGCGACTTGGAGGTTCTTTTGACCGTCCAAGTATTCATACTTAAATTTTTTATTTCAATTTTATGTTTTTCTTGATTTTATCATTTATTCTTCTAACATAAAAAGGTTGTTGTTAATTTCATATTACGACCTGTCAATTGTCAAATGAGAATATAAGAAAAGTATATTATAAATAGATGTAATACGAAAACGTGGATGCCCTTTTATATGGTGATATTTTTAATATTTAAAAATTAATTTTCTCACCCAGTTAGACCAGTTCATGTAAAGCTTCGAATTAGGATACACAGTGGATCATAATATAGAAAAAATAACCACTCAAATATATTAATTTGGAAGAAGATATATAAATACATAACATAATAAGAAATTTGATGACAATTCTAATAATTATGTCCAAATATAAAATATCATATTAATGTTACAATTCAAATATCGATCCAAATATAGAATGACCATTCAATTAGATCTTCAAATTTTTATGTCACTATAATTTTGCTATGTTAAACTTGATTACTTGAAAATGTTAAATGATTTGAATGAATCACTAGGCTCCCCCACAGCCTACTTACCGTCATTGCCAAATTTTAGGCATGCATAGAATAATATGTTTCATGATCTATAACAAAATAACAATAGCTCAACAATTTCAAGAACAACTAATTTAATCATGGATCAAGCACACATACATATTTTCAATTTAGTTAGGTGAATGACCTAACCTATATAATATTACAACTCATCATACTCTTGACCTCTAATTTAAATGCAAAGATTTCGTATTTAACAATAACTCTTGACCTTTAGGTAGACCTACCATGTTGACACGTGTAATGCCTTCATAAACTTATATAAAATGACATAACTAACACAATTTTGATACATCAAAATACAAGAAACATCGTCTTGCATACACAGAGCATATGTCTCAATACACATATAGCAATATTAGAGAACTTATACCTAATCTACCATATATAAAAATAAGGATATAACTAAGTTAAATTGCATAGTGTATTTAGGCAGTGACACACTTAACATGAATCGAGGTATCCAGAATCAAAGTATGCTCTGAACTATTCTGATATTCATTGTTCACAAGCACTAACTCTAGTCTAGTGTAACTACAAAGACATATTAGAGTTCATTACATTACATAAACCACATATTATAACTCAGGAGCACATATTACTCAAATATCTACCAGCTCATTGGCCTATGACTCAGGTTGCAACTTATATATGAAAATCTATTTATGAGTAATATGCAATACTATATGGTTCATATACATTCATTGTTTGCCACACATCATCATGCTTTAAAAATAATACATAAAATAATGCACATGCTCAACAGTCAAATAATTTATAATAAGGTGACATATATGCATACTAACCACTTAATGTTTATTGATGCCATTACGCATGCATCAATTTAACTATCCATGATATCAAAACTTAACTTTCTTTTTGATTGAACAATCTAATAATATGATAACATTCTTAACATATAATTTCAATACAAAATATTTGCATAAATCACTAACAAACTTATACAAGCTTCAAAATAATACGTATGGTGGCATAATAAAAGTAAGTAGGAAGAGCCTATCAGTTTGATGATTCAACTCCTAAATTGATGATCTCTTATATGGATGGACGTCGATCAACTGGAGATAAACCAACATGATCAAACTGATAAAAATATATGTCCTATAAACTAATCATATTTGATATGATTCGACATTTTTAGAAGTATCTCATTCAATTAATTAGGTAAGTTTTGTTACTAACTCTTATTAGATACGTGCATCGTAATGGAGTCCTTGATCACATACAATGATGATTGAATAATGATGAGATCATGATAATAAGATCGATCATTTAGAGATATGTGATCTAAATGCTTCTAGTCATAGGATCCTTGAGATGGAACATCAAGGATCAAGATAGACTAGTGTATGTGATATCTTGTCATGTGATGAGGATGACCAATCTCATTATTTATTAGTGTGGGGACGCTGAGATACATAAACAAGTGCTCATTAGTCAAATGAGTTCATTGAACTGACCGAATTAGAAACCATAAATGGTATCTTACCAAACTGTCAATTAGGGTTTGTTATCATCACAGTTGCATGGTTGGACCTTTGACCTAAGTCGTCAAAGTTGTCTTGTTGGGCGTAACTTGTGCTTTGAACATTAACTTATAGATCACCATTTAGATGGTCCAGCATAACGATGGATTGGGTATAAGGGAAATCCGGTAGAGGTAATTGAGTAGACAATAAAGGATCATTCATTCTCGGTAAGTGAGAGTGAATATCCTATGAGATATTACTATAAATTTTTAGCCATGGTAGAGAGGATATAGAGAAAAAGAGTTTTTTAATTTATCTGATTTTGATTACAAGATTCTATAGAGTTGATATATCAAGAAGTTGATAGTCGATGTCATACTCCTTTTTGCATAAGACCTTGAATGGACAATGATTGATATCCATGTGATAACTGATGATGGAAATATTTAACAGAGATAAGATTATCCCCGTAGCTATTTGGAATTATAGAATGTGACTTGTACTCTTCATGATCGGTAGGCCAATAATCTGTTATCAAACAATAAATTTAATTTAATTTAATTTAATTATTCTATTTTATTTAGGCCTCAATCAAATAGGTTATTAGACCTTGTGAGTCACACACATAATGAATTATCCATAAGTACAGAGGTAGGGGCGCAACTTATATAGATTTTGGGATTTTAGAAAAATTCTAAATTTTTCATAAATACCAATAGTTTCAGACAAATCTATCAAGTCAAGGGTGAAAATCACATCTTAAGACTCCTTCCTACCTCCTCATTTCTTTGTAAGGCGTTCATGGGCGATGAAGCTCCATTCGGGGAGAGTTCTCGAGGCCGATGCGAAGGGAGAACATGTTGTGAATGAAGTTCATTTGGATATCGCTAGAGACCGGCATTTGAATAGTTTTAAAAGCTTCATAAGTTCTTCTTATTCCTCTTCAAGGGATTAGAAAAATCCCTATTGGGTATATTTGAACCTATTTTGAAAAAATTTTGATTTTCATCGTTCGGTTCTGATTGAGACAAGATTAACATAAACTCATAAGAATCGTCATTTTCACTACACTAAATTTTTTAGGATGATTCCTTACACAAACTATCTGCTGGTGGGTTGATCCGACGATGAGACGTATGTAGTACAACAAATATATTTATCATTTTATTGCAATATACTCTCTACTTGGTTATTTTCCTATTAAGTGGATTTACATATATAGTTAAAAATAATCACTTCCTTTTATTTATTGTAGAAGGTTGAATTGAATGGGTCAACCTGTCTAGATGGATTTTAGGAGATCATGATCCAATCATGATCTTAGATGAGTCTAATTAGTTTGTCAAATCAAAAGTAGCAGAGATTGGCCAAGGTTTGTAATTATTAATGTCAATATTGATAGTATTCACAATTTCATTGAAGGAACATATACGAAATAAACTTATTGAAGATTACTCAGAACTTGCATGATGATCCTAAATTTAAATGGCCATTATGTGGATTGTTTTAAAACTTAGTCTACATGTTATTCTACTTGACAAGGATGGTCTTGTCGAGGAACAGTGAGGTTTCAAGATAGCAAAGATATGCTTAAATGTCCTAAAATGTCAATCATTAGATTATGTATTAATTAACCGATATAGATAGTGATTTTTTAGTTTAGATTATGATATATCCATGATCATATCTATTAAGATAACGAATAATCTATTATCGAATCCGTTAACTTACAAGTCAGAATGTAATACATCTAACTCACAATTGATATGAAATCCATATACATGTGATCAATGATCACGACTCAGTTGTTGTCATAAGTTTAAAAATAATATTAGTCTATGAAATACCGAAGGTAGACCAAGTAGTACAACAACAAGATATGGTCACATTGACATCAACTTAAACAAATTATGTGGATGCATGATGCTTTAAAAATGTAATTGAGAGACAGTTATACCATACTAGTTAGTCATGACCCGAGAGTAGTGAAAGTTAAAACAGTTCGGTGCATCTTTCGATCCTGGATTATTTAACGTGTTTGTCCCTGTGCCACCACTGTCTAGGTGTATTATGAGATTTCGTTTAGCTATATGGTATTGTTATAAATGGTAGATCTGATGTTAGCCAGTTAAGATGACAAGACGACGCATTCCTTGCTAATAAGAAAATATGTGATTCTTATTAAAGGATATGTGCATTTATTATATTTTATTATATAGGTGGTCTAGTGATGTATTTTATTTTGTCATTCCTTAAATTGTGTTGCATGATATAGACATGTTGTGTGCTAATTGTAGTGGTGCAATCATATGGAGTATATGGTAGGTGACTATGCATATATTATTTCATCATCTTAGGTCATGTCATGGTGCATATAAGTGCTAATAGGTATGGTTATAGGTGTTGGTTGGTGAGTGTATAGGTGCTGGTAGGTGGTGTAAAACATGTGGTTTAAGTCAAATATTTTATATATAAACTAGTTCTACACTTATATATATAATGGGTGTAGGTATGAGTATGTATTTAATTAACATTTAGGGACTTTCTGACTATTCGATCTGACGGATGATGGGATGTCTACTGAGTCACTATGACTCACCCTATGGTTTATTTATTTCAACAAGTTTTGAAGAGGAGAAAAACCCCGAAACAGACTTGGAAAAGGTACCAATGGAGGAACCAGATTACACTAATCTTGGAGATGCTTGATATCTGTATTTTCGATATTCGAGGTGACTAATTTAGCATTTATGACGTTTATTTCTAACATACTATGGTGTCATAGTTTAAAGTTTTATTTAGAACTTATGCTTGTGAACATTTGGTCATGTTACTTTCTTTGATTACAAAATTGTGATCGATCTGACTTGTTATTTGATAATGGAACAGCTTATGTTATTTAATGGATGTGATAAGTAGATTTTGTTTTTGTTGTCAAATCTTCCTATGATCTGGGTTTTATCCTTTTGTCGTATTTCGGAAGAAAATTTCTGCTGTATTTTTCTGGGTCGCGACGGTAACTATGAAAATAAATACATTCCATTCAGAGTAATATACATATCCGTATAAAGTAAAGTATTAGTGACCTCTGTGAACATTGCTAATTAACATGATTGGTGGGATAATGGGCAGATTTAATCGCGGTAATGGTGCAGAAAACGTAAACCGTTACTCTACCAATATTACATCTCGATGATCCTCTTTCTTCCAGAGGAGGAAATCTCTGTACCAGATTGCCGAGAGCTTCGGCCGTCTCTTCCGCTCCTCGTCTTCGAAGTCCACATGGTAGAGCCCGTACGTGGTGCGGTACCCGGTCAAGAGCTCGAAGGCGTCCAAGAACGACCACACGAAGTATCCTCTCACATCTGATCCGTTCCTGAAGCAGCAGAGAGACGTTGTGAAGGCCAAGCATTTCGGATACCGAAGGGGTGGAATTAATTGTGTCATCCGTGACATCTCTATAAATAAATAAAAGATGCCTCTATTTACTGTTCAATAATATTATCATGAATACATATATATCTGTAAATTGTTTCTTGCTATTGGTTGTATAAGAAAAGATCGATGATCTATTGACAAGAATCAACAAGATAGATAAAGTTTCACAGTATGTGCAATGCTCAGATATATGAAAACAAAAAATAAAAATAACACTGTAATGACAAAAACTGAAGCACAAACGAGAAAACTGGTTAAGAATATTAACAAAGATGCAAAAAAAAGACTATGAGATAGTTTTAATTGACACATCTTCGTCGTAGAATTCTTTAACATAAGATAGATAAAGAATTAAGGCTGTTGTTGATTTTCTTTCTATCTTTGGTACAAACAAGCTGTTGGATATAATATTGTATATGTTGTCTTGGAATTAATATGAAGTTACCCTTTGATATATATATATATATATATATATATAAGATTAAGAAACAACGATTTGGTTTGATCAGATATATATCTATATTTTCACATCTTTTATAACATATTAACAAATTATCTGTTACTATAGTACCACTAGATTATTTGGAGCTACAAATCCTATATAATTATAGAACTATCCCATAACTATCCGTTGAGTTAACTGAACTGGTAGTATAATTGGGCTAATTGCCACCACTTTCTTACTACAAATTAACACGTACGTACTGTTCTAATTAAATTGCAGCAAGCAAGCGCGCACCTGATGGCAGTGAGCATCCCCGTAATATACCCTTTCAGTGCATCGATCCTGCTGGTGTCGTTGAGGGTGCTGTTAGGTGGAGTTCCAAATCCTGATACACACGCATGCAATTTAATTTGATTCCGGTCGATCAGTACTGATCTTTCTGCAGCAGATTTCAATGGCGCGCGGACCGATCTCGACACAAATGAGAACAGAGTGAAAAAATTAAGAGAAGCCTAACCATTCTCCTGCACATAGATCGGAGGGTTCCCATACGACTGTCTCAGGTACTCCAACGCTCTCCCCAGGCCAGGCGGATCTAAGCGGATCGAGGTTGGAAGGAACTACAATACATAATTTGGATCAGGTTGTGCCGTGATCAGCTGTTGTAATTTTTTACAACATGCATCAACGTGTGCTCAGAATATATATATATATATCAAACCGCGTGGGCAGGAACGATAGATATACAAATATATATGTGTGTGTGTGTTTTTAATTACCTGAGAACCGGGTGTTTCGTTCCTCAAACCTGAAATCGACACATAATTAATTAAGGCCGCAGCCAAGAAGTTTCTTGGATATGCATGATATGTGGATGTGGAAGCAGCTTGGGGGGAGAATGATCATCGAAACAAGATCGATCACCTGCAAATTCGACAGATATGTCCCCGTTGTAATCAGTCAAGCCCGACTCGACTGGCTTATCAGCGATGTAAGCGGACGCGTAGTGGTTAATTCCAACGAAGTCGAACGCCCCTTGTAATCGCTTCTTCTGGTCTGCTGTGAAGGATGGAAGTCGCGGACCGACCACCTTCCTCATTGTCTCGGGGTAATCCCCACGCACCACTGGCTCCACGATCCTGATCATGCATGGGCAAATAAATTATATATATATATATTTATTTATATACACACACACAACAAAGTCAACAATGGCAACAGGTAAAAGATGAAGGTTATCTATATATATATACATATTGATCGAAAGATTAATTTCCCACCATCCCATCATGAAGTCATTTGCTCTTTGGGTGGCCTCTCTGTCGGCTCTGGAGTCGGTAAACGGAGAAAATGCAAAGGTGTATACGTTTATTCCGATCCAGCCTCTCTGAATGGCCTGCTTCATTCGAACAAAGCGTATTAGGGGTGCAATAAAGCTGCGATGTATAGTCCCGGGAAGAAGCGATGAACACTATAACTAGTTGTGATACAGAAACACACATGCATGCAAATCTGTCTTTGTGCGACTAATTAGAGAAAGGATGGTGCAAATTAATTAAGATATTGGATGGATGGAGGGCACCTGGTATTTTTCTCTGTACAACTCGACGACTGCAGCGTGCGCCAGGAGGGCATTGTGAACGGCGGCGTAGGGCTCCGTCGAGGAGTTGCCAGAGGTGCAATTGATGATGCCAAAGGGGTAGGAGCACCTACACGGAGGCCACAAGCCGTTGTCGTAGGAGGATATCCCTAAAATGTTGGGTTCGTTGATGGTAGTCCAGTGGGAAACCCGGTCACCAAACTCCCAAAAACATGTGTTTGCATATGCTCTAAAATCGTCCCTGCAGTGAAAAAAATGTGAACACAAACATAAGGAGGGGAGGGGCTACAAATAACACATGTACTTCATGCCGTTGATTCTTTAATTTCTTATGCTGATGGGAAACTGCTGGGTGCTCCGGCGATTACACTATTCTTGGGCTCAGCCATCCCAGGTACTCATCTTCAAGTGCCTGGGGAAGATCCAGATGATACAGGGTGACATGTGGTTGAATTCCTGTGTAACAAGAACGAAAATATGTAGAAGTTATATGAGATACACCTAATTAATATGAGTTTGTTGATCCGTGAATTTATATACAAGATATGATTTTCTTCGAGCCAGTTGGACCTTCAAACTTCTCGAAGTTTTCCCAATTGTTCCATCTCATTGTTAATGATCATAATATATATATATATATATATATATATAGGAATCAGAATCAAAGGCCCTTTTTCCATGCATCTTCTTATTTGCTCAATATAAAAGAGAGCCCAAGAACAATGTACTTGCCAGCATCGCGAAGATGGAATAACTTGAAATATAAATTATTCATGTGCAGTGAATCTGAATAACAAGAGACTTTAAGGGATCTACCATGCTTGACCAGCTCGTTGATTAGATTGTTGTAGTACTGCAAACCCTTGGGGTTGACGTCTCCTCTCCCATCTGCATATGACAAAGTGAAAGCAATCGGCTGCCAGCGATAAGAAGGGCATCTTTTCATAGACCGGTTTGTTTTCTATCATCAGGTGTTGACATTTTCCCGGCATCGCGAAGGACTGCTAAATAACAACTTGACGCCTTGTTTGGTTAGAGTATCACAAGATGGTAATACATCAATTTTTATTATGATATTTTTAGAAGGTAGGGTATCAAAATCACAATATAATGAATACATATTGTTGACAATTGTATTGCGTATCATGACTTACTTGTTCCACAAATTTCAAAATTAATATTGTTGGACAAACACTTTTAGATGATATATATTCATCAATATCAATTTTAAAATGGACAATACCAAAGGTGTCCGATAGAGTTATCAAAAACAAGTGGCTAAGTAATTGTCTTGTAATAAATCGGAGTCGGGACCCCATTTGAGGATGTTTGGCTGCATGATATTTTGAATTTTTTTTAACAAAACTCGTTAAAAGATGTGTATAACAACTATTACAAATTATGTTTTAAAAAAATATTTCTTGGATGAAAAAAAATATTTTTTTATTTATCTTATGGTCTTTCACCTCTTTTTATTATAGGTGGACCCCTATTTTTTGGTTATCACATCTTTACAAACATAACAATTTAATGTCATTTGTTAGCTTTAACTTTATCTTAACATAAATTTTAACACAAAAATGTATAAATATTTATCACAAAACACCCCATTAGTCACCAATAAAAACTCACCACGCCACAATCCAGATTTAATTCTTAGTTTCATAAATGATACATTTTTTACCACTTATTAAGTAAAAACGATAAAACATTAACCCTATTTTTGATACAAGGTTAACTTGGGAATAAATCCGATTTAATTTAGGAGATAAACCTGATTTACTCTTAAAAAATTTTGTTGCCAAAAGAGTCCAAAATCATGCCTATATTTTACTAGCTACTTCTAGATATTACTAATCATGCCTATATTTTACTAATTCTATCAATTTCTTGTAAAATTTGTCCATATATATATTTTATTATCTTTCTCTATATATATTATTACCTATGTCTATAATTTACTAACTAATGAATAACAAATGTGTTAGGTTAGTGAAATATAGACATGGTGAGTAAAATATTGAGGTATTAGTAAAATATTGACAACATTTGTAAGACATTTGCGGAGTTAGTAAAGAAATAGGCATGGTTGATAAAATATACATATA
This sequence comes from Cryptocoryne crispatula var. balansae, assembly GCA_036172225.1. Classification (NCBI taxonomy): domain Eukaryota; kingdom Viridiplantae; phylum Streptophyta; class Magnoliopsida; order Alismatales; family Araceae; genus Cryptocoryne; species Cryptocoryne crispatula. Next base: position 9,671,741 of record CM069919.1, read on the forward strand.
ACTAGTAATGTGTGGACAACCTTAATTTAAAAGAAATTGATGGGATTAGTAAAATAGATATGATCGGTAAAATGTAGAGAAATTGGACAATTATGAAAAAAATTTGTTAAAATTTGGCTGGGTTAGTAAAACTTGAAAAAAAAAAACGAACTGTATCAATGAAACAACTAAAATACAGCGTCTGCCACATACGGTTACGCCCATGACATTATTTTGTGCTGCCAAATGCCGTAACGCTCTACCATTTGCACCTTATAAGTGGTCATAAATCTGTTTTGTTGATGAAACGGTGAGTTGAGTAATATGCCGCGCCGGGCATTTTATCGGAAATCGACGAAAACTGAGTCCGGATCACCTCAGGTGACTTGGCAGAGGGCACTCTCCCTAACCATAATGGGGACAGCCACGGCCCCGTGTATATATTGGTCACATGACTAGTGCATGCATGGCCGACGTATAGTGTGTGTGGCTAACGAGAGCTCCTTCTTCCCTCCCCTAGTCATCTGAAGCGATCCGGACGGACCCAAATAAACTCGGCTAGCTAATTGGGCGGGGTGAACGGGAACATACTTGGTATCAGCCTCGACCAAGAGATGGAGAACCTGTACGCCTCTAAACGAGTCTCACTCATGAGCTTCACATCTTCCTGTTTATAGACCAGCAAAGACGGATCATGTTAATTGAAGGGCCCAACAACAGCGGAAAGAAAATGGGCATGGAGTCCAGATGCCATATTGCACTGTCGATATGATCAGAGAGGTGAGCCCAATCTCTACAATTGAATAACGTAAAATATACAATATCTCTGTACATGAGAGGTACCAGAGGGTCCGTGAATACGACCAGCAGGCTGAAACATCTCATTTACTTGGCGAGATATGCTAGAGGATTGAGGTTCAGAATTAAAATTAAAAAGAACGAAGGGAGACCCGTCCCGTCCAGCTGGAAGAGCCTTTTATTTTCTTTCATAAGAAAAAGGAAATATGCACATCTATATATCGCACACGGTTTCTTCTAAAGGATCTCTCTCCCTCTCTCTCTCTCTCTCTCTCACACACACACACACTCTGTTTATATATATGCCTAAATTAGTCTCTAACCTCTGATAGAGAATATCTTAATTAGTAAAGTAAGTCGGATATATTTTAGAATTTCCCCACTATAAGTAGGGGTGGCAATGGGCCGGGCCGGCCCACGGGTTTGCAGGCCGGGCCGGCTGCGGGTCATTTGACGGGCCAAATATTTTGGCCCGCGGGTTTTAGTCGGGCCAACATATGGGCCGAAGCTGACCGACGCGGGTTAAAACGGGCCGAATAACTTTCAATTTTTTATGTCAAAAACATCATTTTTACTTATTAAAAATATATTTTAATTAAATTATTATTAATTTTATAATATTATCTTAAATAATTAAATTTATCATATTTAATAAATATTTATTTATAAAATATATAGTTGGGCCGGGCCGGGCTGGGTCGGGCCAAGTCAATAATTTTAGCGGGCCGGGCCAACAATGTAGTGCGGGCCGGGTTGGACCGGGCCAATATATTTTGGACTGGACCCTAAGCGAGCCGACCTCGGGCCGGGCCGGGCCCGGCCCATTGACACCCCTATATAAGCCCTCAATGATTCGTACGATCGTTTCAAAAGGTATTTTTGGTCCTTCCGATGAACCCACTTCAAAGAATCGTGACTTTTTTTTCTTGTTTTTTAGCAAGTCCGTTGGGAACGGGCTGATATTATAAAATACATAACAGTAGATGAAATTAAAATTAAAGAGGAAATCAACATTAGATCTGATAGAAATGGTCGACTTTAGCATCACATCCGTTTTCGATAGCATTTTAATATTATGTTTGGTTTTAAAATTTTTCATTATCTCCACTATCGTTAACTTTGAACTTTTGAGACTTTTACATTTCTTTTTTCAAATTGCCTTATCATCCAGAAAGAAAGCCGTGGCATATCTCTTACTGAGTGTTTGAAGTCATTTTTTTTAAATGTAATATCATGATAAGTTGTATGAGACTATCCACTAGTACATTTTCTTAAATAAGGAGAAGAATAATTAATAGTAGGAGATAAAACGTGGTGGCGAGTTAAGTTGATGTTTTTTTTTTTTGACCGAAGCCGTTATTTCTTTCTTATAACGTATGATTGCGAAATTATAATATGTTAGCGAACATTTCTATTTTTCAAAATCTAAAAATATAACATCTAGATTGTGAATATATTAAGAGATTAAATTAGTAGACTACTGACAACATCGATTAACCATTTTTCGAATGTTAAGTTGAAGAAAACTCTGAAGTTAAACATCGTTGGGAGTACACCGAGAATAGGTGACCTCCTGAGAAGGCTACTAATTAGTTAACACGATTATTGGGCCAATCAATTGATTTAGTCAACCGTTACATATGATATCATAATATGACCCAATCGAAAGATCAGATGTGACTCATTAGGATATGTGATGTGATCTTGATGAGAATATCATGTCTCTAAGGGGAGCAAATTGTAATACCGTGGTTTGTGAATATGTTAAGAAATTAAATCAGTGAATTATCAACAATACCGATTAATTATCTTTCGGAGATTGAGTCGATTTTTTTTTTCAAAGTTAGACGTGCTGTGTCCGGAGTAGATCGAGGATGGGTGATCTCCTGGAAACCTACAAATTAACAGGATTGTTGAACGCAACATAACTGATTTAGTCGGTCATTATAAAATATATATAAGTTTAAAATTATATTTTTAATTTATATATTAACATATATATATGTTAATGATATCTAACGAAATCGTTCCTCTTTTGTTTACGTCGTTAAACGGAGAAGTAGACGAAAAGAATAATTTTTAAAACTGGACAGCATAGTGTTATATGATAATATAGAGAATAAATCTAGTGTTAAGGTCGTTTTCTTAAACGGACCGATAATTAATTTTCTCAAAATTCAATTGGGGGTGGCATGAACTGCAGCAGGAATGCTCTGGATTCGATCATAGATACTTAAATCGGAGTAGGCGGAAGGCGGCAGCTACCTGGTACTTGTGGTATTCGTCCGCCGCCACGTCCGCCGTGCTTCCGTCCAGCGCCTTCCCTGCGTACGCCGCCGCCGGAGTTCGGTCATCGTCCTCCGTCGGGGGGGATAATATTGAAACAAGCGCATCCGGCACAACCCGGAGAAAGATGATGACAGGAAGAGGAATCCCGGAGTTCCGGGCGAGAGCCGAGACGGGAGTCGGGAGTTTCTCACCTGCGTGGGTGTAGGTGTCCCAGATGCTCGGGCTCTTCCCGTCCTCGTCCGCCGCCCCTTCCACCTGCAGGCACTAGATTATTCTGTACTCGGCGATACAAGAACAGGCCAGTTTCACGATCGGAAAGGGAGGAAGACAGGGCCTTCGCCGGCGGAGCGCCGCCGTCCTGTCACGACCCCCCCGCCCCCCTCTCCCCGGAGTACCTGATAAGATGAGGTTCCCGCCCCGAAGACGAAGCCCGGCGGGAAGTCGTCTCTGGTGAACTGCGATCCACCGAGGGAGGAGGAACCCCGCCGCCGTATCCGTCCCGCCTGACCCGCCAAGCCCGGTGATTGCAGAAGAAGCAGCAGCAGCAGCGGCAGCACCGCCACCGCCGACGAGACGGCTGATCTGTTCGCCAAGCAACGCGCCGACATCTCTCTCTCTCTCTCTCGTGCAGGCGTCGTCCTGTCACCTGTTAGCCGCCGGCTCCAATAACCCGAGAAGCGCATAAATATCGCACGTGTTATACTTAATATGAATATATTTTTTGACAATTATCATGAAACATATTTTTATACTGCTTCTTTTCTTAGAACAAAAATGATCTGCAATCCCCTCCTCCTCCTCTTCTTCTTCTTCTTCCTCCTCCTGTGATTTCAGTCCTCACCTTTCTTGTTATCATTTCATACCAAGCAAGATGATTTTACGTTCAAGCATTTTATCACAAAAAAATATCATATAACCAGGGACCCATCATCCAAGACATTTCCGCACAAAGACGTCGCTACCCCCAACCGGAAGACGGCATATCGCCCATGGCCAGTCACAGAGAAGCGAACGCTTGGAACCACGGGAGTCGGTCATTCGCTATCTACATGTCTTTGGTTTCACTTTATATTTATATATATACATACATATATATTCTCTTTGAAATTTTAAAATATCAGACAGGTTGAGAAAGACGACGTTTGAACTTTGGAAGGTATTCTTTTAAAGCAGCAGTGTCGTCGCCTTCTTATAATTAATAACTTTCAATGATTAGTAATTATACATATATTTATCTTTTGATAAGTTTAAAAAGTTAGAGAGAATATAGTAGATGAGTGATTGCATTCGCCTTCTTTTCTCAACCATCATGATATAAAAGTCAAAATAAAATAGAATTTGATTTGGATAAGATTATACTAATCAAATGTCTCTACTCTAGAAGTGTCAACCAAATGTACTCTAAGCAAAGTTCACGTGTGTAAAGATTGTGTTAGTGGGAAAAATTCACATATATATATATATTAATGTTTTTATATAATTTGACATTTTATTTAACAATTTATCATTGTTTTGACATGCGACAATTTTTTGTTCGTTCTATAAATATGTTGAGATAAATTTCAAAATAAAAAATTTTATCAAACACCACTCTATAACTTTTAAAAATTATATCACACGCAAACACGTAAAGCACATATTTATGTAATTTTAAAACTAATGTTAAGGTAGACCTTGATCTTTATTGTAAAAAAATATTCTTTGGATTTGACAAATAGTAACTAAACACTCTATCAGCTATGTTTGGTAAATGTATTGAGTACAGTCAACACTATCAATTTTGAAATTGACAGTAGGAGATAGTGATAGAAAACAACAAGGTTGTCAATATCAATTTGAAACATCTAAGACAAACCAAACGTTATAGGTAAAACAAATTTCCATCCGAATCAAATTTGATATTGATAATTCATCTTTCAAAAATATTAATATCAAAATTAATATAATATTATTTTTGATACTCGAACCAAACATGGCATTAAGTCTCGAAATAATACAAATTTAGAAATTGGTCATTAAAATTAAGAGTTATACAATTTGATCAATTTATATAGAATAAGCAAAATAAGAGAAATGTCATCTCATTTATTCTTGCTCAATTTGACTCTTAAGAATTGAAAATTGAACAGTCTAAATCAATAACTCTAAAATTAAATGCATGATTTGTCAAAGCATGATGGGCCCAAATTAAGGCATGGAAAAGAAGATGAAGTGTCTACTTTTTGACGTCCACGTCTTGTACATGGTCCGGAAGGGCAGGTGACAGAACAGAGGGAGAGGAGAGCAACCCGGGGGGGGGGGTGATTTAATGGTATGTTCTTATAATTTACAAATTTTAATTTAATATTTCCTACGTACCTGAATTTTATTTGCTGATTTTCATGTCACTAGTGTTAAAAGATAGAAAAGTAAACGGTGAAAGAATCTAACTGGAAATTGACCATTGGGTAAGTTACCATTAGGGGTGGGCACAAAACGGTTCAAACCGAGAAGTCAAACCGAACCAGCCCATTCGGTTCGGTTTGGTTCGGTTTGGACTCCCTTTCGGTTTGGTTCGGTTTGAAAAATCTCCAAACCGATTTAAACCAAACCAAACTGTTTAAATCAATTTAATCAAAAAATATTAAAAAAACTATTATAGTATTAATAAAAATAATGTTTTTATAAATTTATAATGAAATAATACTTGTTTTCATTATTTTTAACATAAAAATTAGTATATATATGTAAAAAATAATTAATTTAAATATTTTTATTTATTTTCGGTTTAAACCAAACTAAATCGAACCCAACCGAATTGATTTGGTTCAGTTTGAGAGGGTGATTCGGTTTGGTTCGGTTTGAAAAAAAATCGTCTAAATCAAACCGAACCGAACCATGCCCACCTCTAGTTACCATAGTGTTTGGTACATCATATTATTAATTTTAGAATTTAATATCAATACAATACATCATTAAAAATTATAGTACCACAACAATACAAATAATTAGCGTCGCAATGTCAAAAGTCGTTGCAAAAAATATTTTTACTGAAATTTTAAAACTGTCGGCAATCATCTCAAATTAATCCTCCGTTGCCACAAAATTACTTACTAGCTTATGCCTTGTTTGGTAACACTATTAGGTACCTCTATCACTGTCAATTTTAAAATTGATATTGATAACAATCATTAAGAGGTGTTTGGTTAATTGTATCAATTTTAAAATTTGTAGTGCAAACAAAGCATATTATGTAATACAGGTGACAATTTGTATTACTTTTGATATTAATACTCCAATATTTGAAAATATTAATATCAATATTGATATAGTACAAAAAATGAAACTCTAACCAAACAGGGCATTAGATAGTAGCCAAAGCAAATCACAATGACCTTGACTAGGCTATCTGATTTACATTAGCAATGGCTTGTTAATAAATTTATTGGCAACGACTTCTCTTGAGCAGTCGTCAAAATGTATAAAAATGCCCTGAACTACATTTCGAGGGTATTGTGAACTGATACTAATTTGGTCGCAAATAAGTCGTCGTTGTAATGCGTTAGGGACATCATAAGTTGTTGTCAATAATTATTGATTCAAAAAATAATAAACATTTTGAAATACAAAAACGTAATGATTTACCTGGATTATACAACATAAACATGTTTATATAGACATTTATTCAACATATTGTCCACTTGTACATTCATTCAACTTGTTCAATCTATTCAAACAATTGTAATTTATCCAATACACATCCATTCAAACAAATGACATTCACTCAATAAACAACCATTCAAACAAATAACATTCATACAATAGACAACATGTTCAATCTACTTGTACATTCATTCAATAAATATCCATTTAAACAAATAACATCTATTCAATGACACGTTTATATACTTCCCAAATCAAGTAACATTTAATCAATTATTTATAAATGAAATGAGGTAAGAGGTATATTTCCATTCTCTCTAAAAGATCACTCCTCATCGTCTCCATCCCCATCCTTGTTGCCCCTCTCTCTCTCTCTCTCTCTCTCTCTCTCTCTCTCTCTCTCCATCCCCATCCTTGCCGCAACTAAATGACATCAATGTGGATGAATTAAATAGTCTCAATAATCTTTGATCTATTGCGGCTAATATTTGTTTACTTAGTCATACAATTGTTTCTTAAAATGATTTTTAGTGATCATTTAGTTGCTGCTTCAAATAATTAATCTCAATTTTATATTGCATACTTATTTGAGCTTGCTTTTGTACCTTGTCCATCTTTCTTTCAGTTCTCAGATCTCTCGAGTCGTGGAGGTAGAAACACCTCCCCTGAATCCACCATACCATTTGTTACGAGTTTGGTTTTGTCCACCACATCAGATATGTCTCAGTCTTTCTCTATCGAAGACAAATATGAATGTCTCCTCGTAGCTAAATGAAAATTGAGATACTCTAATACATTTGATTCACTTGGTGATGTGGTATTTATCAAATTTTTATATTATTTTAAAACCAAAAATTTTGTTATGATTTATAATGAAAGATCAAATTTATGTAAATAAATTAAACACTTACCATCATTTGACAACTTTTCTCATTACTCCATACAATTGATCCATCAAGCTCTTCATATATTTGTGTCATTTATAAGATCATTGGACTTATATGAGAACGTCATTCCTTTTGTACATGTTCATTGCATTTAAGAATTTTAAAACATAAAGAAACTCAACCAACTAACAAATTAACAAATGTAACAAATATTTACAAAATCTTTCACTAACTTGTGTATATTTGTCATTCATCTTCTATAAGACATCGATAGATGATTGTCATTATTTGTTTCATTTAGTGTCTACAAATAAATTGAGAATGATTTAATAATCGATAAACTATCATGCTCAATTGAAAAAGAATTCAAATAAAAAATAATTTTTTATGTTATTGTTATTTCTGGCCCATATGTCACATCTATGATGCATTTGTTGTTCAATATTTATCAATATAATTTCTTTAATTTTTTACATCTCACATATGTGTCTTAAGATATCTGCATCTATGGATATAGGCCACTCAAACGTAAAGTGTTGCATCATGATCATATTGATGATAATTAAGGATACACTATTAGCCATAGTATAAAAAATAAAATTATCTATAGAATAATATATTTATCTTAAAATCTTGAAAAGTGGCTTCTTTCTTCTAGAGTGGAAGAGTACTGTAATTTTGTTAATATAATGTTAAATTTTAACGATTCATATTTATATGTTTAAACTAATAATATATAAATATATGTTAATGATACATTTCCCCTTGATCATCTAAAGTGCCTCCCTCGACTGCCTAAGATGAGACTCTCCTCTCCTCATTCGCCTCGCACTTCGGACAACATAACATTTAAGTGAATTCATAGTATAGGGTTTATGGTGTTTGATTACATAAATATCTTTATACACTTTTATGGTAAATAATTAAGTGAAAATAAAATTTAAGTTATATAAAGACAAACTTATTATGCTTAGTGAGAAATGATGACAAAAAGAGTAAATATCATGTATAAAAAAATGGACTCATCTTATTCTTGTCCAAGGAAGTCTTTAAAAAGATAATTTTGCAAGGATTGGTAAACACTCCGTAAATATGCAACTTCGTAATTTTATTTAGCATAATTAACTTCCACCAGTTCATTTTTAACGTTAAGCATAATTTAGTTTCTAGAGTGACTTTATATCATTCAAGTGAACAATTCAATTGGTGGGTTTTGAACTCATTAGAAATGACTTTAAGACCTATTTTACCATACAACCAAACATTTTATTAAATTTGTAATCAAATCACATTCAAATAAATCTTTAATCAACTAAATTAACAAACTAATATTAAAATCACATTCAAATAAACCATAAATTAAAGAAGTGCTCAAACATTATATTTAAACATCTGTACACAAACCAAGGTTTCTACGTACCTAAATGAAGCGAAATTAGGTGTGAGGGTAACCAATACACTCGATAAGTAGGTCGAAGCTCAGCTTGATATAAATTTGACTCAGATCATTTATTATGTTAAATGAACAAGTTTGAAACCTAGCATCACCACTTGACCCACATCTCCTAGCCTCACCATCTCAACGGACCAACAACTTCCCTTCATTGAAACCACTTTGTGTATCACCGAACGAAACTTCGTCTAAGGGGTTGTTTATTTTTACTATTTTTTCATAGTTGTGGTCTAGGAGGAGAAGTCTCCTCCCTTCCAAAAATGTTTAGGTCTTTTAGTATCAATAGTGTTGTAGTGTCCTACCTAAATATCTATTTAAGTATTTTGTTTCTATTTGGTGCACTACAGAGCTCGGTTTATCTATGTTTAGTTTTCTCCCATGATCTGTTGTTCTTAGTTATTGTCGTGTGATCAGGTTCTGATACTTTGTCCTTCTATGTTTGTTACATAGTCGCGTTCTTCACTTCGAGACTGTTAATATAGGCAACATCCACGTCTTTTAGATGTGATCATTTAGTCTCAAGATAACGATTTAACTCCCTGAGCAGAGCTCTTATCCATGTTGTTCGATCTTTGATCAAGATCGATGTGTGACTGTGTCTTATCTTGTGAGACAACAAGGTATCGAACCAAATTCTGTCTATCTTCATCTTAACATGTCCGATCTCGTTTAAGAGTGTCGTTATATTATTGTACTTTTTTATCCTGTTATAAAGATTATAGTGTTACTATTGTACAAAAAAAAGCTCTTATTGCAGCTGGCGGCTAAGAGATACGTGATAAAGTACGTAATAAACCTCAATCGCATGAAGCTAACCATGAAAACAATGAGTTAATGCAACGCTGCAAATGTGCTAACTGCTCTTGGTTAATGAACTTCTCTAAGGAGAAGGGTCTCGTGAAGACATGCGAAATGGTCCAGACACAAAATTGAAGGCACGAGTTCTGATCAAGCAGCAGGCGGCTAAGAGATACGTAAATAGTTAAGAATATTTAAAAACTTTTTATTACATGTGAACTGGTGTTGTAAAAAAAAAAATTATTGTTCGTAAATTTCGAACTTATTAAAAAAATTTGGCGCATCCGACCTGCCGGATTCGAACCAGCGACCTAAGGATTAAACTGTGTTTGGCACTACAGTCCTCCGCTCTACCAACTGAGCTAAGGTCGGATGTGGTAGCTAGCGTATATTTCACCAGTAATCAGTATAAATAAATGGCACATTAAAATATTAAATAAAATACATGTTATGTAAATAAATATGTAATAGTATAAAATATAAGCTTTTAATAAATATAAATATAAAAACTAAAAATTGTACAAATAAACTTTTTCTCAATTCAATACAAGCTGAGAGAAGTCAACAGAGAGTACCAAAATAACCATAGATTTGTGAGCAATTATCCTCGTTACTAATCCAATGTTTTCACCACCAAGGGATCGATTCGTACGTAAAAATTGTATCTTAATACCTTGATTGACTTTTAGAAAAAACATTGAGCACCAATTTCGACGAGAAGTAAAGAGTTATAATGTAAACTTTTTGAGATTATTGTCCGTATACGTGTTCGGTTTAGGACTAAAGAATATTCTTTTTATAAGAGAAAATTACCTTTAGATCCTCTTATGAAAAGGGATTGTCAAGAAATTCGTTGACCAAGTTGTTTCCATCTCTTTTAATCTGTTGACACCCGATAGATTTACCACCTCGATCCAATTTCATCTCCCTCCGTCCTCAAATCTGGTTGCTGCCCCTCTTGTCCCAGCATCCCCCCTCTTGGCCAGCCGTCCAGAAGAAGCGACGGCTTCCCCTTCCTGTCCAAGCACGAGAAGTTGTCCAGACGGCAGCGCGTGACTTCCCACGTCGTCCTGGCCGGCCGTCCAGACGAAGCAGCGTGTCTACGAGGCTTCTCTCTCATGGCAGTGTGGCTAGGTCTAGGTGGACGGTGACATGTCGCTAAGGCAGGCACATTGCTGGCGAGACATCGCTGCTACTGGCGGCCGGCAGCTGAGAAGGGTGGGATGAGGGTGTCGTCGCCTGGGGAAGGCCCTGTGGACGTCCACGATTGGGCGAGTGAAGTTGGTGGCATGGAGTTTGGAGGGTGAGCGGCCAAGGTTGAGTTGGGATCACCTCAGTCCCCCGAGTGAAATGAGTACCCTCCGTCCCCAATTAAAAAATGTAATGATCTCAACCACTTAAGTGATAGGTAGTGAGTTAACAAGGTGTCGATAATGATTCAATCCAGCCGGCAGTGAGTTAATGAGTCAGTGAATTGTTATTTAACCGCTACAGATGCCATACAAAATTTCTATCGAACTTAATTTTACTCGTTACCAATGGGTAGTGAGTTAGTAAGACATCAGTAACATTTCAATCTTTTTCGGTAACAGTTCACTAAACTTTTTATATAAACTGTCACTTAAATAACTTGGAGTCGTGACTGATTTTGATTGAAAATTGAGGGTACTCTTTTCACCCGAGGCCAGAAGCACCCGAGTCTCTACATAGTTGTCTCAACATCGGGACAGGAAGGCCCTCTAGAGATGACGACCAAGATGAACAGGAAGACGAATGAAGCACCCATTTGGCAAGGAGGTGAGCCCCTTGGTTGGTCTCCCTCGGCCTGAAACAGATGGACAAGTTGCTTTTCTCAAAGTTGTTGCGGAAGACGGTCAAGAAGCAGTGGGCGATCCAAATGTCAGGGCATGTACTGTTGATGGCATCAACGATAGCCTTCGCGTCACTCTCCACAATGGAAGGGAGCACCTGGGAGATGGCGCAGGAGGAAGCCTCCTTGATGGCTTCTGCTTCAAGAATGCGAGTGTCAGAAAAGCGAGAGGTCCATGCTAACCAGGAAAGCAGGACGCCCCTCGAGTCTCAAACCAAAATGCCAATAGCCCCAGCGGAGGGGGAAGAAGCGCAGTCCACATTGAATTTGATAGAACCAGGGGGTGGAGGAGCCTAGTACAAGGGGTCAGCCATAGATGGAAGATCGGCCTGCGACAAGTAGAAGAGGGCTTCTTTGGAAGCTAACCTAAGGATAGCCAGAGAGGCCGCATTTAGGTTGTCAAAAACTAAGGAGCAGCGGGCTTTCCAGAGTTGCCATACTTTCCAGAGTTGCCATAATATGGAAATTGCCACAATACCCAGGTAGATGAAGTTGGTGTCGGGTTGGATCATCCAAATCAGCCACTGGCGAATAATAGCCTGAACAGGGGACAAGAGCCACAAGGCGTTGAAGCCCAAGGGTGACGCGAACCAAACAACCCTGCTGTGGTTACAGCCGAGCAGGATGTGGGTAAGGTCCTCTTTGTGATCAGAGCAGATAGTACAGAAATCATCAATAAAGGGGCATCTTCTGGAAATCAACGTCTTCGACGGGAGGATATCATTGATACCTTTCCACAGAAACGAAATTACCTTTTGGGGACAGATTCTGGCAATTTTGGGGTGTCAGAGTAGCTTCCGTATTTCCCTTTTCGACGAACCCGGAAGCAGAGCCTTGTCAGTAAGTGATCTATAGGCGGACTTGGTAGTAAGCTTCCCGGAGGTCGTGAGCGGCCACATAATAGTATCAGAGTTATCTTCAGAATGAATGGGGGTTCTGAGAATCCTAGCCATTGATTCGGGTTCAAATTGCTTGGACAGCTCCTCTTCGTCCCACTGACCATTAGCAATCAGATTCTAGACCAGGGGTGGGTTTTTGGGGGGTAAATTAATCTTCAGAGTGGGCGGACCCTTTTGGTCAATTATCCAGTTGTGCTCAAGAATGTTAATTTTGCTGCCATCTTTGATTTTCCAAACTGTCCACCTGCTAATATCTTTTCTGATCATGAGGATATTTCTCCAGATATCCGACTGGGTTGGCTTGACTTTCGCTTTCCAAAAAGACTCCTTTCTCAGGTATTTCTCATGAATAAATTGGACCCAAAGTTTTTCCTTGTCTTGAATAAAGGTCCAGGCCAGTTTGAAAAGGAGGGTCAGGTTCATAGTGGCAAGGTCTCTGATGCCCAAACCCCCGTAGTGTTTAGGAAACTTGATGGAGGATCAGTTTCGGAAGTGAATTTTTTTCTTACCATTCTTGGAGTGAGCCCATCAGAATGAATTTTGAATACTTTCCAATTTCCCAATGACTCCGGCCGGGAGTTTCCTTAAGGACATGACATAGATAGGTAATTGTCCGATAATCCTACCCTTAGAGAATAGCGTGATTCTCTACTCTCTCTCCTTTTCTCATGTGTCTCATCGAAAAAGTCACATCAAAAGATCACATATCAAAGTCACATCATCGAGAAGAGGTATATGTGAAATTTAAAAAATACACGTACATTGAAAGACTCAAATTTAAACTATGTTAAAAATATGAAATATTCTTTCTATGTTAATATGAAATAAAATTTTTCAATATTCTTTCTTTCGACCCGTCATCATCGTCAGAATTACGATAAGAATATATAGAATAAAATCGAGCGAAAATAGGAACAAATCTACCGAAGGACAGAATCTACAATTTGACCAACTTTGATATCATGTGAAATTTTAAAAATGTACGTGCACTGAAGAGACCTAAATTTAAGTTATGATAAAGATATGAAATACTCTTCAGATGATTAATATGGAATAAAATTTTTCAACAACATATGTGAAGAGGGTGAGAGAACTTCCGCAACCCGCCGACCTCAGATGGTGAGGGTGAGAGAGGTCGATAAGAAAGGTAAATAGACAACTAGATAAAGAAATAAAAATGTCCGTTTTATATTTGTGAGTTGTTATTACGTGGAGCGTTACATTGATAGATGTATTAATAGAATGCAAAGACGGCAACAACACCATTCGATGCTGTGCCATTACAAGCCGCAGAAGAACCGACCTTGCCGCCGCCGCCAGCGCCGCCGCCGCCTCTGCCTCGCCCCAGGGGAAATGGTGAGGCCGCTGTCGCCGGCGGGAGAATAAAAGAACGGGCTGAGGAGGGCCCTCAGCGGCGTTGTGTGTCGCGTATCGCTCCGGCCGTCGAGCCACTCGACGATGTCGGCGAAGACGGTCTCCACGTTGCCGTCCGGCTCGCCGGACGTCAGGCCGTGCCACATCCCCGGGTAGAGCTTCATGGTCTTGTCGGCGCTGGCCGCCCGATCGTACAAGGATCGGCTCACCTCCGGGTCCGTCACCTTGTCGGCCTCGCCGTGCAGCACGAAGAAGGGGAATACCACCTGCCCAATATGAAACCGGGGCGGGCGGCAGCTGATAGCTAGGCTGATGAACTGGCGAAACCAATCACCTTGTGTGGCTTGTGGAGAGGGAGAAAATCAGGAGCAAGCTGGATCGGGTGAAGTGTGACGCACCTCGCCCAGGCTGTGCTCAAGGCTGATGCTGGTGCGCAGGAGCTCCAGCGCCGTTTTCAGCCGGGGCTTGTCTTGGTAGATGAGCTTGTTGCTCCGAATCTGATCGGCAGTATAGATGAGAGGACAGCGTCAGGGACCATATGAATAACGAGGTCAGCCATATATGTCGGGCAGAGACATGGTGCACCTGTTCGCGCTTGACAGGATCTTTGAAGGCAGAGTCGATGACATCCTTGGAAGGGACGATCTTCCACTTGGGGATGATCTCCTCCACGCGGGTGAGCAGGTTGATCACCAGGGGATGAGGCTTCACCTTCTCCGATATCTTACACATGGGGGCCACGAGGACGGCGCCGTCCCAGAAGCCGGGGTCTCGGCGGTGGAGCAGCAGCGCCACGGCCCCTCCCATGGACTCCCCGTACAGGAACCTCCGCTTCTCCCTCTGCGCCTCCTCCGCTGAGAAGGCCACGCCGGCCACGTCGGAACGAGCCCGGTGCAGGAAAACGAAAGAAGATGGCCCACTACTACGACTATGCAACTACTCACCGCAGATAGACTTGAAGAAGGCATCGCAGTCTGCAACGAGGTGGTCGAACTTCCTTATGTAGCACCGCGAGCCGTCGGACCTGCCGTGGCCCTCGTAGTCGACGCCGAAGACGGCGTAGCCCGCCGCCGCCAGCCTCGTCCCGCATCCTGCGTCGATGGTCCAACCATTGATTTCAGTTTCACATAATAGTACTAAAGATTGAAAAACCAAAATACATGTTACCAAAGAACCCAAAATCCATAAGAGTTAGTCGCCGTACTCTGGTTTATACATTTCCACAGTTGAGTGGAAACGAAAAAGTCAAAACACCCGATAAATTTTTATACACGAAAAATTATATTAAAATAAAATGCAAACAAGTTAATGGCATAAAATTATTCTATTTGAAGGGATGGGACAACGAAAGCACTAATCATGCATGACCAAAAGAGGTAGAAGACCACTAAATAAAAAAATGATGGTCTCACTTTTTTTTGTTAGTCCAAAATTTTTTTTAAACATAAATTTGTAATGGTGGCTCAACATCTCTTAACAGTTTTTTTACAAAACATAAATTTGTAATAAATACCTCAACTTATCGTACAACCAAAGGGCTAGAATTGCTAGAATAGCCGCATATTGAGTATATAATATGCTTATATATACTGAACATCAACCTCAATACCATACTTTTCCAAAACAAATCGATTACATGGTTTTAAATTTTGTAGGGTGACATTATAATTGACACTTATTTTTTAATATTTTATTATCTTACCTCTTATTTTTACTGTCCGCTTTGACAATGAAGATGAGTGTTAAAATCAAGAGAATAATCTAATATCAACAACTACATACAAGATAATATCCTTGTATATCCAGAACTCTCCTCCTTCATCGCGATTTTGGGATTCTTAAGACAAACACACCATAATCTCGTGGAGCGGAGCAAAAATGTTCTCAATTGTCAAGGACAACACATTATTTTGTAGTACATATTTAACATAAATGCCTTATTTAGGACGACTAATAAGCACACAAAATTTAATAAAATAAAAAGTAATTATATATAAACAACTTTAGTAAAATATATTGTTAAATTTATTAATAATCATAAATATATTGTTTGAATTAAATGTGAGTTAAATGCAAAGATGGTATTTTTTTCATTAACGTTATTTAACGGAGCGCTCTCCATAAGACAAAAGTGAGGCCATCTGTACCACATTATTCGCTGCAGCAACACCTACACCGTTGACTAATAGCTACATTTGATGGCCACTACAGGTAACGTTGTTCATCGTTATTGGTGGCTTGACCCAACGTGACAAAGCTGGCAAGTGGCAACGACCCTACCCATATGCAATGTAGGGAAACCTACTTTTTCAGCCGATAATAACTGCAAGGGTACCATGGAAATGCATGTCCTTGCTTGATTTCCAGTCTGCATGTCCTTGCTTAGTAATTACATGAACATAGTATTTAAAACTCACCATTTGATATAATATATATGTGACAATTCCAATTATACCGTATTGAAGAAAAATTAATAAAATTAAAGGCGATGATGCACATTAAGTTCAGGAGGGTAGTATGCTCTCTCTCCTTTTCATTCATGTTAGATTTTTAGCGTCAATAAACAAACGAGATTGCCAAAATAAAGGGATATAACTAGGGGTGTAAAAAGAATCTGATATTTCGATATTTCGATTCGATTTCAATAAAAATTAACTGAGTTTGGAACATGTTTTGTATCCTATAAACTATCGGAATCAGATATTCCGGTAGGTTACCAGAATCAGAATCAGTTGATTCTATTTTCGTTAATTCAATTTTGATAAAAAATAATTATATATAAATAAAATTAAATTAAATAAAGTTAAATAAATTATTATATATAATATATAAAATGATAAAATGATAAAAATAAAATTTTAAGAAAATTATATCAAATTTTAGTAATTATATGTAAATTATTGACTTATTTTTTAATAAAAATTAATATTTAATATGTATTTCAAAATTTATCAGATTTGATTCCAATTTTGATAACGAAATCAAAATCAGATCGAAATCGGAACGTAATAATTCCGAAATTATCGAAATCAAAATTGTAATCCCTTAACTCTTATCGGAATGGAAATCAGATTTTGCTGATTTTACTGTCGAATTTGACCTATTTATAACCCTAGATATAACAGTTGGACATGATGATTAAAAAGGGGGTTTCCGATCTGGATCTAGATCCGGACCCGTTTGCGAAGCCATCTCATTTAGTCTGTTCGGTGGGAGGAGGAATTCAATTGGCTATCCAGACGCCTAGACTCGTAGTGTAAGCCACTCGAACAATTTAAGTTTCACCCCCCAATCTCGGAAGGAGACGGATTAATAGTCGACCTTCCCGTGCTCCACTGCTATGCAGCACAGTGCCATGTGAGGAGCTAGGACACGTCTGTGAATAAAGAAATGAGAAGGGTATAATGCCACGTAAAAAATGGGTAGCCATAAGGTCACGGCCTAGCCACAGCCAGCGAGGTGTACGCAACACGCGTACGTCAGCCCCTCCGGTAATAAACTAGTTCAAGACGAAACGCTGAAGGCTGTGATATGTTCATACGAAGAGAAGAGAAGAACATCCGGACGAGGATGCACTGCAGTGCAGACGGCCCATTTTAGTTAACTTTCCGGTGAACAAATTTTACAACCCCAAATATATATAAACACATATAGGTGTGGCACTATCCTCTCAATTTTAACTCTCTCTCTCTCTCACCGTCAAAGTGGATGCTGAAAATAAAAAACAAAACAATAAAAATACTAAAGAAAGATAAATTTATTTTTATAATAAGATCACTTTTGAATTCTATAACAAATGTACCTGATTGATTTTGTAAAATGACAACGAATGAAAGTAAGACATCATATAATTTAGATGATTTTACACTTATGATATATTCTTGTCTTGATTTTCACCCGCTAGTGTAATTTGCAACTAAAACTATTATTTTAAACACTTGTGTCTTACACTACCTTAAATAATTAAAAACAATGTAAAGATGAAACAGAATGCAATGTTGCATAATTTACAAAAAGCGCCCGGACGAGAGGGATGGGGGGCAGCGAAGAACATGTCAGGAATCTTCTCGCCCGAATCATCATCAATCACGAAAACATTTCTGCGAATAAAACGATCGGCGAAAGGTAACAACTCTTAATTACGGCATCGTCAAGAACTGTACCTTTCATGAAGCCGCTGCACTCCATGCCGTAGCCTGCAAGGCGCGCGGACCGAAGGGAGGAAGAGCAAGCCGATCGTCGTGAGCGCAGAGAAGATGGGAGGCCCGGGCCGGGCCCCGGGCGGCAGACGAGAGAGAGAGAGATTAAATCAGATGATACCGACCGTGGCAGAGGAAGACGAGGGCCTTGGCGGAGGCGGCGGCCGGCAACCATCTGCACGTGAACAGCTGCACTCCCCTGGAGTTACTGATGTAGACCTGGCGAAAGCAGCGGATCGGGCGAGGGAACAAGAAGAAATCAAAAAGAGTAGCGGGATCGATCCCGGAAAGAGATCCGGGAGAGATCGCGGACGGGCAATAGAATTAGCAGCCGAGAGCGATCGAGCGCACCTCCCGGTACTCCACCTCCGACTTCTCGGCCGATCGTCTTTGGGGGAGGAGACCAACCATGTTATGATGATCGATCCGTACTGCGAGAGCGCAGCGGGGGACTCTAGCGAGGATCGATCAACCCCGAGACCAACCGGAGAAGAGCGAGACAGTGAAGAGGAAGTAGATCGAGAGCGAGAGCGAGAACGAGAGAGAGAGGCGTGCCTTGGTGCAGAAGAAAATGCGGAGAACGACGGATGGCAGTAGACAATTGGGTGGGGGGGGGGGGGGGAGAAAGGAGGGGAGCCTGTTCGATCGGGCGGTGGTGCTGTCTATTGGACGCCCATCCATCTGGGGCCCTTTTAAGCGATCCCGCGGGCGGAGGCTCCGGCCCTGCCAGTAGTACTGGCGTCGGTGCGCCAGCAGCGCCGCTTCCTGCCCGGCGTCCAACGCACATCTAACTTGCAGAAAAGGAGATGGAGTTTATCTCTTCTTATCTTCTATTGCAACCCACCCCTTGACCTTGTCATTTAATTCGGAGGATGGGCGTCAAAGAGTTCCTGCTCTCCTCTCTCTCTCTCTCATATATGCACGCGTTGCAGAAGCAAAAATAAATTCGAATTAGTGTGAACAAGAGTTAAATTGTTATTGGAGATTGAATAAATAAAAAAAACTAAGTCAAACTTGAACAGAGTTAAATCTACCGGTAAAATGTAGAGCTGTAATTAACATAAACTCGTGTAAAATAAATGATCCTAATTACCGACAACATATTCCTAGTTTGCACCCATGTTGGACCACGCTGTGTTTTACGTACTTGGCAAAGTAGGTGTTTACTTTATTTAGACAGATTTAGTCATTTAGATAGTTATTTCTGTAATGAAACTTAAATATATATGTTCAATAATAATTTTACTCAGAGTAATAAATATCTGGTCGCCGGCCGAGCGTAGCTTGACTGACGTGGTCCCTGCTCTTGGGAGAGCAAGGACTGGGTTCGAACCTCTCGGCTGTCGCCAGGCCACCCCCTGGGGGTGAATCTTATGGGAATCGAGCCGCTGCTTGATCCCTCGTCATGCACGGCACTGTGCGCACGGTTGGCCGTTGTGCCATGTGACAAAAAAATAAAGAAATATCTGATCGATGGATGTGACCCTAAGGGAAGTCAGACAGGGTTATATGTTTCGTAGCTCCAATGACTAATGTTCGCGAAAGGTTCATTAATGATGGGGTCTGTGTGTTTGTTTTAACTTAAAATTATTTAGTTCCAATCAAAAATTGGATGTATGTAGTCCAAGGTGAATCAGCATTTACTTATGCTAATTTGGAAGGTGGTTAAAACTAAAACAAATTAATAAGTTGAACATGTTGGAGCTTATATCATACTATATATATAATCATCTCATGCTTTTTATAGATGAAATGATATCTACTAAATTTCGATACATACAAATATATTTGAATACATGTATTATAGTAGAAAATATCTATGCATCTTCGACCACGTCAGAGGTTAGAGAATTAATGACTTTAAGCAAATACCACCTAAGTGGTATATTTATATGTTATATTCATATATGAAATATGTAAGGCTATATACCTTTTCTTCTAGTGTTAGATGTTTTTAAATATAGCTTCTCTTATGCGTATTTTATTTCTGGATGTATAAAAATATAGTAAAGTGCTTGCCGTTTCCGCTTATGTGGTGATTCTTTTAAACTTTCTTAAGATTACCATTTACAGTTTGTAAAAAGAACAATATCACAATTTACTCTGAGAAGGATATTTGTGTACATGTATGTACGTATTTATGTGTGTGAAACGTCAGATAATAAGATAATACTTATTAAAGTCATTAATATACTTCAACCAAACGCCTCTCAAACCAAAATTGACTTAAATATACTTCAACCAATACTTATTAAAGACAATTGACTTAAATATACTTCAACCAAACGCCTCTCAAACCAAAATTTAGTCTTACAAACCCTAAAATCAAGGTGTTGTAGAAGAGCCCAGAATATATAAACACAATATTAAGTCTCAAATAGTTAATATGAGATTATCCCCACAATTCTAACACTCTCTCTCACTGTCAAAGTGAACAATGAGTATAAGAGATAAGATAATCAAGTATTAAAGATAGATAAGTGTCAGCTCTGATATCATCTTACAAACTCTAAAATCATGGTGTCGAGGTAGAAGGGCCTAAGACATATAAGCACAATATCAAGTCTATAATATTCAATATGGGACTATCCTCACAGTTCTAACACTCTCCCTCACTGTCAAAGTGGGTAGTGAGAATAAGAGGCAAGATAATCAAGTATTAAAGATAGATAAGCGCCCGCTTTGATACCATCTTACAAACCCCAAAATCATAGTGTTGAGGTAGAAGGGTCCAAGATATATAAGCACAATATCAAGTCTCAAATAGTCAATAATATGGGACTATTCTCACAGTTCTAACACTTCCCCTCATTGTCAAAGTGGATAGTGGGAATAAGAGGTAAGATAATCAAACATTAAAGATAGATAAATGTTCGCTCTGATACCATCTTACAAACTGCAAAACTATGGTGTTGAGATAGAAGGGCCTAGGACATGTAAGCACAATATCAAGTTTATAATATTCAATATGGGACTATCACTACAGTTCTAATAGTTAGAGGCACCACCAAACCTGTCTCACCCTACTAGGGGTGCAAACTAGCCAAGCCGAGTTGAGTAGTATGGTGTTCAAGTTTAGCTCGTTTATTTTACATAAGTTCAAGTTTGAACTCGAGTTTTAACGAGTATGTTAAACCTTTGTTCAAGTTTGATTCGTTTATTAATCGAGCCGAGTTGAGCTCAAACTCGAGTAGTAACTGGACTAAAATTCACTTCACATTCAAACTTAATGGGGTGTTTGGTTGCATGATAATTTTTTGTACACTTTCATGATAAAAAATTATATTAAAATAAAAAGTGAACCAACTGGTGACATAAATTTATCATGTTTGGAGGGATGTGATAACAAAAAAAAGTAACAACCATCCATGACCAAACAAAGTGGGGGACCAAAAGAAAAAAGAAAAAGGTGAGACCCTATTTTTTGTTTAAGAATAAAATCACTTTCAAAACATAAATTTGTCATGGTTGCCAAACATCTCTTTTAACAAGTTTCATTACAATTTTTAAAAATTAAAATAAAAACCTCCATTATCATGCAACCAAACACCCCCATAAGCTATATACAAACTTATTTATAAAACTCAAAATCAATGAAAAAATATTTGTAAAACTCTAGATTTAGCTCATTTACGAAACTCATAAACTGGACGAAAATCAATAAACTTGAATTATTTAATATATTTAGGTGAAAATATATACTATTAATATTCATAATTTATTTTTTAAAAATAAATATATAATAAAATATTTAATCAAATTACTCACAAATTTATCGAGCCAAGTAGGAGTCTATTCAAACTTGACTGGTTTAATGAGTTAAGTTTTACTTTTTATTTATATTTCTTCATTTAACATAATAAATGAGTCTAGTCAAATTTTTATAGAGTCGAGTTTGAAACTAATTGTTGAATGTATTAACTCGATTTGCACCCATAAATGAACATGCGAGGTCCGTTTAAAAGAATGACCTTTCATGAATGCTCGTCAAAATCTATGGTATTCGTTCCACCACCTGAACTTCTGTTAACTTCTGTCCCATTTTTTTGATGTGGCCGTGAGACGCAGTTAAACGTTGGAGGGATTGACCAACAAATATATATACCATTCTTTTGATTCTTTTGTTATAGAAACTTTGTATTTAATATATAATAACCGACTAAATCAAGAGATTATCTCAAAAACTATATTTCTCTGGAGGTCATTCATCTTTTCAACATAGTACGTTTGACTTCAAAATTTTTTCAACTCACTCTCCGGAAAAAATTAATTGATATTATTGATAATATGTTGATTTAATCTTTTAACATACTCACAAACCGAGTGTCACATAATATATAGTTTAAATTAAATTAAAAAATGTTAAAAATGATATGTGATAATTTCTTCGCTCCAACATAATAATATAGTTTATAGTTAAAAATAAGATATAATCATGACATAATAAATTAATTAATGTGTAATATCTTGTATTAATTAAATATTTATATAAATAATATATAATGATTTTTACTATAAACATATTAATATTTTTAGTTATAAATCAAACTTAATAAATAGACTGATATGTAATGATTTATATTATATTTAAATTTCGATGTAAATTAGATGTAATATTTTTACTCCAAACATAATAATAATTTATATTTACAAATAAAATATAATTAATATGATGTCATAAATTAGTTTATTTAACATTTTATATCTTGGTTAAATCTTAACATAAATTAAATATAATACTTCTTGCTCTAAACATTATGTAACCTTATTTGTAATCAGAATAAGACTTACACTAGATTTATATAGATGAATATTATGCCCACAGGCCACAGCCCATGAGTTTAGCTAGAGAAGTTAACATACACATGGCATGTATCTTACTATATATATGCTCCTTTGGTGCAAGAATATGTTCAAATTATCTTCATCAACAATCGAATGAGCGTGGCTCGACTGGCACGGGACCTGCGCCTGGGGGCGCAGGTCGTGACTTCGCGCCTCCCGGCGGCCGATAGTCGGGCGTCCCCAGGGGGGACGACACGTGGGGTTCGAGGGGGTCGAACTCTTGCCACCCGCGGCGCCAGCGGGAGATCTAGCCACTGGCCACGTGAACAAAAAAAACAATCGAATGGGCACTGGCATGTCAGCTCAAGATTGACAATGATTGAAGGATTGGATATAGTTTTGATGAGATCGAGAATATTTCTAATAATGCTGTATTTGAAGTTATTAATTAGTCTCATCAAGACTATATTGGATTAATTAATATATAAACTATATTTAAATTGTGGAATATTAATTTAAATTATTCTTTCATTAATATTTAAAACCAATTATTAATTTTTATAGCTTGTTATCAAAAACTCAATTATATATTGTTCTAAGACTGGCCTCCGAGATGAGAAATGGATCATGTGCTAAAGAGGGGGTTTAGCTGTGTTGTTTTGACTTAGGTCAAAATTGGGGGCATACTTGTCTTTTTGCCCCCAACCCTATTGTGATAACATGTTCATAAGAACGTGGGCACTCGGTAGGTTAGGCCATTGTGACGTTCTAACCAACGTAGTTGAGAGAAGAAGAGGTGGCTGCAGTAGAACGTGGAGGTTGTGGTGCCCATTCTTCCCCGATTCGATCTCTTTCATGTTCTCTTCTGTCGTGGAGATCATGATATTCATGATATTCGTGATACTATCTATTTGGTACTCTGCGAACTTATCTAGAGACGGGTGAACTCTCCCGGCACGTCAGGAAACTTTCGACTCTCTGAGTGAAAATTACTGGTGTCTTGTTTTTGGAGGTGTGATCGGGGTTACGGGTGTGTTTTTCTTCATCTGTTCGCCTCCAGCTGCATTTTTTTTTTCGGTGTGACCTACTATTTACCCTGTTCTAGTAGCGTGCTGATTTTTGCTGCTATGGCTTAACGGTACGCTATTCAGTTCTGTGGTACGACGGTTGTCGTATATATATGGTGTGGCCTTACCTACTACCCCACTTAAAGAAACAAACTTCTTCTTCTCACTTTTATGCTTGTCTGATTAGTGATCGGTATCGGGTTTAGTTTGTTTAAGATTTCTTGGTTGGGTACAGTATCCTCTCAGCTTACTCTTAAAAGCTACATCCTGCTTTGTTCTTTTTCATATGGACACTGAACAAGAGGATACACTTTCTGAAGAAGACTTGATCAGTCGGAAGTTTCAGCAACTCTTGTCAGTTCCTTTACAACCACAGCCGATAGCTATTGGGGAACCAGAAGCTGATACAGTTCATAAATGGAAAAGATCGTTAGTAATTTCAGTTTTAACAAAGGAGAAGGTGAGACCAGCGGGTCTGAAAGCATGGATAAAAAAGGTGTGGTCGCCTACTTCTCCTTGGTTTATGCTTGATTATCCGAAAGGGGCCTTCCTTCTTATCCTGCAAACAGAAGACGAGGTTCACAAAATATGTGGAAAAACACCATGGTTCTATAATAATGATTTGATTTTACTTGAGAGGGGCCGGGAGAATACCTCACCTTCGGCTTACTCATTGACTTCAGTTGATCTTTGGATGAGAATTTATGATCTTCCATCTGAATTATTGGGACGTGAAACAGTTATGCGTATTGCATCACAGGTGGGATGCCCATTTATGCCGAGCTCCGGACGCCATGGAATCATGGAGTCAATTTGCAAGAGATAAAAATTTCTATAGATATAAATACTCCGTTACCGTACGAAGTGTCGATTATTAAGAAAAATGGAGAATTTGCGGTGTACCAAGTGGCTTTTGAAAGAATTGTTAATTTTTGTTATTTCGTGGACGCTTGGGGCATAAACATCAAAATTGTGATAATCTCAATGTGCTACGAGTCCATGATCAAGCCTACTTTGTCTGAGACTTTGCAACAACAGTTAAGAGGCCAGCTTACTTTCAAATATGGGGACTGGTTGTCAGTAAATGGTCGAATGGACAGTGTTCCTTTTAAATCTGCAGAAAAGCCATATTTCAATAAGGATGTGGCTTATTCAGCTGTAGTGGTGCATTCAAAATGTCTTGATCCACAACTAAACGTATCTTCTTCGTTTGATGGCAAGAAAGAAATCTCAAGAATTATGGATCTACAACCTATTTCAAACTTTGAGAATATGGGGTCAGATGTGAAGCAGTCTTTTCACAATATTAATACTGGTGGTGCCCCACTGCCAGGGTGTTTCATTACTTGCTTCGTCTTCAAACCAGGAGTACAGTGTGGGGGAAACAAGTCAATGCAATTTTCTTCTAAAGGGATAATGATAAATCAAAATCTGAGTACTCCACAGGTGTCTTTTAAACTGAGTTACAATCCTCACGATTTGATTGGCCAACAGGTGAATATATCTCAGAGTTTTAGGGATGGTGCTTCAATGGATCTTGGAGAAGTTAGCCGTATGATCCCAGTCAAGATTTCGAAGAATTTAAGGTCAGTTAGACATTTATCTTTTCTGGCAGTTAATAAGTCCACTCACACAACTAAGGGGAAAAAGAGATCTAAAAGAGTATTAAGTGTTCATGATCATTTATTGGCTCAATATCTGGATGTTGATGATCCCAACTCAAAATCTGACCCGGATTGCAGTGCTCAACGGGCTCTGGCAGCTGGCCCTCATCAGCTGCAGGGTGATCAATGAGGATTATCTCGTGGAACTGTCGAGGTGGGAATGGGCACTCGACAGTTCAATTTATAGATAGATTAGCCCATTCTCAGAGGCCGGATATTTTTTTCTTAGCGGAAACTAAATCCAATCTGCCAAAGTCAACGGAATTTTTCAAAAAAAGGAGTATTAGCCAGCTTGTTATAACACCAGCTTCAAGAAGGGCAGGTGGCATGTTGTTGAGGTGGACCGATGGTGTCAAGTTGGAGGTTTTGTTTGAGTCTCGAATCATGGTTTGCCGTTACATTACTGAGATAGTACTTGTAAGGATACCTTTCTCCTTATTACAACGTATGCTCCTCGGGCATGCGGAACGGGGGTGAATATGTGGAAGCAAATGTCCGGATTTCTTCAAAATCGGTCTACTCCGGTTTGTTTGATTGGAGATTGGAACCGTATTAGGTTCGAGCACGAGAAATGGGGAGGGGCTGCTCCAATCGCCTTATCTTCGTCAATTTGAGTTTTTCATCCAACAAAAATGGCTTAGTGGATGTTAGAATGCAAGGACCAGCCTTCACTTGGTCAAATAGAAGGTGTTTTTTGTTTAACATTCGAGAAAAGCTTGACAGGTGTTTGGCTTCTTTGGATTGGCTACAATTATTCCCGAATGCTAAGGTGTGTTTGCTTCCTTGCTATCACAACGATCATATACCCTTACTTCTTTTTACAAATCCCATATGTCCTTCATTCAAAGGATGGTTTAGGATTGAATCTGCGTGGTACCAACATGGGTCTTTTAGGGATTGTGCTAAAGCTGCTTGGGATAATAGAGTATCAATTGTGAGTAATTATGATATGAAAATGCGTTTGTTTAGAAAGGAACTTCTGTTGTGGAAAAGATCAGTTTTTGGCAATCCTAAAAAGCAGATATCTGATCTTAAAGCTGAACTTTTAAATCTACAGAATATTCCAAGTAATCAGGAGCAGTTAGATCGCGAGTCTTTATTACAAAACAAATTAGATAGATTGGAGCGCATGTAAGTTGCTTATTGGAAGCAAAGGGCTACATGATTTTGGTATACTATAGGGGATAGGAATACTCAGTTCTTTCATATGAAAGTTATAAACAGGAGAAGATTTAATCGAATTATGGGTGTTACTAAACAGGATGGTTGTTGGTCAACTTCTTGGAATGATATTCATCAAGTTTATTGGTCATATTTTCAAAATATTTTTCAATCGGATAAGAGCCCAACACTTCATTGGTTTGAGATCTTACCAATTGCACAATTGTCGGAGGAGAATAGGCGTTCCCTTGTGCTTATTCCTAGCCCTTCTGAGATTAGGGAAGCATTGTTTTCTATGCTACCAGATAAAGCCCCGGGACCTGATGGTATTCCACCAAGTTTTTTACAATTCATGTGGGACGACCTTCAGCATGATATTATTGATTTGGTTGTGTCTATGTTTACATCTCGGTCTATCCCCAAGGGCTTAAATCATACTATCATCTCTTTGATCCCTAAAAAGGAGAATCCCATGGGTCCGGATCAATATCGTCCGATAAGTTTGTGTAATGTGATGTTTAAAATTTTTACAAAGCTGTTAGCGACCAGAATCAAACCTATGCTTCCGGATCTTATTTCTGAATATCAGGCGGCCTTTGTACCTGGTAGGATTGGTTTAGATAATATTATTGTGGTTCATGAGGTTATTCATTCTTTTCGGTTTAAACAAGGAAAAGTGGGTCAATTTATGATAAAACTGGATATAAGTAAAGCTTATGACAGGATCAATTGGCAGTTTATAAGATTTATGCTGGGGAAGTATGCTTTTCCTGCCATGTTTATTGATATTATCATGAATTGTGTTTCTTCTGCTACATATTCTGTAAATCTAAATGGTAAGGGGTCGAAGGTGATTAAGCCATCTCGGGGAATTAGACGGGGATGTCCTTTGTCTCCATATTTATATTCTTTGTGCGGAAGCTCTATCGGCTCTTATTAAAATTGCTATGGACCGGGGAGTTATAAAGGTATTACTTTAAGTAAAGGAGGTCCAAAGATTACTCATTTGATGTTTGCAGACGATATAGTTCTTTGTGGTATTGCTACTGTGGAGGAAGCTCTAGCTGGCAAAGATATTTTAAATTTATACCAGGATATATCGGGTCAAACTATCAATGTTGATAAATCAAGTATATTTTTTAGCAAGAATGTGTCTCCTGTGATGTCCCAAACAGTTGTGATATTACTGGTTTTTCTTTAGCATCTTCTCAAGATAAGTATTTAGGAATTCCTATTGGTATTTCTGATAATAGAATAAATCACTTTTCATGGTTGTTGGATAGATTTCAACAGAGGTTAGCGGGCTGGAAGACTAAGTTACTTTCTACAGCTGGAAGAACCATTTTAATTAAATCTATTTTGAGTCAATTGCCTATTCATATTATGTCTTTAAAAAGGATACCTAGGACTATTATAAAAAAAATTGAAGCTTTAGAGAAGGCGTTTCGTTGGGCCCATCAGGAGAGAAAAAAAATCCATTTTCGGAGCTGGGAATCTATAAAATTGCCTAAAATCAGAGGAGGTTTGGGAATCAGGGATTTAAAATCAGTTAATGAGGCCTTATTATTAAAGTTAGCCTGGTCATTTCTTCATGACACTGAGAAGTTATGGGTCAGAATTCTAAGAAGCAGATATTTAAAGAATGGCAATTTTTGGGAGGCAAAAATTCAGAACAGGTACTCCCAAGTTTGGAAAAATATTCTCCAAGCTAGGGATGTTTTGAATAAGGGCTGCATAGGGAAGGTCAAAGATGGGGTTACATTAAATATATGGCAGCATCAGTGGATAATAGATGGTTATGGTCCTCCATTGTCTCTTTCAGCCTCCAGTGATAGACCTGTGTTTGTCCGAGAGTTAATTGAGAACGGGAGTTGGAATCAGGAAACTCTTACAAAATTTTTTGATGCACAATCTGTGGCAAGAATTTTAAGGACTCCTATTTTTAATGATCAACATCAGGACATGCTGGTTTGGAGGTTTTCTCAAACTGGTCGTTATAATACAAAGTCAGGATATAATTTCTTAATGCAATCAAAGTATCCACCGGGATCATCTGACTGCACAGTTTGGAGAAAATTATGGCATCCTAAGATTAATAAAGTTTTTCCTGCTAAGATTATAATGTTTATTTGGAAAGTACTGGTTGATGCGCTGCCTACAAATCTAGCTATAGCCAGGCGATGCCAAAGAGTTCGTAATGTTTGCAATATATGCCAGGCTTCCGTAGAGACAGTTAAGCATGTTCTTTTCACTTGTACTAGAAGTCGTGCTGTCTGGTTTGGTTCATCTTTGGGTTTTAATGATCAGTGGTTTAATCAGGACTGTCATCAAATAGTTACGTTTTTTCTTGATTGGGTGCTTAGTAAAGATTCATATCTTTTTCGAATGGGAGTTAAGGAATTTCTATCTTGTGGCATTTATGGAAGATAAGATGTGAGACGGAACTTTATATGCTCTTAGGAGTCCAAACAAAATTCTATACTGTGCTAAACGGTATATGAGTTTTTTTCTATCTCAAGTTGGTGAAATGTGTGAAAACTCTTTTTTTAGATGGAAGCCTCCGGTATGGTCTCATGCAAAGTTAAATGTTCATGCTGTAACGGATTCTCTAAAAGGGGCTATTGGCATTCTAGTTAGAGATTCTCAAGGTAGAGTACTTACCTGTAAAACATGTATTTCACGGTTTATTGACCCCAAATTTTGGAGGCTGAAGGTTGTTTTCGAGGCTTGTTCCTGGTAGTTTTTTGATCACTGGCCATCTGTGATTGAAAGCGCTGCGATGTCGGTGGTGAAGGCAATCAGAAATGAGAGACCGGATATTTGGAAGGCGAGCCTGTTTCTTGCCAGCAGTCGGAGTAGGATATGCTCGTCACCGTCGTCCATCGTCTTCAGCCCTCGATCTTCCAATGAAGCTGCAACTCTTCTGGCGCGCTGGGCTTTGCGCACGGGTAGGGCACAGCCGTGGACGGATTCTCTCAGCTTGTTACCGGATGATGTTTTAAATTGTGTATTATTTGATGTATCCGGTTAAATATCTTTTGTGGACGAAAAGTACTGTGTTTTCCTTCATTAATTTAATAGATGGTTTTTGTCGTGTCCAAAAAAAAAAAAGAACTTATCTAGAGACGTACGATTTAGAATTACTTCGTCTTGAAAAATATCATTATGTGTTAATATAAAAGTATCTTTCTTGTTCATATTTCTGTCTACAGTTGGTGGAGTCTCTATATTTTACTTGTGGACATAAAAAGATGTATTGTCTCTCTAAACTAAATAATTTTATTTTTCTTTTATAGTGTACTTGTTTATCTTATTCTTGAATATTGGTTATCTTTACTAAACAAGTTATTTGTACGATTACACATTTGTTCTATTGTGAGAGTGTTTCGACGATCTGTTATCTAGTATTTTGCAAGACTATGAGAGGTATTGTCTAGGTACACACAGGGGTGAATGAGAGTTAGGATCCTGTCAAAGACCAAGACTCCAAAGATGGAGACAAATGAGGATTGGAAATGAGGAAGGAAGCAAAATTTGATGGAAAGAGGAAGAGACCGAAGGAGGTGGGAAGAAGATGAATGATTCTGAAGCCAACATCGATGATTTCGCCCTTTTTTAGTGAGAGGACGAGACAGTGAAGAAGTGAGTAGAAGATAGTCAAGAAGGGGCCTCGGCTGAAGCGAGGGTTCCACCAAAGCACCAAGAAGAGGATTTTGGATCAATTGTTCAGTCGTATCTGACTACTACGAACTTTCACATCATCAAATCTTTATCTTTTAATTGGTAAAGGTAAATAGAATGTATCATGATTGAGGCATTTAATTTAACACATTTAACACAATGTTTCTTGTCTTTGAATTTCACCAACTAATTATGAATCTGATCAAATCATCCAATAACAAGAATCCCAGGTGATAAATGTTCTTCCCCTGTATTACTCTCAGTTTATTTATCCACAAAATGTTAATTATTTTTAAATCGATCTTTAAAAAGTACACATACACGCGCACAAGAGCTTGATTGATTTTGGTCTCAAAGTCTCGAGATGTCTTGATCTTGAAGCTGGTTTGGGAACTTCATTATCTCATGACCCGTTTGGTTAGAGTTTCAAATTTGATACTATATCAATATTGATATTGATAATTATAGAGGTTGGAGTATCAATATCAAAATTGATACAAGTTGACACTTGTATTATATAATGTGTTTTATTTTCACTATCAATTTCAAAATTGATACCATTAACCAAACACTTCTTAGTGATTACTAGGAATATCAATTTTAAAATTGATAATGATAGATGTGTCAAATAGTATTACCAAACATGCCATCATGTATTGTAAAAAAAGCATGGTAGGTGGATCAATGCTTAGATAAAGAGAACAATATTCAATTAGATTTTAGTTTTTTATGCAAATTAGAAATATAATGTATTTAGTTTGATATAATTTGTATATATTTTTTGTTAAAATAATTACTAAAAGAATATCAAAAACACCTAAAAATACAAAGTTATAGTAATTTATGAAAAAAAATACTTATAATAAAATGATGAGTATTTAACAAACAAGCTAGGAGCCACATCGTAGGGCAAAAGGATAGCTCTTTTGATCGTAAGAGAATTTATTTTAGTAAAATTACCTTTTAATTAACATAGCTAATGCCCTGTTTGGTTAGAGTTTTATTTTTAATACTATATTAATATTGATATTAATATTTTCATATGTTGGAGTATCAATATAAAAAATAATACAAGTTGACATTGTATTACATAATATGCTTTGTTTGCACTACAAATTTTAATATTGATACAATTAACCAAACACCTCTTAATGGTTCCTATCAATATCAATTTCAAAATTGATAGTGATAGAGGTACCTAATAGTGTTATCAAACAGCTGTTTGATAATACTATTAGGTACCTCTATCACTATCAATTTTGAAATTGATATTCCTAGTAATCACTGAGAAGTGTTTGGTTAGTAATATCAATTTTGAAATTGATAGTGAAAACAAAGCACATTATGTAATACAAGTGTCAACTTGTATCAATTTTGATATTGATACTCCAACCTCTAAAATTATCAATATCAATATTGATATAGTATTAAATTTAAAACTCTAACCAAACGGGCCATAAACATTGTTTCGACATATTTGGTTAATTCTGGACACATTTGGTTACAAATGTCACATAAATACAAACAAGATTAAGTTTTGATATATTAGGCTCTCTTTGGTAACACTATTAGATGTTTTTATCACAATCAATTTTAAAATTGACGTTGATAACAATGTTTAATTAATAATGTTGATTCTAAAATCCGTAATACAAATAAAATATGATATGTAATACAAATATCGGTCTATGTCATTAATTTTAGGCATAACAATGTCTGAGTTTGATGACATCAACTATTGGTCCCTTGACACAAATTTAATTTAGGAATAAATATAATTTAAATAATATCAATTCTAAATTTTAAGATTGAGACTTTGAGTTTAAAATTCAGTTATGCAATACAAGTGTCAACCCATGTTATTAGTTTGATGACATCGAACATCAGCGGCTTGACACAAATTTAATTTAAGAATAAATATAATTTATTTATAAATTTTAAAGATAAAATCATGTTTAAATAATCCAACCCTTGAGAGTTATTGAGCCCAACGATGTTTCAGAAGAGTATTGAAATTTTAATGTGTTAAAAATTGAAATCTTATTACTTTTATTTAAATATAAAATGTACGAGAGAAAGGAAAAATTAATTTGTATTATTCTTATTATCCAGTTTTTATTAGAACAAGGTATACCAAAAGTTGGTTTTAATTATCAAGTTTTTATTAGAACAAAGCACCTGTCAAAAAAGAGAGAGCCAATCACCTCAATTTTCAAATGGAGAGAGTACTCTCAGTCCCCAATAAAAAAGTAACAATATCAGTCATTTAAGTAATAAGTTGTAAGGTGTTGACAGGGGTTCAACCCTTCTTGATAACGGTTCATCACTTAAGTGACTTGAAGTCGTGATCGATTTTTATTGGAAACTAATGGGGTGTTTGGTTGTATGATAATGACGGTTTTTGTTTTAATTTTTAAAAATTGTAAGAAAACTTGTTAAAAGAGGTGTTTGGTAACCATGATAAATTTATGTTTTAAAAGTGATTTTCTTCTTAAACAAAAAAGAGGGTCTCACCTCTTTCTTTTTTCTTGTGATTCCCCACTTTGTGTGGTCATGTGTGGTAGTTACTCTTTTTTGTAATCACATCCCTCCAAACATGATAATTTTATGTCATGAGTTGGTTCACTTTTTATTTTAATACAATTTTTTTATCACGAAAGTGTACAAAAAAATTATCATGCAACCAAACACCCCGCAAGAATACTCCCTCCAAGGAAGTGAGCTGATCCACTCTAAAAAAATTTCTTCTCTTTAATATTATTGTTCGTTATTTTCATATTATGTTTAATACTACATCAATTAATAAAGTTAATATAGGTGTCGTCCAATTCGAAGCGTTTCGTCATATGTCATCATGTCATTTTTTTTAAAATTTGCATATCCTTAATTTTATACTCGGTGGTTGTTTCTTTCTTTACTGCATTTCGTGCTTTTTAAATCATACGAGTTAAAAGGAGTGCTAAACCGTGATAAAAAAAAAGAGTGCTAAAAAGTAAAAAGCTGGTTTCATCTCTGTCATCATTAGTTTATTACTGCCGCGCTCAGCGGAAAGGAGAGAGACTGAGAGAGACAGAGAGAGATCGGAAAGGGAAGAGAGAGAGAGAGAGAGAGAGAGAGAGAGAGAGAGAGAGAGAGAGAGAGAGAGAGATTCATGGCGACGGAGGAGAAGAGGAGGGACCTTATGGGAGGGGATGCCATGGTGGCCTTCCAGAAGTCCTCCTCGGAGAGCTCATCGGCCGTGGTGACGGCGCTGGCGCCGGCGCCCGCTCGACGCGTAATCGTGAAGAGTGCCGACATGAAGGAGAGTATGCAGAAGGAGGCGATCGACTGCGCCATCGCCGTAATGAATGCCTCGTTCTCTCCTTGCTCTTGCCGTTATTAGTTGCATCCGAGGTTGTGATCTCCCTTATCCTCTTCCCGTGCTGTATGGCTCGCGTATATCGTGCAGGCATTCGAGAAACATGGGGTGGAGAAGGACGTCGCCGAGCAGATCAAGAAGGAGTTCGACAAGAACCACGGCCCTACCTGGCATTGCATTGTCGGGCGCAACTTTGGTATAGAAATTTTGTTTGAATACGTTCCATCATTGCTCTTATCATTTAGTGTCTGGAGACAATGTCTTTCGTGGTTTTTCTGCTCAATGTGCTTTGGTGCTGTAGTTTGGACTTCGTAGACTCGTAGTGTCAAGAGTCAAGTGCTTGTTTAATGTAGTGAGGGTGGGCGTCTGCAAGTTGTTCCGTCTTACTGAAGGTTCCTAGATCTGTAATTTTTCGCTCATAAATTCATAATGCCCCTTAGATATTTCGCTCTGTTGCTTCCCCTTTTCTTTGCATCCCGGTTTAGTGGTATCTTAGGTTGTTTTCGGTTGCTGGCATAATCATTTGCATGATTAAGGACCTCGAGCAAGTATTTGGGGGATCCCATCTATCATGCTGATATAAGTTGCTCACAGTAAGAAAAATATTCATCTTTTCAACCTTTATAAAAAAAGCTTCATCTTATTAGAATCCTAAGTGAGGGCCGATTTGAAGAATGTTTTGCTTAGGCTCAACCTTTTGTGGAGAAATAAGTATTTCATGGTGCGGTTAAGAGAAATAGATTTGCTCCACCAAGTCTGGTGATTATTTGCTATTAAGCCTGTCCATGTTGGAGTTCGGTTGTATGCTTGTAGCATGAATACTTGATTGTAGTTCATTCTCCCCAGGTCAAAATTTAAGTGGTTATGTGCTGTTTGCATGCCACCCAAGGTAAGCAGGAATTGCATTTCCTAGTTCAGTATCTTGCAGGATGCCTCTGCACTTCATTTAGGATTTTAAGCTTTTCCATGAATGCAATTTTAGATCTGAAGTGAAAAATTCATAACCATGATGGCATATAGACATGAATCACGTGCTATCCGCATACCAATCTGACAGACAAACAGAATTTTTCACAAGCTGACATTGTCTTGAATTTATTAAATGTCAAGGCCTTTGACTTGTATGATGCTGGTATATGTATATGTAATATGCCATGTTGTGGTGCATATGGGAAGCTTCTACTGAGCTTCCCCCTTGTGCTGTGCAGGAGCTTAACTCTGTTCATTTCTTAACTACATTTTTTTGGTTAGGATCCTTATGCTGGATTTGCTTTTGTTGCCCACAGATTATAGAAATATTTTTATAATTAATATCTGTTGCTAAATAAAGCATTTTTGAGTTTGCTCTTCTTGTAAATTGACCTGATAATGTAGATTTCCTCAGCTTCATCTCGCTCCAATATTTTGCTTCTTTTCCCTCTCTCTTTTCATCATTTTGAACCTTTTCATTGAAAGGTAATGATCTATTTGACAAATCAAAAATTTGGAACCGAAGATGGTCGATAATGATGTTTCATGCATGTTCACTTAAAGAGTGAGTCAATAATTATGTTTCAAACTTGGGTTTTGCAAAGAAGAGTCTAAGAACATCTGCTGCTTATTACACTTCTGCAGAGAATTATATGCAGCATAGAGAAAAAAGTTTTTTTTTGGAGCAGTAGCCTTCCTTATGCCCTTGGTTTAGCATTCCATATCCCCTTCCAGGATAAAAAGGGATAAAATAAGTAAAAGAAAATGACATGAAGAAGCTGATGTAAGAGAAGTTTGGAACATGGTATAAAATGTAGATATTGAAATCTAAGTTCAGAAATATGAGAACTTTAGTTCCAAATTAGAAAATCAGATACTGAAAATTAATTCAGGGAATCGGCCTGGATCAGGGCCGATTCTAGTTGAATTATTGATTCCAGCAATTTCCCGCCATGGGAAGACAAAGTTAATGGATCATGGCTCGGCTGGGACTGATGGACCTGGTATGAGCTGTCTTCCCCACCTGAAGATGCCGTGGCAATGCATCGCAGCTGCGGGCTTCATATCTGGCCTATTCTGGTCCCAAAAGTGTTGGATCGGACCAGAATTCCATTTTGGTGCCAATTTTGTGTTTTTTTTCTGGTTTTTGATAAGCCAACTAGACCGATTCTGGGTTGGTTTTTCTCCCATGGAATCAACCAATTCTGTCGATCCAATCTGGATCAGATTGGAATAGGCACTGGCCGATCCAGTGTCCGATTCTGATTCTGCTTTCCTTGGTGTGACATTCTTCTGGAGGCCACTGAAGTTTCTATTTTTTGGATGGAACCTTGGATATTGTTAGTGTTTTTATGAACTCCATTGTGGGTTTGAGATGTCATGTATGTAGCAAAATTGTTTTCAGGGAGGTCTGTGGTATCTATTAAATTCAAGATCCCTGAATGACATTTGTAGCTAGTTTGATTTTTTTCTTCATATAAAGGTTTGTCGATTTATAATTTGTAGATACTCTTAGAGTTATCCATTTGGATTGGGCTGGGTGCCATTAACATGTGAATTTCTGGTTGTTCTTATCCATCTACAGCTTTAAGACCCATGGATGATGCCGTGTAAGGTGAAGCACTGAGGCTATGACGAGATCCAGGGTTTAAGCCAATCCTTTTTTTCCTCCTCCACTGGGCCTTCAAAAAATTTGTTTTTATTTTTGTCTTATTTTTGAAATATTTGGCTACGTAGTCAAAATATAGTGGCTGACCAACTGCTTTTTTGTATTTTGTTTCCCAATTTAGGCTTCTTATTCTGCCTTATAGACTCCCCTCCTTCCCAGATTTTGTAGATTGCCCCACCTTTAAAGAAGTGGTTCCGAAGTGGCAGTGAGCACATCATGGATGGTGAAGGTTCTTGGTTCCAGCCAGGTGCAGGGCGAGTGCCATGCTGGTTTGATAAGGAACAGCAGTTGTGATTTAGGTGCATACAGATTTTACTTTTGATGGGATGTGGCAGTGGAGCCTGAAGAGCAGTGAGCTTGCATCCATCTTGACAGATTGCTCGAGGCAGCATGTTGCATGCTACATAGGCCCACCCTTTTTAGAAATAAGGGGGGTATACCACCAATTTTATTAATGAGAACGCAGTGCTACCTGTGTAGAGCAGAGATGAAAAATCTTTGTCTCACATTTCATGTAAAAAGAAATATTAAATTAATGATCCAATGTGAACTAAGAGATAACTCTGTTCCATGCGTCCAGAGAAATTTTATTTAAGAACCTGCGCCGACCCTTCAACTATAGGAGAGATTTACAGGTTTAATGCAAGTATGTTTAAGTCAATGTGTACTTTAGAAAAGCTTTATTTTTCTTCCACCACCGGCAGATTTCGTGCAGTCAAATTGTGAGAATCCTTTTCTCTCTTGTCAAACTGGATGCTGAGTGAAGTTGAACACACCCATCTATCATTGAATCTAAATTGTTGCTTCATCAAGGCTCCAAGGGCATCTTATTACTCTTCAGCTCATGTCATATTTTAAGGACAGCTATTAAATATCTTCATCAACATTAGAGAAAGAAGAATGGATTATACCATTTATCATTCCCTGGGCATTATTTGTACAGTTTTTATTTTTATGGGAGCAGGGATTGTCCATATGCTTGGAAAAGTGCAGACACACAGTGTTTGTTGTCAATAATTGTTTAATGGGATTCAACAGAGAAATTATTGTTCATGCCACCTTTTTACTAGTGCCTTTCATCGCCTGATGTGGGATAAGGAGGGAGGTGCCGCCATCCGCGCACTCATCGGCAGGCCCGAGGAAGACCAATATAATAATGCTGTGTGCCAAAACAGGTCCTAAGTGGCAAGCACTGGGCTGAGACTGCCCAAACGGAGCTGGCAGATGCTGAACCGAACTGAAGTCAAGTTGAACCTGTCCAATGGGTGCTGAACCGGCCCCAAACAGTGTTGAACTGTGTCGAACCGGGCTGTAAACTGCTGAACCGGGCCCGAAATCTACTGAACTGGATCCCACGGCCACTGAACCGGGCCCAAAACTGCTGAATCAGTCCCAAACGGCCTTAAACCGGTCTTAAAACTCCTGAACCGGGGTCAAACAGACTTGAACCAGGTCAAAGACTGCTGAACCGGTCCTGAACTGGCCTTTGGAGGCCTAAACCAGGCCTGAACTGGCGGTCTGGACTGAACTGCTGCTGAACTGGTCAAAATAGACCAGACCGCGCAAGGATTCCGGAATCGGTCCGGACCGATTCCGATTCCGATTCCAGGAATCGGCCGAAATCGGCCAATTCCTGGGAAGAGAATCGATTTTGGACCGATCCGGAATCGGTTTTTTTTTTTGAATTTTTTTTTCGTCAAAAAATTCAAAAAATTCAGAAAAAAATCTAAAAAAATAGGAAATGAGTTAGAAAATTTTTTAAAAATAACCAATGCATTCATCCACAGGACCACATCGAATAAATACTAATGAACTCCAATTGAAGACTTGAAGTTAAGTACATATTCCAATTCCATTGATTCAAAAATCAAAAAGATGATACATCGTGAAAAAAAAATTTACATCATATCAATCTACTACCAAAATCTAGGATATAAATATGGGTCTTCCTCCTCTCCCTCTTGTGCTTCACGCTCCTCCCT
Source organism: Cryptocoryne crispatula var. balansae (assembly GCA_036172225.1). Taxonomy (NCBI): domain Eukaryota; kingdom Viridiplantae; phylum Streptophyta; class Magnoliopsida; order Alismatales; family Araceae; genus Cryptocoryne; species Cryptocoryne crispatula. Next base: position 9,710,265 of record CM069919.1, read on the forward strand.
CGTGCTCGTATATCGTCCGGACCATATCCATATGAAAATAATGTCGATGCCATGCCATCAAGGTCGTATGGATCGGACCTCGGACGACCGGACGTAAGGCAGAGGATGGTGGAGCTTGGTGGTAATCCACCGCCGGTCGACTCCGGCCAAACGCCGGATACTTGTGGCTCTGTATATAAGAACCCGTGTATCCGAATCCGGCGGTAATACGGCTTTGGAAGCCGTGAATCGCAGACTCGCCGCCGATGGCCGCGTCGGCCGGTACGCACTCCTCGTCATCATCACCCGAGAGCGAGAAGGAGCACTCGCGTCTTGTCGTCATCCGTCGACAGACGCCTGACCTCTAGCTTCCTTCTCTTCACATCTTCAACCATCTCTGAAGTACCAGAAGGTTCGGAACCCAAAGTTTTTTTCAACTTTGCAAATCCTCCCATTTTCCGTGCAGTCACTTTTGTTTTCGTTTTTCCCGAACCGCTGAATGGTGCAGGGCCGCTGGACGGAGCCGAGTCGGGCTAAAGGCGCGGTGGTGGTCGTAGTGCTGTGGCGAAGAAGGCCACCGAGCCCGAGATGGCGGTGGAGGCAGCTGGAGCATCCTCCTCGCTCAACACCATCCAACTCTCCTTCGCCCCACGCACCCGTCATCGGGATCAAACTCACCGTACGATCACCCGGCTTCCCTCTCATACATCCGGGGAGGCAAGTGCGTGCTCCTCCCGGGAATATCCGATCACGTGTCCACCTCCTCGGGTGGTGGTGTGGCGGAGAATGTCTCTCGCTCGTACGGACCACCCGCGAATCGTGCAAATCGTGCCTCGCCGATCTTCCTGTCGATCCTCGATGTTCTTTATGCGCGTTGCCCTCGTATTGTAATGACGAAGGCGACTTCTCCCACCGTCCGAGGTTAACTTTGTTCCTCCTTTCGTACGTATCAGTTGAATCGTACTCGAGTTCCTCACAATGGGAGGAGCGGTGCTCGTTGAGTATCCCGATACCGATGGCGACGAGTGGATTCCATCCACTCACCGGTGTTCACACCTGAACCCACCACTCACCGGAAAAAAAACAAGAAGAGAAAAGGTAAACAATTAGTCATCTACCATAACTTATGAAAAGAAAATAAAATCTTCATCAACTATTACTATACCAGGTGACACTTTGTCAACTGAATATTTTAGATCAGCATCTGAGTATACGCCGACCCTCATCTTATACTTCTGCATCTGAAAATTTTATAAAAAAAAACATTAGTTGCCTGGTAAGGTTACTCCAAGGTATTGAAAGAACTCTAACTTACTTCTATCTCAGCCTCTATCATGTCCTGCTGAGATCGGCACAGACGTTGAATAATAGCAAGTGTACCCCGCATCACCTCGTTGTCGTTCACCACCTGTCCTCCATATTGGATGCGGGGGTTCAAAAATATCTGCTGCAAGATTTTATTAGTTAACAACCGTGCATATAAGACAATTATTCAAATAAAAATAATTTTTTAACCAAGTTACTGCGCATGGACATCGCGGTGCAAGGTCTTGTCCCATCGGTCATCTATGATCTTCCACCACTTTTGTAACCTGCGGGATTTTTTTCTTTATTTTCGGCTTTGCCGGTCCCGACATCATACAACGTGCCCTATCCGGTCCCCGTCATCCGAGTCTACCAACCTCAAGACAACTACCGGTGGCTCGATACGATTGTCAAGTAGTAGGCAATCCTCTCCCAAAACCTCTCGTCGGTGATCTACTTCGACCCGACAGAATCTCCAAACCGATCTTTCTTGTCGTACGGGTTGTCCACCATATAGTTGTAATACTCCTCGCATCGCGCGAACCTAACCAATGCATGCCCGTGCCGGTGTAGACTCTCCAACGCAATGAAATTCGTAGCGCAAATCGAGTCGGACCGGGCCTAACAAGATTGCGCCCTCACGCGTGTGATCTCGTGATATGTAGCGAGGGCGGGGATGCGAATAAATAAAAGATGCGATCGTCTGCGCGCCGCCCGACAAGTGTGGATACACTCTTTTCCTTGCCTATATCCTCTAATATGAGATCTATGGAATGTGCTGCACAGGGCACCCAGAAGATGTGGTTCCTCTTCTCCATCAACTTCCTCCCAGCCGCCTTATACGATGGTTCGTTGTCGGTGACAACTCGAACCACATTGTCCTCCCCGATCTCCTCCACCACCCCATCCATCGTAGAAAATGAAGTCGGCATTTTTTATCTTCCCAGAAACATCTACCGACTTCAAGAATGGGGTCCCCTCAGAACAATACACCAAGAAGTGTATCATACTCCTCTTGGGAATACATGTCCCCCCGTCGCACAGAATTGTGCAACCCCTCTCCTTCCACCCCAATTTAAATCCATCCATCCACTCCTTCAACTCCCTGGACCTCCTCATCCGTGCCGGCGCCGTATACGTGTCCGCCTGCCGGGCTTGCAAACCCGGTCCCGGCCCGCACCCGCGGCATCCACCATTGTCCTGGAAGTAGGGCCGGTGGCCGCATGTCTTCAGGAATGCCTACATCAAGTTAAAAAAATTGGGATCGGGCTAAAATTAAGTTTAAGTAAATAAAACACAGATAATGTCAATTTTAATTTAAAAAGTGATACCTACATGTAAAACCATTTCACAATGTGGCGAACGACTCTCTTTGCAGCCGTTCCTGTTGCCTTCACCCCTTTCATCGCCTGTTTAATCCCCATCCGCCCGCACTCGTTTCTAAATAAATACTCGTCACTCGGTGTAAATCGAGTGCCGTGTAGAACGCTGCGGTGTGGCTCTCCCGTCTCACGGGGTCGGCCTTCGGTCCCGTGCCCCGAGGTCGGCGAGCCGATGCCGATCGGCCCAAAGCTGGTCAACTGCGGACCCAAACCCCTCCTCGCTCCCTCCTCCGTCCTCCTCCTCGACGAATGCGCGCTTGCTATCGTGCCTAGCACGTCTGGCTCGAGTCCGAGGACTCGTCCTCGCCTCGGCTCCGGCTCGGCTGGTGCCTTCCCCGCCTTTCTCTTTCGAGGTGTGCGAATCGCGGTCCCTCCTCCTCTCGGGAGTAGCTCGTCGCGCAACTCCTCTCTCGCTCGATCCTAACAGCCCCGTCGAGAGGCTCCACCTGCAGCCTCTCATCTCCTCACTCTTCTCCCTGGGCACCTTGTCACATTTCTTGACATTCCCACCTGTTCCGGCAATATGTTGTTTCAGCCGGAACACCCCCCCCCCCCCGTTCATCTTCTTCTCACACCATTTGCACTGTACCCTCTTCCTGACTGGGTCTACCATCTGCTCGTGTTCCCAACCCACGTCGGAAGCACGTGCTGGTGCTGCATCACCTTGATCGGTCATTGCTTATATCTGCAAAAATTGTAAACAATGCACTAAAAATGATTAGATAACATAAAAATTGATTTAGACGCTGTTCGAGAAGCGGAGACACCCAAGTAACACACCATTCGGTATGCTTTAAAGGGTTACGTATTTAGGAAATGGTCGTAAATTAACGTACGGGATATCCGGAATTTTTTCCGTGCAAAAAGGACTTAAACGGATAGTTCAAAACTTGGACGGACTTGTTCGGTCGGAAATCACAACGTTTAACGACGCTCAGACTCGTCGGAAACGCGTAAGAATGGACGTACGAAGTTTTCGGCGAAGAAATCTTACCAAAAACCTTACCAAGATCGAAGAAGAGCTTGAATCGGCGGAATCCCTTGAATACGTTGCTTGGAATCGCCGGAATCGCCGTCGGAATCGCCGGAATCGGTGGAATCGGGCCGGAATCGATGCTTGGATCGACGGAATCGGCCGGAATCGACACTGGCAGCTGGGATCGAGGCCGGAATCGCGCCGGAATCGCCGGATCCAGCTTCTGCCGCCGCGGGATCGATAGAATCGACCCCCGCGGGTCGATTCCCGGTCCAGAATCGAATCGGGAATCGAACCGGGCCGGTTGACCCGGTCTTCCGAAGGAATCGGTCGGGATCGACCGATTCCAGGCGATTCATACCGATTCCGCGGAATTCTTCTCGGAATCGGTCCTTCCGCCAGGAATCGGATCGGAATCCACCCGGAATCGGTCGGAATCGGACCGATTCCGCCGATTCTGCAATCCATGAGACCGCGTGAACTGGCAGCCGGGTCGGCCGCTGAGCCGACCGAACCACCAGGGGAACGTGGTGGCGCGAGAGTGGCCTCAGTTAAAAACCAGGGTGGGTCATGGCGGCTGCTGGTGGAGCTGCGCAACCGGCTGATCAGACGAGGCCCACGGGTGCTCGTGCCACGTCAACAGAATGGAGAGGGGGGAAGAGCCTGTGGGGCTCGTGGCTTATCCCCAATGCTCCCGATGGCACAGAAGAGTGGGCGGCCTTCGTCTTCCTGTGCGGCAGGTCTGGCAATTGCTGGAGGTGAACGGGAGGGCTGAGGTCTTGTCAGCGGTGGCCGGAGGCTCCGACGGTGCTGTCGACTACTTCTCCTCCCTTCTCCTTCGTTGCCATCGCCTAGGTCTGCCGGAATGGGGAAGCTGGGGGAGGTTTTCGACAGCCGGTGGGAGACTGGATTGGGGTACGGGCTCGCGCAGTCCAGCAAGGTGGAGGGGGTTCGGTGGACTCCGTGAGGGGCCGATAGGTCTGTGGGGAAGGGTTGCACCGTGGAGGGGAGCCGCCAAGACCGGAACTGGATGTTTAGGATGTGCGTGGTGTGGACGGGTACTGGAAAGGGGGGGTGTTGCAAGGCTTCCAGCAGGGGGTGAGAGGGCTGTCGTAGGGTTGAGGGGAGGTGAGGAGATGAAGCGGGATCTCCAGATGACCTAGGGGAAGGGTTGACGAGGGTTGTTGACAGAGGTCGGAAAATCGAACGAGATAGGGGAGGGCCAGAGGGGGCACTGAACTTAGTTCCGGAGGTGAAGAGAAACACTAGGAGGGGGAAAGGAGGACCAGGAGCACCCGGGAGCGGGAGAACGACATCAACGTTGGATGGAGAGTAGATTGACGGAGAGGAAGGGGCAACAGAAGGGAGGAGACATTCTTCTCTTCTTCAAACATTCATCATTGTCTCTTTCTACTACTTGGGCTCTTTAAATAGAGTTGGACATTGCAAAATGGGAACCCTAGAAGACTAATTACATACACGTCCTCTAAAGGACTAAAATAAAAAAGGACTCAAAAGACTCTAAATACTCAAATAAAAATACATAAAAATAAAATCTAACACTACGAAATAAAAGAAATAACCAAGTTGTCTTCTCAGGAACCGGAAGATGCCGTCTCCGAACAAGTGGTCGATCCGGACCATACCGCTTCCATCATCACCTCTACACTCTGTAAAGCCTGAAGGAGTTTTAAGTAAACCTCAAAATTAGAGTCTCTTGGGTTCCAATGGGAGTTTACATTCCAAAACTATATTGTCACCCTCTCTCTACAACATTGTCTCATATTCTTCCTATTTATCCATACAAGTTCTGAATACCGCAACATCTGCCTGAAAAACGGAAATCATCCAGCCATCTTTCCAGCCAGAAGGTGTTAATCCCACCATTGTTATTCATCAAGCAAGCAGTCTTTAAGATGCCTTTTGCACACAGGAGATAAAGATCAACAAAAAGCAAGACAGCTTTTTCCTTGCAACTCAGTTGATCAATTCCCATAGCCATTTGCCAATAAGAGACAGCTTTACAATCTTACATTCTTGACACCCAAAGCACCATTTTTCTTGGCACATTGTTGGGCATTAGAAGCTTCCATGGTCAGCGGGCTACTCACTGATCAGCCCCTTCCCGTTTGCAGGTACACATTCTTGTGTTGTGGACAGACGAAGTGCTGGCATCAGGCTCATACAGTGGGAAGGGCAGTGTTGCAGCAAGAATCACACATAAAAGATAGGGTTTCAAGCAACGAAGTAGGGGGTGCTGTTGTTGCAAGGTGTGGATGGTTGGGGATGGGAGGAGTAAGATGGAGAGGGTGTTGATGGTGCTCTCAGTCTCCCAGCAAGGGCTTTTTCAGCTCTACGGGCCAGCTCTATCTCCTCTCAAGAGTGTAACATGATGATGGCTAAGATGATCTTCATTAATCTTAGAAACAGATGTTACTCAATTATTATGGGGTTTAGGAGGAATTAGGTTTAAACTGTAAGGAATGCGAGTTTTCAAAATATTTGTTATTATAGGCGTGTGATAAAATTTGCCGAGTAAACCAATAAGTTTATTACGAGGCTTGTCTGCCAAGTACACTACCTGTTCTTATATGGTTCATATATGATTAGTTGACCCTTCTTCGTTTCCTTTTACAATTTTTCACACCTCGCCTATCATCCTATCGAAATAACCAATTGATGTTTAATCAAGTTGTTGCCAAACACTTCTCTTGCTCGAGAGGTTGAATGTACAGTTTATTTTGATTGATTCCTTACTACTGTGATGTGTTCTTACTTGTAGGTTCTTATGTGACACATGAGACGAACCACTTCATCTACTTCTATTTGGACCAAAAGGCAATCTTGCTGTTCAAGTCGGGTTGAGCGCGATTGTTGAAGCCTACTGGAGCTAGCACTTGAAATGCTGTCTGAACCTCTTGTTCTCAGTGTCTCTCATCATGTGTTATGTAAATTCCATATCAGATGCCATCTTAACCTCGCGTGAAACTTAAGTCTTATTTTTAATGCTTTTTTTATCTTTGTCCGCATTCCTCTTGTCTGGGTTTCTGCCGGGTGGATAGTAGATGAATCGAAAAGCTCAAAAGCGACCAGCTATTATATTGCCTGAAGGTGAAACAAAACAAAAAAAGGGCTGGATGTAGTGTCGTGAAAAAGTTTTGATAAATGATGCCCGTTGGTTTTTTAATAGATACACACTGGTATTGGTGGATACATCCAGGCTATGAGCAGGCCTGTAAAGCTTAGAATTAGTTGTTTTTTCATGGTTGTCAAGACGACAGTGTGACCAAAGCAACCAAGAGTCTCTTTACCGCTCAAGTGTTTAAGCACCTGCTTGCGCAGTAAGACCAGTTGGGCGATCCACAATTGGTCCACCAGATAGAACAAAATAATGAGGCATAACTAGACAAACTTAATTATTTGACTCAAACAATCAATAAATTGATGTGACCATTTTACAGACTAGTATGTGGCAAATCTTTCCAATGTGAGAAAGAATGTGGCAAATTTAGTAACATCACATCTTATAAGTTCTTTCTTTTTTGTTTCTTTCCTTGTATGAATAAGCAAATGAGTATGGTTGTATAGATAACATGTCCACTTCCTAGCCTTTGAAATAGTACCTGCATGGTGCATAGACTTTTATTTTTCCAATGTCTTCTGACATGAGATCAAGACTATGCACCGCATATGGTGTGCAAAATTAATTTTTTCTTTTCTATATCAACCATTTTTCTGCAGCAACATTACAAAATGCATTGTTTGTAATAACTTGAATAACATTTTTTTACTTACATTCTTAATCATTTTGTCCATGAGTTCATATAAAAGGATAGCATCTTCATTTCGGTCGGATACATCAAAGGATTCTATAAAATATGTTCTCTTTGGATAATTTACCAAAAAAATAATCAATTTTCTTTGTCTCTTGTTGGTCCAACAATCACACATGATTGTATATCCATACACTTTTCAATATGTCAAATATTCATCGTACATTTGTTTTGTTTTTTCAACTATCTTTTCAAGAAGTGGCATTCTCAATGTATGATAACTAGGTGGCTTACAACTTGGTCTAACATTGATTGCTTGTTTTAACATGACCTCAAAATTTTTTTAATTTTGAAACATTAAAGGTATTCTTTATTCAAAAAACCATCTAGTCACACACAACTCAAATTTCATTCGTCCTTCTTTCTTAATTTTCTCTCGCATGTACTTCGAAATGTCTTGCTACTTCTTACATTAACAAATTGTTAAGCACTCATTATTGTAAATAAATTTATTGGGCTCTTAGTGAACTTGCTTGTATCTTCTGTTTATACACTCTTCTTACTTAAAGAGGAGTCTTTATATGATGGTGCTAGCTCTTTTTCTTATTCATTATCTTTGTGCATTGTAGAGTATCTTATTTTTCTTTCCTTGTTTGTGTTTTGCCATTGAACGTTTCATCTTCTATCTCTCTTGTTGTCTTTAGACATTTCTTGACATTGGGGTAGCCTTCAAATAAATATTTGTTGTCTTTTAATACCACTCTTTGAGACTAGTCCCACATAAATTACATTTTTTCTTAGTTTATTGGTGTCATCCGACTAATATCCATATTTCTATTCAAGGTTTTTAGATTTTGCCATCTTCTTCTATTCCATCTGATCCAATCCAACTATCGGCATATTAATTGAACCTGAACCAGATGCATCAATTTCTTTCACTGTTCCACACAACTTGGAACTTGCACAAGCAGCATCGATAAATATATTTCAAAATTTAGAGAAAACAAAACTGGAAATAAATAGTAAATCGTCTTTCAAACAATTATTCAAAATCAGTCAAAATGGCAAAAAAAGTTGGAAATAGCAAAGGAGGGATTTAATGGGGATCAGAATGATGACCAAAGGTGGCGATCCGACACTAGAAGTGTTGAACTATCTTCCCCGCCTTATCAGTCGGGAAGACAGTGGCCGATACATACATTTTGGTCTCATTAATATGTGTGCTATTTATATATACATACATTTGAAATATCATATGTCTAAGGTATAACTTGTAGCACACATCTACATTGTAGACATACTAGATTGGCCTAATTGTAGAGCATACATCTTTCATTTATATGGATAGTACTTGTTTTCGACAAGTGAATCAATCTTTGCTTTTGGTAGAAGTTGGCACCGCTTTAGGACCAATGCGTTCCATCGTTGGCGCGCACATGGTCTTCTAGCAAGATGTTTCTAGTTAGTGGGAGTTTCTAAAATAATTTTTCAAACTTTTGTCGTTTTCCCAAGTGTCCATCCCTGCAATAGGATGTGTACAGACCAACACAAAAAGTCATCAACAATGAGGTCTCCTAACACTAAAGTTATTGTTAACCCATGCACATTTATTATAGTGACCTAACTACAAGCACCGTGCTGACCAAACACCTTGAAGAGTATGCTCGCCACAATGACACCATGCTTATATATTTAATGACCTTACGTGCACAATTAATGACTTTAATTGCACATTTAATGCTATTGTTAGCTAAAGACATCTTGTCGGTCAGATACTTTGACAAGTCAACAACAATGAGGTCTCCTAACACTAATGTTATTGTCAACCCATGCACATTTATTATAGTGACCTAACTACAAGCACCGTGCTGACCAAACACCTTGAAGAGTATGCTCGCTGCAATGACACCATGCTTATATATTTAATGACCTTACGTGCACAATTAATGACTTTAATTGCACATTTAATGCTATTGTTAGCTAAAGATGTCTTGTCGGTCAGATACTTTGACAAGCCAAGGCTATGTTGTGGTTACCACATCTTTGGTACGATGTTCGTACTTGCACACGATCTCATTAATGACCAATATGGATGCATCCCTCGCAGGAGACGCCTCCTCTACTACATGTGTAACCGCAAAGTCGCTTTAACATCACATAAGTCAAACCTAGATTTCGGAGGTATGGGTTAGATTTCGGGATTTCTCCTATAAAAAGAGGAGGCCCCCAATGTTTGGGAGGTTCAGAAGTTTTGTCAAAGGCTTCGGAATTTTATCTTAACCCTCCCCCCCACGCCCCAACTAAAAACCATCTTAAGCCTTTCTCTCTCACCACCATAGCTATCCTCACATCATCCACAAAAGGAGAAGCCACTCCCAGACCGCACAGAGGCTCTGCTATCATCCGTTCTCGTCACGTGGGAGTTGAACAGGAGTTGTTCCCCTCCTCCCCGATTGTGATCAACCAGAACTCTTCATCCAGTTCCTACCAAGGAGATGAAGGCGTTCTATCGACAAGGTGCACGTGCCACCTAGGTAGGACACTTTCACTCCCAGTGAGTAGACCGCTTTGGTCTTTCTTTAGCATCAAGGCTATTCATGCATCAATTTTTTTGTTTTGCGGTAAAGTTGTTGTGTCTTCTTTGTAGTTAAATTCATTTAGTTATTTAACCATTCAAAATGCCAAAAGAGGGGGGAGCATTGGGAGCCTTTCCCAGTCTGATTCATTTCTCACCTCTTGTGACTTATGTTTACTTCAATGGCAGATCCTTCGCCTCGCCTCAGTGTTAATCCTCGTCACGTTTTCCTTTGTTTTTGATCTGCCTTAAGTTCACTTCAGGTTGCAAAGATATGTTAAATATCAAGTTTCAAGCTCTTCTTCCTTAACCGGCCATGGAAGTGGACGTTGGAACCTAACACCTCCCTGTTAATAGGTGTAACACCAATCAATCATTTATTTTCACTTGTCTTTGCTTCCAACTCGATCGAAACCCTAGTTCCTGACATTCACACCCTAACCACATCCACCATGCACCATGAGAGCACCTCACAACGGGACACACATATATCACATATGTAATAAATTAAAATAGATGATCATGAACTTAAACTTAAATTATGCAATACCAAAGTCAGAACGGTATACACCTAAAAAGAGATAGCATATACTGTTGATATAGATGTGCCACCACTTTTTGAAAAATGCTACTCCAAGTGGTCATGCTCTCTTCTTCTCTATGAACCGACATTTCTTGTCATTATAGTCGGTTTAAGGGTACGCAGACCCATAAATGTACATATCTCAATAAAAAATCTTAGTTTTAACCAAGGAGACATAAATGAAAAGAGGTAAAATTTACAATTAGCATTGAATAGATAGAGGAGACATACAAGTCTCAGTAAACACATTCACATAATTTAAATACCATCGTATGATTAAACACCGATGTCCATGATCACTATGTATTCACATAATTAAACATCACTTGAATGCAATGAGAATACATGATAATTATACGATATAACATTTTTACCATAAAATTATAATTTATAAGTTTTGAAATTCTCAATTTCATGTTTATCGTATTTTTCAAGAAATAAATAAAATAATTTATATGAAATAAATAAGCACCTCTAAACAATTAAGAACAATCATGTAATCCCAAAATTGTACCAAGTGTATAATTAATATTGTAATAATCATTCTACAAAATCATATTTTACAAAAATAATTTAGACATTAATTTCAAAGTTAAGATTTTAAAATAATTTTAAAACTTAACTATGATTGATTTTATGATAATAGGGTTTAAAACTATCTTACAGATCATTAAACTCTTTAATAATTCATTAAATAGTATTCCATAACTTAATATAATCTTTTTGTTTTTTTTGTATTTTCTAAATTTTATTTGGTTTTTAAACAATTTTAAAACAAATAAAATGTTATCGAATCATACCCAATTCTAGAAGATCCGATGATTGGATCTGTTGAGGGAGTTGCCCAAGCCCCCTTTTATATATATGTATATATATATCGCAGTGCACATCACCTCCCAATCGTGCGTAACAGCTATGTTACGGTGTTGTCGCACATTGAGCATGGTCACGCGCATCTACACGTGCGCCCCACGCACCGCGGTAAAAATGGCTTTGACTCGCACCTAAATGTTGTATCTACAAGGGAGTGACTAACTAGGTCTTGATGGACCCAATTCCTGTCTCTTCTTCACCCGATTATGGATTAAATGGAGGAAACGACATGGTTTTGGAAACCCACTCCAAATTTGGACTCTTCACGTTTGGAAAAATAAAAATAATATTTTGAGTTCTCATCAAATAAGGATTCCAAATCTAGTGTATTCTCTCCCTAAAAAAATTCCAATCATCAGGAATAGGGAAAACAAACTGGCGCCACTCTAGAGGACATCGCCGAAAAACACCAAATACACCCCACTTCACCATCGTTCGACGCCAAGAAAGTTGGGTAAACACTAAGGCCCTGTTTGGTATGGGGATAAATTAGGATAGACCTGGTTTATCCCCAATCCCCTGTTTGACACACACTTAAAAATAGGTTTAACCTGGATTAAGTTAATCCAGGTTATCCTCAAAATTAAGGATAAGTACAGGGATAAATCATCCCATCTAATACTTGGGATATTTTACTCCCAAAATAACATTTCGAGGATACGATGTGGAGCCGGGAGCCGGCAGCCGGGAGCCGGGAGCCGGGGGGGCTCCGCTCTCCGCGGAGGGGGGTTGGGAGCTGGGAGCTCCGGGGGGCGTCTGCGGGGGAGGGGGGCCGGTGTCCTCCCATGTCCGCGGGCCGCCGAGGGGGGGGTGTTCTGCGGGAGGGGAGCTCCGGGGGGCGTCTGCAGGGGGAGGGGGGCCGGCGTCCTCCCATGTCTGCGGGCCGGACAGTCGGGAAATCTCAAAAACCCTCGCAGAATCCTACGCGGCGGCGACCTTCGCGGCCGACGGAGGAGGGCGAGACGCCATGGGCGGCTCCTCCAGACTATTCGTGTTGCTCTCGTCGCGCTTCCCTCGCCTCGTACCCGCGGCTCTCCTCCTCCCACTTCTCTCGCCCCTGCTGTTCTCCTCTCGACATGGCTTCCCACCGCCTTTGGCTCGCGCCAATCTTTGCCATCCGCCTTGTACGGTTCCCGCCGCGAGCTTCCGCAGCTTGCCGCAAGGCATATGCACACCCCTCGACACCGTCGGTATGAACATCGGCGAGACATCCGCCGCGCCCATTTATGCCTTGGCTTCCTTCAATCGGGCCGGAGTGGTTGAGGCTGGTGGAGCATTTGATCGCCGGTGGCTTCCTCGGACAGGCGGGTCTCTGTGCCCCTTGCTGTTGAAGAAGACGAAGACGCATTCTCAGCGTCGGAGGAGCTTCCGGAGGAGTTCAGAACGCTGGCTGGGGCGTGCCTTCTATACGCTCGACAAAGGCCTGATCTGTTGAGGTGATTCTCGCGGGATGAACGCCACCTTCGAGCAGATTCAAGTTCTTGTTTTGATTTTGTCCGAATTAATGAAGACATCGGACCAAGATACAATTCGAGGATAACCTTATATTTTTAAATTTATTTTTATTTATATATTTAAATAGAATTTTAAATTTATTATATAAATATATAAGTTGAATAAGATATTTATGAATATGTTATGAGTAATAAAATAAGATAATATAAACAAGATAAAAATATAAAAATATAGGGTTATCCTCGAATTTATTGTTAACCTACCAAACATAGGATAGGGTTATCCCTAAATTTATCCTAAGTTAAACCAAACATGACGAGGATAGGGTTAACTACAAGGATTGGTTTATCCCTATCCCCATTAAATTTATCCCGATACCAAACGACGCCTAAGAAATCATATTCTTCATATTTTAAAGTCTTCATAAGGCTTGCAACTCCTCCATAGGAGTATTTCAAAGATCCCCAATTTTAGAAGTCGATGTGCAGCATATCCTCCGGACGTTGTACCAGACTCTTCGGTGATCCAAAATTCAAACAAATGGTGATGTTGAAAGGCTCATGTCAAAATAATCTACCAAAACCAACCAATCTCAAAATTGCATCAAATACAATTTTTGGTTTCCTTGTTAAAATAGAGATTTAGATTTGTACAATTTTAATAAAAAATAAAATATATAAAATAACATCGATTCGACACTGGTTTCAACTGAGATTTCAACTTGACTCTGATATCACTGTAAAGAATATCACAGTCATAATTTCAATTAGAACTGAACACCTAAAATTTAAAACTGGATTTGATTGGATCGAATATATCTTTGCAGAATTCAACCAATCCCAAGATCAGAGACAAATGAGAATATGACACTTTGTTTTTCAAACCGCCTAAGCACATGGCCTCTAGTAGTATCCATATAAATTTCTTCCATATACAAGTTTTCTTTTGTGTCAGATTTTTCGACTCATCTCATATAAAGTCTATCATAGAAAAACGTATTCTAAAGAGAGAGGAAATAGAAAGAGGTTAGTCACAAAATTGGTTTCCTTGGTTTGATAAAATTTGGTTAAATTCACTTATTTTTATATAAAAATTGAATTTTTTATGTAAGAGTTTGGAACCTTTTATATCACACATCAGTATATTCGAATTCTTGATGTTCTATCTTAATAACTTTATGACTAAGAATATTTAGATCATATATCTTTAGATAATTGATTTCATCATCATGATCTTATCATAATTCAATCATCGCACGTGATCAATGACTTCATTAAAATATTTGTATCTAATAAAAATTAGTAACAAATATGTATTATTTATATTGAACGTGATATTTTTTCAAGAAAAATTGATTCATATCATATATGATGGACTCGTAAGACATACATTTTTATCACTATTGTTACAATATGATAGATGCCACTCTTCTATCCTTAGATATATTCAAGGGATGTTAATCACAAAAATTTTCTTTAAGAACAACATTGGGCGGTTACTGATATCACAACAATATGGCACATACAAGTCTGAATTTTGTTTTAACAACAAAAAAATACTAATTACCGAGAAAACTTGGGAAGGAATCGGGGGTATAGAGGAAGAAATGGAAGAAGAAATAGATCTGGCTATGGTGGTTATAATAATTTTGATAGAAATCAATACCAAAATAATACCCAATTGTTTAATCGGGGTTAGAATAATGTGCAATGAGAAGTTAATGTCTGTCAATTATGTGATCGTAGAAGGCACATGGTTTTAACTTGTCGAAAGATATTTGATATCAGTTTCAGAAACAATACTAAATTTGTGAACACCTAATTACTTTAATAAATTTTTTAACATTTTGATGTTAATGTGGCAGTTAACATGAATTCTGTTAATTTGACTATTAATTCTAACTACTATCCAGATTTTGGAGCCCAGCATCGTATGATCCTTGATATTGGACTATTACCAAATCCAGTTCCTTATTATGGTTAAGATAAAGTGTAACTTAGCAGTGGTGAAGAATTGTTTATTGTTCTGATTGACTTATCATGTTTCTTATTTAGCTAAGAACTAGCTTGTTGTCGGAATCATCTCAGTTTATCAAAGATAATATTGTATTTTTTGAATTTTTTCTTCACCACTGCTTTATTAAGGACATCAAAACTCAAACAATGTTATACCAAGATCGCAATATTAATGGACTCTATTATCTAGATACCAGAGTTAATGTCTCTCCCGAGGGGTTCTCAGCTGAAGCAAGGTCAACTTGCACAATTGACTTGGTCATCATGCACTAGAAGTAAAACTATCCGTCAAGTGCTTAGTAACATTGGAACACCATTTAATACCAATAAACAGTTCTTTTGTTTTCACCGTGCTGTAGCTTAGAGTCATCATCAACATTTTTCTCGTTCAACTCATGTTTCTAAATACCCTCTAGAAACTTTTACTTCATATGTATGGGGTCTGTCACCTCGTATATGCTATATATATGCTATATCACTTTTATAGAACATTTTAATTCCTGTTGCTAGTTTTATTCCCTTGCACAGTGAGTGTTTCTGGCTTTTCTACATTGCAAACAATAGGTTGAGAATTTATTATCTAAAAAGATAAAATATTTTAGAAGTTATTAAGGAGGTGAGTTTCGTAAGCTCTCACACTAATTTTCAAAACATGGAATTATCCATCGTATTGCTTGTCCTTATGCATACTCATTATTAGAATGACATATTTGAAAAAAAGCATAGACATATTGTAGAAGCTTGTCTTGCAACGCTGAGCAATGCGAATTTATCTTACAATTTTTGGGATGAGGTAGCAACATGTACAGTTTATTTGATAAATAGACTAACCACACCGATTTTGCAAAATCTTTCACCTTAAGAAACATTATTTGACAAACCACCGAATTATAAGTTCTTAAGGACTCTTGATTGTGTTTGTTTTCCCCCATTTCAGGCCTTATAATCAGCATAAAATTCACTTATCGTCTGAGTATCTTTCTAGGATATAGTCAAAATCACAAAAGTTATTAATGCTATTTATCGAGGATCGGATGAATATACATTTTTGCAATGTTATGTTTGATTAAGCAACTTTTTTCCTTCGGCATTCTTCAAAGATCTGTTAGTCAAAGCCACCTCTCCTTCCACTTTGTCTTTGCTTGTCTCTGTGATTCATTCTACTATCACATATAAGAATGTTCCAGAAATTGATAGAATAGTTCACTTAGAAGATAGCATACATATTGGTCATCCTCTCAGCATAATTCACCAATCTCAGACATTGCTATTCCAAGATAGAATGAGTCGCCAAGTTCAACCTCTTTACTGTTTAAACCAAGGAAGGTGGGGTTGGGAGTCGGGACTGGGTCGGGACGGGATCGGCCGGGGTCGCCAAAAAAAATAATAAAATATTAATTATGAGGTCGGGGTCTTGGGGTCGCGACCCGGGTCGCGACTCGGCGAACCATGGTTTAAACATCAGTCCTCCATAGAAATTTCAGTCTTTTGGGTAAATTATGAAGGAAATAGAACTTGTTCTGTGACATAAACATTCTAGATATGCCTTAACCGTAGCAAAGCAGTTGGATGTTGAACCCACAAGCTTTAAAGTGGCAAATCGAGATTTGTTATGGCCAAAAGCTATGTTTGAAGAGTTCTCAGCTTTACAGCTTGAATTCTCAGAAGAAAAAAAATCAGATATCTTCTAGATATTCAGGTTCAGCAGCCATCAAAAGTGCATTTGAGCCAACAACAATAAATTTTTGATTTCTTACTTAAGTCTCATCTACGAGTCTTAACCTTTTACAACACCTATAACTGCAAGAACTGCAGTTTCACAGAATGATGGTAAAATGCTTTCAGATCCAACTTCATACCAAAATGTTGTTGGCTTATTACAGGATGTTACAATTACCTGGCCAGATGTTACCTATGTAGTTAACAAGGTATGTCAATTTTTTGTAACTCCAAATGACACGTACACATGAGTACTCTTGTCAAAAACTTTATCCGTTATCTTAAAGATCCAAATCAGTATGGTATAAATATTAAATCGATTGAGCTGGTTGTTCTAATGCCATAAGTGGCTTTGGTGTCTTCATGGGATCAAATCTGGTTACTTGGCCGGCAGAAAAACCACCCATCATAGCAAGATTAGTAAGGGATGAGATCAATGGCATTGGGGACCATTCAGTTCGTTGAAGAGTTAAACAGGTGCCCGTGAGAAATCCACCAACCATATGGTGCAGTAATATTTCTGCGATATACTTGAGATTAAATGTGATTTTTAAGGCAAGAGCTAAACATGTAAAAGTCGATTTTCATTCCATTAGACGGTTGATGAAATAGATGATGTCATTACCGGGCCTCTTTTCCAACCCAACCAATTGAATTTGTCGGAGACATGTTTAAATGTGACCTTCCCGTACGTGCAGTGCAACTCGAAGGGGGCGTGAGTTTTTCCCACCTAATTTCAAACTATTTTTCTCGTCTTCTCTCTGTCTCTGTTCTGGAGAGATTTTCAGCTTTGTCCCTTCAATTCGCCGTATCATTATTTCCCCCCGCCTCCTTGGTAGGTGTGTAGGATGGAGCCGGTGACTGGCTGGGTGCCATCCTCTGCAAATTATTGTTTATCCCCGTCTCCTGAGACGTCGTCGACAGCGGCAGCAGCAAGTCCGGGACATAGGTTATCCCGGTGGGCTCGATCCATTCCCGTCCTTGGAGGAAGGCGTCCGCCGTGTACAGTCGCGCCTCCTCGGCGCCGATCTTCTTGATCCCCTTCCATGTGACTCGCTTGCCGGTGGGTGCGCCGGCGCCCCTGTTGTCGAACTCGGCGTAGTAGCAGGTGTCGAGGGCGAAGTCGCCCACCCACGGGAGCCACCCGTCGGGCTGGATGAGGTCGCCTATGTCGGACTGGACGACGAAGGTGCGGGAGAACTCCTTCCAGGGGCGGCCCAGGTAGGAGGGCAGCCTGGTCCTTTCCGGGTAGTAGTCGGCGTCGGCGGCGATGGTGCTGTTGTGGATGACGATCCCGGTGGGCTCGCGAACGTCCTTACGGCCCTGGGCGGTGACGATGTTCTTCTGCTGGGCCATGGGCTTGCGGACGAGGATGAGGCAGTTCTGGAACACGACGGCGGCGTCGCCGAAGATGAAGTCGACGGTGCCGGAGACGGTGCAGTTGGTGTAGAACTGGCGTTTGGCGTGGACGTAGAGGGTGTCCTGGTAGGCGTCCATGCGGCAGTTGTAGAACAAGGCCTTGTCGGCCCCCACCCGCAAGGCCACCGCCTGGTGCTTCTCCGGCCCCGCCGTGTTCTCGAACCGGATGCCCTTGGCGATGAATCCGGTCGCACTCACCGCTGCGTACATGCGGCAGGTTCATGCATGCTAATTACACTGGGTCTACCTAAAATGACGACGGGTGACCCTTAAAGTGCATATCACCTCATACACCTATACGCAAGAGGGAAGTCTCTCGATCACCAACTCGAAAGAGCCACATGCCCCCTTAGTCGAAAGAGCCAGCTGGTACCCCCTTAGTCAATTAGTAATATGTTTTCTAGTTACTAAAGCTATTAAGTGATGCATATAACTACTAAATCTACCATTTTTTAGTTACTAACTCTTTCGAAGTATTTTTAGGGTCTTTAATAATTATATACACATTTAGTAGTATTTTAGAGGGCTAGTAATTCAAAAAATAGTAGATTCAGTAAGTATATGTACTATTAATTAGCAACCATAGGAGTAATTTAGTAATTAGAAAAAAATTATTAAGTGGTTGAGGGGAGGGCATGTGACTCTTTCTAGCTGGTGATTGAGAAATTTCTCTCTTGTGAGTGTATGAGGTGGTTTGCACTCATCATTTTAGAGAAGTTGCGCAATCTTTGATCAAAGAGTTTGGATAACTTGAGGAAAGTGGTGGAGGGAACATCTTCTACTCTCTCGCGAAAAGAAAGCGAGACTCATTGTGTTTAAATAGTGATTTGACTTAAGACAACTTAAACTATCATGTAAATATCATTTTGTTGTGAGAGAGTGAAAGAGAGTGAAAGGTGCTCATTTTACCATCCTCCTCAGGTGAAGAGAATTCCTAATCAAATACCTCCACAAGTACCCTTTCCCCACTTAACCAGGGTTACTATGTTAGCGTCGCACGCAGAGTCACCATTTGGGAGGAATTAGCATCTGATTGGAAACTGATAATTCTAATATCACGATAGAGAGATTGATTATATTATAAGATACATATAATTTTATATCAAAGTAAGTAAACCTGATCTAGTTCACTCGGAATGAATTATGCTAGCTATAGTACGTACTCACCGACGGTGGCGGTCTTGAAGGTGGGTGTGCCGTCGACTACGTTGAGGCTGCCGGTGATGGTGGTCTTGTCTGGGCCGTCCCCGACCAACATCAGGTTGGTTTGATTCCCATCTATCCACACCGTCTCCTTGT
Organism: Cryptocoryne crispatula var. balansae; assembly: GCA_036172225.1. Classification (NCBI taxonomy): domain Eukaryota; kingdom Viridiplantae; phylum Streptophyta; class Magnoliopsida; order Alismatales; family Araceae; genus Cryptocoryne; species Cryptocoryne crispatula. The sequence continues at coordinate 9,729,618 of CM069919.1, forward strand.
AGACGCCTTGCTTGATGTAGAGGACGAAGCTGTCCGACTTCTTCTTGTCTATGGCTAAGAGCGCCTCGTTGATGGTCTTGTAGTCTCCACTCCCGTCCTGCGCCACCGTCATGTTGGGCTTCACCTCCTGATCCGGCCCTGCCTCCAGCACCCTCCTCTGCCTGGCGTCCGCCCACTCCGGGAAGCCGCCGCCGCCTATGGGCGCCACCGGTGGGCCCTTGGCGAGCAGCTTTCGCTGGAGGCTGGGAACCTTGAAGTCGTCGAGGACGGCGGAGGCGTCGTCGACGATGGCGAGGGCGTTGCGCGTCAGCTCCATGGACAGGTTCATGGCTTTCCGCATGGACTCCCCCGCGTCGCCGGCGGTGGTCTCGAAGCCGTCCAGGCAAGTCTCCTCGTAGGTTATGGCGGCGCTGAGCCAGATCTTGACGTCGTGGATGGCCTTGACGAGCTTGGAGGCGTCGAAGGGAGAGAGCTGCTTCATGGAGTTGGTGATGTCCTCGACGGCGTAGTCCAGGAGCTCCTGGCAGTTCTCGAGGGCGTGGCCGATCCGGGGGTCGTCGGTCGCCGCCCTCAGAACCTCCGAGTGGTTGAAGACCTCGCGAAGATGCTGGATGGTCACCAGGAAGACGAGCTCCATGAGCTGCTGCGGGTCGGTGGTGTTGCCGCCGGCAGCCTCCTTGAGGGTATTCGCGCACGAGTCCTTGAAGTCGGTGGGCTGGCAGATAGCCACGATCGGCTTCATGGATTCGTTCATCCTGTCGTAGCCGTCGTCGTCCGATCCGGCGCCGCCGTTGCGGTTGCGGCCGACGCTGACGGCCACGCCCACCACCATGGCTACCAGAACTACGGAGGATATGCCCATGACGGCCATCCTGTTCTTCCTTCTTCTCTCCCTCATCTGGTTCCCGGCGACCTGGCCGTAGCCCTGCCTGCACTGCATTTTCTCTGCTCGACAAAATCTCTCTCTCGATCTCTCAATCGTGCCTTTCAAGTGTCGACGTTCATTTCCTGGTATTCACATCCATCTACGCGCACCGGCGTGTGGAGGGCCGGGACGGGGATCGCCGGAGGTGGGACAAGGGGCTTACGTGAAAGGAGAGCCCCATGTTATTGTTATATATTGCTATGGTAGGAGAGCAGATCAAGGTGGGAGGGCGGCCATGCATGCGACGGAGCCGAGAGAAGAGCTATTTCGGGGGGGTACGTACGTAGATGGTGGTGGTAGAAGAACAGACTGCTTTTTTTAGGGTTTTATTCTCCCAGCTTGGGTGACTACAACATCCGAAGATTTTATCAGAGATAACGAGGACTTCGGACCTTCAATGCCCGGGTAGATTGGGATAGAAAGTCAATCTGTGGTCTCTCCTCGCTTGTCTAACCGATTGACAACAAAAATATCATCTGATCGATTCAGCAGCACTTCTCGTTTCTTTTCTTAGGATGTGTTCGGTTTTGGGTCTCTGTGGAGAAAAATTATGGATTAATTTTTTATCAAAATTTTAAAATTGTAGATTCTGTACGTAATGATTGATAACCTGGATATATGTATTTTTTTTCTTAAAAAGTTTTTAGAAGTTGAGAGAGCGGGGAATGGATGGGTTTATCTGTCTCTTTCTTTAATTAGGATATAGGTTTAGTCATTACAGTCTAAAAGCAACAAAAAAAAGATAGTGTGCTTTTGGATGGGATTATGAATGATTGGCTAGTGATCTGTTTTAGTGATATTCGAAATCATAATAATAAAAGCGCTCTGGAGTTAAGGTATATATCTAGCTAGAGATTCGTAAGATCCTCTACGTACGCACGCTTATTTAGCCAGAATGCCTTGCAGTGCTTGCAAGGGCGCCACCTAATTAAGATGACTAAGCCACATATTCAGCGTCGTTGCTATGAATGAATGGCACAATCGCACTAATTGACAGCACATCCGATTTTCATTGATAAAATAAAATAAAAAAATATTGCAGCAGAATATATATGCACTTAGTTATGGTATGTGGCCATTTTCTTGAACCCACTATGTTAACAGAGAAATCTAATGCTCTAGCAATCTAATAATAATCAGTACCATATGGTGCATGACATTTGATGAGTAAATTAGAACTAATGTGATGTTTATGCGTATTTTAATGGTCTAATAATTAACGCTGGGTATTTTAATTTATGAAAGGAACAAGCACCACGACCATGATATATTTATATAGAGAGAAGTAAAAAACGTAATTAAAAAAAAGAATAATGACAGTAATTAGGAGGCTGTTTAGGGTATAAACCTGCGGCTCTCTTCCTCTGCTTCCGTGCGTGTCTCCCCTCCTCCCGCTGCCAACTACTCGGCCGGTGAACGCCCTTAACGGGGCCGGGGGGTACAAAACGCCGGCAGGAGGGAAGCTCCGCCCGGCCACCTCCTCATCCCCCTCCCAAGCGATCCCGGCAGGGGATCAGGAGACGCCTGCGCCGCCTCTTCCTGCGCCTGATAGAAGTCCGAGATCAGTAGCGCCGCCGGCGAGGTCGACAGGCTCCGGCAAAGATGGCCGCCGGGGCTTGCAATGCCGGTGGTGCCTCCGGGGAGACCCACGGGAAGAAGAAGAAGGCCGCCATCCTGGCCCTCTGTTCCGTGCTTCTCGTGGCCTTGGTGATCGGCGTCGCCGTCGGTACCCGCAGCCACCACGTGGAATCATCCTCGTCGTCGCCGGGGTCCGACGAGGGGAGCTTGTCGGCGAACGTGAAGTCGATCGCCTCCATCTGCCAGCCCACCGACTTCAAGGAGGCCTGCGTCAACACGCTAACGGCGGCTTCCGGGGGCAACGTCACGGAGCCGGCGGAGCTCGTGAAGCTCGCCTTCAAGGTGGCGATCGATCAGATACACGACGCCTTCAACCAGTCCAAGCTGCTCGAGGAGGCGTCCAAGGACCCCCGGACGTCCTTCGCCCTGAAGAACTGCCAGGAGCTCCTCGACTACGCCGTGGACGACCTCCGGCGCTCCGCCGAGCAGCTGGGCCACTTCGACCTGGCCGAGCTGAACAAGGCGATAGAGGACCTCAAGGTGTGGCTCAGCGCCGCCGTCACGTACGAGGAGACCTGCCTGGACGGGTTCCAGAACACCACCGGCGACGTCGGGGAGTCCATGAGGAAGGCCATGAACCTGTCCATGGAGCTGACGCGTAACACCCTCGCCATTGTCGACAACGTATCCTCCCTCCTCACCTCTTTCAAGATCCCCTTCTTCACCCGGAAGCTGCTCGCCGACGGGGAGGCGGCGCCGGCGCTTCTGCGCGGCGCCGGCGTCCCCGGGTGGGTCGACGCCAGGAGAAGGCGGCTCCTGGCTGCCGGCCCGGGAGAGGTGAAGCCGGACATCACGGTGGCGAAGGACGGCAGCGGGAAATACAAGACCATCAACGACGCCCTCCTGGCCGTGCCCAAGAAGAGCAACACCACCTTCGTCATATACATCAAAGCAGGCGTCTACAAGGAGAAGGTGGAAGTTGGCAAGAGCCTCACCAATCTGATGATGATCGGCGACGGGCCTACCAAGACCAGGATCACCGGCAGCCTCAACTTCATCGACGGCACTCCCACGTTCAAGACGGCGACCGTTGGTGAGTAGTTTTAAACCTGCTGATCAGACATATAAGTACCTAGCTAGCAACATGTGTTCTTCTTCCATTTAACTTGTAGAAATAAATAAAATTCTAATTTTAATCTTAATAGGATGGTTGGTTGCATGTTAGGTTAGATTTTTATTATAATTTTATATTTTTTAACAAAACTTGTTAAAAGGAATATTTGACTATCATTACGATTTCATATTTTTAAAGAGCTTTCTTTTTTTGGACAAAAATAAAGTGTCACATCTCTTTTTTTTCATATTATGGTCCCTCACATTATTTAGTCATATATAATATTCACTCCTTTTTATCATCACATCTTCTCCGACATGACAATTTTATGTTATTGATTAGTTCACACTTTATTTTAATATAATTTTTTATCATGAAAATGTCTAAAAATTTATAGTCCAACCAAACACCTTATAAATCTGCACACATATATATGTGATGATTTTTTTTTAAGCTAGCACGATTTAAAAAATACCTAAAATTAGCACACTTTCCCGGACGAATTGCCTTCTAAAACTAAGACACCACCTTCAAGGTTTTGAACCCAAGACCTCTCTCGCACAAGCACTTCTTCAAAAATAGTAGTTACTTGAGCCCGCCAAGTTGCTTCTTGACAAATAGCCACATAAATACATACATACATACATACATACATACTTATATATATGTATGCAGCCGTGATCGGAGACGGGTTCATAGCCAAGAACATCGGATTCGAGAACTCGGCGGGGGCGGAGAAGCACCAGGCGGTGGCGCTGCGCGTGCAGTCGGACAAGTCCATCTTCTACAACTGCCAGATGGACGGCTACCAGGACACCCTCTACGCCCACACCAAGCGGCAGTTCTACCGGGAATGCACCATCTCCGGCACCATCGACTTCATCTTCGGCAACTCCCCCGTCGTCTTCCAGAACTGCCGCATGCTGGTGCGGAAGCCCCTGAGCAACCAGCAGAACATCGTCACCGCCCAGGGCCGGAAGGACCGCCGCGAGCCGACGGCGATCATCCTGCAGAACTGCACCATCGCCGCCGACCCGGGCCTCCTCCCGGTCCAGGACAAGACACGGTCCTACCTGGGGCGGCCGTGGAAGGAGTACTCCCGCACCTTCATCATGCAGTCGCAGATCGACGGCCTGATCCACCCCCAGGGCTGGCTGCCGTGGATGGGCGATTTCGGCCTGCGGACCTGCTTCTACGCGGAGTTCGACAACCGGGGCCCCGGCGCCGCCGTGGCGCAGCGGGTGACTTGGCGGGGCGTCAAGAAGATCGACTACGCGCACGCCCAGAAGTTCACCGCGGAGAACTTCATCCAGGGCAACTCCTGGATCCGCCCCACCGGCGTCCCTTACATTCCCGGCTTGCTGCCGGTGACCCGTCCCTGAAAGCACCCGGGAGGAAGAGGGGGATCAGATGGACAAAGGTCAGTCTGTTGTCTTCTGTTAAGAAGAGGGCAGCAGGCTTTTCCTTGTAAAAGAACGCGAAACAAGACGAAATAAACACCACGACCTTATATCCGTCGGCAATTTGACTTCTACTCTTCATCTTGGTTCCGAGCGGGCGAAAGATGCCCAAGTAACGGGACTCACAAAAGACTATCTTAACAAAATATCGTATTTGAAAATCTAAATAAAATTAATAAGTTTGAAATAACAAAGTTTGAAAGCATAATTTCGAAACTAACATTATCAAAATTTTATTTTGGAAACTAACATAGTTTGACTGGAGTTGCTACCTAGTCGCTATCATAGGTAGGACTTCATCTCACCTCTCCTATCTTGCACTTATACATCCATATCCTCTCCCTCCCTCTCTCTCTCTCTCTCATCTTCCTCTTAATCTATATATTTTGTATTATAATATAAAATCTAAAGTTGTGTTCTTCATCTTCTTCTTTTTCTTCTCGTTCTTCTTCATCTTTTTATTCTTCTCCTCTTTCTTCCTTTTCTTCATTTTCTTCTTCTTTTGTCACTAATACTATTATTACTACTTTTGTTGTTACTATTGCTAGTGCTTCATCTTCTTCTACTATTACTGTTGCTGTTGCTACTACTACTACTTTTTCATCGTCGTATTCTTCATCATCATTCTCATCATTTTCTTTCTTCTTCTTATTCTTCATGCTTCATCATCATCATCACAATCATCTTCTTCTTCATCTTCTTCTTTTTATACTTCTACGTATCCTCCTCCTCCTCCTCCCACTTATTCTTCTCCTTCTTCTTACTCTTACTCTTCCTCTTCTTCTTCTTCTTCTCCTTCTCTTTCTTCTTCTTCCTTCTTCTTTTTCTCATTCTCCTTCGTGTTCTTCATTATCGTCATCGTCGTCGTCTTCTTCTTTTAAAAATATCACTAAATAATTAAATAGTAATGTTAATATTGATGAATTAATAGTTGAATTTGATCCTTTTTAACAAAATAATATAAAATACAATTATACAGATGGCATCAAATAAAATAGTTTATAAAGAAGGTTTTACATTTGAAATGTATATGATAGAACAAAATAATGAAAATTTTAATAAGAAAATGCTTATTTTTAATGGATATGTTTATAATAAAATACATAATGCACCTTGAAAATTATAAAAAATAAAGTTTATATGGTAAAATGGAACCTATGGAGAAAAGTTAAGATATTAATAGAAATATTTGAACAAACAAAATACCACTATATCTACAAAATAGCATTAATTACTAAAAATATTTGTTATTACATAATGTTATCAAATATTTGATTTATTACGTTGAATACATGTTTAACCATATATTTTTAATTATATTAAAATTAATTTATTTTTACTTATATTTTATATATTATGTTGAAACATAATTTTTAAATATTTAAAAATTATATTATAAATTCATAATGTATTGTATTATATTAAAATTATAAAATATATATAGTTTTTATTTAAAATATTTAATTTATTATGTTGAATATATTTTTGACCATATATTATGTTGAATATGTTTTTAATTGTATATTTTAAATATATTTAAATTATTTTATTTTTTAATTATATTTGATTTATTACGTTGAATATATCAACATAATTTTAATATTAAATAATTATCATTATAATTTATTTAATTTATCGGATAGAGAGAGAGCATGTCACACCCCAGATTTAAGGCAAAATACAATCCGATGACATAACTAGGGAAAATACCCCTCAAATACATCGATTTGGGAAAAATAGAAGACAATGCTAGATCCCCCTTCACAATTTCATAAATTCTATCTAAAATTCCATGTAACTATATAATCTAAGACAAATTATATACCATCTAAAAAGGAAATACATAATGATCTCTCAAATAATTCTTCGATATCCAAATCGTCATGCTTCTACTACGCTAAACTTGATCACCTGAAAAATATTAAAAAATTTGAGGTATGTACAACAACTCGGTAGATATCACATCATATATTAGATCGGATAGCCAAATGACACTACATGATAGATAAATAGATATTCAGACCTACACTCATTGCATACAAGTTTAAAGCTAAATAATATAGTAAATATTTAACTTAACCACATGTTTTAAACTACCAATGAGCCTCTACAAACACACCAACTAGCACTTATAAGTCAACCAACCAGTACCAATAGGCACATAAAAACAACATGATTAAAAAAAGATAACACATACATGAACACATACTACATGCTCTGTATAATGGAATCACTATGAATGAGACATGACATACATATACTATATAACGCAACATGATTATGACAAACTAATACATATCACAAGACCATATTCATAATATCATGCAATAGAAGTACATATCCTCTAATAAGAGATAACATCTTTTCTTATTTGTAAGAAATGTTTCGTCTTGCCATCTCAATTAGCTGACATCAAATCAACCATATATAGTAATACAATACAGTTAAACAAAATCCCATAGTGCATCTAAGCAGAGGTGACACTTAAGATAAACTGCGGTATCCGAGATCGAAAGATGCACTGGACTAATTTAAGCTCCGCTGCCCACGGGTCACAACTAACTAATCTGGTATAACTTAGTCTTTCACTCCAATTAATGCATCATGCATCCACGAAATTCATGCTATGCTATGACTATAATTATGCAAACTATGACTATTAACGTGAACATATGCATAACTAATGCTATGCTAGATAACTATGTTCAAAATGAACTAAAATGAGACAATGTTCACATATAAATATCTAGACATGATTTGACATAAATGTAATTAAGTGTTAAAAAAATTTATCACCACACCATCTAATCTTATTAACATATCACCACAAACTTAACAATGTTAAGTCAATATATTCATGCTAAAATATAACCCGATGATAAGTTAAAAAGAACAATATTATACTACTAATTAAGCATGATGATCACATATATATATAAACAAAGACATAAGCATGTACCACCACGTGATACTACACATATCTATGTAATTAACTCATGTTAACTCATAATTTAAGTAAAATATAACTATACATATTATTTAATTAAAAAGTCAAATTCTATAAATCATGAAAAAATTTAATATACAAATTTAATGATAATTAATAGACACGTTAATAATATTTACCTTAACGACATTTGACTAACCGAAGGCTAAGAAGATCTGACCAGAAACATGAACGCGAAACCGCAAGGACAACTAAGAAAACGAGGAGATATTAACATTCGATAAAAACTGCCAATTGGAGGTGAATAATATGATACTAAGAGAGAGAATAATGTAGAGAGATAAAAAGGGAGACTCGCAGATGTTTTTTGAAAAAAATAAAAAATAAGAATTTGCTCTGTCGTCGATCGTTTCACCTCTTTTGCATGCTGTACGCGTTTTAATCATTGATACGTGATGTAAAACGACCGATTTAAACCAAAAAAAAAAAACTTTCTGTTTTTACTTGGTCAAGTGACCCTCAAGAGTTAGTGGGGCGCCGTTCCTCTTCGTAATGTTCTATTCTCTGTCGATCGAGACTGGTGACCCACCGAGCGCCGTTCTCCATCTCCGTAGGGAGACACCGGCACCGCGACGGCGCTTACGGCTGCAGGGTGGGCCTGCTGCTCCAGGCGACGCCGCGACGGAGCTGCACACACCCCGGGGTGCCCGTGGCTGCGAGGGACGCGGACCCGACGAGCTACGAGGGGGCCGCTCCGGGCGACGAAGCTGTGCGCCGACGGGGACCGCGGTTGCAAGAGGGTCCTGCTCGCGGGCGATGGGACCGAGGCACGGCGACGGTCGGGTGCCGGCGTCCGCGCGAGAAGAGGTAGTCAACGGCGAGCGGGCGGCGGTCAATGCGAGGCGACGGGGACGACGACAGCGTGGAGCCTGCAGGCTCGCTTGGCAGAGAGGAAAGGAGAGGCGGCGAGTCTCAGGGCGACAGTTTTTTTTTTTTTTTTGCAAGCTAATAGGGTGTTTGGTAACGTTTTTAATTTTAAGATAATCTTGTTTTTGAAATCAAAATTATTTGACTTCTCAATTTTATTTTTAAAATCAAAGCAGGCTAATTATTTGGTGTTTGGCAAAATTATCATAATTTTTAAAAATTAGATAGTAGTGTTTGGTTATGAACAACTGCAGTGTCGTCTGCCTCCCTCCCCCCGCGGCGGCGGCACTCCTCCGGCGGTGGCGGCGGCGGCTAGCAAAAAGTCGTGTCGTCGTCGGCCGCGAACCCCCCAATGGCGTCGTCTGCCCGGCTAGTGAAGTCTGCGCGTTGTCGGCCCCCCGCGGCGGTGCTCCCCCCGGCGGCGTCCCCCGCCAGCGAAACCCCCCCTCCCGCCGCGAAGCGCTCCCCGCTGGCGGCCCTTCCCCCCGCGGCGGCGTCCCCCGCCAGCGAAGGCTCCCCGCCCCCTCCCCCCGCGGCGGCGTCCCCCGCCGGCGATGCCCCCCCCCGGCGGCGGCGCCCCCCGCCGGCGAAGGCCCCCGCGATGCTCCCCGGCGGCCCCCCCGCCCGCCGCGAAGCGCGCCCCCGCCGGCGGCGTCCCCCACCAGCGATGGCCCCCCGCGGTGCTCCCCCCGGGCGGCGGCCCTCCGCACGGCGAAGCCCTCCCCCCCCTGCGATGCTCCCCCCGGCGGCCCACGAAACCCGCCCGCCTGCCCGCCGGCGGCGTCCCCGCCGGCCGATGGCCCCCCGCGGTGCTCCCCCCGGCGGCGGCCCTCCGCACGGCGAAGCCCTCCCCCTGCGATGCTCCCCCCGGCGGCCCACGAAACCCGCCCGCCCGCCGCCCGCCGGCGATGTCCCCGCCGGCGATGGCCCCCGCGGTGCTCCCCCCCCCCCGGGCGGCGGCCCTCCGCACGGCGAAGCCCTCCCCCCCCCCCGCGATGCTCCCCCCGGCGGCCCACGAAACCCGCCTGCCCGCCCGCCGCGAAGCGCCCCCCCGCCGACGGCGCCCCCCGCCAGCGATGGCCGCCCAGCGCCCCCCCCCCCCCCCTCCCCCCCGCGACAGCGCTCTCCCACCCCCCCTTCCGCACGTCTCGCCTCCCTCCGCGTCTATCTCAAAAATAAAACAAGTCCTGACTTGTTTTTATTTTAGAAGAGATTATGTACACGGCGTATCTCACTTTTAAAAATGAGACAGTAGTTAAAAGTTGCAACCAAACACCTTATCTCTTTTATTTTTAAAATTTAGATCAAAAAGAGGGAAAAAAACGTAACCAAACACCCTATAAAACCACAAACTGGAATTAAAAGGATAGGTCCATACATAACTGTTCCACACAGAGGTAGGAAACTCCGTGGGAAAAACAAGAGGGGGAGGGAAATTCAGGGCCCATTTCGCTAAGAGGTGGGCGGCCTGGTTAGAGCTCCTAGGAGAGAAGGAAAGTTGCACCCCAGAAACAAGCAAGATATATTGGCATTGAGTGATGCTGTCCTAAGCCCGCCAGAGCATGGGTCCCGGACGAAGGATGGCATCTACAATTCCTTTGGCATCGCTTTCCACGTTGGCCTTCGGATTATGCTGGGTTTCCTATTTGCAAGCTTCACAGATAGCCAAGGCTTCAAGTAGCTGCGGATCCATAAACTGAGAATGGGACACCTTCCAATGAGATAGAATGCTAGTTGAGTCGCGAACAATAAGACTGATGCTGCCGTGAAACTCATTTGTCCCGCAGTCAACATTTATCTTCACCAGCCCACTAGGTGGGGGGAGCCAGGAAGGACAAGATATATCCTTAGGTGCCACCCGCTGGACAAGGAAGAACTGAGCCTCATGGGAAGCTCGCTTGAAGATGGTCAGAGGATTTGAGTTCATGTACTTAAACACAGTCACACCTGGCCTTCCAAATGTGCCACAGAAAAGATAATGCCAATATGCCCAGTTCAGCGAGGTGGGGAAGGTCCTTTGTGATCCACGAGAGCCAAGCTTTAATAGCACAATGAAAATTCCTGTTAGCCCAATTTTCCGGCGCTCCCAGAGGAGACGCTAACCAAATGGCCCTACTCCTAGAACAATCAAAGAAAATATGTTGCAGAGATTCCATGGCCTGGTTGCACACCTCACACATCCCACTGAAACGGGGCATCCTGCTAGCAATGGCCAAATTTGAGGGAAGGTTATTTGACAAACATTTCCATATGAAGAAAATGATCTTCTGGGGACAGGTTTGGGTCAACCTGGGGTGCCATAAAAGTTTCCATAAGGAGAAATCAGAATGGCCGGGGTCTAACATAGTCGGCCAGAAATCTATAAGCCGACTTGACCGTGAGCATCCCGTCCTTTGTAAAGGGCCAGACAAGAGTATCCTCCATGATGTTGCTGAAAATGGGGGTTTTCAGGATGCGCAGTACAGAGGAGCTGTCAAAAACTTCGCGGATCAAATCAACATTCCAACTGCCCTCCGAAATAATCTCCTTAACCCTTTGCGGAGTGACAAGTGCAGAAGCATTTTGGGTGGGGGGACCCATCCTGTCAAGAATCCATTGGTTGTGCCAGATGTTAACCTTGTCCCCATCGCTAATTTTCCACAGGCCTCCCCTAAGAATAAGGGGCCTGACAGAAAGGATGTTCCGCCAAATCTGAGAGGCAGAGTGAGTGGCCTTAACCTCCCAGAAACACTTGTTCTTGAGGTATTTAGCCCGCAAAACATTAACCCAGAGCTTCTGTTTATCTTGAATGAAGGTCCAAAGAAGTTTCATGATTTTAGCTTTATTCATAAGCTCCAAGTCCCGAATCCCCAAGCCACCATTCTGTTTAGACTGCTTGATAACACCCCAACTAGAGAAGTGGATCTAGTTGGGGTGTTATCAACCATTGCCCCCACCAGAAGCCATTTTGCATGGAGTCCATCCTCTTGATAATGTCCGCAGGCAGCTTGTAAACAGACATGAGATGTGTCGGGAGCTGACTGAGAGTGGATTTAATTAAGACCGTTCTACCAGCAGGAGATAAGAGTTTGGATTTCCAAGAAGTTAGCTTTGAGCACCAATTTGCCATGAGTTTGTCATAATTTGACTTACCTATTCTTGCTTGGCTCATGTGACAGTTAGAGTAAGGAAATCAAAAAAAAAAGATTTAGATGAGAGCAAGATATAAATAAGATAGAGATAAAAATCAAGAAAAGTTTCGGTCAAAATGGGATATAAATAAGAGAGACGATAGACAGATAATTAAATAACAAAGTAAAATAAATATCTTAATTCGCTATTATAATATTTAAATTCTTAAACATTGCATGAGAATAGGGAGAGGTTAGAGAAGTGCGGGATAAAGGAGTCCCACTTGTCCTGGGAGCTCTTCTAATTAAGATAACTTTCTCGGTCTTCTCGTAAAAAGATGCTGTGATGATATAATTTGATGATATCATATAGTTTTTTTGTGAGTGTTAGATTGAATTTTTCGTGATAATTTATCAATTATCTTTTTTAATGTGTAAGTTTAAGCATTTCTTTTTTACAAGAACATGCATCTTCCTCCGAGCATACCATGACGTACGTAACTACTCGCGTAGAGAACAAGATGGTGAAGAAGACTCGTTTTGCAAGAGGACAGATTCGATGGGGGGGGGAGGGGAAGAAAAATAAAAATAAGAAAAGAAAGAAAACATATGCCCACAGTTGATAGATCCCCGTCGAGTCACCATTAATTAATTAAACAACTTTTATTCGAACGAAGCTGGAAGCATTACCGGGTCCCCTCGAATTTCTCTTCGATGACACCTACTGATCAGTCCACACAAAAATATTTCTGCGCTGAAATGGAGAGCTCTGCCTGCGCGTTCTTACGAGACAAGCCACCTAGCAAGCTAGGCGGCGCTGGCAGCTCTTCTTCAACCTCCGACGGAAAGCTGGAAGCGTCAGCAGCCGGGGGTCTCTCTACGACCTGCTGCGGCTGACCGGCAGCAAGCCGGGGGTGTAGGGGATGCCGGTGGGGCGGATCCAGGAGTTGCCCTGGATGAACTTCTCCACGGTGAACTTCTGGGCGTGGGCGTAGTCGATCTTCTTGACGCCCCGCCACGTCACCCGCTGCGCGGCGGCGGCGCCGGGGCCCCGGTTGTCGAACTCCGCGTAGAAGCAGGTCCGCAGGCCGAAATCGCCCATCCACGGCAGCCAGCCCTGGGGGTGGATCAGGCCGTCGATCTGCGACTGCATGATGAAGGTGCGGGAGTACTCCTTCCACGGCCGCCCCAGGTAGGACCGTGTCTTGTCCTGGACCGGGCGGAGGCCCGGGTCGGCGGCGATGGTGCAGTTCTGCAGGATGATCGCCGTCGGCTCGCGGCGGTCCTTCCGGCCCTGGGCGGTGACGATGTTCTGCTGGTTGCTCAGGGGCTTCCGCACCAGCATGCGGCAGTTCTGGAAGACGACGGGGGAGTTGCCGAAGATGAAGTCGATGGTGCCGGAGATGGTGCATTCCCGGTAGAACTGCCGCTTGGTGTGGGCGTAGAGGGTGTCCTGGTAGCCGTCCATCTGGCAGTTGTAGAAGATGGACTTGTCCGACTGCACGCGCAGCGCCACCGCCTGGTGCTTCTCCGCCCCCGCCGAGTTCTCGAATCCGATGTCCTTGGCTATGAACCCGTCTCCGATCACGGCTGCGTACATATATTTATTTATATGTATTTATTTACGTCGAACACATGCATGTAAGCAAATTTATTTTACTGGAATTTTATCTGCGTACATAAAATAATGACTCACCGACGGTCGCGGTCTTGAAAGTGGGAGTGCCGTCGATGAAGTTGAGGCTGCCCGTGATCCTGGTCTTGGTCGGGCCGTCGCCGATCATCATCAGGTTGGTCATGCTCCGGTTGATGGCCACCTGCTCCTTGTAGACGCCTTCCTTGATGTGTATGGCGAAGGTGGCGTTGCTTTTCTTGGGCACCGCCAGGAGCGCGGCGTTGATGCTCTTGTAGTCTCCGCTCCCGTCCTTCGCCACGGTGAGGTCCGGCTTCACCCCTCCCGGTCCCGCGGCCAGGAGCTGCCGCCTCCTGTCGTCGACCCACGTCGGGAACACTCCATCCTCCGCGGCCGCCTCCTCCTCCTCGGCGGCGAGCAGTCGACGCCTCTCGGAGGAGGGGATGTTGAGAGAGGCGAAGGCGGAGGAGACGCTGTCGACGACGGCGAGGGTGTTCTGCGTGAGCTGCATGGACTGGTTCATGGCGTTCCGCATGGACTCCCCGGCATCGCCGGTCGTGTTCAGGAAGCCGTCCAGGCACGTCTCCTGGTAGGTGATGGCGGCGCTGAGCCAGACCTTGAGGTCCTCTATCGCCTTATCCACCTTGGACACGTCGAAGGGATTGAGGCGCTGGATGGAATTCTTGAGGTCGTCGATGGCGTAGTCGAGGAGCTCCTGGCAGTTCTCCAGCGCGGCGGCGGTCCTGGGATCCTTGGCCGCCTCCTTCAGCAGCTCCGAGTGATTGAAGACCTCGCGGATCTTGTCCACGGATACCTGGAAGATGAGCTCGACGAGCTGGCTGGGATCGGTGGCGTTGGTCCCGCCGGCCGCCGTCAGCGCGTTCTCGCAGGTCTCTCTGTAATCCGTCGGCTGGCATATCGACTGGATAGACTTCACGGACGCGGACATGGACCCATCGTCGTCGGAGCCCGACGGGGAGCGGCGTGAGACGCCGACGGCGACGCCGATCACCATGGCCACGAGGAGCACCGAGCACAGCGCCATGATGCCGATCTTCTTGCTCTTCCCCCCCGCGTCCGCGCCGCGCTGGCCATTACCCGAAGACGAGTTCATCTTGCCTAGGGTTTGCTGGGTGGGCGCTGATCGAGCAAAGAGATTGTTTCATGGGAGGTCTTCCCACCTCTCCCCCTCCTCCTCCATATATACGCGACGTCTCTCGCTCTAGTTTTAGGGTATCGGCCATGTGTGGTCAGCAGCTGATGAGGACGGACGGGAGGAGGAGAGCCATGGACGTGAAGAAGGGAGAACCACTTGGTCATAGCAAGAAGAGGATCGGCAGGCAATATCTGCACGTAGAAATTAATTTTAAAGGGCGGTTCATCTTAAGAGTGTTCTTGAGAGAGTCTTCTTAGTCTCTCTCACATAATTTATTAAATATATGATTTAATAAGTTATTAAATACATAATTTGATGGAGAAATTTAAGAGATTTTATGAAAGAGACTAAAAGAATTTTGTCAAGAGTCCTCTTAAGTGAACCGCCCTCTTAATTTTATGGACGACGTCATAATTAATATATAGACCGCACAAAAATATATATATATATATTCATCCACACATTAGTAATTAAAGATCAGTTCGTTATGACCGTATGATGTCATAACGAGTGCGGTGTTTGTTAGACTTGAGGATGCCTCGTTACATGGTGGCATATATTTTCTTTACATAATGCATATTTTTGCATCAAAATTGGTCAAAAGAGATGCTTTAATTACAAGCAGGGTATAATAATACGATTTTGTAGAAATTTTATTTTTGGATAAAAGGTGATTTATTTTTCATCTAAAAAATAATTACCGTAGTTTTCTGAAAATTCTCTTAACTACTCTGAGATATCCTTCTATATAGTTTTGTGACATTCCATCATTAATTGTGCCTGCCTACGAGAAAGATCAGTGCGATCGCTCGTTCATATATGAATCCTCTCGACGTACTGCATACCAAAATGGCTTGCCTTGATAAATAGTGTATATGAAGATAAATGGCGTACGTCCTTTCTATCCCAGGGCCCTTAATCAGCTCATTTAGACTATTATAAAGATGGAGACCATGTTAAGGCCTTGAAGTTGGAAGCCCTCGCAACAAAATTAAATTTGGGCGGCCGTATAATTTCAAATCATTAAGCCATGCAACCAAGAATACACAAATGTGAAATACGTAATAATTTTCAGATGGATAGTTTCAACCAGTGAAATACGTAATATTTTTCAGATGAATATTTTTATGTTTTTAATATAAAACTGCAGTTTAATGAGTCACTTTACCTCATTAAATCCACATTTAGGTGAGAGAGGTGCTGATTCCTCAATGTCAAATTCGTTAGAGAGAGAGTAGTTATTTGCTTGTGGCGTGTTTGGATTTGATCTTTTAATTTGTATAACTTTATTTTTAACTATTCTATGCTATTATAAATTTTGAAATTAAAATAAAATGGTATTGGATGTGTTCGGACAAAAGTGACATATTTTTTAAAATTTACGTGGTGATGTTTGGCAAAATATTAAATTATGTATTCACATATGATTACTAGAAAAATCTTATATGAAAGTACCAAATAAAATTAAACTCCAATGGAAGTAATAGTATATGTGTCAATAGTCGATAAAATAAAATGCCCTGTAATTAGGTTTGCAACAGACTGTTCTATGGAATGATAAGCAAATTTTCTGATCTTAATTTTTAGTATGATTTTTCAATGATGATCAATATAATTAATATAAAATCATTTTCGATGATAAATAGGGGACATTTTCTGTTACCTTATTGAATAAACAAGTAGTTTCTAGTCATACGAATAAGAAATAGCATGTTAAAAAGGTGCATTTCAAGTCAAAGATGGCATATTGCGATAATGGGGGTGGTAGTTACCGGGAGCTTTATCTTGGAATAAAATCAAGTCCAACCTTATTTTATATTTTAGAGAGATTTATAAGAAAAAAGCTTCTCCCTCGGAACTGTGTGATAGTCACAGACAAATTAATTAACAAGTTTGGGTATATCTCGTTCTCTTATTTTTATTTCAATGTAAAAAAGAGACTAAAAAAAGGTGTATCCAAACAGAATATTTGCTATTTAAATATATGTTCTAGTTGTAAATGGTGTGTATGTATGTGAAGGTGCTCAGCAATAGCTCTTTACAAATATGTATTTTAATAATATTACTTCATTAATCTAAAACAAGATTTACTGGCCAAAACAAACGGATTCGAATTGGTGGGTCCCAAAGTTGGCTGATGTGTCACCTGATTCATAGTTAAACACATGCATTAATGTCCTATTTGGTAACACTATTAGGTACCTCTATCATTATCAATTTTAAAATTGATATGGATAGAAATCATTAAAAGGTGTTTGATTAATTGTATCAATTTTAAAATTTATAACGTAAATAAAACATATTATGTAATACAAGTGTTAACTTGTATTATTTTTGATATTGATACTTCAACATTTGAAAATATTAATATCAATATTGATATAGTACCAAAAATGAAACTCTAACCAAATAGGGCATAAGATGCGTGCTTGCATTTAATATACCGTGGGGGTTCATTTGTGATTGATTTCATAATGAAAGGAGTTTCTTCTACTATATTACTAAATACTAGTTAGTCTCTCAAAAGATGTCAACTGGTTAGGCTCAAGATAGGTTTGGATTTATAGAGTGATTAAACTTTTAAATTAAAAAATCATAATTTTCCAAAGCTTATTAACGTGCATCAATTAATATTTTAGAGTTTGAAAAGAATAAAAAATGTCACGTACAGATAGTACTGGAGCAACATATTCTGTTAGGTTTTTTTAGTTTATACTTAATTATGGTCAAACTCGACTTAAAAAGAGAAGTATATTTATTTCTCATTTTAAAATCAAGTCGCATATATAAATATGTTAAGAACTCAAACCCAAGTAAAATATTTTATTTTACTTTTTGCATATCATTTCATCATGGTGTTGAGAGATCTCTGAGACACTTCAAGATCTTATTCGATGATTACATTGAACACTTGTGCTGCTATCAATTTTAAAATAAACACCGATAAAACTCGTCATTACTTTCATTCGACCATCAATGTTAATATTAAAAATTTCAATACCAACAAAACATAATATATAATATGTGTTTCCTTGTATTAATATTGAAATTGACACTTCATTTTTTTGAATATTAATATTAAAATTGATATAGTACTATTCTTTATAAATAAACACAAGAACCAGAAAATATAGTGTCACCTCCTTAATTACGTGGAGTGGATCTTAACTATACCAATATAAGCACTCCATTGGAGAGTTCATTGGACATCCAACCTGCCCAAGTGATGGCATACGAGTTCTGATCGCCTCAGGACCCCTCCTGAGACGAGCTCCTCAGTCGCCAACCGCGTGAGACCACGTTTTGTCTGGATAAATGCACCAGACGGCTGTCGAACGGTAGCCAACCCGTTAACGGTGCCATTTCTCACGCCTGTTATCCTTCCGTGGCCTCATCATTAATGATGATGTGATTAAAAAATTCAATGTAAAGTAGCACGTGCTGTCTCACCTGAACTGCTTTCTCTTTCTTGATTACCCTGGCAGGTGACAGTTCTATTTTTGAATAAATTTTATTTATTTTTATATGACAGTAGCTACGTTTCCCTTCTTAGTGAAAGAGAATTTAATGGAGAAAATCAAACTATATGCATGATTGAGCTTATTTAGGAATTAAATATTATTATTATAAAATCACCATTTAATATCATATTGTTAAATAAATAAAATGGTTAGACATAGCTAACATAATTTTATCTCGGCACTCTTTGCAAAAGAGAAAATTACATTCTATCCGATTTTTTTCTTTAAATATGTCTACAGCTCTTTATTTTCACCCATACGAAATATCTAATATGTCTACTGATTAGGTCAATATAAATATATATCAAATATATCAAATAGGTCATAACTAATATAATATATAAATTGATAAATTGATAAAAATAAAGTTTTGAAATATTATATCAAAATTTACTAATTATATGTGAATTATTAATAAATTTTTGAATAACAATTAATATTTAATATTAACCCTTTACATAGCCCTCTCAACCCATTTTTCAGAAGTTACTAACCCTCTCCATATGTTACTAACCCTTTACATAGCCCCCTGAACCCATTTTTCGGAAGTTACTAACCCTCTCCATATGTTACTGACCTTTTACATGGCCCCGTGAACCCATTTTTCAGAGGTTACTAACCATCTCCATATGTTACTAACCCTTTACATGGCCCCCTAAAGCCAATTTTCAGAACTTACTAACCCTCTCCGTATGTTACTAACCCTTTACATGGCCCCCTGAACCTATTTTTCCGAAGTTACTAACCCTCTACATATGTTACTAACCCTTTACATAGCCCCCTGAACACATTTTTTGGAAGTTACTAACCCTCTCCATATGTTACTAACCCTTTACATGGCCCCCTGAACCCATTTTTCAGAGGTTACTAACCCTCTCCATATGTTACTAACCCTTTACATGCCCCCTAAAGCCATTTTTCAGAACTTACTAACCTTCTCCGTATGTTACTAACCCCTTACATGGCCCCCCGAACCCATTTTTCAGAACTTACTAACCCTCTCCGTATGTTACTAACCCTTTACATGGCCCCCTGAACCCATTTTTCCAAATTTACTAACCCTCTCCGTATGTTACTAACCCTTTACATAGCCCCCTGAACCCATTTTTCGGAAGTTACTAACCCTCTCCGTATGTTACTAACCCTTTACATGGCCCCCTGAACCCATTTTTCAGAGGTTACTAACCCTCTCCATATGTTACTAACCCTTTACATGGCCCCCTAAAGTCATTTTTCAGAACTTACTAACCCTCTCCGTATGTTACTAACCCTTTACATGGCCCCCCGAACCCATTTTTCAGAACTTACTAACCCTCTCCGTATGTTACTAACCCTTTACATGGCCCCCTGAAACCATTTTTCAGACGTTACTAACACCCTCCATATGTTACTAACCCTTTACATTGCCCCCTAAAGCCATTTTTCAGAACTTACTAACTCTCTCCGTATATTACTAATCCTTTACATGGCCCCCCGAACCCATTTTTCAGAACTTACTAACCGTCTCCGTATGTTACTAACCCTCTTTACATGGCCCCCTGAACCCATTTTTTCGAAGTTACTAACCTCTCCATATGTTACTAACCTTTTACATAGCCCCCTGAACCCATTTTTCGAAAGTTACTAACCCTCTCCATATGTTACTAACCCTTTACATGGCCCCCTGAACCCATTTTTCAGAGGTAACTAACCCTCTCCATATGTTACTAACCCTTTACATGGCCCCCATAACCCTTTACCAATTTGTGAATTGTCAAAGGCTCATCTGAATTGTCAAATGCTCAAATTGTCAAAGGCTCATCTGAATTTTTCAGGGGCGATGTAAAGGGTTAGTAACATATGGAGAGGGATAGTAACTTTCGATAAATGGGTTCTGGGGAACATGTAAAGGGTTAGTAACATATGTAGAGGGTTAGTAACCTCTGAAAAATAAGTTCAGGGGGCCATGTAAAGTGTTAGTAACATATGGAGAGGGTTAGTATGTCACGACCCGGAATATACGAATGCGCAGCGGAAAATAAATCCGGAATATCGGGACAGTTTAGGAGAACACAAAATCCAATTCACACTATCATCAAAATCTGAATAATTAAAACAACCTGTAATGTTCCAATCAAATTCGAACTCCAAACAAACACTACAAATAACCACAACTAAACAACTAAGAGGACTTAACACATAGTCCAAACAACCTCTGAAAATCACACCAAACAACTACTAACTAACAAATAGAAGGAAAAACTCAGCAACCTAGATATGGCAAGGTGATCACTCGTCACCAAACTCCTCGTCTTCTGGGTCCTCAAACTGCTCTGGATCAGCTCCAAGGTCTTCCTCGAAATCTTCTCCAAAGTCCTCCTCAGGAAGAGGCTCCTCGAAATCAGCTGAAAAATTTATAATGGGAAGGGGTGAGTCACAACAGACTCAGTAGGTCTTACACCCGAACTACCCTACTATACTAATGTTTTCTAGTGGTATTCAATATAATAAGCCTAAAAATCAGATTTAATACATAAGGTTTAAACTAATCATATATCTTTAATTAATTGATTACAAAGGTCATTCAACTACCCCATATGATAACTAGACTCTAAATGCATTAGACCAACAATACCTACACATTAAACCACTCTAGGTATGCCCAGAACACATAGACCTGACATAAAACCAATGACACATCTATAACATACCATCTATGCCAATCTACACAACTACACACCTGTCTGAGTAAATACCATGCTCCATCTGATAAAATGTAGTCACATCACAAAACTAGCACCAGATTTACCATATAGTAGGAAGTAACATATAGTAACTAAATCCCATAGTACCCCTAGGCAGGGGAGTACTTAGGATGAACCGCGGTATCTGGGATCGAAGGATGCTCCAGATTGTTCTAATTCATCTGCTGCCCACAGGACCGAACCATAGTCTGGTGAAGTATGTTCCATCACAATGCGGCTCAGCGCACTAACCACATTCCACACCATGCAAGCATTTAATTAACTCAGACAGTAAAACAGGAACATGTAATTGGCAATCAAACATGAAATACATAGATGAACACCCATGGTTCTATGCACCACATATTTGCATACCACACCACAATCTAACACAAACTAATGCATATGAATAAGATCATGCAATATACAACCTAACCATGACAATTACATGCTTAAACAGAACTACCTATCACATAAAAGATAAATAAACTAAACTCTAACCACATTATGCCTAAACTTTACAACGGCTTTTTATCAAATCGGAATATACATGATTAAGGTTATCGTGATGCAAAACATACTAAACTAGCTAGATTAAACATATACAACCTATCATGATGACCAGCATACTTGAATAACCGAATTAATCTAAGCATGCACGATCTAGACAAATTAATCTAACTCTAACTATACATGCTAATAAATCCAAAACAGCCCATTAACTACAATATTCTAATCCTGGTGATCTAAACATGATTATTACGATTTAATCAAAATATTAGAGTGCTAAGGATAGCCGAGACGCCTACCTTGACGGCAACGGCGAACGGCGCATGGAATTCCAAGGAATTTGAATTTGGCGACGAAACTGCCGCGGTTGCGTCGGCGACGGAAAATTGAGCCGGGTAGGTGTTCTTAAAATCTGTGGTTAGAAGAGAAATCATGAATTATGGAGTTGAATAGAAGTTGATAGGAGAGAGAGCGATAGGAGAGAGGAGAGAGTACCGCGTGGAGGAGAGGGCGGCGCGCGCGCGCGCGCACAAGGCGGTGGCCGCGCGGCGGGTGGCGCAGCGAGGCGCACGGCGGAGGCCGCGCGGGCGCGGGTGGCGCGACGGCGCACGGCCGGCCGGGCGCGGAGGCCGAGGCGGCGGAGGTCGTCGCGCGGCGGCGGCGGCGGGGCGGGCGCGCGCGTGGGGCGGGCGGGCGGCGGCGCTCGTGCGAGGTACGCCGGCGGGGCGCATGGGGGCGGCCGCGGGCGGCGTCGCGCGGCGAGGCGCGGGGGCCGAGGCGGCGGCGGTCGCGGCACGCGGGTGGCGCCGGGCGGGTCAACGGAGGACGGCGGGCGACGGTGGGGGGGCGGCGTCCCTCGCGCCCGGCCCGCCCGCGCGGCGGCGGCGGCTGGCCACGCGGCGGCGGCGGGGTGCGCTTCGCGCGCACGCGCGCGGAGAGGAAGGAGCGACGGAAGGGGCCGGTGCCCGCGTGGGAGGGGTTGCGGCGGCGGCGGCCGGGGAACGAGAGGAGGAGAAAAAATAGGGTTTTCTTGGGGAGGAAAAGCGGCGCCGAGAGGGTGTGCGTACGGGGGGGGGGGTTTCGACGGGGGAGAAAATATAGAGAGAGAAAAAGGGAGGTAAAATAATAAATAAATAATAACTAAATTTTTTTTTTCTTCTCTTAATTAACTAAAAAAAACGTAACATTACATAGTAACTTTCGAAAAATGGATTCAGATGAGCCTGTGAAAAATGGATTAGTAACATATGGAGAGGGTTAGTAACCTGTGAAAAATGGGTTCAGGGGGCCATGTAAAGGGATAGTAACATATGGAGAGGGTTAGTAACTTCCGAAAAATGGGTTCAGGGGGCTATGTAAAGGGTTAGTAACATATGAAGAGGGTTAGTAACTTCGGAAAAATGGGTTCAAGGGGCCATGTAAAGGGTTAGTAACATACGGAGAGGGTTAGTAAGTTCTGAAAAATGGGTTCGGGGGGCCACGTAAAGGGTTATAACATACGGAGAGGGTTAGTAAGTTCTGAAAAATGACTTTAGGGGGCCATGTAAAGGGTTAGTAACATATGGAGGGTGTTAGTAACCTCTGAAAAATGAGTTCAGGGGGCCATATAAAGAGTTAGTAACATACAGAGAGGGTTAGTAACTTCCGAAAAATGGGTTCAGGGGGCTATGTAAAGAGTTAGTAACATATGGAGAGGGTTAGTAACTTCTGAAAATTGGGTTCAGGGGGCCATGTAAAGGGTTAGTAACATACGGAGAGGGTTAGTAAGTTCTGAAAAATAGGTTCGGGGGGCCATGTAAAGGGTTAGTAACATACGGATAGGGTTAGTAAGTTCTGAAAAATGGGTTTAGGGGGCCATGTAAAGTGTTAGTAACATATGGAGAGGGTTAGTAACCTCTGAAAAATGGGTTCAGGGGGCCATGTAAAGGGTTAGTAACATACGGAGAGGGTTAGTAAGTTTTGAAAAATGGGTTCAGGGGACCATGTAAAGGGTTAGTAACATACGGAGAGGGTTAGTAACCTCTGAAAAATGGGTTCAGGGGGCCATGTAAAGGGTTAGTAACATATGGAGAGGGTTAGTAACTTCCAAAAAATGGGTTCAGGGGGCTATGTAAAGGGTTAGTAACATATGGAGAGGGTTAGTAACTTCGAAAAAATGGGTTCAGGGGGCCATGTAAAGGGTTAGTAACATACGGAGAGGGTTAGTAAGTTCTGAAAAATGGGTTCATGGGGTCATGTAAAGGGTTAGTAACATACGGAGAGTGTTAGTAAGTTCTGAAAAATGGCTTTAGGGGGCCATGTAAAAGGTTAGTAACATATGTAGAGGGTTAGTAACCTCTGAAAAATGGGTTCAGGGGTCCATGTAAAAGGTTAGTAACATATGGAGAGGGTTAGTAACTTCCGAAAAATGGGTTCAGGGGGCTATGTAAAGGGTTAGTAACATATGGAGAGAGTTGGTAACTTCTGAAATATGGGTTGAGAGCGCTATGTAAATGGTTAATATTAAATATTAATTGTTATTCAAAAATTTATTAATAATTCACATATAATTAGTAAAATTTGATATAATATTTTAAAACTTTATTTTTATCAATTTATCAATTTATATATTATATTAGTTATGACTTATTTGATATATTAGATATATATTTATATTGACCTAATCAGTAGACATATTAGATATTTCGTATGGGTGAAAATAAAGAACTGCAGACATATTTTATGAAAAAAATCGGATAGAATGTAATTTTCTCTTTCGCAAAGAGTGCCGAGATAAAATTATGTTAGCTATGTCTAACCATTTTATTTATTTAACAATATGATATTAAATGGTGATTTTATAATAATAATATTTAATTCCTAAATAAGCTCAATCATGCATATAGTTTGATTTTCTTCATTAAATTCTCTATCACTATGAAGGGAAACGTAGCTACTGCCATATAAAAATAAATAAAATTTATTCAGAAATAGAACTGTCACCTGCCAGGGTAGTCAAAAAAGAGAAAGCAGTTCAGGTGAGACAGCGCACGCTACTTTACATTGAATTTTTTAATCACATCATCATTAATGATGAGGCCACGGAAGGATAACAGGCGTGAGAAATGGCACCGTTAACGAGTTGGCTACCGTTCGACAGCTATCTGGTGCATTTATCCAGACAAAATGTGGCCTCACCCGGTTGGTGACTGAGGGGCTCGCCTCAGGAGAGGTCCTCAGGCGATCCGAACTGACATACTCCGCCATTTGAGCTCTATTATCAGGGCAACATAGTACGCAACATAGTACGTAAGCGTACCCCCCCCCCCCTCGGGAGGGAAGACGGGGAAGGCGCCTCAAAGCGCCGCCCGAGACCGGTGTGGGAGATCAGATCAGATCAGATCACCACACTCTTCACCGCACTCCGGTGTTCCTTCGGACTCCGCGCTATTCGCCACCTAGAGCGAGGAGGCGGGGAGAAGATGGCGGTGGCGGGCAAAGCTGCCGTTTTTCCGACGGCGGAGGCGCAACAGCACTACAGCGACTACGGCTTCGACCCCCAGATCGACTACTTCCACGTCTGCCCGTTCTGTAGTTCCGCTCGTATGAAGTGTTGACTTCCATGGTCGACCGATGATCTCTTCCCTGTTCTTGATCTTATCTTCCTTAACTAGCAGGCCCTGCACGAAGCAAGGAAGCACGGTAGAAGGGAGGGGGCGCCGAGGCCCCCGGAAGCCTTCCGCTTCAAGCTGCAGAAGCCAATATCCAAGGACGACACTCGCCGCGCCGCCAAGGGCAAGAAGCGCGGCCGCTGGTGGCGCAATGCTCTTCTGTTCTGGAAGCGCAAGGGGACCGCCGACCAGGGTCCCCGGCACCTGGAGACGACGGCGCCGTACCCATACCAGGCGGCCTCGAGCCCGGTTTACACGGCGGAGAGCGGCGACGGAGGGGGGATCACGCCGCGGCGGTGGGGTGGCGGTGGCGGAGGGTGGGGCGGTGCCTGCGCGGGGACGGGGAAGATGACGATGCCGTATCTGTGTCTCAGCGATCTTGCTGCCGGGGACGCGTCCCCCTCGGCTTCGTCGGCGGCCTGCCCGTCTCCGGCGGTCCCCATCTACCTCGTCACTTAGGACTCCAGCCAGCAGCGCCGCCCGGCCGACGAGCTCCCGCCGTGTCCGTCGAAAACCGGGAAAGACCGGTTCAACCGCTTGGTTCGGGGCCGCGCTTCGGTGTTTCCTTCCCGTCCCTTTTTGGCTTTCTTTGTTGCCCTTTCTGCGACGTTTGACTTTGACCAGGAAGGAGGGTTTTTTTTGGAGAATGACTGGTTTGCCTTTTTCAGATCTCTCCCTTTTCTTTGATTCCGATCTTTGTGTCGTGTAGATACCCCCGTGAAGTAAACAGAAGGTTTTAATAGGCTGCAAACGAAATCTGATAATCTGGCATTTCATTTAGATTCCATAAAAATTAACTGATTCAAAAATATATTTGTATATCTTATAAATATTTTTAGAAAAATATATATTTTTATAAATTACTAGGATTGGAATATCTTAATAACTTACCGCATAGTCAATTCTGTGTCCATTTATCCTGTTTTGATAAAATTGATATCTATGTAAAAAATATTATAATCAATAAAAAATATTAAAATATGATATATAAATGTTAAAAAATAAAATTTTATGCATGTTACATCGAAAACTACAAGTAAATTTATTTATTTTTAATTTAAAATAGTGAATATTATAGATTTTGAACATTGTTAAATTATTCTACAGATTCTGGATGGAATCAAAATCAGAATCATAATGATTTAATCCTTATTAGAATAAAAAACAAAAAAAGGTGCGAGAATAAGGTACTTCGCAATCCTCGCCTATTTGATGGGGGGGTGGATCCTTCTAATCTTCACCTCATCTATATATAATCAAGCCGTGCCAGCAAAGCAAATCTAGGTGATGCTCGATTTGATTTAATAAATTCTATAAAAAATCAAACTTAATTTTTTTATAAGACATAAAATTTTAATTATTTACTTTTGAAAATAAAAATCATGTAGGAACACTTAAAATTAAATAATTAACGAACACTTTACAATTGTATTTAGATGTTGACCAAAGATTTTAATGCCATCTTGACTGATGGTGGATTAGGCATCAGTTAAATTGTAGCAAATTAATTTTATAGTGATATATATGTGTATAATGATGGCGTTTATATAGAGACCATGGACAAGATATTACTCGTATTTCCGAATCTATATAAGATTCTCTATTTTTATTCATCGTGTCGTGGGGACACGAACCCGTCGGAACAATTCGGCGGAAACCGTACGGTAAACGTATTTACGCAAAAGTCCTTTGAATCGAGTCTCACATGCAGAAGAGCGCCCACCTTTTTGGGTATCGTGTAGTCGACCTAGCGGGACGCGTGCCGCGTGCGCCTCGGCAAGCAGGCGAAGGGGGTGTCCGTCCGTCCCCGGGGGCTAAAAGAAATGAAAAGGGGTACTCCGGCAAAGGCTGTTTCCTGTTTGACTGTTTCCCGCAAAAGTTCCTATCCGACCAGGGCACGAGAATAATGGGGTGTTTGGTTGCTTGATAATTTTTTGTACATTTTCATGGTAAAAAATTGTATTAAAATAAAAAGTAAACTAACTCATGACATAAAATTATCATGTTTGGAGGGATGTGATTACAAAAAAGAGTAACCACCGCACATGACCAAATAAAGTGGGGGACCACAAGAAAAAAGAAAGAGATGAGACCCTCTTTTTTTGTTTAAGAAGAAAATCACTTTCAAAACATAAAATTGTCATGGTTGTCGAACACATCTTTTAACAAGTTTTCTTACAATTTTTAATAATTAAAATAAAAACCTCAATTATCATGCAACCAAACACCCCATAAGGCTGTTTGAAGTTTGAACAACAACGCGGTGACACACGCACGTGCATTGACATAGGACTTGGAGTTCGGATCACCTTAGATTCTCGAGTACAGCAAGTATTCTCATTCTAAGAAAAAATTACGATTTCAGTCACTTAAGTGATTAACAACGAGTTAATAAGATATCGATAGTGATTCAATTTCGTCGATACGAGTTAACGAATCAGTGAACAGTTACTGAACTGTTACTGACGCCTTATAAATTTACTATCAAGTTTAATACAACTTGTTACCGACGAACAGTGAGTTAGTAAGACATCGATAACGATTCAATCCTTCTCGAGAGTAGTTAACTAAACTTTGGGCTGTCACTCGAGTAGTTTGGGGTTGCTGTCGATTTTCATTAAGAACTGAGGTGATCCGAACTCCCGAGGAATAGAGATGTAATATAAAATTTAAATGTAAGTTATATTAAATTAAGAATTAAATATAAAATTAGAGAGATTAAAAGAATACTATTTCAACTAATCACGTAAAGATAAATGGAGAAAAGTTTTTAAAAATAATTTTTATTAAGAAGATTTCGTAAAGACTCCAGTACGTGTGTAATGTTACTGTTTTTAAAAAAAAAAGAAAAAAAAAAGAATTAATTGTTATATTTATTATATTATTTTTTCCCATCCTTCCCTATTATCCTTCCTTCGGTTACGCCTCCCCCCCTCCCGAAACCGCCTCCGCGAGAACCCTAGTCTCCTTCTGCTTCTTCTTCTCCGTCGCCGCGACGTCCCCTCTCTTTCTCCCCCCCTCCCTGTCGATCTGTGCGGCCTGCACCCGCCGGAGCCACCCCGCGGCCACCCTGCGCAGCCGCCGTCTCCCGGCCGCCGCGGCCACCCCGCGCGCACTCAGCCTCGCCACCCGCGGCCGCCGCCGCCGCGAGCCCCCGCCGCCCCGTCGATCTGCCAGCGCCACCCCGCGCAGCCACCGTCCCGGCCACGCCGGCCGCAGTCTCCGCCGCCCTCCTCCGCGCCACGCCGGTTGTCCGCGGCCGCCCGCCGCCGTCGGCGTTGACCACCTGCGCGTCGCCCGGCGCCGCCCGCCGCGCACAGCACCAGCCGGCGCCGCCCGCGCGCACCAGCCCGCGGCCGCCGCCCCGCGCAGCCCCGCCGCCCGCGGCCGCCGCCGCGCGAGCCCCCGCCGCCGTCCCCTGCCGCCTCGGCCACCCGCGCGGACCGCCGCCCTGTTGACTTGCGCTGCCGGCGCCGCCCGGCGCAGCCGCCGTCCCGCGCGAGCCCGCCGCCGCCCGACCACCGCGGTCACGCCGCGCCGCCCGCGCGCACCAGCCCCGCCGCCCGTCCGGCCGCCCGCCGGCGCCGCCCACCCGCGGCAGCCCTCCTCGACCACCCCGGTGCGAGCCCGCCGCCTGCACCGCCCGGCCGCACAGGTGCTGTGCGCCGCCGTGCGCCCCCCCCCATCCGCGGTACCCCCTCTCTCTCTCCTATCCTCTCTCCCCTATCGCATGTGCATATCATTCTTATTTTTATTATCCCCTTGTTCCAACAGATTTTTAGACACCTCCGGATCGATTTTTCCAGCGCCGTCGTGACCGCGGCAACACACTCGCCATCCGGATCGATTCTGTTGGAATTCCGTGCGCCGTCGTCGTCGCCGTTAAGGTAGGCGTCTCGGCTATTCTTAGCATCCCGATATGATTAATTTAAATCGTTAAAATGTTGTTAGTTAATTCGGGTTAGATGAAATAAAATATTGGTGGGCTACCTGATTTATTAGCTTGCGTAGTTATAGCTAACTTAATTTGACCAATGTGATTATTTTAGATTGATTGATCATGCATTGTCATCATATTAGACATTAGATTAGAATGCATGTTAGCATGTTAAACATCATGTTTTGTATTAGATTATGGTTAGTACAAGATGGTTAATGTCTCGATGACCTTAAACGATAACCCGATTTAATAAATAGCCGGAGTAGGGATTATGGCATTGATGCATTTAATTTTTAGCTTGTTAATTTATGTAGTAGTTAGATGGTTATTGTTATTGCATGTATTCATTATGATAGTAAGTTAGAATTGCATGGTTCAAAGTTTAGAGTATCGTGATGTTAGTCAATTGGTATAGTTTGAGTTTAATTTTGGTATGGCATGCATATGTGAGATAGACATTTATGATTGTTCAACTGTATGTTCTATGTTTAGATTATCATGCACATGTTCATGGTTATTTTGATTGGTTACTTGTCTGAGTTATGTATGTGCTTTCATCTTGAGAGATGTAGTATGCAGAGGGTTGCAATGTAATGGAATTCTACTTTACCAGACTATAATTCGGTCCTGTGGGCAGCAGATGAATTAGAACAGTCCGGAGCATCCGTCGATCCCGGATACCGCGGTTTATCTTACGTACCCCCCTGCCTATGGGGAACTATGAGATTTAGCTTACTATATGTTACTTTTATAGATGGTAGCTCTGGTGTTAGTTTTGTGACGTTGGCTACAATGTCCAAGTGGAGCATATAACTTACTCAGACAGATGATTTGTTATGCATTTTGGCATGTATGATAGTGGTTTAGATTGGTCATTTTGTCATGTCAGGTTATGTAATGCATGCATACCTAGTCTCCTTAAAGCTTAGGTTATGTCAGGTTATTGTTCATTGAATCATGTCAATTCATATGGGGTAGTTGATTGATTCTTTAATCAATTAATTGAAGACATATAATTAGTTTACACCCTATGTACTAAATCTGATTTTTTAGGCTTAATATGTATAGTATACCATTAGAAATTATTAATATAATGGGGTAGTTCGGGTGTAAGACCTACTGAGTCTGTTGTGACTCACCCCTTCCCATTATAAATTTTTCAGCTGATTTCGAGGAACCTCTCCCTGAGGAGGAGTTTGGAGAGGACTTCGAGGAGGACGTTGGAGGTGATCCAGAGCCACTCGAGGACCCTGAGGACGAGGAGTTTGGTGACGAGTGATCACCACATATATCTCCTAGGTTGTTGATTTTCCCTCCTGCTTGTGGTTGGTAATTGTTTGGTTTAACTTTATACTTGTTGGACGGACTATGTGTTGAGTCCTTCGTAGTTGTTTAGTGATGATCAATTGTGGTATTTCTTGGAGTTTGAGTTTGTTTGGAACATTACAGGTGGTTTTGAATAATTCAGGTTTTATGTTATGTGAAGTTGGTTTGTTCTCCTAAACTGTCCCGATATTCCGGATTTATTTTCCGCTGCGCAATTGTATTTTCCGGGTCGTGACAACGTGTGTACAATATAGGGGGCAAAAGACCTCTTTATATAAGTCTCTATATAAAGTAACCCCATCAGGTTAATGACTAGATAATCTTCTGGTAAAAACTCTGATCCTTGAAAACTCTTTGCGTCAAGTTTGAAACATTTTTTTGAAACAAAACTCCTACCTAACATCTCTCGAGGAGAAAATATCTTATTAAAATAAAAACTTGTTTGATTACTTGTCTTTCCCTTTTTTATTTAAATTTTTTTTGGATCTATCTGTGTTAGAAGCAAAAAAAAAAGAAAAAAAAAAGAAAAAAGTGAAGAGCACTTTTGTTTAAGTGAGCTCATCGACCCTGTCAAACCCTCGAGAGTCGAGACCACCTCCCTCCATGAGCCCTTCTTGTGGCTCCTAGACGAACCCTCGACGCCCAAGCCTCTTTTTCGTGCACAGCCCCGTGGAATGTTGTGGTCACAAAGAATTCCTGGATACTTGGACACTGATTCAGTCACATGGCTAACTTCGTCATCGTATCCATAATTTTTTTAAATGATTGATGTATGATGCGTAAATTAAATACTTTATGATAATATTACTTTATCGAAATTAACTCTTTCTCTCTTTTCTTTTTATTTTCATTTAATTTATAATACATATGTTTTATTCAAATTGTATTTTCATTTGAAACTTCTGGTCTTTAAAATGTTTGTTTACAATTTTAGTTTTGTATTTTATTTTTAAATCTATTTATATAAACATCGTACATACGGCATATCATCTTTAATTATCTTGCTAATTGATTCGTAACAAAAGTGAAAAAGGTAAAGACTTGTTATATACCCTCGAGGTGAGTTAATTGAAATAGGTTAATCTCTTTTTGATTTTTGAGAAAAACAATTTACTGGCGAAACAACAGAATGGTTATGTTCATCCATTGTAACGGGATATTCCCTTGAAATCTCCAAGAGAGATCCGGGAAGGCGCGGTATGGCGGAAGAACGCTGACCTGCCGGGGGATTCTTCCTGCCCTGCGGGCGGCGATCTGTCGTTGCTCACTCGCTTCAGCGCCATCTCGGGTAAGATCTCCCACGAACTGCCCGTTCCTCTGTCGTCCTCTTTTTTGATTGCGGATACCGGGAAATGGGGCCGCTGCTCCATCGTTCGACCTCTCAGGTGGAACAGTCTAGTCGTCGGATTTGTAGCACTCGTCATTCTTGTGGAAGATAATAATGCATCGACTATCGTGTATATGTGTGCCCTTTCGATCTCTGTTGAAGTGTTGTCTGATGTGCTGTAAAACGATAGAAAAAGACTGAAAACACCGTCATCTATGTTTGTTTATTCTCATAGGTTTGGGTTTTCTAGATGTTGAAATGCGGCGATTATTTCTCGTATCTCTTTGATTTCGATTATGCATTCAGAGCTACCGTAGGTCATAATCCGCAAATTGGAATGGTAACACCTTCATGACTTGTGTGTCTGATGTCATTGTGCTCTTCCTGGTTTTCTAGATGTTGAAATGCGGCGATTATTTCTCGTATCTCTTTGATTTCGATTATGCATTGAGAGCTACCGTAGGTCATAATCCGCAAATTGGAATGGTAACACCTTCATGACTTGTGTGTCTGATGTCATTGTGCTCTTCCTGGTTTTCTAGATGTTGAAATGCGGCGATTATTTCTCGTATCTCTTTGATTTCGATTATGCATTGAGAGCTACCGTAGGTCATAATCCGCAAATTGGAATGGTAACACCTTCATGACTTGTGTGTCTGATGTCATTGTGCTCTTCCTTCTGTTTCGTTGAACTGGAGAACAGAATTGTTGCTAGTTTGTCACACGGTTCAGTTCCTTCAAGGGCTTGATTTGGAGTTCAGAGATCTAAATGGCACCATCTGCTGTGAAGTCTGGAGTGCCGATCGCCTTGCGAGACTTGAGAACGTCCTCCAAGCTGTTTCATCAAGGAGCTTCACTTCGGATCACTGGAAAGTAAGTTGCACTATCCTGTTACGAATTTTCTGTTTTATGTTGAGCCATGTGGTCTTATTTTCCCTTTAGACATGTATAGATCCTCAAGATCTCTGTTTATTTGTTGAGTGTTTTAGGTGGCATTTGATTTGACTTAATGACTTAATGAAATGTCTAAAGTCTTAATTTCATCTCTTATATGTAATCTCTCTTGTGAAATACAAAATTTTAGTTATCCACCCACGAAAATAAAAAAAATATAGTGAACCACTTAAAATTAAGTGGTTTATCAAGATGTTAATATTGTATTCAGATGTTTTACCAAACGGTCTTAGTGTCTAACCTCTGACCAGTGAAGAGGTTAGACATCAATTAAGCCAAATAAATGGGGCCTTAGTTAGTGGACAACAAGAACTGACATAAAAATAATGCTTGCATGTAAGAGAAGAAAAACCCTGGTGAAGACTTTCCATCAATCATATCCATATAATGGTGAGTCTATAATGACTTTTCAGCATATGTGGACTCAAGGATTTTTTTGTTCTTCCATGATTAAGAACAGGACAGAAGACCAAAATGTCTAGATGTTAATTCCTTCTAGGTGTACAGTTCAGTCAATATGATAAAAGCTCCACTTAGCTTGTTTATCATGTTAAATGAACAAGTTTGAACAACAAAAAGAAGTTCAAATAGTTAATGAGTTAAGCTTGAGCAAATCTCTACTTGATATAGTAAAGCTCACGAGTAGCTAGTTTAAGTATTAGATTGACCACTCGATCAAATATTAATTAAAAATTATTTATGAGTGCTAAATAGTTATATGGTATCAATTAAGCATATAAAATAGGCTGACACTGACATGATCTTTAATTTGAGTTTAAACTCAAGTTTAAACTAAGCTCAAATTCAAGTTACCTAAACAAGCTAGAGTTTGAGTTTCATAATCAAGCTTAAATTCAAGCTTCGTAAACAAGCTTGAACTCTAGATTGGATTGAGCTTGAGTTGAGCTCCCATCCAAGCTAGATCTTGTACTCAGCTCAATTAAGTAAACAAGTAGCTTGATGAGCTCAGTTCAAAAATGGCTTGAGCATGCTTGTCGACAATTGAGCCGAGCTCGGGCTCAAATAGAGATTAAGTGAGCTAAAGGCTTGGGCAATATGCTACTCTGCTCTGCTTGACTCGCTCTTGTTTGCACACCTAATTCCATTCACCCATCCTTGCCTTTGTTCACCAAAAGACTGTTGTTGTACATGCGGAACAATTGTATGGATTTCTTCATCTTTGCCTTTGTTCCAATTGTGCAGGGATAACGGAATTTTTATGTTTCCCTTGGATTCAGTTCACACAGTCACAGTTAAAAAAAACACATTTTAGAACCTTTTCCTTTCTATACAACCATTTTTATGAAAAAGAAACAACAAGACTTCCAGCAAGATGACTGTTAAATCTATACTTTTTTTTTCAGAAAATGGTCATAATTGCATCTAGAATTAAGTGTATCAGCTGTTGGAGGCCTATATTGGATCGGACCTCAGTTGTAATTACTTGTAAAACATGACTAGTTCAATAAATTCCAATGCGCATCCTCTTCTGGATTTGCTGTCACTTGACTTGAGCCTACATTTATTTAGGCACCCTATACTGCTTTTGATTCCAGCATAATGTCATGAAGTTGTGTGCAACTAGTGTATCTTAGTGTCAGCATGGAGCTTGGGTTTGCTTGCCATGACCCCATTGCTGAAACCAAACTATTGTATTTGCACAGAAGACATTATATCAGATGGCTTGACGTGGATTCACAAATCCCAAAACTCAGATTTTTCGGTGTTTGTTCTTGATTCTATATGGTATGGCCTCTCCATAAAGATCCTGGACTTCTCCTGAAGTATTGAGTGTGCACTCTTTTTATTCTTTAAAAGAACTTTGGCGTTGACATGAGCAGGTCAATATTTTTGGAGGATAACACCTTTTTTAAATACTAAACATGCATGGTGATTTCTTCCTGATGGACACTATGATCTTTTAGACATGCATATACAATCCAAATTCCTTTTGAGATTTGCTTCATACAGCGTCAGCTTGTCATCCCCTTAAAGGTGATTCAACGATTTGCTGGCCCTGCATTAGAGTGATAACTGGTCCATCACATGGATTTCATGTTGGTCTTCAAAGCTTATCTAAGAATATTTCTTTACTTTGGTGTATTAGATTATTAATTGTCATTAGTGTTTTATTCCATATTGATTAGTTTTAAATGTTCTCATCATGGAAGGCTGGGTCAATATTTCAAGCGGCTGTGCTGGCCAGTAGGGGTGCAAACAAACCAATACATTCAACAAGTAGTTCGAAACTCGGCTCGATAATTGTTCAACTTGGCTCGTTTATTATGTTAAATGACCAAACTTGAACAAAAAATAAAGCTCGACTCATTAAACCAACTGAGGTTGAACAAACTCCTACCTATGTAGTCAGAGGCGACTGAGGCGAGGGAGGGCTCGCCTCGCCTCAGGCGCTTGAGGCGGGCGCCTCAGGCGCCCGAGGCGACATTTTTTTTATTGAAGAACTTCTCAAAAAATATATATATAACATTAAAACTTTTGAAGAAAAACATAAAAAATACAAAAAACTCACTTCTAGGACCTATAATGTATCAATATATCGGAATCTCAAGGTGGAAGACTAGGCATTGGGGGTTTCGGGGTGGGGAAGGAGGATTTAAGTTGCCAAATTTGACTTTCATAGGGTCCTCACCCGGGCGAGGCGAGATCTGCCGAGGCGAGGCGTTTTTGCCTCGCCTCGCCTCGCCTCAGCGCCTACGCGCCTGAGGCGAGCGCCTTTGATAACATAGACTCCTACTCAGCTCGATAAGTTCGTAAGTAACTCAATTAAATATTATTTTAAATATTTATTTTTAAAATTAAATTATGAGTATTAATAGTTATATATTGTCACTTAAATATATCAAATAATTTAAAATTTGAGATTAAACTTAGATCGAGTTTCATGAATGAGCTAAATCTAAAGTTTCACAAATGACTTTTCATTGATTTTTGATTTTATAAATGAGTTTGTATATAGTTTAAGTTTGAATATGGATTGAACTTTAGTTCAACTACTACTCGAGCTCGAGCTCGACTCGGCTTGATTAATAAATGAATCAAGCTCGAACAATGATTTAACATACTCGTTAAAACTTGAGCTTAAACTCAAACTTATGTGAAATAAACGAGCCAAGCTTGAACACTATACTACTCGGCTCGACTCGGCTCGTTTGCACCCCTACTAGCTGGGTTATGTGGGGTCGTGCAACTTGGGTTGCAAGGTGCAACCCAAGGCGACCCATCCCATCTTCTTTTTCCCACTCCCCTCTTCCCCCTACTTCCTCAACACTAATAGGATGTTTCGTTGCACAGTAAATTTTTATACATTTTCGTGATAAAAAGTTATATTAAAATAAAGTGTGAGTTAATTGATGACATAAAATTATTATGTTTGGGAAGATATGAAAACAAAAAAGAGTGGACACTATATATGACTAAACAAGGTAAGAGGCCACAAGATAAAAAAAGAGGTGACACCATCTTTTTGTTCAAGAAGGAATACTTTTTAAAAACACAAAATTGTAATAATTATCAAGCACCTCTTTTAATAAGTTTTGTTACAAAAACATAAAATTGTAAGCAAAACTCAATTTGTCATGCAACCAAACATCCCATAAGATTTCAATTCAGAAAAAAGATTACATGTTCTATTGCATCGAATAACAATCTTTTTTGGGTTGAAATTTTTGTTTTCCCATATGACTCGGTCCAAATCTTGCTCAACATACATCCGGGGGAAATTTACTCCTGGACGATGAAGAAGATCTACTGAGTCTCTAGGAAAATGAAAATTTCAGTCTAAGAGGACTATCATCCAAATGCAATAGAATTTTTGTTTTGGGTAAAATTCTATTGCAATTAATGACAGCGTTCCTTTTTGGGCTAAAATTTATGTTTTCCTATGACATTTTGTAGATCTTATACATCCAGTAGAACCAGTCTCTTCATTGAAAATCACTTGTTAAGTTATATTTAAATTTGTGTTCCGGTATCATTTTTACCAAATATTCATATTTTCTGATACTGGAACACATTTATATATATAATTTATTAAATATAGGTGAAGATGTAACATCAAGGAACCAAATTTCTTTTCAAAATGTAAGTTTTAAAAGTTTGAAGGGAAATAAGTACTTCTTTATTTTAGTAATTTTTAATATTTTTTATTTTTCTTGATTTTTCTTGATTGTTTAGATCCAAACCTGGTAATGACCCAATTCGGTCTTGGGTCGACCGGGGTCACCAACCCCGGGTGACCTGTGTTGGTTTGGGCCAAGATAAGACCTGTGTTGGCTTATCTTGGTTCTCATGATAAGCCAAACAATGAAAAGAAAGAAAGAAAGAAAAGGCATCTTTGTTGCTTTCCATCGTTTACTGTCAGTTATTTATCTGGTTGACAGGCTCGAATCTTATTCGGTGGAGTCTGCTGTTGCTGTTATTGTCGATGAGTGCTCTAGCCTAAAGGTTGACACACAACATCTGAGGAACGTCAACTTCCGGAATGGCTGTCTGTATCAATTCATTGGAGAACTTGCCATCCTTCCTAACGACGATGTAATTACTAGTCTACTCATTTCAAACCTGCTTTTCTTTTTCTTGAATATTGCTCTATTATATTCTTTTGGACGACCACATCCTGTTTATGATATTTTTCTCTTACGCTTGACACGTGCAGGCAATTTTACAGGCACGTATAGGTAGAAATGTAGATGGCATGGACCTTAATCTCTATTACCAATCTTTGCAGCTTCTCCGACAATTTGAAGCAGAACGTACAAGTTCTAAACCGACATGATTCGCGAAATAGGCCAAGGTTTCAATGAGATGTTTGATGCTCCATAGTTACCATGTTCTCGTTCCAAGTTAGCCTTGACCCCTATGATATATGATCAGTGTAACTGAAATGGAGTTCTCACATGTCAAACGCATCCAACTTTGTAGCAACATGATGCATAGGATAGCATCTATCTTCGATCCAACCATATGTTGTATCTGACGCATCAGATGTCCTCGTTGACACGGAACAGTACGTGCGTGAGACACCATCTTTTTATTGTAAGAAATGTGGAATGTTTCTCAACTTGGTATCAGAGATTACATGGATGTCTACGCAAGTAAAACATCTGGAAAGCTGGTCTTTCCACTTCTAAACAAGAGAATTAGTAAGAGTGGCTATGGCTAGACAATTAGGGGTGCAAATGAACTAATATACTAAACAAGTGGTTCCAAACTTTTACTGGATAAAGGTTTCATGTCAGCTCACTTACTATGTTAAATGAAAGAATTTGAATAAAAAATTAAAGTTTTATTCATTAACAAGTTGAGACTGAGCAGATCTCTACTTTACTTGATTATTTCATGTATAACTTAATTAATTAATTATTTTTAAAAATTAAATTATAAATACTAATAATTATATATTACTATTTAAATATATAATAAGTTAAAATAACATTTTATTTAAATTTAAGTTTAAATTGAACTTCATAAATGAGTTTAAGTTTAACAAATGAATTTAGACCGAGTTTAAAATTAAATGTACAATATTAAACTTGAACCTGTATAATATAAATGAATTGAGTTTGAACTTAACCCGGTGATAGAAGCTCAAGTTCACATTTAAACATGATGTAAAATAAATTTATTATTTGGCTCAACTCGACTTATTTGGAGAGATTTTTTTTTACTAACACACTTTTTTTTATTTTTAAAACTAATACAGTTAGGTCAAAATCAAGTTGTGGCAACTCAACTTTATTTCGAAAATTTTAAAGTCAGACTTTCAGCAACTCTGCTTGTTTGTGGTTGAAAGTCAAGTTTCTCACATAAACTACATGGTCATAGTTAAAAGTTACGTTTTCTTCTCCGGCATTACTCAAACTAGACTTTGTCATTTTGACCGAAATGTGTTAGATTTTCAATCAAAACTTTTAGTGTGTTGGTTTTATAATTAAAAAAATTAAATGTGTTAGTTAAAAAAACTCTCATTTGGAGTGGAAGAGAAAACACATGGAAGTGATCTTTATTTAATGAGCAGAGTTCTAATTACGCACAAAAGACATCTGCATTCATGAATCGGTAATGGCTGTTTGAGATCGAATTTTATTACAGTATCAATGGACTTCTTATTTCCCCTTGTACGCAGTTAGTAGGGCTATAAATGGGTTG
Organism: Cryptocoryne crispatula var. balansae; assembly: GCA_036172225.1. Taxonomy (NCBI): domain Eukaryota; kingdom Viridiplantae; phylum Streptophyta; class Magnoliopsida; order Alismatales; family Araceae; genus Cryptocoryne; species Cryptocoryne crispatula. The sequence continues at coordinate 9,768,587 of CM069919.1, forward strand.
AATTCGGTAGTGAAATCATCAGAATCTGATTCCAATTCTGATAAAGGTTAACAGCTTTTGATTCCGATTTCGATAATTTGGAATCACTGAGTTTCGATTATGATCAAATTCCAATTTCATTATCGAAATCGAAACTGAATTCGATAATTTTTGAAATACATATTAAATTTTAATTAAAAATGTGTTAATAATCCACGTATAATTACTACAAATTGATATAATCTCTTTAAATTTTTTATCTTTTTATAATTTTATATAATATATTTTATAATTTATTTAAATTTATTTTTATTTAGATATACACGTTTTTTATCGAAATCGGATTAATGGAAACGAAATCAACTGATTTCAATTCCGATTCCAATAAGATACTGGAATATCCGATTCTGATTCTGATAACTTTTAAGATACAAAAATAAGTTCCAAACTCATTAATTTTTATTGAAATCAAATCAGAATATCGGACTATCGGACTCCGTTTACACCCTATCAGTCAGTGGTTGTATGTCTTGGCAGTCTGGTTGATTGCAATAATAAAACTAATACAATATCAATTTTGATATTGACACTGAACACATTAAGCTAAAAGTTGATGAGCCTGTTTGGTCAGAGTATTGGAAGAATTAATACAGTATCAGTTTTGACATCGATATTAGACAAGTTAATTTTAAAATTGATGCCAAGACATATCAAAATGTTGATATAGGAGCAAAATATAGTAACCAAACAGGGCGATACTATCAAATATTTCCATAATGCTATTATAGAATTTTTGGGTCTATTTGTTTATGGCCCTGTTTGATAACACTATTAAATATTTTTATCACTATTAATTTTAAAATTGATATTGATAACAAGCACTTAGAAATGTTTCACTAATAACATTAATTTTGAAATGTGTAATACAAATAAAACATGTTTTGTAATATAAGTGTAAACTTGTATCAATTTTTGATAATGATACTCCAACTTCTAGAAATATCGATATCAATAATAATATAATATTATTTTTCATGCTCTAACCAAACAGTCCATAAATACAAAAACTATTCCAAAATGTCAGTTTTGATTTTGAATGAAACTAGACACACGAAGCACAAGATTGTAGGATCAAATGCCAGTATTGACATTGATAGAGATTTTTAATAGTCTATTCTTACATACATTAGTACGTTTAATTAGAATATTAAAAATTATGTTGTATAAATTTTGATATTAATACTTTTAGAAACTAAGGTCATGTTTGATAACTGTACCGAGTACTATCACCATTAATTTTGAAATTAATAACGTAGAAGTGATCAATAGATGTTTGGCAATCGATATGATGTTCAATAGTATCAATTTTGATACTTTAATCAAATTGGACATAAAATATCAATATCAAAATTGATACAAATGTCAACATATTTTTTTGTACTATAAATTTTAAAATTAATATTATTAGTTGAATATCTCTGAGTGATTACTATCAATTTTAATTTTTAAATTGGTAATAATAAACGTGTTTAATATTATTACCGAACGAGGTCTTAACTGCTGTCTCTGTCCAAGGTTTAAAGGAAAAAAAAAAAGCTTTTTCCCTACGTACGATTCCCCCTTGCTGCCTTATAGGGTGCAGAGATTTCGATACCTCTGTTTATTTCAATAAAAGTCAATAGATTTTAAATATCTTTATGCATCCTATAAGTTATCAAAATCAAAATTAGATATTTAAACAGCTTATCAAAATTAAAATAAAAAAATTGAATTTCATATTTATTTTTTTAAAAATATATGCATAAATTAATACTGTGGTAAATAAAATATATATAAATTATTAAAGTTATGATGTAAGTAATAGAAATTAAAACTAAAACTTTTAAAATATTATATAAAAATTGTACAGTAAAATCAGATTGATTTGCTGATTTTCATCAAAAGTAATGCATCGTAGGTTTTATAGATTATGGGATTATTTTTATTATGATAATAAAATTAGAATCCAAATCAAAATGGGATCGGAGTGTCAAGACTCAAGACTGTGATTCAACCAAATTGAATAAGAGTATTATTATCCGAGCAATACCGGTATCGGATCTGATTCACTTGCAGCCCCAGAACACGCTCTGCTAACCACGTGAATGCAGCCCGCTAAGAAAAATAAACCGCCACCATGGAATGTAATATCTAAATCGGCTAACCTGGTCAATATATAGCCAATGCTATCTAGTCTCATCTGCCTCTCGAGACTATTTTCGATAAAGCAAGTTCCTTCCCACTCATTCTGCAAATGAAATAGTCAAAGTTATTAGTAATCTGTTGATCAGATGTCTTTGAATATTGTAAGGTGTCTCGTTGTTGTTGCATGGATAAATTTTTATGCACTTCCTCGATAAAAAGTTGTATTAAAACAAAAGTCTGAGTTGATCAATAACATAAAATTATCGTGTTTGAAAAGATATTCTAACAAAAAAGAGTAGATACCATACTTGAATAAACAAGATGGGACCAGAAGATAAAAAAAGGAGATATATGACACCATCTGTTTTTTTTTCTTGGTTTGGTTTAAGAAGAAAAACATATATATACGCACATACATACGTAGTTATATATGTGCCGTAAGAAAACATCTCTCTCCTCAAAATATCAGGAGACACTTCTTTCCGAGTCGAGCTTCTTCCGGGGAGGGAGATGCGGAGATGGCGATCGGATGAGACCGCAAGGGGACGAGAGTGGATTTCTGATGCGGCGGGCATCGCCCTTTATGTGGGCAGGAGCGAGGCGTGGCACGGGTGACACTTTTTCCCGGCGAGCCCCCGGTCGGCGGCGCTCGCCGTCGCCGGAGTGGGCGGCGGCGGCGCGTGCTGCTCCGGCCGGCTGCTTTCGTCTGGCCGGCCGACCCGACACCGACCCCTGCCCCTGCGCACCCGTTCGTTCCACCGTCGATATAATCCGATAAAGTCCGCCGGCATATATTCCATTCATATGTTCGAAATGTCGGCATATATATATGTATAGCTCTTGATGATCATCACTGTGGGGGGGGGGGGTGCCAGTCTCTTTCCAGAGCATTAAGATGTGTGCAGTTCCCTCCAATACTATCACGGCTCTATGTTCACCTCCACTTATTTATCATGTCAAAAGAATAAATTTGAATAAATTTTTTTAAACCTGATCCATTATTTTGAACGTACTCACCCTCGGCTCGGCAAACTCCTGACTCATTTAAGTATACGAGATAAGATGTTGTAAAATTTGATTTGAGTTTTATACGTCGATCCCAGTGTCACGACTAAGCTTATGGGGGTGTTTGGTTGCATGATAATAAGAGTTTTTGTTTTAATTTTTAAAAATTATAAGAAAACTTGTTAAAAGAGGTTTTTAGTAATCATGACAATTTTATGTTTTAAAAGTGATTTTCTCCTTAAACAAAAAAAGAGGGTCTCACCTCTTTCTTTTTTCTTGTGGTTCCTCACTTTGTTTGATCATACGTGGTAGTTACTCTTTTTTGTAATCACATCCCTCCAAACATGATAATTTTATGTCATGATTTGGTTCACTTTTTATTTTAATATAATTTTTTATCATGAAAGTGTACAAAAAATTATCATGCAACCAAACACTCCATTAAGTTCTGAGGTTCAACGATAAATTTAAGGGGAGAGTTCGAGTTTTACAAATGAATTATCGATCGATTTCAAACTCGAATATGGCGAAACTCGAGCTCTTTGCGCGGTTGAGTACGTAACCCAGTGTCAAGGTTGAACAAGAGTTTGAGCCCGCCCTTAAGAAAATAAACGAGCCAAACTGAAGTACAATGTACTGAGATCAGCTGTTCTCGATGATCTCCTGTCATTTTTGCATGAGAGCGGATCACCTCAGTCCCCGGGTGGAGGGAGCTCCCGCAGTCCTCAATGACATGAGGACATCTGGTGTCGCGAAAAACGAAGTGTCAGTGCGTTTTAAAGATGGCATAAAGTAGATATGACGTCGCTCGGTAGTGGATAAATAGAGGGTTGGTAGTGGGTCTTTGAAGCCTCGGTAGCTCGTTAGTGGGTTTTTGGAGCCTCAGTAACTCGGTAGCGAGTTAATAAGCGGTCGGTAGTGGGTCTTTGAAGGCTCGGTAGCCCACTACCAACTAGGGGTGCAAGCGAACCAATACGCTCGACAAGTAGTTCGATACTCGACTCGTTAAAAGCTCGACTCGGATCGTTCATTAAGATAAATAAACGAGTTTGAACAAAAAAAAAAGCTCGACTTATAAACGAGCCGAGTATGAACAGAGACCTACTCGACTCGATAAGTTCGCGAACAGCTCGATTAATTACTCGATTAAATATTCGTTTAAGTACTCGTTAATTATTCGATTAAATAATCAAGTTATACATAAATGTTATTTAAAATTATATTTCTTATATATTTAACCTAATAAATTTTTGATGTTTCAATGATTAATTTAAAATTCAAATAATGTAATAATTATCAACCCTACATTCGCTGTTCTAAATGTTGATGAAATCTGGACCATCCATTGAATATTAAACAGAAGCGCACATTCCATTCAATGTTCCATACTGTCCAGTCTGTCGGGCCAACCATCCCATTCACCTCTCTCGACTCTCTCTCCCGAAGTGCACATCCCGTCCGGAGCAAGCCTAGACGCATCCTCTTTTCGGAAGCGCGAGCCGCATCCTCCCTCCGGCGATCGACGGCCGGCGGCGCCTCCGGTCTTCATCTTCTCTCTCTCTCTGAAGCGCGCGCATCCGGCATCCCCATCCCGGAGCGCGGCGGCGAGCCCGCAACAAGCCCTAGACGCATCCTCCCTCCCGGAAGCGCGAGGCCCGCATCCTCCCTCCCGGCGATCGACGACGGCCGTGGCGCCTCCGATCTTCATCTTCTCTCTCTCTCCCGAAGCGCACATCCGGCATCCCCATCCCGGAAGCACGGCGGCAGGCCCGCAACAAGCCTAACCCCAGACGCATCCTCACTCTCGGAGCGCGAGGCCCCGCATCCTCCCTCTCCGGCGATCAACGGCCGCAAGCGCACAGCGCCTCCGATCTTCATCTTCTCTCTCTCTCCCGAAGCGCACATCCCCATCGGGAAGCACGGGCCCGCAGCAAGCTGCGGGCCCGGCCGCATCCCTCCGGCGATCGACGGATTTTCTTAGGAACTCCCTCGCCCAGTTGACAGTTCGCATTTCTCTATCTCTCACATTATCTGAGAAGCATCCAAGCAGCAGCGCTTATTGTTGTCCCCATCGAGGTACCAAGTGCCTACTGATTCCCTCCCTGATGCTCAAATTAGACACAGTAAACCCATGTCTCGATGCTTAAATTCAGATTTGAATGTTTATTTTGTATTATATTTTGAGAATGATGTTTGACGAGTTGTGTTTGTCATTTTAAAATTCTGGCATATAATTTTTTTAAATTTTCCTAGGTGTTTTAGCATGTTTTAAAATATTTTTGATATCGAGTTCGAGCTTAAACTCGAGTTTTATGTAAACGAGCTTGATTTCAAGTTCGAAAACGAGTTTGGAAATGATTTTTATTCGAGTTCGGGTATAGTTTTATTCGAGTTCGAGCTACGTTAGCTCGTTTACATAAACGAGCGGCTCGACGAGCCGAGCTCGAGCTCGTCGAGCTTAAATCGAGCCGAGTTCGAACAAGGTTTTTTAAAGCTCGACGAGTATCGGCGAGTTCGAACAACTAAATAAACGATCGGCGAGCTCGAACGAGCCATACTCGGCTCGGCTCGGCTCGGTGCACCCCACTGCCAACCCTCTGCTAACCCACCTCTGGAGTCCCGAGTTTAACGCTGCAGGAGTGCAGCGGGACCCACTGCGAGCTGCGGGGCTTCCGAGACCCACTACCGAGCCCTATACTAACCCACTATCGAGCCCGGTTTAACTTGCTACCGAGTGCAGCAGGGACCCACTACCGAGCTGCGAGGCTTCAAAGACCAGCTACCGACCACTATCAACCCACTACGAGGCCCGGTTTAACTTGCTACCGAGTACGCGGGACCCCGCTACGGCTGCAGGGGCTTGAACCCATTCTGCAGGCCTATGCTAACCCACTACGAGGCCCGGTTTAACTTGTTGCAGGAGTGCGTAAGGACCGCTGCACCGAGGCTGCAGGGAGCTAGGCTTCCATTCTGGGCCTGTACTAACCCGCTCTACCGAGGCCTAGTTTAACTTGCTACCGAGTCTTTAAGGACTTGCTACGAGGCTTTGTTACGGTTGCGACCGAGCTTTGAGGATCCACTACCGACCGCCTATCAACTCGCTACCGAGTTCTGAGACTTCAAGAGACCCACTACCGACCGTCTGGTAACTCTCTGGAGTTGCTCGGAGCTCCAAATACTCACTCTGCCTCAGGGTTGAAAGACTCACTACCGACCCTCTGTTTATCCACTACCGAGCGACGTCATATCTACTTTATGCCCTCTTTAAAACGCACTGACACTTCATTTTCTGCGACACCAAGTGTCCTCACGCCATTGAGGACTGCGGGAGCTCCCTCCAACCGGGGACTGAGGTGATCCGCTCTCTTTTTGCATATACCCTTGATTAGAACCGAGACGCTCTCGCCATCAACGGAAGGGTCTCGTACGTAGTGGGCCGGCGTCACTCTCGTCCGCCATGAATGATGAGCGGTACGTAGCATCGTCCTCCACTTCCCAAAGAAGAGGATCCATGCATGGCCGAGCAGCCGCCCAACCCAGCGGCATATGCCATGCCCCTCCTTCAGGTCAACGCACGTCCTTGGATGAACGAAAATGATATCGATCACAACAAGGAGGGGAGAAAGGAAAGAGCGCTGTACAAGAAGGTTGATGCCGAAGAAAACGCTGACTTGGTTGGGCTCGGTGCGCATCATCATTGTCTGATATTGATCTCTGAAGAGAGAGAGAGAGAGAGAGAGAGAGAGAGCGAGCGGCCTGAGAAGTACTCTTTTGAGGTACAGGTATTCAACCTCGTCGAAGGGAAGGGTGTATAAATTCTCACCGTCTTAAATATTTTTTTTCAATCTCTTAAATGTATAAAAACTCGCACCATTCTGCTCAATATAAACGTGTGAAAACTCTTGTTATCTCTTGAGAGAAATTTCTCAGCCGTCAAAAAAATCTGTGAGGATCCACTTTGTTGTGTGGAAATCACAAGATTAAACCATGACAAATCATAAACCCAACATGATCCTTTTATGTATGCAGTGGAGGGAAAGGAATTCCGACAGACGTTCACTTTAGAAAACTCAAAACTCTACACACAAGGAAGCTCGGTTTCCTCACCACCAATTCAATAGGTCACATCTATAAAGCTCTTTCCGTTAGCTCTCACTCTTTTTTTTTGTCATGTCTCCCCAAATTAAAACACTACTATTTTATGTCATTGGTCAGCTTATATTTTTTTTATTTTTATGTAATTTTTTGTCATCAAAAGATATAAAATTTATCGTGCAATCAAATGCCATGTGAAGATAGAAATTGGTATTAAGTGGGAGTTTGGATCGGCCCAGATGTTTAGAGGAGGGAGGTTCTTCAGTCTCCGATAGGAGACAGTCACAGCTCCCAACCACTTAAGTGGCAGTTTAGGGGAGAACCGGCATAAACCATTATTAAACCGAATTTCGTAACATGTTATATTGTGATTCATAACCGATTATATTGCAATTCATAATGGTTCAACCCGGTTCGTAAAAGGTTACATTGTGATTCATAATGAGTTACATCGTAATTTGTAACAGATGAACTGTTATGAACTGTAGTGTAACTCACTACGAACCACAGTGTAATCCGTTACGAACCGAGTTGAACCATTACGAATAAGAGTTGAACTGTTACAAATCACAATGTAGCTCGTTACGAAATTTAGTTCAGTAATAACTCATACCGATTCACCTTTGAATTGTCACTTGAGTGGTTGAAGATTATGATTATCTCTTATTAAAGGCTGAGAAACTTCTCTCCTCCGAGCTTCTGAAGTGGATGTGTCAGGCACACAGAAGAGAACGATAAGTCATGACAATCCATGCCAATGCGCATGAGATGGGGAATCACGCAAGTAAGTATATGTATAACTCCACACCGTGTCTTTTGACATCTGAAATATGAAGTTGACCACGATCTCAAAACATTCATTATTATTATAAGGCAAAAGGATAACGTAAATAAAGTTTTCAGCGACTAAACTTGCATTAAAGATTATAATATATCAGCGTGAGAAGATGGGAAATGAGCCTGGTTAAGATATAAAAAACACCCTTCAATAATGATCTCCCGTCCAACTACAGCAACTCTCCGACAGAGAGGACGACGTAATCAGTTTGATCATAACAAGGATAAATGTAAATCAAAATGCTAAGATCAATTCTCTGTTAATTAACATGGAGGCCATAAGCACTAATCATACTCTCTCTCTCTCTCTCTCTCTCTAATGCACATGCAACAAGATGGGAGCTGGGATCCTTTGAAATATGAAGAGAGTAATAGACAGAGAATATCCTCTCCTTATAACATAATTACTGTACTGTAACGGGTGTGCAAAAGAATACTCTCTCTCTCTCTCTCTCTCTCTCTCTCTCTCTCTCTCTCTCTCTCTCTCTCTCTCTCTCTCTCTCTCTCCTAATCTTCAGGTCCTTCAAAGCCCCTCGTGCGGCAACACAGTATTTTTTACCGATCAATCATCGACCACCGATTATTTAATAATGGACATCATAAAGTAATTTTAAATGATACAAATTATTAGTAGCTGATTAATGATGGTAACGGATATATAAGAGCTAATGACACCAATATTTTACCGGTTGACACTCGACATCTTGCCGTGTCGCACTTCTTCTCCTTCCTCCTCTTATTTATTCTGCGCCGGAGAGAAGCATGCGCGTAGGCGAGAACGACTGCCCAACAGAGGCATCGCTCTGCCCGTCTCTTTTTCTCCCGTGCGACCTCTCTCTGCTCTTCCCGTCCACCTCAAAACCCAACAATTTTGTAATCTCTGATCGTTACCAGCTTCCTCCGGCTGCCGGACCCTCGATCGGTAGCCCGAGATGATCAGATCAGCTCGCTTGTGTCTCCATGGGAGGCGGCGGGGTGTAGAGGGGAGGTAGAGAGAGGTGTGCTCTGTAAAATGGGCAGCGCAGGGAGCGCTTCAGTTCACGGTGCTGCCTTATAAAAGGAGGAAGTGATTCCAGGCTCCTTTGCGCTTCACGGCAAGATGGGGAGGCGTCAAGGAGCCGCCTTTCGTGCTTCTTTTTGCTTGGAGGCGCTAAAGGTCTAATCTTTAATTGACACGGCTAGCCTCTTCTTCAAGATCCTGTACGCTTCCCCTGCGCGTGGGAGAGAGAAAGGACCGAGCAGGAGCAAGCAAGATGGGCCTGCGTTGCTTTCACTAGTTTGCTCCTCCCGGTTGGTCGAACTGTCCGATGGATCGCCTGTCGAATCTGCTGAGAGGCCTGGTGAAGTCTCTGCACGCCGGCAACCGGAGGGCAGCGGGGGCGAACAGTGGAAGGGACACGGCGGAAGCTATGGCGAGAGATGCGTGGAGGAACGACATGATGCTGCGGTCGTCGGGCACTATGCAAACAGTTGGGTCGAACGGTTTCTTCGCCTCTGTCTTCTCGCGCCGAGGGGAAAAGGGGACGAACCAGGACTGCGCCGTCGTTTGGAAGGTGAGCTCTTTCTTCTTGATAGCATGTAGATGCGGATCGATAGATTAGCAGGTCAAAACCTGCCTGCTGTATGATTGAGCTTGTTCTCGTCATCTAGTTGGCTTGGCATTCTTCTATGGGGGCTTATTGATTTTGAGCCGGATGCTCTTGGAGGTCCGATACTCCGATATTCTCGTGTATGTTTGGTAATGTGTTGGAACGTCGGTATTGTCTACACCTTACATGTCATTGGGGTTTGTAAGCTTTTGTTGATGAATCATCGATTTTTTTTTCTGCAAATTTTGACTCATTCATTCCCTTGCATCTCAGTCTACACCTCCAAGCTAGGTCTACAGAGAGGCGTTAATGAAAATGTTCATATTTCCTTTCCCCTTTTGTTTAAAATCTTGACAAAGCTATGCAACATGTATTCTCATGCCTCTGTATTAGGATGTCTGATCATCATCAATCTGCATGTTATGTAATCACGTCTTTTTTTTGGCGGTATCTGTAATCAAGTCAGGTACTGCAAATTGATCGATATTTTTGCTTAACTATCTTTTCTATCCTTTTGAAAGAATCTCAAGTCTGGATCCCTGTAACAGGAATTTGGAGGCCAAGAAGACATCATGTTTTGTGGAATTTTCGACGGTCATGGGGCTTGGGGACACATGGTAGCAAAGATGGTCCGAGAGTCTCTTCTATCATCCTTGCTCTGCAGTTGGCAGGAGATACTTGTTCTGAGTTCCCTTGCTTTGGACCTTGATTTCATATCAGAGAAGAAGATATCTCCATTTGATTTGTGGAGGCAAACGTACCTAAAGAGTTGTGCTACAGTGGACAAGGAACTCGAGCGGCATCATGGGTTGGATTCTTTCAACAGCGGCACTACAGCACTCACAGTTGTCAAACAAGTAATCAAATTCATTTTCTGCACTATAGTAGTTAATGTGATGCACTTTAAAGTTTGCAGGTGTTTCTTGGGAGGTGTTTGGATGTGATGTAAAAAATATTTTTTCTAAAGACAATCAAGATGTTCATATCCGACATTCTTCATTTATTGAGTCCTTGATGGCTCCTTGATGCCTGAAGTCATCGAAACTCATGATACATGGCTGTCAATACATTTTTGTTGTGCAACAATATACTAAAAAAGTCTAGGGAAACATAAATTATCTTATCTTGGGAGAAAATATTATCTTAGAAGATGGGGACCATGTATAACAAAAAGATGGGGAACCAGAAAGAGAAAAATAGGTTTTATCTCTTCTTTACTCGGTACATTTTAATCATGGTTGCCACTATGTTGTTGTAGAGAAAATATTTTATAGCCTGCAACCAAACATCCATTTAGTATATTAAGATTCTCTGATGGATGGTTAAAAAGGACAGACTTGGCTAGCATGATAATGTTGATGTTATAATGTTAAGAAATAATGGTTGAGCAGCACCTTTATTGTGGAAGTCTACATACTTGGGCAAATTAAATTGCTCATTCATTCTTTATCCAGATAAACTGTCTGGAGATTGATTTGATTTCTGTAGCCAGTGATAGTGGAAAATTTGAAAAGCTTTGCTACATATTTCCCCGAAGTTCCGAGTTCCCAATGTCAAAATCTCTGAGTCATTTTGCTTATGGTCTTTATGAATGTGGACATGGAGACACATATATACCAAATTAACACATTTTTTAGTACCAAAAACAAAGTATTCTTTCCATCTGCTCACCAAAACTCATCTATGTACTTTACTGGAGAAGGGAGTATTAGCCTTTACATACATCTTTTTCTTTTTTATTTTTAACTATGGGATGGCTGGTGAGGAATTTCAGACAGGAGTATCCGGACATATGAAGTGCTCTGTAATATGACCATCCGGTATCCTTTCATGTACCTCCGGAAAAAGGCCAGTGCCTTTCTCTTCATTTTGCTGCCATCTAATTATGCCTCCTAGTTTATGCTTAGAAGTTCGCCTCGATAATGTGAGTTTAAAAGTTCGCCTCGATAATGTGAGTTTAACATCCTACCAGGCATGAGGCTATTGCTACAGCATGCCAACGAAGAAAAAATGATGAAATCACTCCTTGGATCACTTGACTAGAAATTGATCCCATCTGAATCTGGAAAATCCCAGGTAGTCAGGACATCCTGAAGTGTAGGTTTGGAGGTAAAAGAATCAAAAAGACATTTAGAGCAGAACCCAAAAAAAAACTGTAGAGATCATAGTTGCAGAGAAACTCTCCCATCCCCTTGATTTCTCGCTTTGTTTCTTTCTAGGCTCCTCACGCTATACTGATCTTTTAGATTGTAAGACTAGAGCCTCAATTTTTACTTTGTTTAACTACTGTTTAGCTCCCTGCTTTTGTTTTCTATGTCGATTACCATGATAGAGATATCTATGAACATTACGGAAGAAGAAAAGGGTGGTTGAAAGCACTTGTGGTGCCTTAAACATCTTTGAAAGGCTCTCATCTTTACACAAACTCCTAAGGTGCAAAATGGCCGTTCATAGTCCTAACCATCATAAGAAAAATGACCCCCATCAAGTGAGTACTTCCGGCCCCCATTGGCTGCCCTGATGGCAGGAACAGAAGACACTGGGATGTAAAATGATGTCCTTGTGTATGGAATTCGCACTACTTCTGTTGTTTCGAAGACTTGATTAACATGTTTCATGTGAATCCTTTATCGTTTTGCACAAAATGACTTGTCGCTCTTTTTGCTCCTCCAGCACATTCATTAAAACTAAAGAATGAGAATATCTCAGACATGTTGATGGTCTTGTCAGGGTGATCTTCTAGTGTTGGCAAACATCGGCGACTCTCGGGCCGTCCTGGCGACAACAGATGATGGCGGTAGCCTAGCTCCAGTTCAGCTCACCGTGGATTTCAAGCCAAATTTACCACGTACATGACATCCTGCGCTGGCCTTGTTTTTTTTTTCCCCCTTCATCTTACTCTTTTTTAACTTATGAAACATGCGATGACACCCGGCACCAATTTTTTTTTATGTTTTGGTCACTGCCTATTTCTCTCAACGTTTTTTTCATGACCCCAACAAGATCTACTGTTATCATCTTTCTCCCACAGACGAGGCCGAGCGCATCAGGCAGTGCAATGGCCGAGTCTTCTGCTCGCGAGACGAGCCTGGCATCCACAGGGTGTGGCTTCCGGACGAGGAATCCCCCGGCTTGGCAACGTCGAGAGCCTTCGGAGACTTCTGCCTCAAGAACCACGGCGTCGTCTCCGTGCCCGAGGTGACCTGCAGGAGCCTCACAGAGAGAGACCACTTCGTCGTGCTGGCGACGGACGGAGTACGTCTCCTCCTGCTTATTCGCTTGGTAGTCGTTTGAAATAGCGAGAGCTCGAAACGGGTGCGTGCGTACATGATCATATTATTAGGGCCCCAAATGGGTCGGATTGAAATCGCCAATATCCGATCCGATAAGGGTTAAGGGGTGGTTTTTCGATTCCCATAATTCTGGAATCACCATTTTCGATCCTTGTGGGAATCAAAATCAAATTCTATAATTTTTAAAATATATATCAATATTATTTTTATTCAAAAATAAATTAATAATTCACATATGATTATTAAAATTTGACGTAATCTCTTTAAAATTTTATTTTTATCATTTTATCGATATATATATATCATATTTTGGATCTATTGGACTTTAATTCAATTAAATTTACTTATATACACTTATTTTTTATCCTACGGCTCGTAAGATACGTGAAAAGTTTTAAATTCATTAATTCTTATCCAAATCGAATCAAAATTTTAGAAAATCCCAGCACTCTTATATCATGTCATGAGCGCTGCTCTACCCGTACGTGCAATGTTTGTGGTCTGGACCATCAGGAATGATACTACATCGATCTTGATGGTGAGATTTCTAGTAACGAACCGCCCCAGGCGAGCACTTTTAGATTACAACTTTCAGGTGTTCCGCTTGTATCGTAAATTTTAAGATCGAGGGCATCGATGGCAGAGCATTCCGAATCTCAGAAACTGATTTCAGGTTTGGGACGTCGTCACGAACCACGAAGCGGTGCGGATCGTCGCTTCGGCGCCGGAAAGAGGGAAAGCGGCCAAGCGGCTCGTGGAGCATGCCGTTCGGGCGTGGAAGCGTAAGAGACGAGGGATTGCCGTGGATGATTGTTCGGCCGTCTGTCTGTTCTTCCACCCTTGTTTGCCTTCTTAAACCAAAACGCTTCTAAGCACCAGGACATTGTAGACATCGAAAACACGCAGTACAGATTCTGGGCTCCGAAGTTCCTCATATTTGCGTCGAGACGGCGGTTTAATACCGTCCAGAACCACTCTTGAATCTTCTTCGTCGATGGTGTCGAAGACTAGGATGAGCGCGGCTCGCTTCATGCTCGGAACGCGGGCAGACGATGGCGTGTGAAAACCCACAGAACGTATTGTATGAGGAAAGCCGAGGAAAAGGAAAGGATGCATCTGGCGATCGCACGTCGGGCTTCATCGTAAGATTCACGGATATCCGGAATTTGGACAGGAGTGGATGGTAACATCTTCACTAAAACAATCGTTGTATGAGCGGGTGTCTATCTAACACGTACGGTGGGTCTCTCCATACAACATTAGGGGGGGGGGGACAAGCCATTTATTCTTGTCATTAGATGGCGTCACGTCGTAATCAAGTCTCCGCCCCCGTAACTCAGCAGAGGCGGAAGCACGATCTGCTTTGAGGGAGCACCTGCTGGATTGTCGAACATCCGAAGCTTTACTACGAAGGTAACGGTGCAACCCTTCCCGGAACCCTCACTTTCGAGCCAGATATGTCCACCCATCAGGCCGACAAACCTGTGAACGAAACACAAGTGAACGTATGGAATGTTCGAGCCAACTTAATGCATCAATAAGCAGTGGCCGGCTAAGGTGGCCTTTGATCTGACTTGGTAGAATGTCCAGAGTCTTCATTTCGTCTCTTATTTATCTTGTGCAACACAAAAAGCATACTTATTCACCTCAGAAAATTAAAACATATATAACAAACCACTTGGAATTAAGTGGTTTACAAAGAAGTTACTATTATACTCAATAGTTTTACCGAAGATTTCAATGCCTCATTTTTTACTCATTCGAAGGTTAGACATCAAATTAGCCACCAACACAAACAAGGCCCAAGTCAACAATTCCATGCGAAAAATAGCAAGTGCCCACGCTGAAATGATGAGGCCGAAGAATGTTGTATAGCCAGTTGTACGATAGTAATTGCTTACGTTAAACTGAGAACAGGCTAGTAACACTAAATGGAACAGCATAAAATTTTAACAGGAAGATAGATGCAACAGCTGAGGTAACTAATCATTAAACACACAAGACGGATGACAAGTTTAACATGCAGAAGTAGGGGTGTGCATGGTTCGGTTTTAAATGTTTTTTTTTTCAAAACTGAACCAACCCATGAAACCAAACGGAACTAAACAAAACCAGTTCAATTTGGTTTGGTTAGGTTGGGATTGAAAACTAATTAAATATTCAAAATAATTATTTATATATAATCATTTTTAGTTATAAACAATTAAAACAAATATCATTCTATTTAAAGACTATAAATATTATTTTTATTAATAATGTAATATTCATTTCATAATATTTTATCTTAATTGGTTAAGTCGGTTAGATCAAGTTTGGCTTGATTTGATTTGGAGGTATTCCAAATTAGTTGAACCAAACCGGTGGTTCAAACAGAACCAAACCTTGGCAGTTTTAACCGTTTGCACGTCCCTAGCGGGGAGTGAATTGAGCAGGAGAAGCCAAAATATTGCAAAATTTGAAACATTAAAAAAATACCTCTTACAAATGGCTAGCCCTAATCCTTTGCCTCCATAATTCCTCTTTGCTGGAGCATGGGGCAGGGCGAATTTTGTAAAAATATGTGGAATTTCTTGAGGACTGATTCCAGAGCCAGTATCTTTGACCTAAGCGCATAAAAAATTTGCAATCTCAATCAGCATTTGAGAAGTCCAAAATACCTGACTACAATTCACGATGCAACATGCCATGTACAATAAACCCAAATTTTAAAACTAAATGTTGGCGCCAAAGATTTTGAAGTTTTTTTATTGGATTAGACTTAGTCTAATCCAATGCTCATTTGGCCCATGAATAATTCTCAAATGTAGGCCCATTCTCATAGTCCATCATGGACTTATTACAACGAAGAATTGACTCCATTCACATGTCGATTTCGCATTCTATCATTCCCCTATCTATTGAACTGCATTTTAACTCAAAACAGGTCCACTTGGATGTTAATTTTGGCACATAAACCCCTTGTGCACACCCATATGGAACCTGCCACATCAGCAGGCAAATCCAATGGGTCATTTCCCACTTAAGAGAGCTGGAAAAAGAGGCTCATAAAAGGCACCAGGGGTCATTAATCCCCTCTTAAAAGGCAAGAGCATTTGAAGAACAAAAGGGCACATAGGGACTCTTAAGAGACACACCAGGGATCCCAAGAGACAAATTCACCCACCCTTCATATCCCACCCCTATTCACCTCCCCCCTCTATAAAACAGTAGGTAAAATGGTAGGCTGTGCCATCTGTTCAAGGGTTGGAGACCCTTTCTCCTCCAATCAGCTTCCTAAACCACCTTCTTCATGTACCCTCATGGTTCCCACATGCCTAAATCAGTCCTCCTAATACCATTAATGGCCCACATGCATATGCTTTGACTATAAATAACCTTCCCTAAGGCCTCGACTTGTCTATATTCCAACCATCCATTGCCCCTTGTTCGGCCTGTACGCAGCCCATGCCACTTGTGCACACCCCTAGATCTATAGAAACCAGGTTCATTCAGCACCTTAAATGCTCGATACTTTGAGCCCAAAAAAGGTACCCAACAGTCTTGGTATCATGCCTATACCCAACCCTCCATAGCCTATGACATGCCTACACTCATGCCCTCTAAATAGGGCTTATTTTGACCATGAAAACAGCCACTTAACTTAACCTCCAATTTTAGTCATCCTGTATGGTCCTATATGGCTCAAGCTAATGACAAGAAGTCAATAAGGCTTAGAAGTTAATGACAGCAGCCTTACTGGGCTCGAAACCGATGTACAACAAGCCAATAAAGCTTAGAGCTGATGCAAGCAAGGCCCATTGGGCCCAAAACTAACAACACGACAGCAGAAGCCCATTGGGCTTAAAGACGATGAGGAGGATGACTGATGACAACTAGGCCCATAAGGCGGCCCCATAACTAAAATAGAATATGCTAAGAGGCTAAGCATTTTAAGTTGGGCCTCATAGAAAATGCTAAGATGTATTGATCCTAGACAGCAGATGGGCACACCCCCATGCTACATCGATCCTTCCCCCGATGTAGAGTTTCAAACTCTCTTCTAAGATAGGTAAATCCACTAATTTGAGTGGAGGTCATGCATGTTGTCATGCTAAACCAACCCCTAGATTAAGTGAGGATACCAGGGGAGGATATCTCGTACCCATCAAGGGTCAATGGAGATATATCATGTCTCAAAAGAGAACTATGGCTCTTTCATGCATTTCCGCATCATATCACATGTAACCATGCATCATGCACGACATTTCATATCCTATCTTTGTAATCCCAAGGTGAAGAAAAAGGGCGAGCATGGGTTTCCATGCCAACATGCATGTACCTAACCGATAATATTAATGTTGTTGAGGGACACTGATGCCTATTAAAGACTAATGAGATCCTATCTTATTCAACTAATGGGAAGGGAACTATGACTTGGATGCTGTCCCTCGTATATGTAATTCATATCGATCAACAAGAATTTTCATGTTCAGTGATTATAATGTTACAGGGAGCTTTTATAACTCTATGAACTTGAAAGGATGAACAAAAATTCAGAAAACCCACTCATCTCCAGATCTGAAAAATCCAAGAATTGGGCAATCCCAAAGTTTGAGATGTTTGGAAACCCAAGAATGGGACAATCCCAACGTAACTTTAAAATCCCAATATCTTCAAATCTGGAATTACAAATCTCAAATTTCTAAATCTCAAATCTTAAACTAAAGTCTCAAACCTGAAACTCAAAAACTCAAGTATCAAAGTTTAATCTTCAAAATTAGAACTTCAAAACTAAAATCCTAAATCCTAAAGTTGTCAAATCTGAAATTTTGAAGACTTAATCACTTAAAATCCCAAAACCTAAAATTTTCAAAAATCTGAAAATCCATTCAAACCCAAATATAAAATTATCAAAACTAAAACTTAAAACTTATAACAAAAAATAAACCGAAATCTGAAAATTCACCAAATCTCCAACTCAAATTGAAATGTTCCAAAATATATCAGATCTGAATGATAACAAATTCTACAGATCGAAAGCCAAAATACCCTGAATCCAAGAAGACATCAAGTCTTAATCAAATCACCAAAAAGGCATCAAGCCAAACTCGAAAGAAATCAAAATAGAAAACAAATTCTAAAGATGAAAGGCATTAAATCTTAACAAAAATAAACAAAAAAATAAAAAACAACCAAAAATCTAAAAAGAAAAAGAGTGAAATCTTAATCAAACCTAAAACAAACCCCAAATATAAAAGACATCAAGTCTTAATCAAGCCAAATCCAAATAAAACATATCCTAAAAAAATCCCAATTAAAAATTCAAACCAAATCCTCAAATCAAAAGATACCAAATCTTAATAAAAAACAAAAATAAATTGCTAAATGGACCTTAATAAACTCATATTAAATCCCAAGCAACCTCAAATCAAAAACAGATCAAACTCTCAAAAATTAAAACCATTATTTGTTTGTTTTTATGAAGAGTTGAAGACTTGATATTTTGAAGATTTGTTATGAATTTGGTTTGATTTTTGATTGGGATTTTGTTCAGGATATGTTTTGTTTGAATTTGACTTCTAATAGGGTGTTTGGTTGCTCCTTTTTGATTTAGATAACTTTATTTAAAATTAAGATCATCTACTACTTTAGTATTAATTTTCAAATTACATAAACACAGATCTTGTGTGTTTGGCAAAAGGTATACAATTTTTAAAAATTATAGTGTTGTTTGGATCTTCATTGTGACCATCCCTTCTGAATTTTATGAAACATCGAACCAGCTGCCGGAACCACTCTTATGTTATGAATCCCTTGTATTGTACCTATCTTCACATGCCAACCAGATGCCTTCTACATGTGGTGTATGAACATTTCATTTTGCAGCAATCATGTGGATTGGACTCCCTTGCTGCCTTTGAGATAATACGCAGACTTGGACATGGGTGTTTACAAATTCTAGATATGAATTCAGATCACGGTTTTTCGACTAGAAAAGATGCAGAGGAAAGAGGTATGTGGCGCTTGCACTAGGAGGATGGAGGAGGATGGAGTGAAACGACATGCGGGGGTGGGGGGACAGGAGAAGTCAAAGAAGACAAGACAGGCCAAAGGCTTCCTTTGATCAAGGCATCTTCAACATCCTGGCACTTGCACTGGGCAAATGAGTGGAAGGGTGGGGCGCAGGAGAAGTCGAAGGAGACGAGACCAGTGAAGACAGGGCTGGAGGCTTCCTTCAATCAAGGCATCTTCAACCTCCTAGCACTTGTGCTAGGCAGAAGGACAGGACGGGCGGGCACAGCCGGAGGTTTCCTTCAGTCAATGCATCATCAACCTCCTGGCACTTGCACTGGGCAGATGGATAGAAAGGGTGAGCACAAGAGGAGTCGAGATGAGACGGGCGAAGACGCAAGGTCGGAGGCTTCCTTCAGTCTTGGTGTCTTCACCCGGCACTTGCACTAGGGGCTGAACTGGAAGGCGAGCGTAGGAGGAGATGAAGGAAGACGAGATGGGCGAAGATGCAGATGGGGCGGCAGCGGCAACCTCCCGACAGGTGAAGACAAAAAAAAAACAACTTTGGAGAATCAAATGCATGTCCTCTGTTAGCCTGTCCATGTCTCTCTTGAGAAGAAACAACTTCAGTGCTATTTTTATCTCAAGTCAAGAGAGGTTAAGGCACAACGAGAACATGCTCCAAAAAAATAGGTCATTCAAAACGCTATAAAGTCTATCTTTTACTCCTATTTTTATTTTGAAAGAGAAAATTGACAAAAAAACCGTAACCAAACACTATATAAGATTTGGTGTATTTTATCTTTGGGGATAATCAAGGGTATTTGAATGGTTGTTTGATGTAATTAATATTGGTACTTCACAAATTCGATAGAGAGAGGTAAAAATAAATTTTCAAAGAGCAGAATAACATCAACCTATATTTTTATACATATTATTGACCTAACTAGTACTCCTATAGAATATCACATATCTTTCTAATAGCCAATGCTAAGTCAAGCCGAAAAAAGAATTCAAATTTTCCTTTCAAAATTTGAGGTTACATCAGACACACAAGTGAAGATTGTCCCTAAAGGGACTCAACAAGGGTTTATCCCTTCAAGTTCAAGTCTCTAGAAAGTAAGTGCATCTACTGTGCGAGCGAAAAATAGGTACGTCAGTTTTTATTTATATACCCATACATATGTCTTTATAAGCATATATATAGATTATTTGTATTTTTTAATATGAAAATAATCAGTTCCACAAGACCTTACAGACTTATCGTCATTAGCTTGAGCCATAAAGAGACTATATAGGATGACCAAAACAGGAAGTTAAGTGGTTGTTTCCATGGTTAAAACATGTCCTAATCCTAATTAGAGGGTATGAGTGCAGGCATGTTCTAGGGCATGGAGGGTTGGGCATAGGCATCATACCAAGGCTTAACATGGGTTGTGCCAAGTCCTAACATTGGCATGGATGGTTGGCTGAACAAGGGAGCTACAAATAGTTGGAATGTAAGCCTATCGCAGCCATATGGAAGATTATCGGAGGCCATGGAAATGAGAAAAGTATACGCATGTCAGAGGTCAAGAAGGGGGCTGATATAGATACGTCAGAGGCCACGAGGGTAAGTAAAGATGGGGGTTTAGGATGTAGATCGAAGGGGAAAGGGGTGTGCCCCCCTTTCCTTCTTTTTCTTACATTTTTCTTCTTCTTTTCTTTCTTTCCTTCTCTTGGGGTACTGCAGTATATGCATAGAGGAAGAGGACATTGGTCCTCCTCCATCTTTTCTTCAACTTGCTGCGCATAAGCAGTAGCAATGCAGCAACAGAGACAGCAGTAGAGCATCAGCATTGCCATCAGCAAAGTATCAACACTGTCAACAACAGGAATAGCACCATCGGCAAAAGCACAATAGCAGAAATAGCATGCCTATGTTGTCAGAGGCATGAGGTGCCGAAGGCGAGACACCCCTCGCCTCACCTCAGGCACTTGAGGCGGGCACCTTAGGTGCCTGAGACAATATTTTTTATTTTTAATATTTAGTATATATTAATTACAATAATATATATAATTTTCATCTAAAAATAAAAACAATACATAAATTATTTGAAAAAATTAAAATGAATAGACCAAAACGACATAAAAAGAAAAAAGTGTAAAACATAAAAATAATAGAGAAAGACACCATTCTCTGGCAAGAACGGCTTCTCTAGCAAATTACGACGAAGTGAAACAAACTAGACCCTTTAATAAGAAGAATTATTAAAATAAGAATGAAAGTCAAAAGGAAAAAGAAAATAAACCGAAAGAAAGGAAAGACTTACCTTCTCCAATGAAAATGACTTCTCCAGCAAACTCCAACAAAGAAGAACAAATCAGTCCCTTCAATGAGGACAATGTATTAGAATTAAAATGAAAACCGGGAAGAAAAAACCTGAAGATAAAATAAAACCAAAGTAATTGAAAAAACTCACTTTCCCTGCTTCACCGGTGAGTTCTGGTGAGCTCCAGTGAAAGGGCGCTTCTCCAATGACCTCCGGCTAGGGTAAGCTCTTCTCTTGTAAATGGCAGCTCCTTCAGCTAGGGCTTCGGTGAAGGGAAGCAAACGGCTATTATGCGTCGTCAGGCTCATTGGGGGAGGGCGACAAGCACAAGCAAAGAGAGAAGCCCCCATGAGGGACTTATGTTCGTAGATCCAAGCCCTTAACGGGTCCAGATCCGGGCCTGAGGCAGTTGCCTTGCCTTGGCTGCCTAGGCACCAAAGGTGATCGCCTGGGGAGATCGCCAATAATGTGAGGCGGGGAGGCCCCGCCTTGTTGCCTAGGTGACCAAGGCATTCATCTCCGATAACATAGCAGCATGCTGCAACAGCACAGCAGCATGGAAGCAGCATGGGCATGGCCACAACAGCCTTCCTGTGGGTCTCCAACACTTGAACAGATGGCGCAGCCTACTGTTTTATAGAAAGGGGAGGTGAAGAGGTGGGATATGAAGGGTTAATCAATTCATGTCACTTGGGTTCCCCGGTGTGCCTCATAAAGTCCCCATGTGCCCATTCATTCTCCGGAGGTTGTTGCCTTTCAAGAGGGGATTAATGATCCCTTGTGCCTCTTAAGAGTTCCCCATGAGCCTCTTCATCTTCTGGCCCTCTTAAGTGGGAAATGACCCATTAGATCTGCCTGCTGATGTGGCAGGTTCAATGTGGGTGTGTATAAAGAGTTGTGAGCTAGAATAAACAACCAAGTGGGCCTGTTTTGAGTTAAAATGTAGTCCAATAAATAGGGGGTGATGGGCTGCGAAATGGACATGAGAATTGTGTCAATTCTTCCTCATATTAAACCCATGATAGACTTTGGGAATGGGCCAACATCTGAGAATTATTCGGGGGACAAGTGGGCATTGGATTAGACTTAATTCTAATCCCATAAAAAAACTTTGAAATTTGTGGCGCCAACATCTACATAAAAAGAAAATCATCCATATAAAAGCAGAGTAATCCATTCAACTGGAAATATTTGTAAGAATACAGTATTCTTAGTATCCCTAACCTGCACCCGTAAATAGAAATGCCCATCAGTGGAGACTGGGAAAAATTCAGGACCACAGGATTCCTTTAATGAATCAGCTTTAGCAACAGATGCCGAAACTAAAACATGGCCCTCCTTTGTAAATTTAACTGCATTTCCAGCTACATTTAGAATTGTTTGCATCAGTCTTTTTTCATCGCCAACAGCACATGGTGGCAAATCTGGTGCCAAATTCAATGAAACTGGCAGCTTTCTCACAGCAGCAATAGGTTTTATGAGATTGATTACCTGCAAAACAGGAACCATAAATAAAAAGAGATCTATCCATTCAATTTGCACCAAGTAATTTTCGTTTCTAGAGGAATGAACCAGCTAACTAGAACATTACCTCTCTGAAAACGGAATGAAGATCGAAAGGTCCAAGATCTAATTCAAGGCTTCCATCTTCTAGCCTTGAAAGGTCTAAAACATCACTGATCAGTGTAGCAAGAAGGTTGCTACTCTTCAATACAGTTTCCACCATTGAGCGCTGTTCTGGAGTCAGTTCAGTCTCCAGAAGAAGTGAAGACAAAGCCATGATCGCTTGCACTGGTGTCCTCATCTCATGATTCATGACGCCTAAGAAATCATTGCGTGCACGGACAGCCATTTCCGCCTCCCGTCGAGCTAAATCCAAGGCAACATTTTGCTCCATTAGAAGATTGCGTGCCCGCATAGATTCTTCCAAAATTGCAGCATGTGAAAGTGCAACTGCGACCTGAATAAATATTGGATGCCCTCAAAAAAAAAATCTATAGGAAGTGTTTATGGCATCAATATTCACTTAGCTGAAGCACTTATCCTAATAGAGGTAAGAAACAAATGAAAGCACTTCTACACTTATAACCTGGTTGAGTAAAGTATTCATGCAAAAAGCGTGAAAGATCCCGCAAGGAAATTTGTTTTTCCACATTATCTGAAGACATCATCATTGCAGGCAAGATGGGGATCAAGGACGGCCACTATCAGTTTGGCCTCACAAACTTAAACATGGCAGCACACATGCCTACAAGATTCACACCTTTTTTAGAAGAAAAGTGAGTCATACCACCACTTTTACTAATGAGTTCACCATTCAATTTTTGCCAAGCATGCCTGAGATCTACTATGTTTTGGAAAGTGGTTGGAATATAACATGCTAACTATAAAAAATATGCACATAGATGTAGTGAACAATCTAAGACATGTTTTGGCACCGGGAAGAAGAAGAATAATAGAAATATGGGATCATCTAATGTTTTTGCATAAAGTATAGAGAAATAGATAAAGAGGGTGAATCCAGCAAGGCATTCATGGAGACAAGTTCATACCATTTGCCTTCAAATAAATACAAAAAATATAACCAAGAAACTCGCCTCAGAATCTAATAAGTGGTGAAACCAAGAAAGAAAGCTAACATTTGTAACAACCTGATCAGCAACAACGTCAACAAGTTCCAGCTCATGAACATGCCATTTCCTTGCACTATCTGGAGGAAGCATCAAAACCATCACCGCATAGCTTTTAGCAGAGAGCTCAGGCCAGTCACTGATTTGAAAATTTGAAACATGCAGCAGTGGTACTCTCACAGCAGCAACCTCTGGTGGTACATATCTTCCAGCGAGGGGTCTAATCCTTGCCAACTGACTGGTGTGTGGAATTATTATTGCCCGATTGCTGCTGAAGACTTGATTGATTATAGGAAGACTAATAGGCACAACAGATCCAATGGGTATTGGGTGCCTCAAGGTGTGTGATAGTTGAAGATTCAAACCTGTGTGTGATGGCATCCATATTGCACACTCATCGAGACCCAATGTCCTGCCTAGCTCAATGAGAGTGGTCTTCAGAATTGTATGCCTATCAAGGGTGCTCCTGATTTCATGTGTCAGCATCCTAACATGCCTGCCTAGTTCTTCTTGGGTGCGTATAAGACCCATCTCTCTGTCAAGCTCTTCAGCCTTATTCTTCAGAAAGAGTTCCCTTGTCTTCACACTGAGTAGATCAGGAATAATATGAACAAGCATCAAGGCAGTTGCACATGACACTACAGCTGTTGAAATTTTTGCTATGGTCATCACAAGGGCTACAGTCTTTGAGTGCATAGTGAAGGTCCACAAGTTTATGAGATGAGTGGCCCCACATAAGACAATAAATGCACCAAACTGCATCAGCACCCATCTATATGGAAAAAATGATGATTTCTTCACAAAGTAAATAAGCTCGAGTGGGATGGAGAAGTATGCAAGTGCAATGAAGAAATCTGATATATACTGGTACTTTACTAATAGCTCATCTGCTGGCCATTGTGGTTCAATGCAATCACATCCTTCCATTTTCTTAATCAGTGAAGTTAAAATGATATACAGTCTCTACATTGCTTCAGCTGGACAAAAGGAAAAAGAAACCTGAAGAAAATGTGTTAAAATGCTAAAAAATTTCAGAGTTGGGCAACGATCAAACATCAATAAGATTCAATTCCATCCAACTGATACTACTTTGCCAAATTTTAAGCATTAAAAAGTAGCATAAAGCCAATCAGATATGGAACTGCTATTAGCAACTTAATTAATTGCATAACCCTTAAAAGACACCTAAGAAACAAACAGAAATGGTCATTGAAGCATATTTACATCAAAAACTGTAAGACATTGTCTAGGCTCTATCAATAGAAGACCAAGATACTTGGCTCCCTTGGTCTTTCCCTTTCTTGGAAACTATGACAGCTAATTAAGAAACCAAATCTTTGGAGATCTGGAACGAGAACATTAAATATGGATTCATGAGATAAAAAGGCATCCAAATTTTTCTAATGTGACATATATGCATTGATGTTCTCATATCAGCAAAGAAATTGACAAATGATTGCTTTAAAAAAGGTTCTTTGGCATTAAATCTAACTGCATTTTCAGCTCCCTTCTTGTCAGGCTTTACTTTTAACTTTTGAACACAGAACATATGGTGGGGACAAAAAGTGTGGTTGACGATTCTGCAATACTGCCATGGGGGCTAGCTGGATTAAGAGGAATAGAAAAAAATTTACACTTCAAAGCAAAATCCTGGAGAGAAGTATCTACTAGTTCAAGCCCTTGATCGCTTCTAACCTTTTCTGTACGCCAACTTGTGTTTGAGAGCAAAGCCTCATGACAGAAACAGATGTTTTTTTTTCATTTTCACATATTTTATAACAGAAGCTTTTGTGCATTTTTATTCTCTTTAACTTCAGATAGTACATAGGCATTTCTAAAATTTTATAAAATTTTAGAATGATGTATGTGGTATGGCAGAATACAGTTGGATGGATATAAGGAATTGGAATGACCAGTTTACTGGTTCTTCCTCCTCTTGAGTTTCCCTCTCTCATGGTTTCTCCCCAACCACAACAATTTTGTCTCATCCCAGAAACATTGTTTCTCTTATCACTGGGGTCTATCTATCTCCAGCAATCTTCCTGATGGTTCATTTCTCCTCTGTACCTCTAGTTCCCTTTCTAGTGGCAGGACAAATCAACAGCTCTTCTATTTCTTATACCTCCTCAGTTGGGTGCAGGTTTTTAGGGGCTCTTCCTTTTCTCCTCCACCTTCGGCTGGGCGGCAATAACCATCCTTCCTTTCTTCTCTTCTCCAGCCCAGCAATGGCAGCCAATGGCTTCTTCTTCCTCCTTCCATCCTACTGGCTCTCCTGTTTCTTATTCTCTTCATGGTCATTCTTTCTTCTTTCTCACGACCGGTGTCCCATTCTTCTTCATCATGGTGATGTCTTCCTCATGGGGGGTAAACTTCTTCTTCCCCTTCTTCCTCTTCGTAGCTTGGTGCTCAAGGTCTTTTTATTATTATTTTTTGGGTGCAATAACTACCTAAATACACTCTGAATTTTTTTTAACTATATGATAGTTCTACATGTATTTAAATATGATGCAAAGTTATGAACAAAAGACAACAAAATTTCTTGCAAATATATGATAAGAAAGCTTTATGTGAAAGGAGAGACTAACTAATGACAGTACGTAGTGATAATTTCTCTCATATGTACTGATAAAAGACTTTATAAAATTGATAGGCAAAATCTAGAAAATGATTAAGTCGAATAGATTGTTTGAAAAGATGACATTACTTAGTGTGCATTACATTTATATCTTGCATTCAATTTTTTTTGTTTGCCCTCGATCAATGCACCTACATAAATCCGAAAGGTTTATGTTATTGATCAAAAGATAAATCTTAAGAGGTTAATTAACGATATTTATAAGAAGATAGATCGGTCATCTAATCATGTAAAAGATATAAGATATGTGTGCTTGAATCAAAAAATTAATTATTTTTGAATATTTTTGGTCTACTATTATCGTCTTATGTTTTTCAAAGTGTATTATGGCCATGCATTATTTTGGCAATGTTGGTAGGTAGGAGTTGTGGTTTCTAGTTTCTACTAAGTCACGATGGTGTGCTTCACCCTAGTAGTTCAAAAACATTTCAAGTAATTAGAGTAGTGCAGATTTGAAGGGTTGACTAATATTTACATTTATAATAATTAAGTCAATTTGAGCTATCTAGATTGTAAAATCTGGATTTATCGTAATCTTGTGCGGAAATATCAAAATTTTGACACCTTCCCAAACCATTTAGGTTACAAGGAATTATTCCTTAGTTACACCAGTGAACATTTTCGCATCTGGTATAAAGTGTGACATCCCTATGGCAAAATTGCCTAAACTGCTGGGGAAACTGTAAGGATAGTTTTTTATGCATGTGCTGACGCCCCCATTAAATTGTCAGCATAAACACACTTTTTCGGGGGTTTGGAAGCATATGTTAAGTGAATATCTATCCCAAAATACGACAAAGGGAGTGGAGATGAACCAACCATATGATGCAAAAGCAACACCGTTCTCCATGGAAACCATCAGCAATTCAGCACAAGGACCAAACTTTCAGAGCTGTTCGCGCACAAACAGTAAGAAACCAATGGGCCTAAACAGTGGGTTATACAAGTTCACCAATTTCTCACATTTAAAAGGTCGTTCCAGAAAAACCTAAAGACAACAGCCAGGGCAAAAACTAACTACTAAATGACAAAGGGACTTCCTGCTTCGTTCGGTTGAGTTGCCCATTCTTCAACAAACGATAAAACGACCGAAACCAAAACTAAGGCCTCCAATAACGTAATTACAAACTCCTTAGCAGATTTACACATAATCTTCTACGCTCTCATCCCAACCGAACAGTACAATAAACGCAGCAATCTCGACACCTACGTCCAGCGCATAGACGGACTTAGCTCCCATCGAGTCAAGAGCGAGGGCCGAAAGAACCAAAGCAAACGCAAAAACCTAGCAACAGAACAAGAAAGCAGAGCAGGATCGAAAGACACCAACCTAGTCAAAGGATGGCTACTGCTCAGGTAGCCGCTCAATGGCGGCGGACGCACAGCGACAGCATCGAGAAGGACAGAGGGAAGAAGGTAAGCGCTCCAGTCTCCGCGGCCTTCCCGCGTCGACTTATAAGAGACGGCGAAAGGACCAGAGATCGTCGCTGGCTCGAAGGAGATGGAGATGAAAAGAAAAGAAAAGGGACGGGAGAGAGAGAGTCTGGAGAGAGCGCTCGCGGCTCACGGGCCGACAGCAAAAGCGGCGCCGTCGTGCAAGGCGTAAGATGCGGGGTCGGCCCTCTAAGTTCCAGCCAATCAAAAAATGCCACGTATATTGTACTGAACAATGATAATAATAATAAAGGCGAAAGAGGCGCAGTGAGCCAAAAATCTCGCGATATTTTGCCTGTCAGGTGCGCTTTGCGAAGCCGCTAGGCAGAGCAAGTTCTGCACCGCCAGGTGCACCGGTTCCGTGAGTCCAACCAGTGACGACAGTCCACGGTAAATATTTATACGCGTCAAATAAAGCTGATGCAAGAGTAACTCAAACAGAGATGCTAGTAATAATTTCGGCAGAAGTAAATATTAGGGCCGCAAAAATCCACGCAAAATCTGGATAAAGATATTGTCCCACGTTAACATGAGAACATACGAAAATATCTGTACAGTTTCGTTTAAGATAAGATCGGAATGAGTTTTTTTTATAATATATAAATGATATATATATATAATTGTATATATAAGAATGGTTGTATTCTCTAATATACACCACGTAAATAAACATATTACAAGCTTTATATTTAAAATTTTATATAAATATAATTTTTATATTTTAAAATTTAATTCTACGTATTTATAAATTAATAAACATATTAATCAAATAAAATTTAATTAAAATTTTTAGCCGAATTTCATGGAATCAAATAAAATTTTAATCAGAAAAGGCACCCCGAATGGAAGTGTGGGTACGAGGATAATCTCAAGATTTGTGACTTTTTTTAGAAGAAAAAACTTCCAACCAAAACAAATAGAATCGACTATTACATATATATATATCCAACTGTAATTATTTTCATAGTCAAATGTTAATTAGCAGTTTTAGTTTTGAATGGAAATTTTTGATCTCCTTTCCTTTCAAGGTGCATTTGGGTTTTATATTTAGCACTTTCGTCCTTCGAAGGTTCTTGAAAATAATTCGTGGATCATCTAAGCGTCGATAGTTTTTTGCAAACGAATTTAATGTGTCGTTCTTTTTTTTGATACGATGGCACAGTGATAAGGAGACACGCAGCCCTATGCGTGATCGAGCAATCGAACCTCAACTCGATCGCCACCAGTAATATTTACTCGAACCGACAACTCCTACTCCCCGTGAACAAGAGTGATGCTAATTGACTTACGATTGGCAGATTCAACGTGTCCTTCTACTGTCAATATATTTTCAAAATCTTCTTTACGTTTTTTAAGTTTCTAAAGTTACTTGGTGAATTTGGTTAAAGTCAAATTTTGGACCTCGTGTCCCTACGACAGTTCAAAACAAGAATCAAAACTCCAAAGCAAAAAAAAAACTATTATCTCTCATAAAACTATATGACATTACTCTCATCCAAACCATGGAAGATGCCTAATTTTATCCCCCCCCCAAAAAAAAAACCCTTGATATATAGATCGAATGATAGTAGCATTATCACCCTGGGGTGGTTAGAGCTTGAAACATGCATGTTTTCTTCAATCCAACTTGAAACCCCCACTCCTCCTCTGGAGACTAGAATAAATCATGGGAAAGAAAGAGAAGAGCTATTGATTTTGAAGCTCCCCCTCTTGCCAAAGCCATCCTCGCACAGATGTCTCGAAGCACCACCCTTGAAGCCCCCCTCCTCGTCGACACCCTCGTTGTTGAAGTGAAACCCTCCTTGCGCAGACACCTCGAAGCTGATAGACCATATAATTTTAACATCAACTCATATTGAATTCTCCATGTCATTTATATAACTGTGTTGTATTTTACATATTGGGAAATTGCCCCTGTGTACATGATATCAGAGAGGAGAGGGCGATGCTCAAAGATGTAAAGAGGCGGGAACAGAACTGTTCCCCTTTCTCTCATTGAGTTTATATTTATATGTGCTTTACAAAATGAGGGACGATGAAGTATGCCCGAGATATGATGTACACAGGGGCAATTCCCCAATATGTAAAATACAACACAGTTACATAAATGACATGAATAATTCAACCTGAGTTGATGTTAAAATTGTATAGTCTATCAGAATCCTACTCACCGAAGCCCTCCTCGCACAGAGGCCTCGAAGCTCTCCTCCCGCACATGTCTGGTAGCACTTCCCGAGAAGGATGCCCTCCTTGCAGAAGCCCACCTCACTCACTAAAGTTCACCTTCCCAATGTTGAAAATGTGCCACCTAGGGTTCTCAATTGATCCAAATTACCTTCTAGTAGGGGATAAGGGGCCGCATTCGGATCATCTTAGTCCTCGGGTGGAGGGAATAGTCTCAATTCCTATTAAAAATAGTCACGACCCCTAGTCACTCAAGTGGCGGTCTAGTAATAGTTTAATAATGGTAAGGGCTAAACCGCTACCGTTGGTATAACAAGTTGTATTAAGTTTGATAGTGAGTTAATAAGACATCGATAGTGGTTCAACCCTTTTCGGTCACGAGTTGATAAGATGTCGGTAATAGTTCAGCCCTTTTCAATAGCAAGTTAGTGAACCGTTACTGACACTTTACTAACTCACTACTAAACTTAATACAACTCATTATTGACGGATAGCTAATTAGTAAGACATCGATAACGGTTTAGTCTTTTTTAGTAACGAGTTAACGAGTTAGTGAAATATTGATGGACTATTATCGACATTTTACTAATTCGCTACTGGACTTAATACAACTTGTTACCGACGAGTAGTGGTTTAGTTTTTTTCACTAGTAGTTTAACCCTTTTTCGTTAGCGGTTCACTGAACTGTTATTGAATCACCACTCTAGTGACCTAAAATTGTGGTTGTTTCTGATTAGTGACTGAGGATGTTCTCTCTGCCCAGGGACTGAGGTGATCCGAACTTGAGGACAGGGGTGATGGGAAGTAAACATGAAATAAAATTTATTATTTGAACAAATGAGTTAGAACACTCAGAGTACGTATTCAAGTGATCAAATACTCAATAATAATCGTCACTTAAATATATAAACGAGTAGAGATAAATTTTGATTTGAAATTGAGCTTCCATCGAGTTCATGAGTTAAAATTAATGCTTCATAAATAATTTAAAATTATTTTTATTTTATTGAATGTAAATTAAACTTAAGTCAAAGTGTTATTTCAACTTCTCAGTTCGAAGTAGTATCCCGTCAAAATTTGAGCAAGAATTAAATATATACGTAAAAATTCTGGCTCAAACTGGTATAAAATAAAAAAATCTTATTTCAACTTCTCAGTTCGAAGTAGTACCCAGTCAAAATTTGAGCAATAATTAAATATATACGTAAAAATTCTGGCTCAAACTGGTATAAAATAAAAAAATCAAGTTTAAATAACATGATATCTTATTCGGCTGAACTGATTTTCTCTCTTATTTTTCTTTTGGATTGTTTCGGGTAAAATCTGTCCGGTTCATGGTAAATTCAATTTTACGTCCGAGATTCGTTCGTTACTGTAATGATGTAAGGTCAAGAGTCAAACTTTACCGGCGGCCAGCTTCTAGAACGCTAAATAACATGCTACCTTATCCGGCTCAACCGATTTTCTCCCCTATTCTGTTGGATTGTTTTGGGTAAAATCTGTCCGGTTCATGGTAAATTCAATTTTACGTCCGAGAAGAGAACCGTTCGTAACCGTCGTGATGTAAGGTCAAGAGTCAAACTTTACCAGCGGCCAGCTTCTAGAACGGAGGCGGCGTAGGGCTTCGTCCGCCTTCTCTTTCTCTTTAAAACGGGGACCCACCACCCCCCACCCATACCTCCCCTGGGCCCCTGCCTTGTCGGGTAGCGGCTCAAACCGGATGGTCCGCCGTCCTATGCCGCGCTTTTCCCGTCACGGCGTCACGGCCTTCGCTTCGTTCATACGGGTAATTACGCAAACAGCCCTGCTGTGCGGTCGAATTGCGTCGGAGTTTCTTCTTCCTCCCTTACGTAAAATCGAAGAAAACAAGGCAAAAATTGAAGATTGAAGTTAACTGAGCAAATATCAGATACACCTCTAAAACCTTTTTTTTAGCTTTCTGTACTTTTTCTTACTCTGCGGTGTAAATAATTTAATTGTATGACAAATTAAGTTTTTATCATAAATAAATATGTATACATTTTATAGTAAAATGTACTAAAAATATATGTTAGATCATTACTGTACCGATATTTTTTTGTAAAAATATTTATTCATAGACAAAGGAACTTCTTTCTTTTTTCGTCATCACCCATGTCTTTATGGTTATGCTCACTTTTTTTCGTTGCTTATCTCACCAAATAAGAACTTGTATTTTATCATGAAATTATGCAAAAAGTTTATACAATCAAGCACACATTAACCTCTCATTTTGCATGTATGTTCTTAGACATGATGAGATAAGAATTTTTTTGCAATTACAGTTGATTTAATAAATATATTACATAACATCACGCTGGGCAACAGTTTCGGACATCTCTATATCGATAATAAATTTTGAATTGATATCGATACGAATCATCCAGTGATATTTAGTTATTAATATTAATTTTAAAATTTATGATACAAATAAAACATGTCACGTGACATTAAGTGCTCACGTGTATCAATTTCAATATTAATACTCTATTTTTTTTTGGAAATACAAAACAGCGTATGAATTTATATATAAGTTAGATTTCAAACACTTTTGTATAGTTTCTGCGATGTGAACAAGGCACTTTTTTTTAAAAAAAAGAGAGATGGGACCTTTTTTATCTAGTGGTTCTTCACTCTTTTTTTTTGTCAAACATATCAATTTTATGTTATTGACTGACTTACATTTTATTTGTATATATTTTTTTGCGATAAATACACATATAATTATATAAAAACATCCGGTCAAGTCTTACGACCCTTCCACATTCAAAGCTTGTGATCGATCTCATCTCATCCCCCCGCAGGCTGGGAGATCCCTATAAATGGGGGCACACCTCCATGGCCAAGACATCACTCAAGCTCCCCTCTCCCAGCATCTGCAGGCTCGAGCGCCTCCCTCTCTTCTTCCAGCGGCAGAGTCGACCTCGAGAGCGGCAAGATGGTGGCTCGTTCCTTCACGGAGGAGTACGAATCCCCGATCACCCTGGAAAGGCTGTGGAAGGGCGGCGTCCTCGAGGGACACCTCCTGATGCCTAAGCTCATCCCCCAGTACATCGCCAGCGTCGAGGTCGAGGGCGACGGAGGAGTCGGCAGCGTCACGACGTTCCACTTCACGGAAGGTGCGCACCTGGCCTCGTCAATCGATCGGTCGGGGGTTTAATTTCAGTGGAGCGCCGCCGTCTCGGATTTCCGATTCGATCTCGTATACGAACTCATCCTCATGTGTAGATCTATCTTCGGATCGGATATGGAATGGGAGGGGGACCGATCGATTTGAACATTCTTCCGATGATTCTTCCCCCCTTGCAGCCGTGGAGGAGAGCAAGTTCGTCAAGGACCGAGTCGACGAGCTCGACCACGGCAACCATGTGTTCAAGTACACGACCATCGAAGGGGGGCTGCTCGGCCCCAAGTTGAAGGCCTACTCCCATGAGATCAAGCTGGAGGCGGCGGCCGCCGGCACCAAGGGGAAGGTCACCGTCAACTACGAGACCGCCGACGACAGCCCGCTGCCCCCGGAGGAGGTCGGCAAGCTGACGCTCGGCGTGGTCACCATGATGAAGGCCGTGGAAGCGTACCTGCTGGCCAACCCGGACTTGTACGCCTGATTAACCGTCCCGTCCACCGCCTCGGCTGCTGCTGCTGCTGCTTCGAGACTGATATTTCAGCTGTTTGCTTTTGTTCCGTCGTCGTTGTGTTGGCGTGAAGAAATTGGTCAGGCATTCGGTGATCCCTTCTTGGACCGAGAGATTGGAGTGAAGTCTGTGTTGCTCTCGATTTTCAATAAAAGGCCTTCTGAGGTGTTTGTTATATGATAAAATGAACTCTTTTATCACGAGATTCTTTTTCTGTAACAAAAACGGGTTGAAAAGTATGTTTGACAAATTATTATAAAAATATTTTACCACAGAATTTTTATCAACCAAAATAAGCGAGATGTTTTTTTTCTATTTTTTTCTTTATAATTTTTTTCCTTTTGTACTTATATATTGTCTCACTCCTTTTGGCATCGCCTTTATGGATCTAACCATCTTCCATCTTGTTTTAATACAAAATTTCATCACAAAAATTATGTAAAAAAATGTTGATCAACTGAACATCTTATTAACTTTTTTAATGAATCGAGAACTAGCGATGTCCACAGGTCAGATTGACTTGCACACTCATGAGTCAAATCAACAATTTTAACCATGAGAGTAAATCTTAACTAAATTGTCTCTGGGTTAGGGGTGCAAACGAACTAATACACTTGATAAGTAGTTCCGAGAATTTGACTCAATTCGTTTATTAAGTTAAATAAATAAACTTAAATAAAAAATAAAGTTTGACTTATTAAATAAGTCAAGTTTGAATAGACGATTCCTTAACTTAATAAACTCGCGAGTAACACGATTAAATATTATATTATATTTATTTTTAAAAATTAAATTATGAATATTGATAAATATATATTGTCACTTAAATATATTGAATAATTCAAATTTTAAGTTTAAACTTAGATTGAGTTTCATAAATGACCTAAATCTAGAGTTTCATAAATGATTTTTCATTGATTTTGAGTTTTATAAACGAGTTTGTATATAAATTAAGTTTGAATGTGAATTAAATTTTAGTCTAGTTATTACTCGAGTTCGAGTTTGACTCCACTCGATTAATAAACAAACCAAACTTGAACAAGAGTTCAACATATTCATTAAAACTCGAGCTCGAACTCACATTCGTATAAAATAAACGAGTCGAGTTTGAACACCGCATTGCTCGCACCGGCTCCGCTCGTCCACACCCCTACCGGGGCCAAATCAAGTCAAAACAGGTCGCACCGACTTAAATTTCATGATATATAACCTTCATCAAAATATTATTTTTAATCGTTGGAAACATATTATGATTTAAGTTGTCGATTTTATACTACCATTTAAATGATTAACCTTGTCGAACTTGATAACAGCACACTTGTAAAATAGAAAAAATGGGCTGGATTGGGTCAAAGTAGATCAAGGCCACTGTGCCGTCTGACCAAAAAAAAAAAAAAACTTATCACAAGGTAGGGCCCGGCGGTTGACCCCAAGTCAATCCCATTTCTAGAGCCTGTTGACTGTGGAGGCTCTGACTGAGTGAGGGGTGCTCGTCTTCACAGCGCTGCGGTGCGTTGGCGAACGCGGCCTTCTTTGGTCCAAGGCATTTTCCTCCGCCACGGGGACGTCCTGGGTTCGAATGTGGGATCTCGCCCAGGTGGCCATTGCGACCCTGACCAAAAAGGGAAAAAAAAAGAAGAAAGACGGTTCACTGTTTGGTTTAACCTTAAAAATTAAATTAAATTAATGATTTAATACGATTTAATTTTAATTTTAATTATTGATTAATTTGATTTAATTTTTAAGACTTTTCAAATTAAATTAAATCACTAAATTGAATAATCTGTGTTAGATTAAATATTTTATTTTAGGTATATTTTTTCTCGTAAAAATAAATATGTTTCGAAATTGTTTAAGATAAATCAATAAAATATATAAATAAATACATTAAATTTTAATAGAATGTAATTTAAAATAAAAATAAAAATAAAAATATCGATATAGTTATTTTATATTAATAAAATATGATTTGAATCAACTCAAATCGAATTAATTTAAATTAGGAGATGATTCGATTTGATTTGAGAAAAAATACTTAAAAATCAAATTAAATCAGACCGTGAACACCTGTAACTGATCGTGCAACAGATGTCCAGGGAAATGCGGAGGGAAGATTTATCTCATTACAATAATAATTAGGGATTCAATACCTTGGGGGGCGCTGGTTAATTCTTTCGTTATTTTATTTATTATTATTTTTGAAATATTGGGATGCGATGACGGGAATGCTGGTACTTCGTATCTTCTCTTCAAGATCGTCAACCTAAAGATCTCCAAAAAGTTGAAAAATCTGGTTCGATGCTTGGTAAAATTTTAAATATTTTTATTGTAAAAGGTTATATTAAAATAAAATGTAAAACATAAAATTATCCGAGATGATGCAATGACAAAAAAAGAGTGAATATTATATACGACTAATCAAAGTGGTGATCACTAGATAAAAAGAGGTAACACTCTCACGATGGCCAAACATCACTTTTAACAAGTTTTATCGCGAAAATATAAAATTGTAACGAAAATATACATAATTTATGTGGTAACCAAACATCTGATCACGAGCAACAATGGAAGTTTCAATCTCCCCCAAATGCTTCAATCTATCACCCGGGCTATCTGCTCCAATTCAACCGAAAATCCAAAGAAACGGTTGCCACAACAATCAAGCTGGAGCCACGCTGCAAGATATTCATGTAAAATGTTATATTTTTAAAATAATAATTCTGGTTCTAGTTACCGGAGAAAATGGGTAACAAGATACTATAATACTGAAATCATCTTTAATTAATCGACCATCTCCTACTTTGCTCTTCACGTCTTCTACAAATTAAAATTTTTGATTTAAAATTCAAAAGAAATTTTGCTTGTGAACATATATGATTTTGGAATGAGATAATAAAAACAAATAAATAAGTCACGTGAGTTGGTCCAAACGGCCGGTGATGAACAATATATATATCCGATTGAGTTCGGGTTCTCTTCTCGAACAAGTACTTAAAAGAAAGAATCTCTTTTACCGTGGACATAAAACATTACGAAGCCTATATTCTATTGCGTGAGTTTTATAGGTCGAAAAAATATAAATCCCACCAAAACTTTTTTATGTCCTAAGTGGCGGAGGAATTTTTCTCACGCGTGCGCTCGAGAGAATCTGGACTCTATCCGATACGGGCCGCTCCGATCCAGGGGTGGAGGGAGGGCAAAAGGAAAAAAAAAAGGCCAAATGAACCGGCGGTCCGCTTCAGCTGATCCACTTTCACACGAAGTCCAGTCAAATATTGAGTTTAACGTGAGATCCAAATTTTCACATTCTCTGCACTTCCGCTCCTAAATTGACGGCAGTGGACACTGGGACGGGAAAAAACAAATAAATTGTCTCTTTTGCCCTCGTTAACTTTAAAAGATTGTAAATCGTCAATCATTGTTTCCTTCGTAAAACGAATAGGGCCATTGTTTTTTACTTGACACCCGTCAGATTGTATAAAATATTAAAAACTTTGATTAACTTTGAAAACACATAGATCAAGAATCCTTGTTTTCTTCTCCACGAACGAGCCATTACGTCTAACTTCAAAACTGAATTATTATAATATATTTAAATAAATAGTTAAAATAAATTTACAGAATATTCAATAAATGTAAGAACATTAAATATTAGTCGTTAAATTTGATGAAATATATTTTAGCTGTCAATATAAATTTTTAAAATAAAATTATAAATTATTTTTTATTTTATATTGAAATCTTTAGGTATGTCAAATATAATAATTTATTTCTTTGAATATATTGGTATTTTACCGTTATATTGATAATAAATAGTAAATATGGTGTAATGTTTATATTTTAAATATTTTAAAATTTATATTTTTTGTAAATAATTACTTTAAAATATGTTTAATATAAACTAAAATTAGATTTAATTTTTTAGATTTAAATATCCATATAAATAATATTTTTTTGTTCCAAAAATAATAATGTTTTCAAGTAATAAATCATCATATTTCAACGTCTCAACTTTGATTCTTGTTTTAAAATTAATAATTTTTAAAACATGTTATATTAATTTTATTTATTAATAAGTAAAAAAATAATATATAATTATTAAAATTAATCTAACTATGAATTTATTTTTTTATTTCGTTTTACTATAGCTTATAAGACATATATTTTTAAATTTTTACTTGTATTTTTAAAATAATAAAATTGAACACAAACAGACCAGTTTGATCATTTTTTTGATTTTACATGATATGTTAATAAGTTTCAAAGATTTATCATTTTATTAAAATCGAATCAAAATTTCTATTTTTCTACTTCAGTTTTATATACGTAGGCTGCGTTGATTTTCTGAGCGTTGATTTTCCGAAGGAGATCTTTACCAAAGGGTAAAATAGAGATAACAAAAGTAGCGGTGACGGACGCTTCACAGGAAGTGACGGAAAGGACCTATAGTATTAAAAAATGTGATGAGTGGATCGGATGTTAAAAGAATTTGATCTTCGGACCTATCATTGTATCGGTTTTCATAAATGGACCGATAATTAATTTTCCCAAAAAAAAATTGAAGGGTGAACACCGTGAACAAGACGGTTTCGAACGGTGCGAGGGGGTTCATGGGAGGGACAGTTTGCTGATTTTCAAGCAATGGGACTAACACATAAAATAGCACACCGTTGGAACAAAAATAAATAAATAAAGGCGTGGGAAATCGTGAGGGCGGGACTTCATTGGATACCATACCACGGACGATTTTGAAATTCGTGGCAGAATATAGATTCTTAAATTCGATACTGTCGCCAACTGTAATAAAATTGGAAGTCCTCTCTTTTTTTTTTTTGGTCGACTGGCACAGTGGCCAACTGTGCGTCCAGCACAGGACGCGGCTGGATGTTCGAGCCCCAGCTCGGACATCACCGGTGGCCTGCCCCCCAGGGGCAGGTGGCTTCAATGCCGGAGCGCAGTTCGAGCGCAGGCTCGAACCCGGGAGGCCTGCCCCCCGGCGGGCAGGCAGTACCAACCGACCAAAGGTCGGTCGGTGGAAGTCCTCTCTCGTGCGCAGCTGTGTGGGAAGAAGGGAGCATAAACAATGAATATAAGACAAGCTGTAAAACAGATACTGAGATAATCAAAGCCACGGAGCTAGCTAGCCATTCAACAGGTTGATGTCTTGTTGATGTCATATATAGATGGAGTGAAGCCAAGGAAGACAAGATCGGGGTTGGAAACGAGTCAGCAGCTGAGTTCAAATTGACCTGGGTTAACCAAGGTCAGGACTCGGGTCGGGATTTGGGTTAACCAGGGTCGGAATAAAAATAATATTTTAAGGGAATCTATGAAGTTGGGATCCTAGGATCGGGATTGGGTCGATTAACTCAAAAATCGATCGATTTGGATCTGAGTCTGGACCGGATCCCGATCTAATATTTCACGAGTACAACAAACAGCTAACATCACCGTCCACCAAAAATGATTCGAAACTATCAAACTTGAGGGTGATACTCTATATATCCCCTAAAAATATTAATATCAAAACTAATGTAGTACTAATCCTACGTACACCTTAACGAAACGGGGCTTAAACTTTGGGTTTCTCCTACCAATCTAATCTATACTTCTATACTTATGTTTGTGCTGCCGTGTGGAAAACGAAGACATGTCGTCGATCCAAATTCTCTGTTGTGCTGCAAGAGACGAACACCAAGGAAGATCCATCGCATAGGAATCACTCATCTCCCCTAGGACGACTATTTGATTTTATCTTTTTTATTGAGTCAATACAAAGACAAATTATTCTTTTGACTTAATTTTTAGATGGTTACTTGTGTCACGTTTGGTTAGAATATCAAAAATGACTCTATATCAATCTTAATATTAGCTAGTTAGGATATAAATATCAAAGTTCATGCAAGTGCATTATTGTATTAATATATATAGCGTACTTTTCTTGTACCATAAGAATTTTAAAAATGACGTTATAATTAGTTAAACTGGTCTTAATATCCTATATCGATGTTAATTTCAAAACACACTGCAGGTCAAAGTCAACTGCGTTCGCGACCAGCCACGCCATCCAGCCGACCGGAAGAGCTTCACGCTCGTCGCCGATCGACAACCTAGCCCCCCCTGCTCCGCCGCCGCCGCCGTCGCCGCCGCCCGAAGGAAAAAGTCAGAGTCTCCATCAGCGGCCACCCTCGTCAAGAGGCCCAAACCCCGGACCTCCACAGCTTCGCGTCCACCTCACTGACCTTTCTTCCTCAAATAAATAGGAGGGGGTGGGGGTTCTCCATACTAATAAACCTCCTCGCAGCTCCCCCTTTTCCACGCCCGCCAGCTTCTGAAGGAACCTCCTCCTCCTCCTCCTCTCTCTCTCGCTCTCTTCGTGATCTCTGTGTGTGCGCGTACGTAATACGCGTACGTTGATGGGGGACGACGACTTGTATGGTGGCGCCTGTGCCGGCCGGGGGCGGAGGAGGAGATCGGGAGGACGCGACCATGGCAGCGTCGCACCCGCCGGGTCCCCCGAGCACCACCGCCGGCCCATGGGGGGAGGAAGAGGAGCTTCCGGCTCGGCCGTGGGTTGGGGCATGCTGGCGGGCGACGCGGAGGGTAAGAGGCGGCGGAGGGTGGCGGGGTACAACGTCTACGGCGCCGAGGAGAAGATGAAGACGTCCATGCGCCGGGGCGTCCGGTGGATCAAGGCCAAGCTCTGCGCGCTGGTCCCTCGCTGGTAGGACACCCGTACGACGGCGCGCGACGCCGCCGCAGCCGCGAAGGAAGATCGATGCTGCAGTGCTGCACTGCATCTCTCTCTCTCTCTCTCTCTCTCTCTCTCTCTCTCTCTCTCTCTCTATCCTCCTCCCCATGGCCTGATGGCTGCTGGATGATGATGTTGAATTTTATCAGACGTCGTACTCGTAAGTATTGGAACATATGCATGCAGCAATATCTCATGGTTGTTTTGTTCTCGAAGAGACACGAGAGAAGAGAATTGAATCGTCTGGATATATAAAATGCGATGCATACCCTGATGCTGATGCAATACATTTATAATTTTGTATCAAACGGAACCAAATGAGGTGCTCAAACTGAACTGAACCAATTGGTTATACCGTTTGACACAAAAGAAGATAAAATAGTCAACATAATTATATATATCACTACATAAAACTGGGTCATTGGCGACGGGTTATTGGTGACGGCATTTTGAAGCCGTCGCCAATAATGATAAAAGCGACGGCTAAACTAACGCCGTCGCTAATAATTGGTAAATAGCGACAATAAATATAGCTGCCGCAAATTGCATATCACGGCTTACTCATCGTATTGTAAAATGACCCGCAAGCAGTTTTTTTCCTCAAAAATCACACGCTTAATTCAAGGTGACCGTCAACGGTCGATTTTTCGCTGGCGACGGCGAAAGCCGCCGCTAATGTAACTTATCATAATATTGGCGACGTGCCTACAAGCCGCCGCCAATAAGTTTCGCCTTAAAAACCCTTGACACCC
Source organism: Cryptocoryne crispatula var. balansae (assembly GCA_036172225.1). Lineage (NCBI taxonomy): Eukaryota > Viridiplantae > Streptophyta > Magnoliopsida > Alismatales > Araceae > Cryptocoryne > Cryptocoryne crispatula. Next base: position 9,809,911 of record CM069919.1, read on the forward strand.
TCCTTTCTTCCCCGCCGCCTGACTCCCGCCGCTCTCTCTCTCTCTCGTGCGCACGCCGCCGTCCGGGTCCCCGCCGCCGATGCCGGCCGCCGCCGCCCGGCCCGTCCCGCCGCCGCCGGCCGCCCTCCCCGCGTAGGGCACCGCGGAAAGTGAGAGCTACTCCGCCACCGCGGTGTCGCGTCCGCCGCCTCCTTTGTGCCGGATTTAAACCCTACTTAGGGTTAATCGAACCTCCTTCGAGGTATACATCTTCAACAAACGAATTTTTGTTTAATTTTTTTCTTATACATCACAAAGCATATATGCAATAGATATAAAAAGCCAAATGTACTAACAAATTAATAGGTTAGGACTTACTCAAACCAATTATGTAGCACCTTGATCACTTTAATTATTTAGGAGATAGAACAAAGGTAGATACGTGCATAGAGTTTCAATTAGATTAGCACCAAGTTTAATAGGCAATTTTGTCAAAAGTTAGATATTAAAAGGAAAACTAAGAGAAATTTTTTATGGGCTTAATGTGAAAATATAAACTTTTAGTTGTCACTTAATTTAACTTAATGCAATTACCTAGAACTTAAATTTTTTAGATGATTACATTAAATGACCTAAAATGACCTAAAATGACTTAATTTTTTCTTAGATGTTTACATTAAATGACCTAAAATTTAACATTTGAACATTCATTGTAGAGACGTTTTATTAGCTTGTTTGTAAATCTCAACCTTTGATTGCATCATTACTAGAGATGGGGCCAAAAGATATTTATTTTGCGTTTAAAACGCATCAACTACTTAGTTAAGTTTATTTATAATATCTTATCTTATGTTCAAATAACTATTTATTTTGATTAAGGCATTTTCGCTAATCGACCTAATAATTAGTCAAGATTATAACGTGTGCATTCCTTCTTATTTTTGTCCTCAAAAGGGGACGAGATCTGAAAATAAAAAAGCTAAAGATGTATAATTTTTAGTTTCTGTTTTGACTTAATATAACAAATCTGAATTCTTAGTTTTCATGTCTAACTCTTCATTTGTGATAAAAATATTTAATTGGTATGTATAAACATTTATTGTTCAACAACAAGTCTAATTTTGATCATTTTATCTTTTTCAGAAACTTCAATCGAGATATACACTTGAGAGTTTCTTCTTTCGGTGAGGTCCGGTTATATATTGATTTCTTTATTAAATTAACATTTCTTCATTGTATTTCAATCTTTTAACAAATTAAGATGAGTAACTTAGACAAATCATGGATGCATATTCCTAATAGATTAGATTCTAGATATATTCAAGGGATCGAAGAATTTTTTAAACTATTCTTTTTCATGATTCTAGAATACAATTTAGACATGGACAACATAACGATCTAATACAATGTCCTTGTAAAAAATGTTGTAATACATTTATTTTTAAAAGAAATGTTGTCAAAGAACACCTAATATGCAATGATATATGGTTAAATTATCAAAAATGGATATGCCATGGTGAAATTGAAGTCAATATGATAAATGAGGACATTACAATTTTAAATGAACCACAAGATAATTATGTAGATGATGAGGTAATGGAAATGTTACAAGATATTCAAAATAGTGAATCTTCTATTCGACATAATGAGGAAGAACACAATGAAGATAATTTTTAATATTCCAAATTATTAAAAGATTCTGAAACACCTCTATATGAAGGTGTTAAAAATGTATCTAAATTAAAATTTATATTAAAGTTGATTCAACTTAAGTCCATTAATGGTCTCACTAGAAAATGTATGGATATGATATTATCTTTATTTAAGGAAGTCTTACCTAATGGGGCAGTGTTCCCGATAATAATTGGTATGAGCTTAAGAAATTAGTTAAGGAATTGGGACTTACTTATGAAAAAAATTCATGCATGTAAAAATGATTGTATTCTATTTTGGAAAGAGAATAAAGATAAAAATGTTTGTCCATATTGTAACACCTCCAGATAAAAAAATGATCCTAAAAATCAAAATAAAAAATAGCACAAAAATTTTTACATTATTTTCCATTAGGAGGTAGGTTGCAGCGTTTATTCATATCATCCAATACGGCTAAGTGGATGACATGACACAGTCAGCCACGATCATATCAATTGAGAGGTGAAATGCATCATCCTGCCGATTCTCCCGCTTGGAAAAGGGTGGATGAACTTTAATCTTAATTGCGTTAGAGAAACGCAACATTCGGATTGGATTGGCTTCATATGGCTTTAATCCATTCGTCAAATGTCTTCAAAATATAGTGTGTGACCCGTTGTTACAATGGTGTACAACTTACCACCGTGGATGTGTATTTAAAGCCACATACACAATGATATCATTATTAATACCCTATCCGAGAGCTCCTGAAATGATATTCGATGTATTCTTACAACCATTGGTGGAAGAGCTAAAAGATTTGTGGGAGATTGGATTGAAGACTTATGACGCCGAAAAGAAAGAGATTTTCATAATGAAAGTCATACTTTTTAGTACGATAAATGATTTTCCGGGATATGCAAATTTATCTGGATGGAGTACTAAAGGAAAATTGGCGTGTCCTATATGTAACGAAGAAACACATTCCCATTGTAGAGTTATGCCAGTATTTTAAGATCATCTGCGCTAAGGTTTTGAACAGTAACATTTTGAGAGATTGCGAGACAAAGATTGCAGTGACATTGTGCAAGTTGGAACAAATTTTTCCACCATCATTCTTTGATGTAATGATTCACCTAGTTGTGCATTTGGCTTATGAGGCAAGAATGTCTAGACCAGTTCAATACCGATGGATGTATCCAATTGAAAGATATTTAAAGAGGCTCAAAGATTATGTGGGCAACAAGGCAAGAGTTGAAGGTTCCATTGCCCAGGGCTACTTGGTTGAGGAGTGTACACAATTTATTTCAACATATATGCATGATACGAGTGAATATAGTAGATATCGGAACAACGACGGTGGTCCATATGAAGTTGATATGGACGATAGTTCAATATTCAAACCAATTGGTCGCCCATTGAGATACAGGCGTGTGCCTAAAATTTTGACGGAAAGAGAACAATAATTAATCCATGCGTATGTGTTAAATCAAGTTGATGACATCGATTATTTTCGTCAATCACATAGTGATGCTCTTAATAATAGATCATCTACTGAACATAACTTCTTCGTGTGGTTCAGAACACACATTCAAGAGTTAAGGAATATAGGTTCTTCTAGATATACCAAGGAGCTGAAGATTTTATCACTCAGTCCGTCGAGATTTGTCTCGTCATTAAACGGTTATATATATAATGGATTTAGATTTCGAACATTGGAATCCGATTCAACCAAATCAACTCAACTAAGTGGTGTTATTGTAAATGACCATCTTCAATCAAGTTACGACGGCGTTATTATGGACGAATATTAGATATAATCGAGATATCGTTCGATAAGAATAGCCGTTTAACACTTGAATGCGAATGGTATGGGATGTACATGATAAGGATCGAGGTTTTAAGGTTAACGAATATGGTTTTATATCATTAAACACACAGAGAAGATTAGGAACGGATGAACCGTTTGCACTCAAGCCAAGTGGAACAAGTTTTTATGTAAATGATAACTCTAACGAGGGATGTGTGTTACCACGATCACTACCTCGTAACTATTACAACATTTCCGAAATGAGAGTGATGATGAAAACGAACCGTATCAAGAACAACTTATTAACGTACCTATAACATTTGGAGTAATCGACGAAGATGTACAACTTCAAGAAACTCAAGCCTATACAAATAGAAAGTTAATCTAAAGCTCCAAGTTCCACAATCCGAAGCCGATTGCCCGATCGAACCCGAACGGGCCTTGGATTGGCCAAAATCTAAGTCACACAATCCGATGGATTGCCCGACGGAACCCGGAACGGATTCCGGACAAGTAATCCGGCCTCGGATTGGCCAAAAATCTGTTCCACAACTGGCCGATTGCTCCGACGGAACCCAACGGGCCTCGGATTGGGCAATCCGGCCTCGGATTTGCCAAAAAATCTGTTCCTCAACAAAGTCGGATTGCCCAATCAAAACCCTAACGTGGCCTGATTAGTAATCCGGCCCGGATTGGCCAAAAATCTAAGTTTCAATCCAAACTGATTGCTCCGACGAACTTGACCGGCCTGATTGGGCAATCCGCCGGATTGGCCAAAAAGACGAATTCCATACAACTGGCCGGGATTGCCCGGACGGACCCGAATCTCGACAAGTAATCCGCCCGGATTGGCCAAAAAGATGAAATTCACAACTCAACCCGATTGCCCGACGAACCCAAAACGGGCCTCGACCAATTGGGGCAATCCTACGCCTGATTGCCAAAAAGACGAATTCCACAACTGGCCGGATTGCCCGACGGAACCTGAACGGCTCGGATTAGGGCAATCCGCCTCGGATTACCAAAAGCTAAGTCCCACAATAATTTAAGCCGGATTGCCCAATCGGAACCCGAACGGCCTCTCGGATTAACTACCGGCTCGATTGGCCAAAAAAATCTAAGTCCCACAATCCGGCCGATTGCCCGATTGATCCTGACCGGGCCTCGGATGGCTAAAAATTCTAAGTTCCTCAATCCGGCCGGATTGCCCGACGAACCCAACGGGCCTCGATTGGGCAATCCGCCCTACTGGACAAAAAATCTAAGTCCCACAACTGAAGCCGATTGCCCAATCGAACCCGGACGGCCTGATTAGCAATCCGCCTGACATTGGCCAAAAAATCTAAGTTCCTCAACTGGCCGGATTGCCCGACGGAACCCGAACGGGCTGATTGGGCAATCCGGCCGGATTGGGCAATCCGGCCTCGGATTGGCCAAAATCTAAGTTCCAATCCGGTCGGATTGCCCGACGAACCCGAACGGCTCGTGATGGGCAATCCGGCCTCTGACGCCAAAAAGACGAAGTTCCACAATTAGAAGCCGGGATTGCTGCCTAATATTTTTATGTGACAGATGAAGAGAATTTTCAGCAAAAGTCGTAGGACATCTTAGACTTCTACACCATCTGAGGACGGTGGACCTCGGGATCAATCTCAGGCATCTAGGGATCGACCTTCCACCTCCAGGGGTGTTGCTTCCGAGCCGCTAGGAGGCACCCCTACGAGCCTAGTCCATCTCGGACTCGTTCTCACCGGGTTTCGACGACGCCTCCTACAGATGGTAGTAGTCCATCTTCCCATGCTTCAGGTATATATTTGAATAAATGCAAGTAAGAAGTTTTCTTTAAAAATCTTCGTTGTCTAATTGTAATTTTTAATTTATACTTAAGTAGCTACATCATTTAGACGTGGGAGAGGTCCAGCAAAGGTCATCAGTGTGCGAAAACTTGGCCCTGATGAGTCCTACAACGTCGTTCTAGTAGGAGGATCCGGCGTTGGATCACATGGACATGAGTTTACCTCCTACTTAGGAGTTAAGAACTGAGTTCATTGCGATTTGTGGGAGCATAATTACATGGCTCTACCGCAGGAGAAAAAGGATGTCATATTCCGTGATTTAGAGGTAACACTTAAGTAGCTTCATCTTATCTAAATTTTGGTGAACTTTTTAATCATTTTTATATTAATGCAGCAACATTTTACCTTTGAGCGTAATCCACAATCGGATGCACAGATATTAAGGCATATGGGAGATATGCAAAGAAAATAAAGAAATCATTTGAAAAGAAAGGTGAAATATAATTTAGAATGTAATTTCAAGATAACCAATTTTTTGTTAACAATATTTGTGTACAGTATTTTACATGACGATCGAATGAGGAAGCTCGTGCCAACATTCCTCCACAGTGCAACGAGGAACAATGGCATCATATGTGCCATTTATGGAGTCAAGATGAAGCTAGAGTAAATCAAAAAAAATTTTCCTCTTATAATTAGATTTTTAATGTCGATAAATGCTATTTCATTTGCATTTTTTTAATGTTGGTCCATTTGTATATATATGTAGGCATTGAGTGAAAAGAATGCCGGTAATAGGCAATTAACAATGCCATACATATAAGAGGAAGAAGAAATATACACCAGTTAGAAAGAGACTTTGTAAGTAGTCAAAACTTAAAATTTCATATTAGTTGATTCTTATTCTCTAATAACCTTTATCCTTTTTTTAATTTTTTTGACAGGTACGAAAAGAAGGTCGACCTCCAACTCGTCCAGAGGTATTCCAGATGAGTCAAACGCATGAAGAACTTGATGGAGCAGTCATTTGGGATAATGACCAAAGTCGTCTTACGATGGTAATTATTGATTACATTCATAACCTATTTTTCTTTATAATCCACAATTCATCACGGTAGGATTTTAAATTTTTTTCGCATATTATTTATAGGAAAATATGCAAGGATTGATGAATCCCCCAAAGATTTGAATCCTCTGATGTCAAGGGTATCGCAGCTCCACTCACCGCGGAGGAAGCTTTCATATCCGTATTTGGTAGAGATCGACTGTGACGGATCCGATGTGGTGGGCGAGGTGAAACTCGCCACATCTTGGTGGTGAGTCAAGTCGGGAGGTGCTTCTAGCTTGACTCAGTTCGAGAGCTTAGAGATCGTGTGGCGAGGCAAGGAGAAATCAATGAACGCATAAGAACAAATTACTTCATTGAAACAACAATTGACAACCAACAGAAATCATTCCAAGATAATTTTGATCGCCTCAATCTGATCATAGAAGGCTTGACTCAAAGGTTCCCGACTCCTGATGTGTCATCCACATCGGGGCATCCTCCGCCTCAACAAACAGAGGACAGAAATGGCGATGACGACGAGGACTACGAGGATGCCGAGGAGAGTGAAGATGATGATAAAGATGATGAAGATGAATAGATTCAGATGTATTTTCTACTCTCTATGAATGTCAATATTCATACGTATCAAAACTTTTGTGTATTTAATGTGGTATGTGAATATGAATTTAAATTTGGTGAATTTCAATTTGGTATGTGAATGTGTGTTGTTTCATCATAATTCTGCCCGTTGCCGTGTTTTAAACGAGCAATCCGACACCGAAATTATTAATATAAATCAATTTTTCGATTGGTAGATCCGATTTTGGTCTTTTTCAAAGTTTCATTTAATGATTGATTTTCCGGATTGGATCGTATAATTGATCCAATCCCGGTCAATCAAATTATTTTTTTTTCGAAATTTATTATCGGCGACGCTTCCCTAAAAGCCGTCGCCAATTTATTTGGGACGGCTTTTAGCCGTCCCAAATATTAAAAATGTACTGCCGCAAAACCAGAGAAAAAAACCGAAACTCACTCCGTGAGGTTTCCTCCTACCATTTCGCGATGGCTTACGTGGCCGTCGCAAGTAATTTTATTGGCGACGCGGTGAGCCGTCGCCTAATAAGCTTATTTCGAGACGTCTTAACCCGTCCCAAATAACTTTAGCCTCCGTCTAATCTCCTACCATTTGCGACGCGCTTGCCGTCGCTAGTAAAGTTATTGGCGACTGCTGTTTAAGCCGTCCCCAATAATTGGTCGTCTTATTAATGATTTATGTGACGGCTTGCAAGCCGTCGCCAATAAACTTACTAGCGACGGCGTAATGGTAGCCGTCGCGAATATTATTGGCGACGGCGTTATTTGCGACGCGTTTGCGACGGCTTTACAGCCATCGCTAATATTTATTAGCGACGGCTTTTCGGTTTGTTGGGACGGCTTACAGCCGTCCCTAGAAACCTATTTTCTTGTAGTGTATATATATATATATATTAATTTCTACAACTCCACTCAACCCTGTTAAATTGAGCTTTTCTTTATAAATAATGTCATGTATATTGGTCCACCGGCTCATTACCGGTTATCTGTATTTTCTTCATTCAATTTATTCTTTACACAGAGTTTGTATTTGTAATGTACATTTATACCCTTTTGGTAGTATATGACCGTATAATAAAACTCACTGAGTGATGGTGCTCATTCATGCCCAATTTCTCTCGCGCATTCCTTCCTCGGCGTCTGTGAGCTCTATACAGATCTAGAGCACTTCGATGATCACCTCCTCCACGTTGTCTTGCAAGCCAACTACAACTTGGTATCAGAGCGTGGTTGTTGTCACCACTCTCCATGAAAGGAAGCTCGTCACCAGCCACGTCAGTCTCTAGCATCGACATCGAAATCTTCAAGAATGTCACTAGCGATCATGCAAATCCTTACTATATCTGAGTGCTTTAGATTATTCAGGCTCTATCCTCGTATCACTAGTTCTCAACAGGAAAAACTGCATTCCCCGGCAACAAGGCATGATTGTTGCACTATCTACTAAAAACAAATACGAGTTCATCAACGAGAACATTTTGAAACTATTGGACTCGGTTCTACAAATCTAGGAGCGGATAAAAAATATGGTGATATCCTAGATCCGAATTCTATTTATAGAGATAATGTTAATTCAATTCTTTACATTGATATTGCATATGGTATATGGATCGATTTGAAACAAAGGTATTCACCGACATATAGTTCTCAAATTTATAGTCTCCAGCAATTCATTGCCAACATTAAACAAGGGAATGAACCTGTTGCAAAATATTTTAACTGTCTAAAGGGCTATTAGGATGAGTTGATACAACTTGAACTTACTATTCAAAGGAACTATAATGAGAAGAGATGTCTCATACAATTCCTTATGAGATTAGATGAAGTTTATGTTGGAGTGAGAAGCCAAATCCTTCTTATGGATCCGCCCCCACCTGTGAACAAAGCTTACACGCTAATTTATCAAGATGGGACTCAAAAAATGATGCATAATGGTAGCATCATTGAACATTCGACAATGTTTTTAAAGAATAACCCGAAAGGGGAGCAGAAGCTAGTGCTCACATTGTAGCATGGAAGGACATACAAGGGAAAACTGATACAAATTTAATGGAGTGAGATGCACACACTATTAGATTATTGGACATCCCAAGGAGAAGTGTTATAAACTACATGGGTATCTGCAAGGATACAAGAAACCACAAGCTAAGAAACCATTCCAGCCGGTTATAATTGAGAACCAGTATGTCAATTTGATTAGACTGCTTGAATCAGGTAAAGGTGCTGACAGTGTTAATAGTTTTGTCCAAGTAAGAAGTAGATATTCTAACATATGGATACTTGATTCAGGTGCTACAACTCATGTCATTCGTGTTATCCAAGGAGACACATCCTTCTCCACCAATCTGAACACTTATCAACCCAATTCTAAAATATAGTTGCCTGATGGTTCCTCCACTAGGATTTACAATTCAGGTCCTATACAACGAAGTAAAAGGATCAAGCTACCTTCTATTTTTTATGCACCTTCCTTTAAACATAACATGTTATCCATCAACAAATTAACCAAAGAATCTCACTGTTCTATTACCTTTTACCCTTCCTTTTGCATGTTGCAAGACTTAACAACCGAGGCTTTGCTTGGTTGGGGCCTTAAGGTTGGTGGCTTATACTACTTTCCTAAGAATGTGCTCCCTCAAGTCTACTTGTCTTTTGAAGCCATTGACACCAACATTTGGCACCAATGGTTAGGTCATCTTTCAAATAAAAAGGTAGAGATGTTATCCTCCCGAATATATTTTTAACCCATTACGATACAGTGTCTTATTTATCCTAAGGTAAAACAAACTCGCATTCCTTTTAAACATAGTTTGAATGTAAGTAAGTATCCTTTTGATATTTTGACATGTGATGTATAGGGCCCTTATCATATTCAATCAAAAATAGGGGCAAAATATTTTTATCCATAGTGGATGATTGCACTCGGTTTGTTTGTGTGTTCATGCTTAGATTCAAACTTTAGGTTCCATACATCATCAAAGAGTTTATTTCTCACATTCAAAGATAATTTAAATATAATGTCAAAAAAAATAAGGACCGACAATGGGTCGGAGTTTTTCAATAATACTCTTTAAATCTTCTTGTCTACCAATGGCATAGCTCATGAACATACTTGCACGTACACATCTCAACAAAATGGAATTGTAGAGAGAAAGCATAGGCACATCCTTGATGTGGCAAAGGCTCTTAGATTTTAAAATACTTTACTTAAAACCTTTTGGAGTTATTGTGTTATGATAGCTACCTATCTCATAAATAGGCAACCTTTATAGAAATTGCAAGGCAAAACTCCTTATGAGTGTCTTTTTCATAAACTTCATGATTACAATGCTCTTAAGAGTTTTGGTTGTCTTGGTTTTTCATCTACTTCTCATTTGGTAACCAACACACTTGAATCAAGAGCCCAGCCATATATTTTCCTTGGCTATCCACCCTATCAAAAGGCTTACACTCTTATGGATATTGAGTCTAAGAGCATCTTTACATGCTGAGATGTAGTCTTCTATGAAAAGATTTTCCCATACAAATATCAACAAGAAAAAATACAAAACATTCTTACCCCTTTACCTGTTGCAGAAACCAGAAGAAGCAACAATATTGATGACACAGGGAACCCATGTTCTTCCACAACATGAAGATCCTTCCAAACCATTACTTATCTCACCTATTGAAGCTGAGCCAAAGCTCGAAGGATAAGAACCAGAACCTGATTCTACTACTAGTCACTAAAACCCAATTCAGAGGACAGGAAGGCCACTGGGATACCTCACTGATTATATCAATGGCTTTATAGCTATGACCAATCAAAGAAATACTCACACCAACTCCACCCAAAACATTATTCCTAGTACAGAATTCCTAGACCAATTTGAGCCTACTTTCTTTCAACAAGCCAGTGTACATGATGCATCGGTTAAAGCCATGGAACATGAAGTGGGAGCTTTGGAGAAAAATAACACACGGGTTCTTACCACGGTTCTGGCAACGAAAAGAGTAATCAACTACAAATTGGTGTATAAACTTAAGTATAACTCAGATGAAACCATAGCAAGGCACAATGCTAGACTAGTTGCAAAGGGTTATGCTTGAATGGAAGGATTGGATTACCAAGTCACTTTTGCTCTTGTAGCAAAAATAGTTCCTATTAGGTTTATTTTTCCCATGATTGCCACATACAATTAGAGTCTTCTACAGTTGGATGTGAATGATGCTTTCCTCTATGAAAATTTAAATGAAGAAGTCTATATAGAGATCCCTCCAGGACATGCCAAATAGGGACAAAACTATGTTTGTAAGCTAGTGAAGTTAATTTATGGCTTAAAGCAAGCTTCAAGGAATTGGTTTGAAAAACTTACTTCTTCTTTGGTAAGTCTTGGTTTCAAACAATCCAAGGCTGATTACATACTATTTTTTAAGAGTAGAGGGAAAGTCATTGTTGTTATTTTAATATATGTGGATGACTTGCTGATCGCTGGAAATAATGAAGTCCTAATCGACAATCTAAGGATTGGACTGTCCCAAAATTTTCACAAGAACATCCTTGGGAAACTAAAATATTTTCTTGGCATAGAAGTGCAAAGGAATGTATAAGGTATCTCTTTTTGCCAAAATAGATATGCCTCGAATATTATCCTAGATCACACTGGCCTAAGTGAAGCAAATGTTGTTGCAACACCGATTGGGCAAAGGAAAAACCTATTTAATCCAGACATAGAACTAGCAGAACCAGGCATATACCAAAGATTAGTGGGCAAATTGATGTACCTTAAAGTCACTAGGCAGGACATTCAATTTGCAATGAATGTTCTTACACAATTCATGAGCAAACCAGTAGAAAAACACTTTACAGCAGCCTTACATGTTGTAAGGTATATCAAAAGAAACCTAGACACGACCTTTTTCTATAGCTCACAGTCATTGCCAATGGTTAGAGTGTATACTGATGCTAATTGGGCATCCTACCCAATAATGAGAAGATCTACCACTGGTGTTGACTCTGAAAATTCGACGGGGTCCTCTCCTTTTCAGGGAAGTCCGTGAATCCAGATCGTCACCTCAAGAGGGGATGAGAAAAGAAAGGAATAAAACTCGGAAAGCAACTCTCACCTCGGTCCCACACTCACATTGATCCCCGAACTTTCATCCATTGGCGTCGCTCGATCACCAAAGAGACGGTTCGGGTCATGTGGGAGGAGAGTGAGAAAAAAGAAATTAAGACATGTGGTCGCCAGGAACCGTGGGTTCCTATTTATAGAATTAAAATGACCGTGTGTACCTTAGCGTGAAGAATGTGAGTTAAAGCTTCTCCTTCTTCGGCCGGCCGATGAAGAAGAGTCCTCAACGTGGTGGGTGCTTGATATTCTGTGTAACTAGACAAACAAACAAGTGAAAGAGACTATTAGAACTAAACAAGGTGGAGTATATGTAAAGAGAATGACATGAAACACACAACTGACTAGAAACTGACCGGATTCGGGTTATCTCTAACCCCTATTTTTATTTTCGGATAAACAGACTAAAAGTAATTAAAAAATATAAAAAAAATGATAGGAGGATGGAGAATCACTAAATAAAGAGATAGAAAAAAGAACAAAAAGATTTTGAGTTGAATAGAGAGAGATATGGCCAAATCTGGGTTGTCGAAAAAGCCGAGCAGCAGTCCAGGATCTGCCAGGCGCGACTTTGCTTCTGCACTCGTCACGACCAGCCCCGACCTTGGAATCAAGTTCCTTCGATTGTAAACTCAAGAAGACTTGGAGATTAAGAACTTTGATGAAGAGAGCTTGGACAGAAGACGTCCACACACTGCTGTAGTGGCCGAAGAAGAGAGACCTGGCTGATCACCTGCAGAGCAGGCTTCCTTTCTCTTGAACCGACTTTTCTCTCTCTAAAAACTCGAAATTCTCTCTCTAGAAATCACAAAATTAATGCAGGAGGGTGGTTGGACGTCTTGAGATGCCTGGGGGGTCGTGCTCATGCCTATGGAACGACCGGAATCAGAGTTAATTTATAGGAGAACAGACGGTCTCATCCGGACTAAAAAATAGGCACATTGCGCCCTACCCCAGGGCGCATGTGCCCCCTAGAAGGGGCGCATCCCATCTTGTCCGAAAAAATCGATCTTATCCGCTCGATCTGTTCAGCGGTAGAGTCCCGGTGAAAAACTGGGTCCCTCGTGCCTCAAGGGTAGAGCGCATGTGCCCTCAAGTGAGGGCACAAGGTCACGTGCCTCACTGGTAGGGCGCATGGGCACGTGCCCTGGGTCCCGGGCGCATGTGACCAGGAACCCGGGCGCATGGGACTATTTTTGCGCGTCCTTCTTCCGGAAGCCATTGCGAACACTCCCGAACTCGGAATTCGACGCCGTTTGTTGCGTTGGAAAGATAACAGGCCGAAGAAGCTTTCTATAGCATAGGATCAGACATCACACCCTACAAAATTTCATAAATTTGTCTGGAAGTTAAGGCAGTGAACAGAAGATCCGATACTGGTCAAAATGACTCCGACGGCAAACCAGAAAGGCACGGTATGCAACAAAACTTGTCCGGGGTGTGAATATGACCATAACCTTCAATACATGATCATTAGGCATTGGTCATTCAGCCAATTTCCGTGTTTACACGATTTACGTGTGGCTTTCGCTCGGAAATTACGGCTTTTTGCGGAAAACTTCGGAAAACATCCAATTTCGTTCGGCGAAGCTCCAAATCAACTTTTAAAGACCCGGCATCATTATAAGGTCAATCATACATGTTACCCTATAAAACATGAGTTTTATGCTCTGAATTATTCGAATTTGGCGTGTCTAATGATATGTTATGATGAATGATGACCATCCTATAGCCCGGAAGACGACAAAGAAACAAAACATGATATCCAGATATTTAGTTGAGTCTAAGTACAGGGCCAAGGCCTTCGAAACTACAGAAGTACAATGGCTAAGTTACTTATTTGATGACAGAGGATAGAACATTGGGAAGGTGAATTAATGTGTGCCAATAAGGCAACAATCCACATTGCGCAAAATCCTCTACTCCACAAGAGAATCAAGCATATAGAGATTGATTGTCACTTTATAAAAGAAATGGTCCAATCCAATTTGATAGAATTAATCCACACAAGATCTACTCATCGGCTAGTGGACATTTTCACAAAGGCTCTGCCAAAGGAATTGTTTTATACTCACATATCCAAAGTGATCCAGAGCTCAACTTGAGGGGGAGTGTTAAATTAAGCATTGTTTTCTTTATAAATCATGTCATGTATATTGGTCCACCAGACCATTACCAATTATTTGTATCCTTTATTCATTTATTCTTTACACATAGTATGTATTTATAATGTACCTTTTTGGCGGTATATGATTACATAATAAAACCCCGCTGAGCGACAATGCTCATTCACACCAAATTCCTCCTACACATTCCTTCCTCTACATCTGTGATCTTTATACAGATCTAGAACACTCTGGTGATCATCTCCCCCAGGTCTTCTCACAATCCAACTTCAACTGGAGTCTTAACTTTAAATTATTTGAGGTCAGCCATATATATTATATTTCTTCGCTCATGTTGATTATGAGTAATTTTTTCAAAGATATTTAAATCATTTAAATCATGTTGAATTACCCTTCTTCAATTCAACTTAATTTCATCATTTCCTTTTTAAGTTTTTGTTATTTTAATATTTTGCATTTTTTTACTGTTACCTTTTTAAGACTACATTTAATATGCCTAAATTATCTCAATCTTTATTCTTTCAATTTACATACAATTGTCGCTACTACTATATTTTATCTAATATATTTTTTATAAATTCTATCTAATCTAATATGACCACTTAACCATCTTAACATTCTTAATTCAATAACACTTATTTAAAAATATATGTTTTTCTTTTATCATCCAACATTCACTACTATATAATAATTTAGGTCTTATACTTGTATGATAAAATTTTATTTCAATTTTAGTGGAATCTTATAATGACATAGAACTCTTGTTGCTAATATTCACTTTATCATATTCTCAATATTTCTGAAAACTTAATTCAAGATACAAGAATTTAGTCTTTTGAGATAATATCACTTTATCTAAACTAATACCATCACTTGCTTATTTTTAGTTTTCATTGAATTTATAATTTATATATTTTATTTTAGTTCTACTTATCTTGAAACTTAGTCTCTAAAATATTTTTTTACAATTCTAACTTTTTATTCACTCATTGTGTCTCATCTATCAATACGATATCATCTACAAATATCATGCATTAAGGTATATCATCTTGCATAGTTGTTATTAATTCATCCATAATTCATATAAAAAGATAATAACTTATCGCAGACTTTTGATATAAGCCAATTAAAATAGAAAAATCTCTTGTTTCTCCTCTAATTATACATACTTACGCTAGTGGTCACATCATCATTCATGTTTTTTTATCATTCGTACGTAGTTAGTAGGCACTATCTTTCGTTTCAACACCTATCACAAAATCTCTCTTAAAACTCTGTCATAGGACTTTTCTAAATTAATAAAAAAATATAAATATTCGTTTATATCTTAATGTTTCTCTATCAAGTTTTTAATAAGAAAAAATAGTTTCATTTGTAAATAGGCTAGGCATAAACCCAAACTGGTTAACTAAAATATTTGTACAATTTCATAATTGTCACTCAATAATTTTTTCCCATGATTTCATAGGATGACTCGTAAGTTTGATCCCTCTGTAATTTGTACAATCTTGTATATCTCTTTTTTCTTAAAAATAAACAAAATGATACTTTTTCTTCATTACTTTAACATTCATTTTCATATTAGAATTTTGTTAAAATGTTGAGTTAACCATTCCACCCTTAAATCATCCAAATATTTTCACACTTCAATAGAAATGTTATATAGATCACGTCTTACTTTTTTATCATCTTTAATACTTCTTTAACTTCTAAAAATTGAATTCTCTTAATATAATTCAAATTAAATATTGTTACATTTTAATGTCCTCTATGCTTTTAGTAAAGTTGTCATTAATAAAATAATCAAAATAATTTTTTCATCTTTCCTTGATATCATCATCTTTAATCAAACATTTTCTTTCTTTGTCCTTGATGCATCTGACTTGGTTTGACTTAGTTAAGACATTAAGACATTTTCTCTCTCATCCTTACCAATCTATAAATATCTTTTTTCATTCTTTAGCTCCAAATTTTTTATATATAGGTTTAAAGGCTGAACTTGCTTGTCCAATAGTCTTCTTTGTTTTCTTTTTTGCTATCTTATAATGTTTATAAGCTTGGTTGTTTTTACTATTGAACATTTTTTGTACCAATATCTCTTATTCTTTATCACTTTTTGCACTTCTTCATTTATCCACCAGGTCTGTTTTTAAATGGACCATGTTCTTTGGGCTCTCTAAATATTCTTTTAGCGATCATTCTAATATTTATATCTATGTTCATTAAAATAGCATTAACATCTACCTCTACCTTCCAATCATTTATTTGAAGAAGTTCATGCTTAAATGTCTATTATTTCATCCATTTTTACTCTCACCATTTTATTCGAATAGAAACCTTTTTTTAGATATGTATGTTTATATTTTAATTTTAACACCTGAAATTACCAACCTATATTGACTTGTTAAAATTTCAATTAGAATACCTTTGCAATCCTTATAAATAGCATGATTAAACTTTTTGTGACACTAAAGTCGTTTTAACTTATTTTATTTATTCTTAAATATTATTAAATGAGATTTCTCTCCAACACCCACTGAAGATGGTCCGTACTTTTTATGATTAATAGAAGTGAAATAACTTTTAACAACGAAAAGTTAAATTAAATTAAGTTAAAGTTGCATGTCAAATTAAATTAAGTTGATGATAGTGAATCCTAACAACGGAGTTGGTTCCCATCAATGTTTTTTCTTTTTCAAGAGAGAGGAAGAGAGTTATTTCCTATCGCCGCTGGTCAGAAAACGTGCACGTGCGATGCCATCCCCGCGCGCTCGTGTGGCGCTACACTGTTTTCTGGCACATTGAAACGTTCAAATAGGAAAAAAAATAGAATTAATATACGCAATAATCTGAAATGCAAAATGGAGATGCGGGGTATCGATCCCCGTACCTCTCGCATGCTAAGCGAGCGCTCTACCATCTGAGCTACATCCCCTTGGGTGCCTAAGGCTTTTTTATTTTATTTATAATTTCTTTAAAGCCAAGACTCGTTCTAAATTACCTCGCATTTTTTTTTTGATTTAATAGGTCAGGTTACCTTAGTTATTTTGTTTGCGTTTAATTATATGACAGAGAAGGTATGTACTTTTGTGTCTCCTTTGTGGGGGTTGACCTATCTCCTGGAATCATCCCTTTTAATTTGGGTAGCCCCCGGAAAAAATGAAGTACCCTTTTTAAGCTCCACTTAGGATCCATTTGGTAACATGTAAAATCAAAATCCAAGAAAAAGTCTTTCGTGGAATGAACTTTTCCAGAAAATTGAGAACAATGATGGTTATTTGGTTGACTTTTCTGGAAAAGTTTATCAAGTACTTCCAACATCGTAACAACCAAAATAATTTTATCTATATTTGTAATAAAATTATTTATTTATAATAAAATTTTGATGCAAAAATAAATTAAGTAAATTATTTACATGAAATTATTTTTCAAAAAAATTAAAAATGTAGTTTATTATTTATACATCAGTAAAATAATTGTATTAAAAATAAAATATTTTAATTTTAATTTAAAATCATTTTCCTAAATTATTTTCAGTCATTTGAATATCTATAAATTATATTCCTAAATTTCAAGTAAAATTTTACTACAGCATACTCATTTCATTTATTGAAGTTTTTAGATATAATTACTAAATATCAAGTTAATATTTATCAAATTAAGTATATGATAAAATATTTTTAACACTAAAAATTTTCATACAAAATTACTTTACTCGAATTCATATTTTGTAAACCTACAATCTGGCAACTAAATAAAATATATACTACATAATAGTACGTCATAGTGTTCTTGTGTTTTCTATATAAAATAATTTAATTAATAAAGTAGTTCAAACATTTTGCAAACTTAAGATTCAGTTAAAATTTTATTAATAAATTTATTGAATAAGTAGTTCGTATGATAAAATTGATTTTCAAAAATATATTTTTTAATTTTTAACACAAGAATAAAATAATTTTTATCTACATATTTTAAAAATTAATTTCAAATAATAAACATAATATATACTTTTCACCGAAAATGGCATCCGCAACATCACACCCGATGCCAAAATCGGGATTACCACGAGGCGAACGTAAAACATTTTACGTGTTTCACTTTTTACATGCAACCAAATGAGTTGTTGCAATGCATTTTCGGGAAAAGTGACGCATGCGTGATGTTTTCCCTTCAAACAAACAGGCCCTTAGATCGATTCATTCTTGGAACCAAACCATCCTGCGTTGGCATCTCAAGATTTATGGCGTTTCCAACGTAGTGATTTATGACGTTTTCTTGTATTACAGAAAGGTAGTGGTGGAAAAGTTATAGCTAGCTTATTCTGCTGTTTCGTTCCCCTCAACCTTACAAGGACATCATGAAAGGTGTAACTAGAAGCTATTGGTGGAGTTTATCAACATCGTTCCTACTCTGTAACATGTCGGGAAGAAAAATCAGTCATCGTTGAGATGCGAGAAGGCAAAATATGAGGGCTTGGTTGATTACACTACTAGAAATTACTAGCACTATCAATTTTAAGATTGGAATTAATCGTAATCACTAAAGTGTATCATATGATACAAATGTCAAACTTGTATCGATTTTGATATTAATGCTTCAACTTTTATAAATATCAACATCAATATTGATACATTATCATTTTTTAAACTCTATTCAAACAGGCCATAACTTTGTAGCTCATGGAATGCCATGGACCTGTCCTGATCCGGTTGACTTTTTCGGCCGGTTGCTTCGCTTCGATGTTGGATCACCCAATCCAATCCGGAGCAGGAGCACTTCTCGGGTCCCTGCCAATTTTGCTGCCGCCGTGCTATCGCGGCAGGACATTTCAAATTTTGTTTTTTCATTTTTAAATATATTATAATAAATATTCAGTGTAAGAAATTTATAAAAGTATACTTTAACTGTTTACATGTTTATGCTTATAGTTTTGTGGCAAACAACGGAGAAATAATAATAAAAAGAGATGGAATACAATTTTCACCGGGGCCACACTTTGTTCGCTTGTTGATTTACCATTTCTGTTTTGATTGACTTAATGTGCATTCTACTAGTTGACAGCTCGAGCGTAAAATAACCATCAACAAGCATCTTACACAAATTTTTAAATCTATTCCATCAGTCAGTTGATATAAGTATCGAGATAATTACAAATACGTCCATATGAGTCATGGAAAATTGGCACCTTCGCGGTTACAGTATAGGCTTTATAAACAGGAACACCATCGCACATGTCGACCCCCGCCGCATCCTGATGCCGTGGAACCACTAGGTTATACCAGTCGACGCATTCATCGCACCGCACGGGGGAAAACAAAGGATACATTACTTACCTGCGATGTGCCCGACCCAACGTGTAGACTGGTGCCGGTGGTGCAGACTGCAGAGCGCGCAAATGCTCCACATCATGAAACTTGGCCATGGCCGCCGCTTATCGGGTAAAAGATTACACTAGACGGGGAACATGTGGATTGTTGAATTGAACCAGAACCCAACACACGGAAAAAACTTTTATGATACGGGAACTCGTAAAAAAAAATCGTTTCCAATATTCTCCTCCACGAGGCAGGCCACATCACAGATTATATGACATACCCAAGACCAGCTAATGCATGTCTCCGATTTACAAGATGTTCCAAGCATCCATTTTGATTCAAGTGTCGTGCACATGTATAGGTCCACTCAGCTCACACCCCAGCAGACGCGATAAGAATCTGATGACCCACACAACCTTGAGGACGTGGGAGAACCACTACTTGATGTACTGAGACATCCACTTGAAACCCTCTCCGTAGCCCATCTTACGAACAACGCTGCACATGAAGACCTCGAGCGGGCGGACATTGGAATCTGCGAGATTCACCTTACCTTTGCCGGTGGTGAAGTTGCTCAGACCCAGGTGGTACCGCAGCTCCTCTTCGGATGCTGCGTAGGGGATGTCGATCTTGTTACCGAGAATGAGGAAAGGGACATTCGCCAGCGAGTCGTCAGAAAGTAGAGCGTCCAGCTCCTTTTTGGCCTCTGCAAACCGTTCCTTGTCAACGGCATCCACTAAATACACCACTGCATCAACCTGCAAAAACCATACACCATCATCAAAAACTTAAAAACAGCAAAAAAAACACACACACACACACGCACGATCCGGACAAAAAGAAGGAAGCTTCTCCTAAACAGCGACACCTACAACCAACCTATAAATGGCCGGATAACAAACACAACTAGAGACCATAAAGGCTTCTGATAGTATACCCCGGGTATAAAAATATGTTGAAATTTCAAGTCAGAGGACTAACAGCTCTGACTAGTTATTTTTCAGAAATTGATTTAAAAAAACACCAAAACTAAGCATGCTTGGTTGGAAATATTTCCAGAACAAATGTCCTTTCTGGAAGGCTACAAATTAGCATTATTTGTAGGAACATTTACTTCACTTAATTGTTCCATATGGTACCAAATCTATGATCGAACTATAGAAAGCCTTGCCTGTGGATGTTGGACAAGTGTGCGATGACTTTGACAATGATGCCAAACGTTTAAGTGGGGCAAATTGTAACAGTAACACCCAGTGTAAGAACAATTTAGGATATTAAATCAATAAACTAAAAATAAAAAATAACTCAAACTAACAATTTTTCAGAGGCAAAATTGAAAAAAAAATGTTACACACGCTTTACTGGGAGTAGTCCTAGAATGGTGCATATAAAACTGGTAAAAATGCATCCCACAAGTGAGGATTAATCCCATTAGGAATTAATGGCAGCCAATTCTTAAACAGCAGGGATGTGTTTTCCACTCTAGTGGTCTTGCACCATCAACGAGCAAAGTCACCATATAAAATGAATAATATCACACTTCAAAAACAAATGACCTTGATCTTCAGGCAGCAAAACACAATTTGTGAAACATATAATCATAACTGGAAATTTTACTCAAAACGTTGTGGTGGCACCTGAGGAATTCTTGTGTTATTTGGTCCTGCCATCTTGGCAGATTCTTTTCTCTCTCGTGACTTCTCCTTTCTTATGTAACCAATGACGGGGCAATGCTGTAATCAACTTCTAAAAAAAATACAACTATACTGACACTATGATTGATTAAAATATAACATATAACATATCTGAAATAACCAATGGCGCAAATTTGATGCTTACTTAAGTTTTGCAATAAAAAATATTAGAATAATCATAGTTGCCAACATGATACATAAAGGGAGATGGCAAATGAAAGCCAGAAAAAGACTTGAGGGGCTGCTGGCAAGTCCCGACAAAGTAGTCAGAGTGAGGGTCATTTCGTCTTCCTTGTTCGTCTTTGACGCTTCTCCAGACGGTAGGGTGAGCAGAAGATGATGCCATGGTGCCCTTGCGAGGATGGAGGCCTATCCAACAAAAGGGAGGACCTCGGGAAGAAGATGCTCGACCTTCCTCAACTCGAACTGGAGGTGACAGATGATAGTTGATGGGAACGAAGACTGGACTATGCAGAATAAGGGAGGACTGCTAGAAGTGCCAACGGGTCAGGCCAAGGCCTGGCCAGCCTCGGGCAAAAATTTGGACAAGTTACTAAGCCCACAGGTTTAATTAGAGTCATTTACGGGCCATCCGTGGGCCAAAAAGTGGAGATCGGCAGACCTGAAAGAAGCAGCAGTCGACCACAATCAACTCATCCTTCTTCGTTCCTTCCTCTTCCTCTCAATCCAACACCGACCATTCCCATCCGTTGCTTCCCTGTATGGCCAGAGAGGGGCGGCGGGTCTCACTTGGGAGCCAGGGAGCTAAGTCTGCACCTGCAGCCAACTGATGACCACTTATGTCATTGGTGAAGAAGACTTGTTTGTAGCCCTAGACAGAAGCCGTCCCTCTGGGCAAAAACCAGGAATCATAAATGAAGTGGATGTGGCCCCTTCCAGGAACATCGTCAAGCCACAATGTGGTGGGGGCAGTTCTAGATGAGGAAAGTGCCGGCTGCCGGGGACACCTTTGCTGTCCTCCCAATCAAAGCAGATCCCGTGGGCAGCATCTCTCCACTCTCGGCGTGAGGGATCTCAGCATGGTGATCCAACTCTTCAGCACCCATGACTTATTGTGCATAGTGTGGGTATCTTCTATGCCTTTCCTGGGTTTCGTAAAACCCCATTTTGTACTGTTTTCCATTGAAAAAAATCCATAATTTATTTACTAGTACTTGTGGAAAGCTAAGTTTCACAAGACTACCCAGTATCCATTCCCAAAAAAGATATAATTATCTTGTGAACAACGGTTCATCAGATGAGAGTGTGAGACTAAAAAGATCAAAAATCCTATCTTACTCTCTTGACTGGACAAGGAAAATTGAAAATAGATTTTTTTTTTGCTTCTATTGACACTTCAATTTCATCTGTTTAGTGCATTCTGCATTGTGTTAGTTCAAAAGGTCACAATTTCTCCATGCTAATTGCACAATTTTAATTTTAGCATTTGATTGGTTCATGTTTAATTGTAGTTTATTTATAAATTGTGATACCATCAGCCTCAAAAAACACTTTTCAAACTCAATTGTAACCGATCTGAAAAGATCCAGAATTAAACTATTTAGGTTAAATACAACACTCAAAATCTAGCAAAAAGATGAAATTGATCTTACTATAGATTATAAAGATCAGGCAAGGCCAAATTTATATTTTAGACGGGCCGGGCAGGCAGGCCAATAACATAATGCGGGCCGAGCAGGGCCAGCCTGTCATATTTTGGACCAGGTCATGACTGGGCCAGCTTCGGGCCCGGCCCGGCCCGACTCATTTACACCCCTAATAACAGTGTGAACACTGGAAACAGGAAGGAAGATAGTTGGCAGGGATCTCCAAGGGTAGGGAGTCGAAGGCGTTGGTGCAGGGATGAGCTTCAGGGTGGTCAAAGATGTTCCGAGGTCATAGATACAAGCTACGGAGCCGGGGGTGACAGAGATCCGGGGACGCCGTGAAGAGTGTTCAGGAGGGTGGCCGAAGAAGAAGGTGATGACAACAGAGTTTGGGGAAGAGACACTGAGATCCAGCAGACTTGGAGGAGGATGGGGCAAACATGAACTCCAAGGATCGCCGGAGGGTCAATTGCCGTTGATGTCCCACAGCTGCTACCGAGCAATCAGGGCTTATTGGAGCTGATGAAGCAGATAATGCCGGCGGACATCGACGCTGATAGGAGATGTACCGTACGCTGTTGATAGGTGTTTGCTACACAGAGGGTAGGCTTCCTTCGTCGGGAGGTGTTGGGAGGCCCATCAGATCTGTCTGGCAACCATCGGGTAGACAAGAAGGCAGATGGTGGATGTTGACCAATGGATAACCGGTAACGTCCGATTCCAAGCCTGTTGCCAGTGAAGGGTAAGAGGAGGGTGGGTGAGGACACGGAGGCTGAGAGAGGGAGGAGGAAGATGGTTACCGGTCACTGCCAGGGGTGAAGTAGAGCCAGTTTCCTGCAGGTGGTGAAAAAGAAGAGCTATCGATGGAGGGGGTGAAGAGCTACCTAGGCCAAGGCCCCCTACGGAAGGACCAACCCAAGGGCTAAACTTCTCCAAACATTCATTCATTGTTCTCTTCTTTTCGTTCACGTATGGGCCTCTTATATAGAAAGCCAACTATTACCAAAAGGGACCAGTAACAAACTATTTACAAGTATGTCCTCTAAGGACTGAAAGTAAAGAAAATGACTCCAAATAAACTTCAAATATTTACAAACAAATCCCTCAAGACAAAAATGCAAAAGAATCATGATAGAACGAGAACTTTGTCATGAACAAAAATAAAAGAAAAACAATAAAGAATCCAAGTTACATGAATTAAATGTATAAAGAATGTAAAATAAATACAGATTATTGAGTAAAAACAACAAACTAGAATTAAGGGTGCAAGAAAAATATAAGAGGGCAACCAATAGTATGAATTTGTGAACATAGTGATGGTGATCGATTTAGTGAGTTTAATTTTTCTTTACTGTTCAGTCCTTGGGAGGACGTGTATGTGAATAATTTTTTAATAGAACTTATTTTTGTAATGAAGTCTTATATAAAAGCCTATTAACTGATGTAACACACAGTTCAATGAACTATTAGAACTTTTGGAGCCTTCGGGTGTTCATCCACAAGCGGGACTCAGCCCCCCATCTTCTTTTTCGTCCTGTTCTTCTCCAACCCCAGCCAGGAGGGTTGTTTTCCCTTCTTCTCCCTCACCTCCAGCATGATCCCGGCTCCCTCTTCCCAGCCCCAACAGTAGGTGGGCTTCTCCTCTCTCCCTCCTTGTCTTCCCCTTTGCAGGTTCTCTTCGCAGGTTCTCAACAACAGCAGATCAACGTTGTTTTCTTGTTTCCCCTCGACCAGGGGAGCTTAAGCCTTGCAGTCAATCTGCAGAATCCTCCTCCAGCACAGATCAAGATCGCTTTCATCATCAACAGTGATGTTGTCTATTTCCCCTCCTTCAGATCGTCTAACGAGATCGCCGGCAAACTGATATCACCTTCTTCCGATCTGGACGGCATCGGAGGCAGCAGATCAGGCAATCCCCGGATCTGACATCCTCTTCACACGTGTCCACCTTCAACAGCTGGCAGCAGCTTCGCGACATCATTGTCTTCCTTCTCCGCAGCCTTTGCAGAAGTCATCGGGACAAGATCGATGAAGACAGCACGAAAAGATCCAGCCATCTCCAGCTCAATCCTTGGCCGATTACTCTGTGCATGGACGGCTCTGTTCGCACTGCAACCCCTTACACGTGGCCCGTGCTATGAAGTCCAGAAGCTTCCTCCAGCCCTTCGCGCATTGGAGCCATGATCCCGCTGTCTCCTCTCATGCAGATGGCTACCTAGCAGCCATGACACCTCGACATATCCCACACTTGCAGATCCAGTCCCACAGCCCACTGCAGCCATGAGACATCCACAACCCTCCCAACCTGGCCTCCTTCCAAGCCAATTTTCCTCCTCCCATGCGCACAATAATTGCCACACCTCCCTCACCAAACAAGATCAGTCTGCACCACGTCCCCCACAAATGCTTGCAAGACATGCACCACAACTTGCCTGGGCCAGATGCTAGATCCAGCCACGTTTCCCCCGGTGGGGCCATTTAGAAGCGCTGTTGTGAATAAACTTGAGTTTTAACCATTTTTGTTTTCAGCATAGTATTTTAATTCCATTTTTACATTTTCGTCCTGCGTCACAGTGTCAGAGTAATTGCAGATTTTTCCCCAAACTATGAACTTCAATATAGTAATTGAGTTCCTCCAACTAAGTTAAAAAGGTGGTTGTCAAAGGCACGATAAGCATGATGGCAAATAAAAAACATCAGTGTATCTTGAAGGCTTTATCATATGAATCAACCCAAACAACAAGAGCCATCACATGTTGATGAAGACTGGATCAGATCCAAGAAACGAAAAAATTGAAAATGTTGATGTTCGAGTTTGAAGATGTCAAGATATTTTAATTTAAATAATTAGTAGATATAGATTTATTTTTTGGCAACATTTTCAGGACATGTTATGAATGGATGAAGAGATGATTCCTGTAAGTTCTCCTGCATTCTCTCTCTCTCTCTCCCCCTGTGGATTCTGCTTCCCCAATGCCAATGCCGACGCAAGATCCGGACTTCTCCAAAGATCCAGATGGACTTGGTGCCCCACCTCCCTTCTCCAGTGGGTAATTCCCCACCCCCGAATGCTCCAGGTTTTCCTCTCCACCTCCAAAGATGACTGGCCTGCTTCATCACCCCCAGTGATCTCGGCCAGATCTTCTCCTTCGCCTTCAGGACTGCCCGGCTTGCTCTCCACCCCCTCCATCAGGATGGTTTTTCTTCTTCACACCCAGCAGGAGACAGGTTTCCCACTCACCCCCAGCAAGATGTCGGTTCCATCATCTTCCTCCCCTTCCCCTATTGACCTCCATGCCATTCACCTTATTTTCCCCTTGCTGATTATGTAGATCTAACAACACCGGCCATACCAGCCATCGACACTCCTCTTCTCCACCCCCATCAACCTCCAGATCCGCATATCCTCGCTTCTTCTCCGATCACCCCGACATCGTTGTTATTCATCTTATCTCCATTCCCACCAACATCTGGCTCTTAAGCCTCTCTCATCAATCCCACATGGACCACATCCCCTTCATGACACCAGACAGACCACCTGTTCCCATCAATGCCACTTCCACAGCCTGTTAGTCCATCACGACCATCCCCTGTTCCAGCTCATTCGGAAACCACCAACGCACTAGCTCCATCAACAGGGTCTTCTGGTATGTTGTGGAGACCCACACCAACCCTCTAGGGTACCCCCTGCCATAACCAGGATCCGCCCCTCCGGCAGGAGTGCCACACTGCAGCTTCCCCTGTTTCCGTTAAAGATGGCACTATAGTTGCACATCTTGAGAAGCTTCACAAGCTATGTTGTCAAAGACACGAGGCAGCTGAGGCAAGGGACCCCTTGCCTCACCCCAACTGCCTTGCCTCGTCACAATGGAGGTGATGCCTCTGCAGCAGCTGCGGTATTCTTCCCTGCCTAATTGGGACACGGTAGGGGCTTATCCAGTGACTTCAGGCCTCAATAGACCCAATATGACCGGATCCGGTGAGTCATATCAGGTCTCAATGGAACTGGTTGGGGTTTCTCACCTGCTTGATACGCCCCACAGAGGCAGCTAGAGCCAGAGCAAAGCACTGAGGCCTCACCAAGGTAATTGCCTAGGTCGCTCATTTGATAACATAGTTCACAAGAGCTGACGGGGATATAGTCCATCTCTGCAGGCCCTAGCCATGCAAGGGTGTGTCCCACCACAATCACCAGTACCCGCCCTGCCATCTTCTCTGACCGCTGCTTCCAAAAGAGGCAGGCGAAGACGACAACAATATCACCTGATAGCTTTGTCGTGTAGCACCTTCCCCTCAGGCATACAGAACCCACACACAGTGACCGCCACGACCCCCCCTCCTTGCCTGGACCTGCCAGAGCTCGCCACAACCCCCACTTGGTTCAACTGACCCCCCCCCCTCAGCACAGATAAGTTTTCGAGGAGCAGACAGTCAGTTCAGGTCCATCAAGCCGCTTACTGTACTTGACCAATGCCAGTCAAGCCGAGCCGGGTTCCATAACCCAGTTCTCCACCCCTCGGACAGAAATGGCCATTGGGGAGTTTATCTGGCTAAAGTCAAGTCCAGCTGCAGTCTGATCCTTCTCCCCTGCACCGCCTTCAGTTTATGCTTCTCCAATGAACGGTCCAACCGGACCAATCAGACTACTGAACCAGCTAGGAGAGCAGGTTGAGTCTGTGGGCCCATAACTGACACAACCTGTCAACCATTTCAAGTCCAGTTCAACATTTATTTTGTCCGATTAATCAACCAGCCAAGTCAGCCCATCGATTCAGGTGAAAAGCTCAGTTATTGTGCATAAAGAAATGGTGTATTCATCCTTGTCCGGCATCACATCTTCTACGACTACTTGCCACAGTCACATATAATATTTCACATCCAACAACCATAATCCTGTCATACTTAGTATTCCTATAAAACTAGTGTCCATATTCCAAAAATACAAATTATGCCACTACCAGTCACACTGCAAGCTTCCCACTGCTCCAGCAGCAGATATCAGAGACCATCTTGATGCACAAGCCCACCATTGTCATTTCCAGTGTTCTCTAGGCAACAGTCGGTGAGAACAAACAACAGCAGCATGTTTATGGCAGTCTCATTCAACAGCATACAAATTAATTAATTAAGTAATTAAAACAATCCATTATTTGTATCCTGATCCACTATGATAAAACTTATCCCTTTGCTTGAGTCTGAAATGTACTTTCAAGACAGATGCTAAAGATTTTTCCACAAAATATAATCCTCACTCATTCATCTAGCATTGAGAAATGACTTGGAATGTAGTATGTTTGATTAGTTATTCTAAAAGGTACACCACAGATGTGAGGTCAATAAAAAGGATTTAAGTGTTCTTGTTGAATAATATAAATATAATTTATAAGCAGATCGTGGTTCCTTTCCTTTTTCTATTCTACTCATTTCATCTTTTTGGATACAAAAACCTTTATATAGCTTGCTTAGGACGGGAAAGCAACACCAAGTCACCAACTAAGTTTCATCCATTCCCATTTCCCTGAATATCAACATGATTTGGTAGCTCTTCTACAAATTGAGTATATGAGCAGCTTAAGAGCATTGTTTTAAGATTGGATTCCATAGAGCTGAAGGTTGGAGCTTAATTCCATGATATAGAAGCTTTGAACATCATGTAGGGAGGAGGATGTTGCCTTCACCCATGCAAACAATTCCTATGTCCAGCCACTGGTAGCAACATCCAACAAGACATCCACAACCTTGTCACTGATGAAACCAGCAATGATACACATCCTTCTGCCAAGACAAGTGAGCAAGATAAACTTAACCATGCCAACTGCATCTTTCTTGAAATTAAGAGCCGCTGTCTGCAGGTGCTGAAAAGAGATTTCATCAATGGCAGAGAAGTATGCAATGTATGCAAGAGCTGAATGAGCAAACAAAAGTGGAGGGAGTTCTGTCATCTTTTTGATGGTGACACAAGGTCACAATTCATTAATTGAAAGTAAGATTACAAAAGTAAAGAGAAAAGGACCACAAAAATTGACACCCCGAAGTACTAGCAAGATGGTAGTGAATTGAGAGGGTGCACCAAGAAACATCTTAACAAACAAGAAACAAGCTAGGTACAATAAGATCTTCAAGCACAGAACCTATCCTGTAATATTGTTCCACAAGGAAACCTCCCTGACCCCGACTGCGCAAAAAACCAATCCTTCACCCAACTCTCCACTAGATAAAAAATAGAAGACAGGTTGTCGAATTGCTTACCAAAGAAGAGGCTCATCAACCCAAGGATAGCCCCTATTCCACTCCTGCACCAGATTCAGCATATCAACCAGCCACACCCACTCAAGTTTCCAGTTACGAAACAAAACCCTCCACAAGAAAGCAATAACCCCGCATCACAAAAAAAGGTGATTGATGTCTTCTAAGAAGGAGCCACAAAAGATACACCCGCTAGTAGCCGACGGGAAGATTCTCTGCATGTATGCCATGGACAGTAACCTCCCTCTGTAAATTTTCCAAAGAAAGATTTTGATCTTCGTTGGGACCAGTGCAAACCACACTGCCTGAGGTCAAGGTTTGTGGCTGAAACCCTTTATGGTGGAGATGAGTTGAAGGTTATTGGAAACTGAGCTTAGACGGCAGAACAATGAATGAAGTCATTTTTTGACCTAAGCCACTCCAACATCTTCACTAAATTCAAGGTCCTCCAACATGCAGCTCTCCAAATAATCTTCAGAAGTGATTGTAGCCACAGACCTTGACCTCAGTAAATACGTAATCTTCAGGAACAATGAAATGAAGAAATTTCTAAATCCAAGCCACTCCAAGATCCTCACTAAATTGAAGGCCCTCCAACATGCAGCTCTCCAAGCAATCTTCAGAAAGGATTGTGACCACAGGCCTTGACCTCAGTAACTCAAAATCTTCAGAAACAATAAAATGAAGGCATTTCTATACATAAGCCAATCCAAGATCTTCACTAAATTCAAGGCCCTCCAACATCTAGCTCTCCAAGTCCAAGCACTAGAAGCTCCATATGCAAGCATGCCTGCAAATGGCAGAAAAGGTTGAGAATCTAAGCATAAGTTTCAGGCTTTCAGCAGATCAATGTCCACTATACTGAGGCTAGAAAGAAGGAATTACATCCCTGCTGTGGTGTCTGGAAATGGAACTGTGAATTGTCAATTCTGTCCACTTGGCACTTGAGTCGTACAAACTGATCTTCTACAACATTGAGCAGTCTAGCACCATGCACAATTAGGCCAAGAGTGAATAGCCACGACAGGAAGGAACGGAACTTCTTGATTCAGTTCTTCACGTCATCAGAAAAGTGGTCCATAAAGGCCAGATATCCCCTTTCATCCAGAGCAGGAAAAACCTGCACCTGTCAACCCTACCATCAAACTGACTTTTCATGTGCTCTTCCATCGTTTGTTTTATGGTGATGGTATTGTTGATCCTTCTCTTGCATACACTCAAAACCCCAATGTTAATTTTAGGGGAAGAGATTTGACGGACATAGTTAATACAGAATCAGTGTGATTAGATACTGATTAGTTGGTATAATCTGTTTATGGGATGCAGTATTTGCATGTGATACCTATAAATAGGGCATATTTGTTGTTGAAGGATAAATATGTAAAGGATGAAGCAACTGCTGCTCCATTTACCGTTCTTTAAGTCTCTTCTTTTTTGGGTTTTTCAAAACCCTTAACACGTATCAGTTGGGAATTGGAACGCAACAAGTTCACATTTCAGCATATCTTGCCTTTCCTGCGGGCTGCATCAATTGCGTCGGCTGCTGGAAACAGAAATCATAAAAACTGGCCCTGCAGTGACTCAATGACGACTTGGATTCAATCGCCGTCCTCCAAAAACACAAACATCCGTCAAATCATGTTATATAGATTCAAAATCTATCATATAACTCACTCCGAACAAAATAATATGGCGTAATAAAACCGAGAAAGAGAGGGAGTAAAACCTTGGCATAGTAATCCTTCCACACTCGACGTGCAATCTGATGGCCGCCCAAGTCAAATGCCTTAAACTTGATTTTTCCAATGCTCAGTTCCTCGGATGTCGGGTATTGTGTAGGCTGATGCTGAACCAATCTCTACATAAGATAGAAACTAACATGCTGAGCGTAACTTCACAACAGAAGATAAAATAACACGAGAAAATTGCAAGACGAAGATAGAACGAGCGGAAAAGAAAAGATTATTAACCATGGAAGCTCTAGGCGAGGACAAATCTATAGGTAGGTCAAGAAAAAGCGAGCATAGAACAAGAGGTGACCTCGTCTTTCAACATATGAAGCAGCGTCGTCTTCCCGGCATTGTCCAGACCCAGGAACAGGATCTTGGCTTCCTTCTGCCACAAGCCCAACGAGGCGAGCACACCGTAGAACCAGTCGACGAGGAACATGTTCTCCGGCAGTAGTCGCCTCTGGTTGGAGCAGAATCGGCGGATCTGGACCTTGCGCAACAGAAAATCGGCGACGATACTAAAGGATCCGACGAATAGGGAACTCCCCCACCACTACTCACCTCCGCTGGCGTTGTTGCCGGGAGGATCAGAGAGAACGGACGTGTTGACGGGGTGGAACCCTAGACGGCTCGGTTAGGAACAGAAGGGAGGAGTATCCCGTCCCGCGGCAGAGCGCCGAGAAGCGGAACGCGAGGGCACAGGGCGGATGCAGTGATGACGTGGCCTTCCTTTTATGGGGTCGGTGACGCCGCGGAGGAAAACAAGGGGCCCGCAACCTCGGTTGCCATTAGGGGCTGTTCACTGTTTAATTCAACCTAACAAATCAAATCAAATTAATAACTTGATTCAATTTAATTTAGTTTAAATTACCAATTAATTTGATTTAATTTATTAAACTCTTCAAATTAAATCAAACTATTAAATCGAATAACTGAAATTTAATTAAATTATTTAATTTAAAGTATATATAATATAATTTTTATGTATCTTTTTTAAAAAATAAACTTGTTTCAAGAATTTTTAAGATAAAATTAAGAAAAAAGATAAAAAATACAATAAATTTTAAAATAATGTGATTTAAAATAAATAAAATAAAATTATATGTCAACATATCTATTCTATATTAATAAAATATTTTGAAAAAAATACTCAAAGATTTAAATCAAATCAAATCATAAACACTCCTAGTTGTTATTGCAAATATTAAAGAATGTTTAAAGAAATTAGTTTCTTTTTTTACTTTGACCTTTGAATAAAAATAAACACGTCTAAAAAGTAGATAATAAAATTTTATCATGAAAATATATATGCCAGATTATCATGCAACTAAATACCAAACATTAAAAAAATAAAAAAATAATTTCTCAAACCTTAGAAATAACACTGTTAAGGTATGTTTGGCACTAAAATTTTTTGGAAATAAATCAATTTTATTTTCTAAATTTGTAGGATCAATTTGATTTATCCTCGTGTTATCTTCCTACCAAACATGGCCTTAATGTTACTTGTGAATAGGGGAGGGAGTTAGAATTTGTTTTAAGGGTAAGAAAAAAAAGGCCATTGGCATTAAATTTTAGTATGAAAAGGAAGGGGGCGTAACCGTCTAATTAAGTCGATTTATGTATGCTTGTGTTTTGATTAACAGCCTCCGCACGAAGTAGGACACCTCAGCTCTTAAGGACTTAAATTTCGGTGAAAAAGAAAGCCTGAGAAGTAATTATTAGTTAAGTACCCAAAACTACTTCCGGTGCTTCTGATGAATAAAATAAATATCGTCCCACAAACGTAAACTTACGATGAAAACGTTAGAAAGTGTCTTTTTGTAAAGATCGCATGACATTGTATCCCTTAAGTAATTCTAAAGTGCAAATTAATCGTTACACTCAACAAATAAGTCAAAACTAGGGTTTGACAAAAATTTGACTCGGCTTACCTATTACGGTTGAATGAATAAGCTCGAACAAAAAAAAACTTGATTCATCAATTATCTCAAATAAAATTTTCGCTAACATTTAATATAAAATAAAGATTGCATATTTAGCAAAAATTATTATCTTTTTATAAATGTACTATGCCAACATGAAAGACCTTCGCAGACTTAAAAAATAAAATTAACACTTTCTTTTCTCACAAAATAGAATGAAAGTAATAGTCATTTTGCATAACATATATGATATATCTCTAGGCACATACTGTAATATCAAATATCAAAGAACTTAAATAAGATCTATCATATATATAAGTAACATGAGTCCATTTAAATGCACGTAAGAAAATGAGTAAGATAATTTTACGTGAAATTGGTTTTTCAAAGAAAATGATATACGTATAGTTTGCTTGGTACATTTGAAAATAGTTTTTCCGAAAATATTTTTATATATGTAAAATATTTTTAAATATTTTAGCACTTGTTAAATATTTTATTTAATAATTATGATCACATCTAATTAATTTTAAAATTCAAATATTATATGTTATATTGTTATCTAAATGTGTAAATATTTATTTATATACGTATTCTAACGTAATTAATACGTTACTATCTTCAAATTTATTATGTTTTCTTTTATGCTAAGGGTCCATTTTGTTTGTATATAAAAGAAAAATTGATGAAATATTTTACATGAATTTATCTTTCCGTTGAAAAGAAAATCTAAATATCTCATTCGGTACGTTTAAATTTTTTTACAATTTTTATTTTTTAAATATTTTATATTTTATATTTTAAATCTAATGATAACAAAAGTATTATCATGTGTAAGTGCAAAGTTTATAAAAATATGTTTTATATTTTGTATAACTTTTACTTTTTTTAGAATAGTTAATACGTTAATCACTATATTTATTTTAGTATAATTTTTTTAAACTTTATTATATATTAGCAAATAATTTTTAATTTAAATTTAATACTTGATTTATCCTGCTAGTTGTGGTTGACGTAGAGAGAGAGAGAGAGAGAGAGAGAGAGATGGCTCGAAATGCGGAAATCAGAGATTCCAGATGGTTAAAGTAAGTAATTTCCATTGACTCCCAATTTATTGAAAAAGTCTTCGAGGAAACTTATTAGATGAGTCATCTTTTACGGATAACCAAACAGATCCTAAATTTAATCTTATGTGCATTTAGGTAGTGATATATTTATGACAAATTACGATATTTATGATCGAATAATATTTCAGACTATTCTAATAATTTCTGTCAACGGACACTAATTCTAATACAGTGTAAGTGCAACAATATATCAGAATAGACTACATAAATCACATAATGCAACTTAGATGCACATAAAAACTTGACTACACTTATTTATTATGTTAGACAAATAACCCCTAACAAAAAATAATAACAAGTTGATTTATTTATTTGTCGAGTTTGAATATATCTCTACTTCACTCAATAAATTTGTGAACAACTCAGTTAAATATTTATTTAAAAAATAGCTAAATATTATTACTTGTTGCGTAGTATCACTTAAACATATAAAATAGGTTGAATAAAATTTAAATTTAAATTTAGACAGACATAAAATGAATTTCATAAACACGCCTACATTTTAATTTCACAAATGAATTTAGATCGCGGTGGACGAGTTACAATTTTTTTATTAATTGATACTCTAACGTTTAAAAATATCAATATCAAATTAATATAGTATCATTTGTGATACACTAACTAAAAGTAACCCTAGGTGAAACTTGTTTATATTGGTCTAATAGGAAAAACCCAACTCATAGTATCATGTCTAGACTCTTAGGCGTCATTTGGTATCGGGATAAATCTAAAAAGGATAGGGATAAGTCACTCCTTCTGATCATCCCTATCCATGTCATGTTTGGTTTGAGTTAGGATAAATTTAAAGGATAAGCCAATCCCATGTTTAGTATAACAAGGATAAATTAGAGAATAAACATATATTTTTATATATTTATCTTTTATTTGCATTAATATCTTCTTAGCCAACTTACATAGCCATATAATAAGACTAAAATATAATTGATCATATAATGGAGATAAATTTCAAGATATAATTAACGATAAATTTAAAATATATTATATAAACAATGAATTTAGTCTACCATTTAAACATGTCATGAATCTAATAAACAACATGATAAAAATATATGTCCAACAAGTCAATCATATATGATATGATTCGACATTTCTAGAAATATCTTATTCAATTAATTAAACAAAATTTCATTATTAACTCTTATGAGATACGTACATCGTAATGAAATCCTTAATCACATGTAATAATGATTGAATCATGATGAGATCGGGACAATGAGATAAATCATCTAGAGAAGGAAAATCAAGAATTCGGATAGACTAGTGTATGTGATGTCTTTTTATATGATGAAGATGACCAATCTCATTGGCCATTAGTGTGGAGACACTAAGATATATATATAGGTACTTATTAGTTGAATAAGTTCATTAAATTGACTGAATTAGAAATCCTGAATGATATCTTACCAAACTGTCAATTAGGATTTTCTATCGTCACGGTTGTATGGTTCAACCTCTGACATGAGTCGCCAAAAATACCTTGTTGGGCAAAACTTGTGCTTTCACCGTTGACTTATGTATCACCATTTGGATGATCTTATATAGCGATGGATCGGGTACAAGAAAAACCTGGTGGAGGCAATTGAGCAGACAACAAGAGATCGTCTACTCTCGATAAGTGAGAGTCAATGTCTTATGAGATAGTACTCTAAATCCCTGGCCAGGGTATAGAGGATAATTGAGAAAAAGAATTTTATAATTGATTCGATTTCAAGTACAAGATTTTATAGAGTTGGTATATCAAGGAATTGACGGTTGATGCCGTACTCCTTTCCGATTGAGGCATTGAATGGACAAAACTTTATATCCATGCAATAACTGATGATAAAAAAGCTCAATAGAGATAAAATTATCCCCATACTATTTGGGATCATGGGATGTGACTTGTAACTTTCATGATCAGTAATTGATTAATCTATTATCAGATAATAAAATTATTTTAATTAAGTAAACTTATTCTATTTTAATTAGGCCTCAACTAAATAGGCTATTGGGCCTAGTGGGTCACACATATAAATACTTATCCATAAAGACAGGGGCAAGAGAGTAACTGCTAGAGCTTTTAGATTTTTATGAAAAATTCTAAATTCTCTATAAATATTAATATTTTCACCCATACCTTATTAAGTCAAGGGTAAAAATCAAGTCCTCAGTCTCCTCCCTACCTCCTCTCTCTGGAAGGTGTCCATGGCGATGAGGCTCCGTTCAGGAAGAGTTATCAAGATTGGTGCGAAGGGAGAACTTACTGTGGATGAAGTTCGTGTGAATACTGCTAAAGATCGGACATTTGTACGGTTTTAAAAATTTCAAAATTTCTTCTTCTTCTCCAAGACATTAGATAAATCCCTATCTGCTATATTTGATCCCATTTTGATTGATTTTCTATTTTTGTTGTTTGGTTCTGATTGAGACAAATTCAACATGAACTTATAAAAATCGTCGCTTCTAATATACCAAAATTTTTAAGATAATTCCTTACATAGCCATCATCTGATCTAGAGTACTAATAATAAATATTATATTTATATTATTTCAAATAATTTAGTTGAGCCAAATATGATATTTTTGGGGCTTGATTAATTTATCTCTACTCTAGCTCTAGTGTAATATCATGTTTAAAAGAGAAAAAAAAAAGATCGGGAGCGTCCTTTCTTCTTGCTATCCTTGTCTCCCCTAGTCGTGCTATGTGCGCATAATCCTCCCCCTCCTAATCTAATCTCTCCCTCACACTCTCTCCATCCCTCGTTCCATCTATCTCTCTCTCACTCTTGCCCCTAGCTCCTCTCTCTCCTCTCTCTCCCTCTCCATCTCGCCCTATTGTAGTCGTCCATCACGTCCTCCGTGCTGAAGCCATCCTCATCGCTCTCACATCCCGACCTGCTCTTTTTATGTCTCGTTAGAGTCCTATCCATAGGACATTCTCTTTCTCCTACCGAGAGTGGATGATCCCTTATTGTTCGCCTAATTACCTCCATCAGGTTTCCCATATACCAAATCCATTAACTATACAGGACCACAATACTAAATGATCCATAAATCAATAGTGAAAGTATATGGTATGCCTGGCAAGACATGTTTGGCGACTGAGGTCAAAGATCTAACCGTGCAACTGTGATGATAGAATACCTTGATCGACAATTCGGTAATATATCATTTAGGGATTCTATACTGGTCAGTTCAGTGAACTCATTTATCTAATGAGCACCTATATATGTATCTTAATGTCCCCACACTGATGACCAATGAGATCGACTATTCTCATCATATGAGAAGATATCATATACACTAGTCTTACCGGATCCTTGTTGTCCTATCTCGAGGATCCTACGACTAGGAACATTTCGAGTACATGCTTCTAGATGATTAATTTTATTATCATGATTTTATCATGATTCAATTATCATTGCATGCAACCTATGACTTCATTATGATAAACGTATCTAGATAATGCAAGTAATGAAGAAAATGTCATTAATGCTGAATAAGATATTATAAGAAATGTAACACCATATCACATATGATTGACTTGTAGGGCATACATTTCTATCATCCACCTCCTCAACCCGGTCTAACCACCCGGTTCAACAGATTTTTATAAAGGATTTATTAGTTGAGGAAAAAGGTGAAGAGAGTTAGAAAAATAGTAGGAAAATTTATAAAAATTCCAAAAGGTTCTAGGTAAGTTTCTCAAGCTCGTCTAACTATTTGTCTATATAATCATTAAAAAATTACATGAAATGGCATAATGATATTTAATTAGCTTAATTAGGTTTTATGAATTCAATGCTCATCATTCACTCAAAATTCTTGGAACCAGAATCTAAAATATGTTATTTTGTATATCATGGAATGTGTTTTGCATGTTTATGCCTTGGGTAGAATCTTTTTTTCATGAGATTTGACCTTATGTTAGTTATTAGCTTGATTATGTGCTAATTTGGACCTAGAATTGAGAATTTAATATGTTTAAGTGTGGAAAGCCTTAGATCATCATTTATCACTTTTAAACCCTATTTAGGTCAGATCCTATGTGGAAAAATTAAAACCTCAATTGTTTATTTTATGCCAAGTATGAATTAGGTTAATTGTTTTGTACGAATTAGAACAAGTATAATTCATCTTGTTTGTTATTGCATGTGTATAGGTCATGCAAATCTTGTCTAGTTATGTTTCAGATCATAAATTATGTTTTGCATGGTTTAATTATATCCATTTGGTCATATAGGGTATGATTTTTGTTTAGAATATGTTATCAAAGTCGGCTTGTCTTAAGTCTTGTCTAGATTGTGGTGAATATTATGTTTTGCATGAAATGCATTGAGATTAAATGGTTATGTATCATATGCATGGTATGAATATGAATATAATAAACTTTTGTAATGTATGCTATGAAAAATTCACTAACTTATGTTAGTCAATTGCTTGTAGGCAGCGGGTAATTTAGATAAATCTGGTGCATTCATTAAACCCTAGATAATACAGTTTACCCTAAGTACCACCACTGTCTAGGTGCACTATGGGTCTAGCTTAGTATACGTTACTGCTATATATGTTAGAGTTGGTGAAAGCGATTTGTGTATGTTGATAGAAATGTAAGTCCTACAAGCCAATCATATATAATACGATTCGACATTTCTGGAAATATCTCATTCAATTAACTAAGTAAATCTTCATTACTAACTCTTATTAAATGCGAATATCATAATGAAGTCCTTGATCAAATGTAATGATGATTGAATCATGATGAGATCATGATAATGAGATTGATCATTTAGAGATATGTGATCCAAATGTTCTCAGTCATAAGATTCTTGAGATGGGACATCAAGGATTCGGATATACTAGTATATGTGATGATGATGACCGATCTTTTAGGTCATTAGTGTGGATATATTAAGATACACATACAGGTGCTCATTAGTCGAATTAGTTCACTAAACTGACCGAAGAAACCCTAAATGATATCTTATCGAACTGTCAATCAGGGTTTTCTATCATCACAGTTGCATGGTTGAACATTTGACTTGACTCACCAAAGATATCTTGTTGAGTGGAACTTATACTTTGAGCATTAACTTATGAATCACTATTTAGATGGTTTAGTACAGCAATGTATCAGATACAAGAAAAACCCGACGGAGACAATTGAGCGGACAACAAGGGATCGTCCACTCTTGGTAAGTGAGAGTGAATGTTCTATGTGATAGTACTCTAAATCTCTGGTCAGGATAGAGAAAATAATTAAAAAATGAGTTTTCTAATTAATTCGATTCCGAGTACAGGATCCTATAGAGTTGGTATACAAAGGAATTGACAGTCGATGATGTATTCCTTTCCAACTGGGATATTGAATAGGCGAGAGTTTATATCCATGAGGTAACTAATGATGGAAAGGCTCAATAGAGATAAGATTACCCTTCATGATAGATAGGTCGATTAATTTGTTATTAGATAATTGATTTAATTTAATTAAATAGAATTGTTCTATTTTAATTAGGCCTCAACCAAATAGGTTATTGAGCCTAGTGGGTCACACACATAAGAACTTATCTATAAGTATATGGGCAATGGCATAATTTATGGAGATTTTGGATTTTTATGAAAAAATTTAAAATTCTTTATAAATATTAATGGTTTCAATCAAATCCTATCAAGTCGAGGGTGAAAATCACGTCCTTATGGGGTGTTTGGTTGCATGATAATGGAGGCTTTTATTTTAATTTCTAAAAATTGTAAGAAAACTTGTCAAAAAAAGTGATTGGCAACCTTGACAAATTTATATTTTGAAAGTGATTTTCTTCTTAAACAAAAAAAGTGGGTCTCACCTCTTTCTTTTTTCCTGTGGTCCCCCACTTTGTTTGGTCATGAATGGTAGTTATTCTTTTTTGTTATCACATCCCTCCAAACATGATAATTTTATGTAATGAGTTGGTTCACTTTTTATTTTAATATAATTTTTTATCATGAAAGTGTACAAAAAATTATCATACAACCAAACACCCCATTAGCCTCTTCCCTACCTCCTTCTCTCTCTAGAAGGCATCCATGGGCGATAAAGCTCTGTTCGGGAAAAGTTCTTGAGATCGACGCGAAGGGAGAACCTGTTGTGGATGAAGTCAGCGTGGATACTGCTGAAGACCAGACATTTGAAGAATTTGAAGACCTTCAGAAGCTTATTTTCTTTCTCTCTATGGGATTAGATGAATCCCTATGAGGCATATTTAAACTCGTTTTGATTGGTTTTCAATTTTCGTCGTTAGTTCCGATTGAGACAACTTTTAAATGAACCTATAGGAATCGTCGCTTGTGCTGTACCAAATTTT
Organism: Cryptocoryne crispatula var. balansae; assembly: GCA_036172225.1. Lineage (NCBI taxonomy): Eukaryota > Viridiplantae > Streptophyta > Magnoliopsida > Alismatales > Araceae > Cryptocoryne > Cryptocoryne crispatula. The sequence continues at coordinate 9,849,998 of CM069919.1, forward strand.
GTAGGATGATTTCTTACATATGTGATGTGTGAAAGCAAGACGATAGATTCCTTGCTAAATAACTTTATGTTTAAAAGAAATGAAATATGCTTGTTGATATGTCATGTAGGTTATGAAATATACTTGTTGATATGTCATGCATGTATGTTAGTGCCATGGGATGTTTAGAAAAATCAGATATGACCATTTATGTTATAGTTATAATATGTCAAGTTTTGAGGTCATTTAGGCATTTGTCTAATTGGTGTGGTCTAGTATGCATTGATCCAAAATTGTGTAGTTTTTGGCATGGTCTTTTCTATAAAGATAATCCTTGTTTACTTGTGGGCTTATGCGGTTAATATAGAAGTCATTCTATACTTTTAGTTATTCTTTAAGTTAGATATGTTATGTATCATTTCTGCTTATACAAGTTATTTGATTGGTGAGAAAATGGTGTAAATCTTACTGAGTCATTGGTGACTCACCACGTTGTTAAAATTTTTCTAGCAAATTTTGAGGAACCAGAACTTGAGGATGAAGCTCAGGTGAAGCAAGAGGAGCTAGAGTCTCCTAAACTTGGAGAGGAGTGATTATCTATACTTAAGTTGTTTGTGTTAATTTTTTATTAATCATGTTGTTGGTTTTGGACTTGTGGTTAATCTCTTTTATTTTGACGAAACTTGTAATGGAGATTGTATTAAGTTTGAGTTTGGAGCAATATGATACAGTTAGGTTTTAATGTTGATTGTATAGTATGTATGTTTGAGTTGTGAAATCCATGTGATAGATTTCGTCTCATTATCGCAAGGTTGTTTTTCTCGCTGAGTGGCTATGTTATTTGTAATTTCCGGGTCATGACATCTAGTCTAGAAGAACAAACTTGAAATTGTTCAACTAGTTAGGAATTCGTTACATTCAAATTCAACTACTAAGTTAGTCGTTTACTTAACTGAGCAAAGTTTAAGCCTTGCGTTACATCTTCTCCTCCAACAGGATGAAGATGTGCGTAGAGAAATCATGACCCCTCTCCCTTGCAGCACCTTGTCTCAGTCCCTAATGGTTGATTTACAAATTGATTGTACGATGTGATCATAAAAATTAAAATATGTGGTTTGGAGATTAATCAAGACAAAATCAAGTAATCAGAATAAAAAAGTAATTAATTCAATTAACATCACATAAATTATAATCAAACACCACCTTTAAGACTCAAAATCTTAAAAGACCCTCTCTTGACTAAGAGTCCATTTGCTTGGCCTGAATGCATATCTAATGCCTGTTTTGGGTAGGGGTGGGCACGGTTCGGTTTGGTCCGGTTTGGACCATTTTTTTTTCAAACCGAACCAAACCGAATCACCTTCTCAAACCAAACCAAACCAAACCGAATCAATTCGGTTTGGTTTGGTTTGGTTTGGTTTAAACCGAAAATAATTATCTTTTACATATATATACTAATTTTTAAGTTAAAATAATAAAAATAAATATTATTTTATTATAAAATTTATAAAAATATCATTTTTATTAATATTAAAATAGTTTTTTTATATTTTTGATTAAATCGGTTTAAACGGTTTGGTTTGGTTTAAATCGATTTGGAGATTTTCCAAACCGAACCAAACCGAAAGGGGGTCCAAACCGAACCGAATGGGCTGGTTCGGTTTGGTTTCTCGGTTTGAACCGTTTTGTGCCCACCCCTAGTTTTGGGTCTTAGATTTGATGTTTTTGGTTGTTTGATAAGATGTCTCTAAACACCTCTAAATTAACATCTAATGTCTAAGGTATGTTTGAACTTTTGAGATGGCAAGAACCGCCTTTTGATTCTATATATGTTGGCTGGTCTTTGTAGCAGCAAGGTGCTATATGATGGTCATCCAGAATCCACCAACACTTCTAGTGCCCTTTTAGATTTTAATTTTATATCTTTTTATTGGGAATATGAATATATTTTTATTGGCTCTAGAAATAATAATATTACAAAGACTAATATATTATATCAATATTTTAACTATTCAACTTTTTTAAGGAAATAGCTACAGTTATCTTTTAAAGGTGTAGATTATATTTATATTAAGATATTTATTTTAACTATTCATCAAACATATTTTATAAAATATTATACATATTGATTAGAAGCTCGATTGACAATTATTTAAATGTTTTATTGAATGAAATTATACGCCTTCATCTAATTAACAAGATCATAATTTAGACATTTTATTAAAAAAACTAATCACTTATATCTAAATGGAGGTAAATATTTTTTACCATAAATTAAAAGATTAGATATAAAATTGAGAATTTATATTTTAATGTCAAGTCAAAACAAACAACCACCTATGTCTCGTAAAATCTTGTTAACACAAATTTAACGTATCATTCTCTTTCCATCAATCAATCCCTCTCCTACTTTTTATGTCACAGGGAAATTGAAAGATTCAAAATTTATTAAACTGCAGCGCGACAAGATTGTCCAAGGGTAGTGTATGTACTACGTATGGTTATACATAAAAGTTTAATTTATTTAAAAATACCATTAAGCATCCTCTAATATATACTAATATCTTGTTTGAAATTAATAAAAATATTACAAATTTTATATTTTAAAATTTATTTTTACTTATGTATATATTATTAAATATATTAATCAACCCACACTTATATTTTTTCGAACACATATTCATTCCTAACATGAAAAGTACATGAATACAGACAACTTTAAAGGCAAAAGAACATAACTAAATTAGACACGAGTTCCGTTAGAACTTAACATTTTTAAGAAGCAACGACATAGTCACAAATCGACTTGCACATACGAGTGCATAGACGGTCAAAGAACAAAGTTAAGGACTTCATCAAAGGAGTTTGACACTTGCCAGGAGACTGAATGAACATACTAAGAGGGTGTAGATATCAACTAGATGGTGCAAAGTTAAGGACTTCATCAAAAAAGTTTGACACTTGCCACGAGACTGAATGAACATACTAAGTGGGTGTAGATATCAACTAGACTAACAGTCTCATAGTAATGTTAGTGGTTATGAAGTTAAGTACGGAGAGATAACAATACATAACTCGACCAAACCACAACAAACAATAACAAAGATAAAAAGCACAGAACAGACATAGATAAAATCGACACCACAATTTCAACACAACAAAACGAGACAAAAGTCTAAACACATATTTAGACATAACACTGGAAAGGGAGCATGGGAGTATGGAAGGAGAAACACTTCTTCCTCCCCGACCTAAAATGATCTCAAAATAGCAAAAACAAAATCACCACACAAAAGGTTTCCAAATGGTGACCAAGGAAAAGGGCTAAGGGATGAAGGGGGCCTATAGGAGTGAGGGGTCCTGAACTGAGAAGGAGGTGACCACTGAGGGTGGAGTGCATGATAGGCGTAGGAGGGGATCCAAATGCTAAGGGGCTTCGCCAATGTTGTAGGAGGGAAGGCCCGAAAGGACAGCCGGAGGGCAGATAGGGTTCCAAACCGAGGGAGACTTCGCCAAAAAGGTTCCGCTAGGGGAGGTGATGGGCTCTTGTGGGGGATAACGGGTACCTCGAGGACAAAGGGGCCATGTCTGGAGGCAATAGGGTTCGATGGAGAATGGGCTTTGCTAGAGGGCGATGTGGCTTAGTCGGGATTGCAAGAGGGTTTGTCCGGGCGAGGGGCTTCACCGGAGGACGATTGGCTCTAGTAGGGGGTGCCTCGAGGTGAAAGGGCTCGCGTTAGGGCGAGAGGGACTGCTGGGTGAGGGGCTTTGCTGGACTGGCAAGGACTCTGCCGAGGCGATGGGACTCTACCGGGGGGGCGAGAAGGACCACCTGGGCGAAAGGCCTCCGTTGGACAATGAGTTCCATTGGGGCGAAGAGGCACCGCCTGGGCGAAGGTTCGACCGAGGCGATGAGACTCCGCCGGTGGCAACTCCCACACTTATCTTCTTTTTTTTTGAAAAATAAATGCACAACTAACTTCTAATATTACTAAGTTAACATGTTCCTTTCGCCAAAACTCGGCGAATCCAAAAAGAGCTGTCTAAGATAAAAGAGGGTAATTCTTCCGCCTGTCGGGACAGCGGAATATTCGAGGATGATGTTAAAGCCCATTTCGCCAACAAGTGGGCAGCAGCACCTAGGGCTGAACGTGAGGGAGGTGATTGGGGGAAAGCAGGCGACTGGCGACTCTTGAGCACGAAGGGACGAGCTTTTCTCTGATTCCATCGATGGCTTTCACCACGCTCCGGCGTCACTTTCAACGATGAAGGACTTGTGCTGGGTAAACACTCGCGAGCACAGGCGGCCGCAATAGCCTCCGCTTCGAGGATCTGAACCCCCTCACTTATCACTAACCTACAAGAATGGCGAACGGCCTGAGGCCTCAGAGACCGGAGCCCAGACTTTCGTGCACGACAGGAAAAAAGAAAAAGAAGAAGAAGATTCTGTTTAATTAATAAAGTTCTTTGTCTGACGCGGGCCTCAAGTTCGGACTTGCGTGCATCGCACGTCCACCGCAACTTTCTTTCCTCGTAAATTTTGAGGTCATAATTAGGTTTTACCAGGCAGGGATGATACGTCCAATTATCGTGGGCCACGTAGATGGCCACGTGTTATTTTACTCTATCTACTCAGCTTCAGTATCAATTTTTGACTTCTTCAACTAAAAAAAAGAAAAAAGAAAAGATCATTCACATATTAATTTGCTGCATCCTTTAAGCATATTCATGTCATTTTAATAATTTTTTAAAATAGGTAATTTTTAAATTTATTTTCATTATGGCACATGTAGTCTAAAAAAGACATTTTATTTCTTTTTTTTACTTTATTTTTCTCTCTCTTCCTACCCATCGTTGCCCTCACTCTTAGTTATGTTTTCTAACATAAACTGGAACGCAAATATGCCAGATTCATATAACATTTGATTGCTTTTATCGGTACAAATATATTACTTTTATTAGATCTCGAAGAAATTTCCACTCAAAAAAAATGGTGATTTTCTCTTGTCACCGGGGATATTTTCTAATCAGATACAAACAAATGGAACACATAAGACATAATAATAATCAACATGATACGGACCAGAGAAATAGGAACCTCCCGTACATACTTCGGCACCATCCAAGCCAAAAGCCGGAGGATGGCCGTCGCCAGCCACCCATACCAAGAACGGAGAGCTCCGGCACCTCGGCGTCGGCGGCCGTGGAAAGCCCGACGATGGGGCTCGGGAAAGCGGGGGACGGCGAGCGGAGCTCCGGCGGGAGGGCGTCTCCGGCTCCACCGCACGTGGTGGTCTTCCCCTTCCCCGTTCAGGGCCACGTGACCCCCATGCTGATGTTTGCCGAGCTCCTCTCCCTCCTGGGCATCCGCGCCACCTTCCTCGTCTCCGACTACAACCGCCGCCGCCTCCTCGGCTCCGCGGGCGTCCGCGCCAGGCTCGCCGGCCGCCCGCGCCTCCACCTCCTCCCCTTCTTTGACGGGCTCCCGGAGGACAATCCCCGCGACGCCAGCCGCCTCGTGGAGATCAGCGAGGCGCTGGAAGCCAACGCCCGCCGGCCGTTCCGGGAGCTCCTCGGCGGCGGGGCGACGGGCGGGGACGGTGTGGCGGCCCCCGTGACCTGCGTCGTCGCCGACGGGCTCATCGGCTTCCCGCCGGACGTCGCCGACGAGCTGGGCGTTCCCATCCTGGCCTTCCGGACTAGCAGCGCTTGCAGCTTCTTGGCGTACCAATCCATCCCCACGCTCGTCGCCGGGGGGATCATCCCCTTCAAAGGTTAGTAAGAGTTTGGTGTTTGGTTAGTGGATTTTTTTTATAACTAACACTGTTTTTTTTAACCAGTACTTTATGCCGGGTTTGATTAGAATATTAAAAATGATATTGTATTAATATTGATATTGATATTTTCTGAAATTGAATATTCAGTACTCCCCTCCCTCTGGACGGGGAGGGGGGGTACGCAGAGGGGGGACGTGCGGCGCCGCGGGAGGGGGGCGGGGGGGGAACGCCGCATGGGATGATTTCAATACAGGTGAAGACCTGTATTGATTATGATACTTTTTTTTACTATGAATTTTAAAATTAATACTAACATCCAAACACCTACCAATGTAAAGTATCAATATCATTTTTAAAACTGATATCAATACAGCTACTTAATACTGTAAACAAACAGGCTGTTAACTTTTAATTTTGCAAAACTAGCACTAAAGTCATGGTAAAAAAAACATGATTTTACGTTAAAATGTTAAAGCCGCAATTTTAAAGTCAGACTTTAATAGAAAAGTCGGATTTTTAATATCCGACTTGTATTAGACACTAATTTTTACACGTTATTTTTTAAAAGTCGTTGTTTTTAACTCCGGCTATAACATTGTAGTTTAAAGTCGGAGTTTTTGAGTCTGACTTTAAAATAAAAATATAAAAGTTGGACATTTTAAATCCAACTTTAATACAAAAGTTAGAGTAAAAAACTTCGACTTTATTTTAAAGGTCGATATTTTTTACATTGATTTTATTATCTTACAATTTTAATTACATTTTTTATTAAATTTTTTTGATAAAAAATTAAAATTGTACTTTAAAAGTCTGTCTTTAGTGTAAAGTTGTGTTTTTTTACCACAATTTTGATCAAACCGTACTAATTTTGCAAAATTAAAAATTAAGGTGCTAGTTTAAAAAAAACTGTGTTAGTTATACAAAAAACCCTTTAGTTACACGATACATTTAAATTTATGATAAACATTTATATTAAAATAAAATTTATGTTAAATTAGTCGATATGAAAAATTATTCTCTTTGGGGAGATGTCATGGTAAAAAGAGAGAGTGAGAACCATAGATGAATGATAAACAAAAGTGGGAGGGAAGATAAAAGAGAGTTTCACTTTTTTATCGATGAAGAAAACACCACTTATAACAAATTTTATTATGAAAATATTCTTTCATGACAAAGACTCAATTTAATGACGTGTGAGAGAGTGAAGTCCTTCTGCATCGACTACTTTCTCTATAAAAACATAACTCTTTTAAAAAAATTTATTTAAAATATTAAAAAAATATAACATTTTTTAGAAAAATATTAACTTTTATAATTAACCATTGAGACCAAAAATCAAAATAAATAATTAAAACATTATTTTAAAAATAAACTTAATTTTAATTATAAAAAATATTATCTTATTGAAACTCCATAAATATTAGCACAATGTTTTCTCATGTTTTTACTAAATTAATTAGTTGGTTCAAAGAGGTGGCTACGCTGTTTTGACTGTCCAAGTTACCGTGAAATTAACTTCCTGCAGCCCAATTTCACTTTAGAAGTCAACAATTTTAAACTCAACTGTTACTTTTGTTTGATAGACTAGAAACCTCGACTTCATGTTGACTCGCGAAGCCTAAGAGTGCGTTTGGGAATCCCGTAGAAGTGCTTTTTTTTCACTTCTCCTCTGATCAGAAGTTCTTCTTATTTTTATGGTACCGTTTGGTTACATTTTTATTTTCACTTTTCCTCCTCCTCGGAGGCAGAAGCTCGGAGGAGAAATTTTCTCTTTCCGACGAAGGAAAAGCGCTCCCGTGCCCGCAAGTCCCCATCCTGCATCCGCACAGGCGACCCCCTCCCCTCCGGCACCCCCTCCCCAGCTAACCCCTCCCCTCTCGCGACCCCCTCCCCTCCGACATCCCCTCCCCGGCGAACCCCTCCCCTCTCGCGACTCCCCCCCCCCTCCGGCACCCCCTCCCCGGCGAAGCCCTCCCCTCCGCGACCCCCCTTCTGGCACTCCCTCCCCGGCGAAGCTCTCCCCTCCGCGAGCCCCCCCTTCCGCGTTGGCGAAGCCCTCCGCGAGCAGCCCTTCGCCCCTCCGCGAGCAGCACTCTGCGAGCAGCCCTCCGCCCTTCCGCCGCTCTGTGAACAGCCCTCCGCGAGCAGCCCTCCGCCCTTCCGCCGCTCCGTGAACAGCCCTCCGCGAGCATCCCTCCGCCCCTCCGCGAGCAGCACTCCCCTTCCGCATTGGCCCTCCCCTCCGCGAACAGCCCTCCGCCCCTCCGCAAGCAGCCCTCCGCGAGCAGCCCTCCCCTTCCGCGTCGAGCAGCACTCCGCGAGCAGCCCTCCGCCCCTCTGCCCCTCCGCCCCTCCGCGAGCAGCCCTCCGCGAGCAGCACTCCCCTCCGCGAGCCCTCCTCTCCGCCCCTCCGCGAGCCCTCCCCTCCGCGAGCACTCCCCTTCCGTGTCAGCGAACTCCCCGTGCTGGCGATGAAGGACTCCTTCATTTGTCAAAATAAAATAATCCAAACAGATTCTACTTTTGTAAATAAGAAGTTCTTCAGACTGAAGTACCTTTCGAAAGAAGGTCCTTCCAAGAAAAGTCCTCCCAACAATTTGCCAAACGGACCTTAAATTTTCAAATCCGACTTCTAAGAAAATATGTTAACTTCGAAAATATTTTTTTTGTTGTGTGCATTGATTCTAGAAAGTAATGGGGTATTTGGTTGCATGATAATGGAGGTTTTTATTTTAATTTTTAAAAATTGTAAGAAAACTTGTTAAAAGAGGTCTTTGGTAACCATGACAAATTTATGTTTTGAAAGTGATTTTCTTCTTAAACAAAAAAAGAGGATCTCACCTCTTTCTTTTTTCTTGTGGTCCCCCACTTTGTTTGGTCATGGATGGTTGTTACTTTTTTTTGGTATCACATCCCTCCAGACATGATAATTTCATGTAATAAGTTGGTTCACTTTTTATTTTAATATAATTTTTTATCATGAAAATGTACTAAAAATTATCATGCAACCAAACACCCCGTAAGATTTTTTTAAAAACATACTAATTTAAAAAAGTTTTCTTTACGGATTTAAATTTAACGAAGAGGGATGTCTGGAAGAACTCGCCCGCTGCGTGCCGGGCATGGAGGACTTCCTCCGCCTCAGGGACCTGCCCAGCTTCTGCCGGGTCAAGGACGTCGGCGATCCCGCCATGCTGTTCATCCGTCGGATCGTCCGCGCCGCGACGACTCGGTACCGGGGACTCGTCCTCAACACGGCCGAGTTTGCCGAGGACTCGGCTCTGGCACACATCCGCCGGCTGATCCCGTCGACGTACCCCATCGGGCCCCTGCACGGCCTCCTGCCGGCGGCCGAGGCGGCGCATTCCGGCGGCGCTGCCGCCGAGACCAGCCGGGGCGCGGCCGCCTCTCCTTCCTACTCCTCCTGCAGCCTCCGGGAAGAGGATCGCAGCTGCCTGGAATGGCTCGACCGGAGGCCCGACGGCTCCGTCGTCTTCGTCAGCTTCGGCAGCATCGCGCTGCTGAAAGCAGAGGAGCTGCGCGAGCTCTGGCACGGGGTGGTCGACAGCGGCTTCCGCTTCCTCTGGGTGGCGAGGCCCGGCCTCGTCGTCGGCGGCCCGGAGGTCTCTCCGGAGCCGGCGGCGAACGAGAGGGGCGCCGTGGTGCGCTGGGCGCCGCAGCGGGAGGTGCTGGCGCACCGCGCCGTCGGCTGCTTCCTCACGCACAGCGGATGGAACTCGACGCTGGAGAGCATGTGGGCGGGGGTGCCCATGGTGTGCTGGCCCTCCCTCGCCGACCAGCTCGTGAACAGCAGGTTCGTCGGCGAGGTGTGGAGAATAGGGGTGGACGTGAAGGACGCCTGCGACCGGGCGACGGTGGAGAAGGCGGTGAGAGAGGTGATGGCGGCGGACGGGCCCGGTTCGAAGATGAGAGAAGCCGCCGCCGGCATGTCGGCGGCGATGAGGGAGTGCGTCGGAGAAGGGGGGTCGTCCTACGTGAGCCTTCAGACGTTGGTCGGAGATATATGGGCTATGGCCACGAGAGCCTGAAGAAAAGACTGCGTATAGTGTCTTCTGCTACGGTTGAACTGGTTCTCTTCCAATCGTCGCTATAAATTAATGATGACAGCTTCTTATCAGAGCGGAAGATATTGTATGATAATGACAACATGTTTGTTGTTTTTAGAAGTTGGAGTATTAATGTATCAAATTCGACATAACTCTGACATTTGTATTAAATAGTATATTTTGTTTGCATTACACATTTCAAAATTAATATTATTAATCAAACATCTTTAGATGATTAGTATCAATATCAATTTTAAAATTGATTGTAAAAAATATATTTAGTAGTGTATTACCAAATTAGTCCTAAGATAATATACCTCTCATTTAAATTAGTAGACTACTAATAACTCCAATTAATTATTTTAGGATGTTGACTTTAAAGAAGTTCAAAATTAAGTGTTCTTTGTTAGGAGTAATCTTAGTATAGTGACCTCTTAAAAGCTAGAGTGATTTGCATAGATGTTAGGCCAATCATCTAATTTAATAATAATATGTGGTATCAACATTATGATGAAGTCAGATGATCTATTGTGATTGTACAGATATAAGATGGGTAAGTGATATTGACGAGGACCCAAGTGTTTAAAAGATGCAGATTGTGATACCACAATTTGAGAATACATTAAAAGATTAAATTTATAGATTACCAATAACTTCGATTAATCATTTTTTGAATGTTGACCTGAAAAGACTTAAATGTGTTTTATTTGGAGTAGTATAAAGATGAATGACCTTCCAAAAATGTTAATAATTACCCTGGTTTGTTGGGTCAACTAGTTGATTTAGTCATTTATTAATCAATTTTAAAATTAATAGTGAAAAAAGTGTTCAATACAATTGCTAGACAAGGCCTTATTAATAATCATCACATAGAATGAACCACTAATGTGGCCGCCGGAAGAGAGACAAATGTTGCATGCTTTTTAACTTCTTACTAACCGAAGGATCCAAGAAATAACATGACGTTTGGTTGTACAATAAATTTTTATAACAAAAAGTTTTATTAAAGTGAAGTGTAAACTAACTAATGAGATAAAATTATCATATTTGGGGGGATGTAGGGGATCTCATCTTTTTGTTTTGTCCAAGAAAAAAAATTATTTAAAACATAAATTTGCAATGGCTCAAAACACCTTTTTCAACAAGTTTTGTTATAAAAATATAAAATTGTAACAAGAACTACGGCAACCAAACACAGCATAAGGCCCTGTTTGGTAACACTATTTGACACCTCTATCATTATCAATTTTAAAATTGATATTCCTAGTAATCACTAAGAAGTGTTTGGTTAGTAATATCAATTTTGAAATTGATAGTGAAAATAAAGCACATTATGTAATACAAGTGTCAACTTGTATCAATTTTGATATTGATACTCCAACCTCTAAAATTATCAATATCAATATTGATATAGTATTAAATTTAAAACTCTAACCAAACGGGCCATAAGCTAATCAAAGAGGTTGGTCAAATTACGCATATACCACTTTCCGGAAGTCAGGATGAAAGACATAATAATGTCTCTCCATTAATTTTCTGATTTCTCATGTTAAACATGCAAATATCTATGGAGTTGGGCTCGCCTCAAGGGGGGCTCTTGAGAGAGTCTCCTCATGCTACTCACAAAATTACATTTAATATACGACGTGATGACCTATTAAATGTACGACATGATAAGTCTTAAATGTGTTTCGGTGAGTGACCTAAGGGGGCTCTCTTAGGAGCACACGTGAGTTGATCTCAACTCATATATATGACATGGGTTTTTACAGGCAAATCTTCAATCAACTAAATCAAATAAATCTCCATCCGTGCCCCTTCCAAAAAAAAAGAAAAAAAGAATCCATAAAACCACATATAATTAAACTTGACAGGAAAGATGACACAATCCCACCAAATGAATGATATTAAAACACAATAAGCTGCCAGCATTAAGAACTAATATTGCTCAATTTACGCAACATTGTGTCGCAAATTAATTAATTAATTTGCTCCCTTCTCTGACGGTATATATATAGATATATAAAATTAATTAAACCAAAGCTATGTCTCTACGGCAGTCTGAAGGCTGATCATGCCTGTATTTCTGGTTCCTCAAGAGCAGCAAGCGCGAGGAAGAACATAAATCTGGCGGTGAAGTATAGCAGCTAACTAGCTAGGTATTTCCGGCCGATTTTGCCTCTCAGTTGACGGCGAGGATCAGAAATCCGACGGAGATGTACATGAGGAAGACTGGATAGAGGGCCAAGGCCTTCCTTCTGGGGCCGACGGCGGAGCTCATGAAGGGATACGCCGCCCAGGTGCTCCACACTAGCGTGACGGAGACCACGGCGACCTTGACCAGGAGGTCGCTTCCGAAGACGCAGACGATCAGAGCCCCGACGTCGAGCGGGAACAGGCAGTAGCCGAGAAGGCTGAGGCTCTGGAAGAATATGATGTGCCCGCCCTGCGACGACGGCGAGGAGAAGGCCGCTGAGCTCCGGCGAACGAAAGAGAAGAGAGGGAGAGGCCGGCGGCCGGAGATCAGCTTGTGGGGGGGAAGGGGCTCACCAGGAAGAGCACGTTCAGGGTGAGGATGACGGCACCGGCTGCTAGGACGGCGAAGGCAACGGCGAACACTTCCGACTGCAGAAATGCAGGGGAAAAAAGTGTAGTTTTAATAAAGTTATATATTAAAATAGGGTGCAATCTATTTGGGAGATGGGACGACAGAAGGAAAACTCTCATTTCTTTCTTTCTTTTGCTCAGAAAATAATTTCTTTTAAATCCTAAATTCGTAATAATTGTCGAGCATATCTTTTACCAAGTTTTATCACAACAACATATAATTGTAGCCAAAACTTAACCCAATGTGTAGTTAAATATTTTGTAATTTTAGGAAATAAGTTGTTTGATTGCACGATAAACATATACATATTTTTATAATAAAAATTATTTTAAAATAAAACGAAAACTAACGAATGACATCAAATTGTCGTGAGAAAAGAGTGCAAGTCACATGTGACCCGCAGAGATCATGAGCGATCACTAGGTAACAAAAAAAAGAGTTTCACCCATTTTTTGTACAAGAAAAAGATATATTAAAAAACATAAAATTATTATGGTGGCTGACCATCTCTCTCTCTCTGAGTTATGTTTAAAAAATTGTAATAAAATTATACAAGAAGTGGCTGATCAGCCGATCGGTACTCCTTTTAATCAGTTTTGTTAAGAAAACAAAAAAAAAGTTGTAACAAAAACTAACTAAACGCGTCGTTAAATTGCAAATTTAAAAGTAACTCTTGAATGTATGCTTGGACGAGAGAATACATATACAGAGAGAGATCCAGATTTGGTTGACGGTATAATTAATGAGTTCGGGTCATTTTAGTCCTCGGGGGTGAAGAGAGTAATCCCAGTCTCTGATAAAAAATAGTTATGATCACAAATCACTTAAGTGACAGTTCAAATAACAAATTTAATAAATAATTATCAAAAAGGGTTGAACTGTCGTCGACGTCTTATTTATTCGTTACTCGTCGATAACAAATTGTATTAAGTTCGATAGTAAATTAATAAGGCATTGGTAACAACTCAACAATAGTTCACTGACTCATTAACTTGTTACCGACGAAATTGAACAATTATCGATGTCTTATTAATTTATTATATATTCCTTAATGACTTGTTTGGTACCATAAAATTTTGGAGATAAACTTGAGTTATCTTCTAAATTTTGGGGATAACCTAAGTTTATCCCCAAGTTATCGCCGCAGTGCTGTTGTTTGGTACAAGGATAACTCAAGAATAAATCTGAGTTATTCTCAAAATTTAGGAGATAATTCGAATTTATCCATAAAATTTTATGGTACCAAACAAACATGTCTCAAATGATTTAGATCATGACATTGATGGCTCTCTCTCCCTCCACCCGAGACTGAGATGATCTGAACCCATAATTTATTGTGCAGATCTACGACGCGAGAAACAGAGAAGGACAGATCGGAGAGTAGGGAAAGAAAAGGTCGACCTTCTTCACAGATGCCGACCAGGAGAGGGTCATCCCGAGGAAGATGATGAAGAAGAAGGGCCCCCAGAGATCCCAATCCCTCAGCGCCTTCCCCGGGTCCTCTCTGTTGGGGTGCGGGAACACCACCAGCCTCAGGTTGCCGACAATCCTCGATAGATCGCGCTTCACCGTCTCCCACACGGGTTCCGTCAGCGTGTTGGGCGGCGACCCGAGGCCGGAGGGAACGCCGGCCGCCGTGGCCGCGTTGGCGGGCGGAGACGGCGCCGGCGCCGGCGGCGGGGGCGCGTTCAGCTGGATCGCCGGAGGGGGGAAGCTGGAGGGGAGGAAGGGGGACGTGGGGGTGCGGGCGGAGCGGGACGGAGATGAGCCGGTGACCGGAGGGACGGCGGCAGCGGCGTACATGAGGTTCTCGATCTCGTCGATGTCCGACTGGGAGGAGGGCTGGAGAGGTATGCCTTCGCCGCGCGCCATGGCCGAGTCGCTCTCTGCTGCGACGGTCGGCGTTGTATCACTGTGAGGGGGCTGAGAGAGAATCGAAGCATAAGGTGGCGGTCGATCGCCATCGCCGGGCGTGCAGCAGCCTCGGGATCGCGTTGAAGCAGTCGTCGCGGAAGAACAGGGAATACTATTACAGAAAACCCCTGAAATGTACAAAGTTTTGCAGAAAAGGCTCTCGATGACATTTACTTTTTAGTCCTTCGCATGGTATGGGATGGGAGGTATCGACCGTGCTCGATGAGTCGATGGTACACTTCACCACTAACTCCAAACTCAACTGGGTAAACACTTGATTTGAGTTGTTTTCTATTAATTATTTAAGTCAAATGAATAAAGTTTAAAAAATAACAATAATGTTTGACGTATTAAACGAGTCAAACTGTTGAACTCAATACATTCGTGACTAAGTCGATTAAATACTCGATTGAAAATTTAATAAAAAGAAAAATTTAATAGTTATATCTGATCACTTAAATATGTGAAGTAAATCAAAAAAAAATTTGATCCTAATTTAAATTTAGATTAGAGTCTAGCGTTTCAAGTCTATGTTTATGTTGATTCTGAGTTTTATAAATGACAAAAGGAAGGAGTAGAAGAAAAGAATAGAAGGAAGAAGAGGAGGAGGAGGAATTCTTAATATGCAGAAAAAATGAAGGAGAAGAAACGAATGATGAGAGTAAAAAGAAGAAGATGGTGAAGAAGGAGGAGAAGGAAAATGAAAAATAAGAATGAGAAGAATAGGAACAAGATGAAGGAGAAGAACAAAAAGTAAAAAATAAATAAAGAAGATGAAGAAGGAGGACAAAAGAAAAAAAGAACTACAAAATGATGATGATGATGATGAGGAGGAGGATGAGGAGGAGGAGGAGAGTGCATGAGAAAAAGATGATGAAGAAAAAATATATATAAGAAGAATAAGAATTATCTCTATATAAGTAAATGTATTATATTTTTGTAAAAATATAAATTAAAATAAATAAAAATTATATACAGATAGTAATAAGTTGGACCAAACCAAATTAGTTGGATGTACTGTTTATGGTTTTGAACATTACCGAATTAGTTCATTTTTACAATTTGTTAATGGTTGTAAATCAAATTGAATTAACTTGACTTATAATTTTTTTATGATATTGAATCAAACTAAATTAGTT
The DNA here is from genome assembly GCA_036172225.1 of Cryptocoryne crispatula var. balansae. Taxonomy (NCBI): domain Eukaryota; kingdom Viridiplantae; phylum Streptophyta; class Magnoliopsida; order Alismatales; family Araceae; genus Cryptocoryne; species Cryptocoryne crispatula. The sequence goes on from CM069919.1 coordinate 9,865,482, forward strand.
CGGTCTATTATTTGATTATGATTTTGAACCAAATCAAATTATTTTTGTTTACATTTTGTTAATGATTTTAAACCATGGTTAGGGTTTTGGAAAAATGTCCCCAAAGCCGAATTGAACCAAAGTTTTTTCACCACTATAATTAGGCATGTAAAAAAAAATTAACACTTAGAACACATATTTAAACAAGTATACAAATAATTAAATAATAATTCTAAGATTACTCTCGACATTTAGAAATCTTTTCAACTGTATTTTAAACATCCAAACAAACTTTAACAATAATCTAAACACAGTTAAACTACTATATTTACCTCGAACGACAAGGTGTAAGTAAAAATTCATATCTAACAATCGACTATGGCTAAATATAAATTTCAACCAACAGACATAACTAAAGATTGGCAACGGCTAAAAATGGGCGCACTCCCCGATATGGTAACGAATTTTTATAACCGTCGCTGATAATTCAAATTAGTGACTATTACATTGCCAACGACTTCTTACACACAGCTGTCACCGGTAATAAAAAAAATTGACGATTGTTAAAACAGGTCATCAACAATTGTCAAAATCGCCAGCAGTTTTTTAAACCGTCGCTAATAGTATATTATTGGTGGCATCTATGTTGAATTCGTTCCTTCTAACCAAATATTTCTTCCCCAGTGATGCCGGAGAAGTTTGTTATCTGAAATACAAAAAAAACCAGATGCATTATTTTATTTTAATAAATTATATTTAATATATTTGTGTACTTAGTTTTTTTTTTTGGTAGACTTTGTTGCAAGAGTGGTTAGAGGGGATGTCTTCTTGGTGTCCTTCGAGACAAAGCTAACGGCCCCCCTCCTTGGGTTATAATTTAAAACTATACATTCAAGTTCAACGACATGACCTCGCAGAAGATTCAGCAATAACCTGCTACCCGTCGCAATCAGAAATTCAACGGATCAGGTTCTGATGATAGTTCGATTTAAATGTCAAAAGTCTTATGCGATCACATGATTTAGTTGTACTGTATTAGTAGATAATATTATTATATATGTAGCGTACGTATATTCTCTATCACCTCCACAAACCAGTGTTATATTATGCCCTGTTTGGTAACATTATTAGACATCTCTATCACTATTAATTTTAAAATTGATATTGTTGGTAATCACTTTGAGGTGTTTGACTAATAGTATTAATTTTGAAATTTGTAGTGCAAACAACACATGTTATGTTATACAAGTGTCAACTTGTATCAATTTTGATATTGATATTCCATCTTATAGAAATATCAATATCAATACTAATATAGTGCCATTTTTGATATTCTAACCAAACAGGCCATTAAGTCATGTTTGGTAACACTAGTAGGTACCTCTGTCACTGTCAATTTTAAAATTGATATTGATAGAAATTATTAAAAAATATTTAATTAATCATATCAATTTTAAAATTTATAGTGCAAACAAAATATATTATGTAATACAAATGTCAAATTGTATTACTTTTGATATTGATATTCTAACATTTGAAATTATTAATATCAATATTGATATAGTACCAAAAATAAAACTCTAACCAAACAAGGGATTAGAAAACATGAATGAACTGTGTAAATTTATTTACGGATCATGCTAACTTTTATTCTGTTCATACTTGATTAATAGCCTGTTTGGTTAGAGTATCAGAAATGATGCTATATTAGTATTGATATTGATATTTTTAGAAGATGGAGTATCAATATCAAAATTGATACGAGATGACACTTGTATTGCATAACATATGTTGTTTACACTGCAAATTTCAAAATTGATATTATTAGACAAACACTTCAAGATGATTATCATGAATATCAAATATAAAAATAATAGTGATAGAGGTGTCTAATAATGTTACCAAACAGGGCATAAACCTTATAGAGGCAACTCTTCTCACCACGTTCTTCCTTTCTTCATGTTGGAAAGGTTCCACACGGTGCCAAATGACCACTCAAGAAAAATTTTAAATCAGCACACTTCAACATGTAGGTTTTGAAACTAACAAACAAAAAAATTGTTTTTAAATTTACACATTTTTTCAAATTGCTCGAATCCGATTTTCAAGTGCAAAGAGGACTGATCCCACTTCCATAAAAAAGTAAAGCTAAATCCTGAACATCCAACTTCAAAAGTGAAATGGCACGGCAAATATGCTATTTTAAGATTTGAACTATAATGATTAAATTAGAACAATCATGTTAATTAAAACTGTCATCGCCTATCCTTCGCATATTCTCAAAAGAACATGTTTGATTTCGAAATCTTTTCAACTTTGCCTTTGAAACATAGTCAATCGGAGTTGTTGAAAGTCTACTAATTTAATCTATTATAGGGTGTTTCATTGCATGATAATTTTTTGTACACTTTTATAATAAAAAATTATATTAAAATAAAAAAAAATGAACTCATGACATAAAATTATCATATTTGGAGGGATGTGATAACAAAAAAGAGTTACGATCATCCATGACCAAACAAAGTGGGGGACCATAAGAAAAAAGAAAGAGATGAGACCCTCTTTTTTGTTTAAGAAGAAAATCACTTTCAAAACATAAAATTGTTAAGGTTGTCAAACATCTCTTCTAACAAGTTTTCTTATAATTTTTTAAAGTTAAAATAAAAATTCCCATTATCATGCAACCAAACACCTCATTAACATATTCACAAATCATTGTTGACAATCAATTTCTTTAAAGACTTTCTGATTGGGTCATACTCTAACATCATATCATAATGATTAAATAAATTGACTAGCTCAACAACTCTGTTATTTGGCACGACAACGATGACGACGAAGAACAAGAGAGGAAGAGAAGTAGGGAGAGTTATGGTGGCAATTGAGGGTGTCAAGGTTTTTGAGTGACACCTTCTTGAAGCTATATATTCTTGTCACCTTCAACTCTACGACCTCCCCAACACAATGCTTTAGTTCTCCTCACCCGCTTCGATGGTGCCAACTATAATGTCCTCCTCTTCGTCATCCTCTATTAGTTTCGTCCTCCCATGCCAGACAACCCCGTCATGATCGACAGTCTCGCCAAAGCCCTCGTCTACTTCCCCCACCTTACTGGCAAGTTCATAGCGAGTATGGCTAACCCCCACGCGTCCTCCTCAACAATGTCTGTGTCTACTTCAAGGAGGTGACGACACCCACAACCCTGGAGGACACTCCGTCCTTTGACTGCTCCTCTAGCTTCCTCAACCTTCATCCGCATCGGATAAAGTGGTTGGAGGTGCAAATTATTAAATAAATAATTTAAGATTACTCTAAACATTTAGAAATCTTTTCAATCACATTTTAAACATGTAAACGAACTTTAACAATAATTTAAACATAGTTAAACTAATATATTTAGTAATTTGACTAAGAAATAAAATACATGTTAATATCCAACAATCGACTAAAGCTAAATATAACTTTCAACCGTCAGAAATAACTAAAGATTCGCAACGGTTAAAAACGGGCGCACTCCCCAATATCTAACCATTGGCAACGAATTTTTAAAACCACCGCTAATAATTCAAATTAGTGACTACTACATTGCCAACGACTTCTTACACAAAGACAACCTGTCACTGGTAATAAAAAAATTTGATGATGACTAAAACAGGTCACCAATAATTGTCAGAATCCGCTGCAATTTTTTAAACCATCGCTAATAGTATATTATTGGGGGCATCTATGTTGAATTCGTCCCTCCTAACCTAACATTACTAGTCTGTGTATTATTTTATTTTAATAAATTATGTTTAATATATTTATAGACTTAATTTTTTGTGTAGACTTTCATCCAACCGTGGTTAGAGGGAATCTCTTGTTGGTGTCATTTGAGAAAAAAATGTAAACAGTGCCCTCATTAAGATGATAATTTAAAACCATGATCAATTACATGCTCCAGCATAAGATTAATGGGGTGTTTGGTTGCATGATAGTCTGACTTTTTATTGTAATTTTATGTTCTTGAAATAAAATTTGTTAAAAAAATGTTTTACAATTATGACAATTTTATATTTTTAAGGTGATTTCTTTCTTGCACAAAGAAGAAGATCTCACATTTTTTTTATCTTGTGATCTCTCACTCTGTTTGGTCTTATATGATAACTATTATTTTTTGTTATCGCATCCCTCCAAACATGATAATTTTTTGTCATCGGTTGATATATATTTTATTTTAATACAATTTTTATGTACAAAAATTTATCGCTTAACGGAATACCTTGTAAGCATCAACCGGCTATTTGTCTCAGGTAGAATGATACTGTGCGGATCACGTTCTGACAGATGATTTAATATATAAATATCAAAAGTCTTCGTGCGATCACGTGATTTAGTCGTTTCAGTACGTAGATTATATAACATGAATGAGACGGCTTATTTATCTACGGATCGAGCTAACTTTTATTCTGTTCATACTTGACTAAGGGTCCATTTGGTAACGTGTAAAATCAAAATTCAAGGAAAAGTCTTTCATGGAATGTAGTTTTCAAGAAATTGAAAACAATGATGGTTGTTTGGTTAACTTGTCTGGAAAAGTTAATCGGGCACTATTGACATCATAACAATCAAGATAATTTTATCTATATTTGTGTGATAAAATTATTTATTTATAATAAAATCTTGCTGCAAAAATAAAGCAATTAAATTATTTACATAAAATTATTTTTAATAAAGTAAATATTTTTTATTTTTATATATTAGTAAAATATTTTTATAGAAAATAAGATATATTAATTTTTTATTTTAAAATAATTTTATTGAATTATTTCAGTCATTTGAATATATTTAAATATAATTACTAAATATCAAGTTTATAATTTTAAAATTAAGTATATGATAAAAAAATTTAACTTTGATAAAAAATTATTTTACTCAAATTCATATATTGTAAACCTACAATCTGACAGCTAAATAAAATATATACTACATAATAGTACATCATAGTGTTATTGTGTTTTCTATATAAAATAATTTAATTAATAAAATAGTTCAAATATTTTGCAAACTTAAATTTTAATTAAAATTTTATTAATAAATTTATTAAATAAATAGTTTTTATGATAAAATTAATTTTTAAAAAATTTATTTTATTTTTAACACATAAGAATAAAATAAGTTTTATCTACATATTTAAAATTTATATTTTAAATAATAAACATAATATACACCTTTCATCGAAAACGGTATCCGCAACACCACGGCGGATGCCAAAAACGGGATTAAATGGAGGCGTACGTAAAATGTTTTACGGTGATCCACCTTTTTCATACAACCAAATAAACTACCGTAATGTCTTTTCGGGAAAAGTGACGCATGTTTTCCCCCTAAACAAACAGACTCTAAACCTTACAGAGGCAACCCCTCACCACGTTCTTCCCTTCAACAGTACGGCGCCAAGAAGTTTATCTTTAAAATTAACACTCTTTTATCAAAACGCTCAGATCTGATTTTTTTTTTCAAGAGAAAAAGACTGCCAACCCGACTTCCATCTGAAAATAAAGCCTGCTTGGTTGCCCGTAAAAGTTGCCACTTGTACCACGTTTTCTTCAAAATCTCAACGTCCTTTTATTTGGATACCTGTGAAATGGAAGTAAACGTAAAATGCTGTACTCAGACTGACTCATACGTATATGGTTCGAATCCCCTAGAGAGGGGTGGAATCTTTCACTCCCGCTCCTAAGAGAAGTGAGTCTCAAAAATTATGTCAAATCAAATCATTATTAAAAAATATGTTGATTAATTTAACATCTCTCCCACCTAACGAAGGTCACACAGAGAGGCATCACGTCTCTATAAAATCCACCGAGGGGTTCGATGCACGAAGAAGAAGAAGAAGAAGAAGAAGAAGAAGAAGAAGAAGAAGAAGAAGAAGAAGACGACGATGATGGCGGCGGCAGTGGAGGGCGTCGAGGTCGTGAGCGACACCATCCTGAAGTCATTCCCGTCACCTTCAACCCCACGGCACCCCCTCCACAATGCCCTAGTTCCCCTCACCCCCTTCGACATGGCCAACTACAACGTCCACGTCGCCATCCTCTACGCCTTCCGTCCTCCCATGCCCGACAACGCCGCCATGGTCGGCGGCCTCGCCAGAGCCCTCGCCTACTTCCCCCACCTTGCCGGCAGGTTCGTCGACGGCGAGCATGGCTACCCCCACGTCCTCCTCAACGACGCCGGCATCCGCCTCAAGGTGGCGACGGCGCCCACCGCCCTGGAGGACAACCTGCCCTTCGACTACTCCTCCTCCAGCTTCCTCAGCCTGCATCCGCACCCGGCGGAGGGGGTGGAGGTGCTGCTCCAGATTCAGCTCACCCGCTTCTCCTGCGGCGGGCTCACCCTCGGCCTCACCTCCCATCACCGGATCGGCGACGGCGTTTCCATCTGCCACTTCCTCTTCGCGTGGGCGGCGCTCGTCCGCGGCGCCGACGTCGAGGTCCTCCCTTACTTCGACTGGGCGGCCATCTGCACCCCGAGGGACCCGCCGGCGACCGAGTTCAACCACGTCGGGGCGGAGTTCAGGCGGCGCGGGGTTCCCCCGCGCGAGCCCGCCACCGACGCCATGGCTTCCTTCTCCCGGATGCAGAACCTCTCCGTGCACTTCTCCAGGGAGCTCATCGCCAAGCTCAAGCACGAGGCCACCGGCGGCGACCCCACCGGGCGGGTCAGCACCGTCCTCTGCGTCCTCGCCCACATATGGAAGAAGACGACCCTCGCCCGTGGCCTCGCCGACGACGAGGTTACGCAGGTGAGGCTGGTGGTGAACGGCAGGCAGCGCATCAAGCCCCCCGTCCCCAGGGAATACTACGGCAACCTGGTGCTGTGGGCCTACCCCAAGATGAAGGCCGGCGCGAGCTGCTCCGGGCGAGCTACTCCCGCGTCGCGCAGGTCGTCCGGGACGCCGTCAACGGGGTGGACGACTCCTACTTCAGGTCCTTCATCGACTTCGGGGAGTCCCTGTGGAAGGAAGGGACGGGGGCGGCGCCGGGGCAGCTCGAGAGCACCATGCCGGCGGTGGGAGACTTCCTCAACCCCAACATCGAGTTCAACTGCGGTTCCACGAGCTGGACTTCGGCGGCGGGGCGCCCTGCGCGTTCCTCCCGCCGGGGCTGCCCGTGGAGGGGCTGATGATCTTGGTTCCGTCCTGCGGCGGAGCGGGCGGCGTCGACGTCTATATGGCGCTGGACAAGGAGCACACGGCGACCTTTCTTTCTCGAGGTCTTCTCTTCGCTGGACTGAACCGGAGGACGAAGTTGTCGAAAAATAAGACGATGTCCACGTACGTCGATTCTCCAACGTCAACCTAGCTTCTTCTGCAATATCATCCTTCGTTCGTTGGTTTGGTATTACAATAAATTATTGTACATTTTCATTGAAAAAAAAGCTGTATTAAAATTATTATAAACTATTGAATTACATAAAATTGTGATCTTTGGAGAGATAGTATATATGTTGATAATAAAAAAGATATAAGGAACCACCCGAGGCGGACAATTAAAGATGGTCTTAACTCTTTTCTTGTTCGAGGATGAAATCTCTTTTGAAACATAAATTTGTAATGACTATTTAACATCTCTTTTAACAAATTTTATTAAAAATATATAGAGTGTAAGTGTAGAGAGATAGAAGAGAGAGAAAGTACAAATAAACTAGAGAGAGAATGTACATGAGATAAATTGTAGAGAGAGAAAATATTGAGATAGTAAAGAGAAAAGTATAAATAGATAATAGAGAGAGAAAGTATATAGAGAAAAGAGAAAGTGCATAGATTGTAGAGTGAGAAAATGTAAGGAAAAAAATATTGAGAGACAATAGTGTGCAGAGAAGAGAGTAAGTGTTGAGAGAGACCGGAGACAAAAGTTTAAGAGAGAATTGTAGATACGCGAATTCGGCCTACTTACAGGGACCAAAATCTTATTTCTATAGGTAACACTTGCCCTTTTCCAACCATGAAAATCAGTTCAACATGAAAACAACCGAATAGTAGGAGATATTTAAGATGCTCCGATCCCACGCTGCCTGGCATAGTGGTTTCAGAGCACCTAGATCTCCCGCTCATTTTCTCTGCCTTTCGAATCGGTCAACGGTGTGTCAGGGTCGTACGAGGTTTCAGGCGCTCCGCTGTTGAGATGCCAGGAATTCCGCCGACAATTGACACTGCGGGTCTCGCGTGCGCCAAACTTTCAGTTACATCTGTCAGAACCCCTGACGGTGGCCCACCAGTGCGACGCCAGGAGCTACGATGGCAGAGCGTCTGGAACGCCGACCGACTGAGTGACACCTGACACCCGACGTGGTAGGTGACAGTCGGCGCGGTAGGTGATGTTCGGCTTGGGTCGGGCATGGCATCGTCAATGGAATAGCAAGTGCTCCGCAGTCTCGATGCCAGACAACCCCATAGCGGAGTGTATGGGCTGTCCCGCAAATCTATATAAGAAGACCATTCTCTCACATTAGAGAGGTTCCAAGTTTAAGAGAGAGGGCCTAATTCTTGAAGAAGAGGTGGTCAAGAGCCTCTCTAGAGATTCCTTAAGAGCTCCAAGCCTCCACCAGTCTCCCACAAGCCACCCAAGTCTCACCATCACCACCTACAACCATCTCTTGCCATCATCTAAAACCTTACCATCTTGCCTACTTCACACCACCAAAAGCCACCCAAGGCATTTCCATTACGTCACTAAAAGCCATCACCCCCTCCACGCCATTCAAAAGAGTCTCAAGGAGCCAACAAACCAACCTAAAGCCACTACAAACCCTCATTGGAACCGGGAGAAGATCGTGTCGAAATATGCCTTCGGAGGATTAAAGCACTCCCCTGACAGGATGCCAGGCAACCCCGTGTCGGAGCACCTGCATCCTCTAGAAGCTGGCCAGCCCAGAGCTCATCAACGATCTTCTTCCTTATCTTATTCTCATTTCATTTTCCGTTTATCTTCATCATGCATATCATGCTAGCATTGTCTAATGCATTTCTAGCTTTAGGTCATTTAGATCATTCTTAAGAGGGGTTAGGAGTTAGTCCTAATTCGGTTCGTTCAACTCCTTTTGTCATTCCTCTTCTCTCTTACGAATAGTTGCTACTTTCCACTTAGTTCTAATCGTTGTTTTTGGTGTTTTCATTTTTAACTTTCTTTCAGGCAAGCGACTTTCTTCAAGTCTATTCTTCCCCGGCCGGCCGAGAAAGGAGAAGATAGAACCCGCCACAATTTTCTCATTCAAAGAGGTAACCGGTTATCCTTTCTCCTACTAGTTTATTTCTTTCATCTTTAACTTTCAGAGCCTCGTTGGCTCTTGTCGACCACACCTTTCCTTCTTTTCATCGATTTTGTAAGCTTAGTCTTTTGTTAAGAACGTCGATGTCCGCCTCCCTATCTTCTTTCTCTTCCGTTCTTCTCACGACCCGGACCGATCCTTCGATGTCCAAGTGACATCAAAGGTTGAGTAGTCTGGGGATCAAGGTGAGTATGGAGAAAGAAAGAAGGAGTGGAGAGTAGATCGATTTGTAGGAGTCATCCCCATCCGTATCTTCGACGTTATTAACATAAGCTAACCCTACCAGAACCTGAAGAAAGAAAACACACACACGACGACATGCGACTTGATCTGTGGAGCGGGAAAGTGGGAAGCAAGAGGCCAAAAGAGGGTGACCCGACGATTTTAGGCAACCAAAAAAGATCCCTCCGAGCGTCCACAAGAATATTGAAAGATGGTATAGTGAAAACATGTACAAATAAAAAAATAAAGAGAATGTTGAGAGACAGTAGAAAGAGAGTATATAAAAGTAGAGAGAGAAAATATATAAGAAAGATAAAATATATATAAAGTGAAAGTGTAGATAGAATTGAGAAAGAAAATGTAAAGAGAATGGAAAAAGTGTAGATAGTGAATATAAAGTAGATGGCTTTTTTTTTCACGTTCTCCCGCCTTTTAGGTTACTGGTAGCTGGTGGAGCTCTGTCCAAGATGAGTCAGAAGATTTGACATGCATGAGAATCCATTTGTTGCGAAAGTTCGTATAGATACTGTTAGAGATGGTACACTTTGACAGCTTAAGGAGAGTGAAAATCTTCGTTCTTCTTCAGTTTTGAGATATTAGTTGAATCACGTGAAGATAATTTTAATTTTGTTTGAATCTAAGTTTTGATTACATCATTCCATTCTAATTGAGACTATGATCACAAAAAATTTCGCTGCCATAGTACAATTCCTTACCATGGTGTGGTTTAAGTAAGACTTTTAAATTTGTCACAAATAAACTTCAGGACACAACGAATATCTATAGCATATAGCATGATCATAGAATGTAAACCTCATATCACTTATGGTGCTTATGATCCCTGAGGAGGGAACTCCTATAGTTTTCGAGAAAAATGAGTCACAGTACGATTTTACTTAACACCATTGGCGAGATGAAATGGCGTCAAGATGAAGATGTGAGTAAATGGAAGCCAAACGTTATTAACCCCCTATTTTAGTTACTAACACATGTCATATATTACTAACTCAATAGGTCACTTACAAACCATTTATTCTATTATTAATCCATGCTATATCTTACTAACTCATATTATATATATTACTACTCCTATAAAAACTCGCTAATTTAACCCCTATATTCACTTACTAACCCAGCCATATATAACTATCCTATGCTATATATTAGTAACCTATCAAAATTCACTTACTAACTTCTCATATTCGGTCGCTAACCCATACTATATATTATTAACTCGCATTATATATTACTAACTCATCCAAATTCACTTATTTACCATATGTATTATGTTACTAATCCACCCAAACTCACTAACCTCCTATATTGAGTTACTAACACACTATGTATTACTAACCGGCGCTATAATATATTAATAACATACCAAAATTCACTACTAACCCCTATATTCAATTATTTATTAACGTATATTATATACTACTAATCCACGTTATATGTTACCAACTCATTTACTAACCATTTGTATTTGATTACTAACCCACGTTATATATTACTAAATCACATTATATATTATTAACCCATCCAAGATCACTTACTAACCCCATGTCATATGTTACTAACTCACCAAACTCGCTAACTCATGCCATATATTACTAACCCACTCAAATTCACCTGCTACCTCATACCACTTATTACTAATCCACACTATACATTACTAATACGTATTATATATTATTAACCCACTCCATATATATATTACTAACCTCCATATTCAATTACTAACCCACAATATATATTACTAATTAACCCACCCAAACTAACTTAATTACTAACCCCTCTTACTTCTATTATTTACCCATATTGTTATACATTGCTAACCCACGTCACATATTACTAACATGATGTATTCAATTGCTGACCCACGCTATATGTTATTACCAACCAAACACACTAACTAATCCCTTATATTTTGTTACTAACTCAAAATTAGTAACCCGTGTATTCAATTACATGTTACATGTTACTAACTTATGCCATATTACCATCCCAGCCAAACTCACTTTTTAGTAAACATTATTGCAAAGGCGATCCACCACCAACCACCCTTTTTAATTAAATTAATTAAGGGTGAAACAGTACGCCCAACCCCATTAATTATTTGGCTGCTCATGTACCAAACGCCTAATTAAAATTGCGTATGGGTACATTTTATTGGCCTAATCGTATATAAAACAAACACACACACACACTCACGGATATATATATATATATAATTAGGTAAGAGATTGGCTCTTCCGGATCGAATAAAAAAATATAAAATATAAATTGTTTTAATCGGAAATTTTCAGATCATTTAACAAGATGTTCGAACCTTTATTTAATTTACCATTTGGTGGTTTGATTCTCGTAGAAGAAATGAGCCTGACTTCATTCGATGACATTTTTATTTCGAAATATAGAATTAGAAACCCTTTCGCGGAATAAAGCCTCAGATTTAAATTTTAAATTGCAGCCGTTCAATTTAATCTAGTTCAATCGCATTCTTCTCCTCGTCGTGGGCCCCCTCCCCAAATCAACCTCACCCGGGTGGCATGTGCTGGCAGAGGGGCTCACGTGCCTTCACCCCACCGCATGTGACGCTGCCAGCTCTCTCTCTCTCTCTCTCTCTACGTCACCCTTTTGTCGTTTTTCTTCCCTCGCCTCCGCCGACACTGTCGGACTTTTAACCGTCCCCAGTAAAAATTGGGCTCTAATTATTTATAATGTGGAACCATTAAATTTTAAAAAAATAAATTCGATTTATCAACTAACTCCAGTTTGAACCAATTCTTTTAGACTCCGTGAATTCACGAATAATTTGATTGAATATTTCATTTTTATAATAATTGAATATCGATTTTAAAATATATAAAATAAATCAAAAATTAAGATTAAATTTGAATTAATTTTATAAAGAAATAAAATTCAAAATCTTACTGGTAATTTTTTATTGATTTTAAACTTTATAAACTAGTTGTTATTGAATTTAACTCGAATGTAAATTAAACTCGAGCAAAATTAGTGTTCGAGATTTACCCTGACTACCAAATGTGTACCAGATTTCACGATAGAGATAAAAAAAAAACTATCACAGGATGTCCACGCGAGGAAAATTCCTCAATCACCCACAAGAAAGGTCACATTCTATTCTAGTCTTGTATCACTTAATAATTTTTTTCTGATTATTAAATCACTGTTGTACCTATATATCGAGTGACGCAAAGTTACTAAATTCATTATTTTTGAATCACTAATATTTTTTAAATATCATTAAAAGGTGTATATTGTTACTAAAGAGTTTAGTAGCATTTTATAACTTAAAATAGTAAATTTAACCACTATATGCATCACTTAAAAATTATAGGAGCGATTAAATAATCAGAAAAAATTTACTAATTGATTGAGAGATATGTGACCCTTGCTAATTGATAATTGAAAGATTTCTCTACAGTAAATATATTTGGGGGTGATGTGCACTCGAAATAAACCGAGTGGGTTAAACCACAGTGTTAGACTCGTCTGTCGTCTATTCTGTTCTGCCCAAGGATGCAAACGAACCAATACACTCAGACAAATGGTTCGAAGTTCGGTTCAATAAAAACTTGACTCGACTCGTTTATTATGTTAAATGAACAAGTTTGAACAAAAAATAAATCTCGACTCATTAAATGAGTTGAACTCGAACAGACTCATGTTCGGCTCGATAAACTCGCGAACAGTTCAATTTACTTTTAAAAATTAAATTATAAATTTTAATAATTATATATTGTCACTTAAATATATTAAATAATTTAAATTTTTAGTTTAAATTTAAATTGAATTTCATAAATGAGTTAAATCTAGAGTTTTATAAATAATTTTTTATTAATTTTAAAAATTTTAAATGAATTTTTATATAATTTAAATTTAAATATGAATTGAATTTTAATTTAGTTATTACTCGAGTTTGAACTCAACTCGGCTCGATTAATAAATAAATTAAATTAAAAAAGAATTTCACGTGCACCCCTTGAAACTCTCGAACTTAAACTCGAATTCGTGTAAAATAAACTAACCAAATTTGAAGCCTACTCATTTGCACCTCTAATCCTGTCCCCACCTTCACGAGTCACGAGCCATGCCACGTTGCCGCCTGCCCGTAAGCGCGCCGGCGGTTACGACAACCGTCGAGCCGCGACCGGCGGTGATTCGAAAAAATACGACGCGGGCCCCAGAGCGAAGGACGGGGCTCTCTACGCCGTGTGATCGGCGGATCCGACGACGCCGCTGGCCGGATCCGGAAAGTGGAAGGAGTGAACCGCAGCCGTTGGATCTCGCGTCCGTATCCGTGCCTTCTTTCCCCCTCCCCTCTTGGCTCATCCGCATTTCGTAGTCGAAGTCGCGAAGTCTCTCCGCCTTCCGCTGATAGTGTCCGCGGATTCATCGTCTGCTCCGTGGCCGATCCCTCGCTCGCCGGTAAGTTCTACTGGACTTCTCACTTCATCCGTCTGCATGTGCTTTGCCGCACGGGAAGTTTTCTAGGCTCTGATCTGGTCGCCGGGAAGGTGCTCTCAGATCTCTTGTTTCGTTGTCCCGGACGTCCCGGTTACTTCTCTAGTGACATGAAAAAAAAGAGAAGATCACTGATGTCCGCTGCCGATCGATTTGCGTGTTACGCGTGCATTGCATTGGTGTAGTGACTTACGTGTTTATCACTCGCCTTGCGTTCCATGGGCTCGCCGATCTGTTAGTTCTGTCTTCGCTTCGACGAAAGTTCTTGTGTGCTTGAGCATGGCAGATATTTCCGTGTATGTGAAAATGCCTGTACACCGTCTTCAGGTTCCCGTGTCATCCTGATGGTCTCTTTCTGATCACACTTTTATTATTATCGTTTTTGTAACATCCGAGTAGACGGATCGGTCTGCCATGTAACCGCCACTGCCTTTTAGTTGTGGTGGGAAATGTGAAGGAATTCTTTTCCAGTTAAATTGATGTGCTGCTGAATAGAAAGCTCGGCGTGGAATTTCCTACTCTCTAATCCATCTACCATTTTAAGATCTACGACATTTTTTGTTACCAAGTTCTTTAATGAATTCCATGATCGCGTGCTGATAGGCTTAGCCACTTGTTTTTCGATGAAATCTCTCTTAAACGACACTCCTACTCTGTAAGACCATCTCTGATAAAATGACTTGGATCTGCGTTTTGTTCTCTCTCTGGATCAGCAAGCATTACGGTGTCATATCATCTAATTTTCTTAGACCTTTGGGAATGTTTCAATAATCAATATATACGGGTTGCATTTTTAGTCATTGTTCTGATTGCGTTCTTCTATATTTTCAGGCAACGATGAGAGAGATCCTTCACATCCAAGGTGGACAGTGCGGAAACCAGGTCGGTTCAAAGTTTTGGGAGGTGGTATGCGACGAGCATGGCATTGATCCCACCGGAAGATACACCGGCAATTCTGAACTGCAACTGGAACGTGTCAGAGTCTACTACAATGAGGCTTCCTGCGGTAGATTTGTTCCTAGGGCCGTGCTCATGGATCTAGAGCCCGGTACCATGGACAGCGTCCGAACTGGACCGTATGGTCAGATCTTCCGCCCCGATAACTTTGTGTTTGGGCAGTCAGGTGCAGGAAACAACTGGGCAAAGGGTCATTACACTGAGGGCGCGGAGTTGATCGACTCTGTTCTTGATGTTGTAAGAAAGGAGGCGGAGAACTGTGATTGTCTTCAAGGTAACATTTTGGTGGTATTGTGCTCAAATTTTATACAGGTTCCATTTTGGTCAATTGCAAATGTTTACAGGCTAACTTTTGAGAACCGCTTATGTTTCTATAGGACGTTCGTTGTCGTCACCACTTCTCACGGTGGTACATTATGCTGTGTTACCTAAGAGATTCCGTTAGATATATAACGCGATACTATGATGAGTTGCTTTGTTTGGCATCTGGCCCCTCAGTAATATGGAACATCGATTCTGAATATGTTGTTCCATAAATGAAGTCTAACGTTGCTATTGGCATTTTGGAATTGATGTTTTCCGTCTTTACTTCAGTGTTGAAAATATTATCTCAGCAAGCTTCTTCGTATGTTTTGGTGGGCATGTAACCAAATCATTTTGCACGCAGGAAGTTTTTATCATCTACAAGATTGTGGAACTCTTCTGTTTTACTTTGTAGCCGTGTTTTTTTCTACTTTAGATTAGGCTTTTTCATTGATATAAGAATTCCTTTTAATATCACTAATTTAGTGTTTGGTCAAAAAAATTTCCGTTTTAATCCTATTTGCTCATGTTTCTGCATCCCTAACTGGGAACAGGTTTTCAAGTTTGTCACTCCCTTGGTGGAGGGACTGGTTCTGGGATGGGCACATTGCTGATTTCAAAGATTAGGGAGGAGTATCCTGACAGGATGATGTTGACTTTCTCTGTTTTCCCGTCGCCCAAGGTATCTGATACCGTGGTGGAACCGTACAATGCAACTCTCTCTGTTCACCAGCTTGTTGAAAATGCGGACGAGTGTATGGTCTTGGATAATGAAGCTCTTTACGACATTTGCTTCAGGACTCTCAAGCTAACCACACCAAGCTGTAAGTTTTACTATGTTTTTTATAACCACGGGCAGAAGAGAAATTTCTTCTTCTTCTCACTGACGATTCTGTGTGTTTCGTACAATTGCTAGCTACTAATTTATCGTGCCTTGTGCTTCAAATGCTTTCAGAAGGCTATGGTTTTTTAATAATTACGGGCAGACGAAAACCTTCTTCTACTTGTTGTAGCTGATGATCATTTGGTAACATTTTCTTTTCTTTTCCGTGCACAGTCGGCGACTTGAATCATCTGATCTCCGCAACCATGAGTGGTGTCACTTGTTCCCTCCGATTCCCTGGACAGCTGAACTCCGACCTAAGGAAGCTTGCAGTCAACCTGATCCCCTTCCCCCGTCTGCACTTTTTCATGGTTGGATTTGCCCCGCTGACGTCCCGCGGCTCTCAACAGTACCGGGCATTAACAGTCCCAGAGCTCACCCAACAGATGTGGGATTCGAAGAACATGATGTGCGCCGCCGACCCCCGCCACGGCCGCTACCTCACAGCTTCTGCCATGTTCAGGGGGAAGATGAGCACGAAGGAGGTGGATGAGCAGATGATCAACGTTCAGAACAAGAACTCGTCCTACTTCGTGGAATGGATCCCGAACAACGTGAAGTCGAGTGTGTGCGACGTACCCCCGCGGGGGCTCTCCATGGCCTGTACCTTCGTCGGGAACTCGACCTCCATTCAGGAGATGTTCCGCAGGGTGAGCGAGCAGTTTACGGCCATGTTCAGGAGGAAGGCCTTCTTGCACTGGTACACAGGAGAGGGAATGGACGAGATGGAGTTCACCGAGGCAGAGAGCAACATGAACGATCTCGTTTCCGAGTACCAGCAGTACCAGGACGCCACCGCGGAGGAGTCGGAGTATGGTTCTGAACAAGGTGATGCCGAGGAGTGAACCGAGAGCTCTCACCCTTACTTTTAGCGGTCGGTCTCCACCGCCCGATTTCTACTGTTATTTCTGCCGGATATTGTCTCGCGTGGATAGGTCTTCGATCTGAGTATTGTGCTTTTGTGACTTCTCGTGCTTCTCGGGTTTGTTTTGTTCAGAGTTCGTTAAAATTTTTATCTGATGCATTGACTTGGTCTAAATCCTGATTTTGACATCCTCGGAGTTTCGCCGGATGCCGTTTTCGCTGTGTGCTGTAGGCAACATGAAAACATCTTTAAAAATAAAATAAATCGAAGAAATTTTACAATGAACTAAAACACTTCAAAGTTAATCGGGAAAAGTTTCAAGTGAACAAAACAATAAACATGTATTTCCTTCTCCAAAAAAAAGTATTTTCTTTTCCCGGAATATCTGGTTGTACGTAACACATTTTCAGAGTTTTTCATTTTACTAGGCACCTTTAATTTGCCTTTGGTTTGGGAAAAGCTATCATATATAGCACCTTTAATGTGCCACTTTTTATGCAAACACCCGTAGTATTTATATAATTTTTTATTACGTATGTATTTGATTGTAATAAATGTGAATTTAGCCATATACGCTAACATGTGTACTTGCACTTCACAGAGTATAGCTTTGGCTTGGTCTATTTTGGGACAGTGCTCTATCATTCAAATATTCTTTTGCACCTGTTTCAATCATTTAGTTTGAATCAAATCAAATTATGTTACGGAGATTTTTACATCTAAATTTTGGAAATCATTTACGTTTTCATAATTTACGGTAAATTTTAAATTCTTTTAATCATATTTCTTTTTCAAATAGATTTTAACAATTTAAACTGAGGTAACCTGAGACTTAGCCTAATCCCCTACAAAATTAATCTCTCGATTGACCAACCAATAAAGAATATAAAGATGTTTTAGAGAGAGAGTACAATGAAAGAGTGTAGAGAGAGAGGAGAGATAAAATGTAAAGAGGAAGTAGAGATAGAAAATGTAAAGAGATAATAGAGAGAAATGTATTGAAAGAGAATGAAAAAAATGTAGAGACAAAATATAGAGAGAGTAGAGAGATAAAATATAGACATAATAATAAAGGGAGATAATGTAAAGAGAGCTTGTCACACACTCTCTCTCGATCTCGATCTCGATGTATATATATACTAATATACATGTTTGTATGTAAAAAAGTTTTTTTGCTTTAGTCCACCAGTTCTTCTGCTGCCAAGACATCCAGTTTACCCTTTCGCCACCATCACCTTGTTCGTTCCAATCTCTCTAGTTGTGTTAACTCCTTTCATTTTCGCCACCAAGATCGGGCACTGCAGTCCCCAACCTGTACGGAAAGTCGGGTGTTCGGCTGTTCAAGCCCATGAACCGAATTTTTTCACACATTGTGGTTCGATCTGGTTTGGGTTATATCGTCCATCAATTTATTTCGCTTATACACAATGATACAGTGATGATCCAAACCAAATTAGTAACTCGAATTGACCCAAAACGTACTTAAAAATAAATTATAAGTTTGAAAAATAAAATTATTTATCGGTCACCAAATATAAATTTAAATTATTTTTAGTTTATGAATTAATGTTTTAAAACCATACATTATTTCATAACTATTTTATTTATTTTTGACTTAAACCAAATTAGAGCTGATTCAATTCAGATTGACACTTTTTTTTCTGTTCTGGTTAGGTTAGAGGAAAAAGTCTATAACCCGAGGTCCCAAACAATACCAAACGGTCAACGTCCTAAATTCAGACGGCCCCATGTTGTCAACGGATCAACAGTGGAGAGTGGGGTCAGGTCAAGATCGATGACTGATCTTACTTACTACATTTAGGTGCGTTTCAGCATGGCATGATTGTACAAAACCTTCATCCTCTCATCATTTGTTTAAACAAAAAAAAATGAAGATTATCACTTGTCACCGATTACCCAAGAACCACTTCTTATTCTATGAAAAGAAAATTATTCCATATTTCACTAAAAAAACTTGGGCATTGGGTGTTTCATTTGCATACACTTTGTTCTTGTCAGGAATATCACTCCACAGATTCCAAAGGATCCCTCCCCTGGTGTTACAAATAAAATTAGCCGAGCCACCTACAAATTATCCTCAACAAAACCAAACCACCTATGTTTCAAATGGGTTGGTTAGAACCATGTTGCTGAACATACCTTTCTAGTCATGCTATCACTTCCCCTTCTGTTGACCTGGCCATTAGGGTGTCCGGAAGTTTGGGAGGAAATTTTATGCCTGTGGAGTGGCTATCAACTGATCCAAGCAAACCCCATTTCGGGCTGGCTGCCGAGGGATACAACTTCTTTCTTTACGCAGCAGGAGAAATGGGATCTAACGTCGTCCATTTGATCGAAACCTGTTGTTTCCAGGTTTTGGCAAAGGTTGCTTATGGAAGGGGCGTGGCTTGGGTAGATCTCGTAGCTCCATAACCTGTATTGTCCGTTTTCTCTTAGCTGCATCATAAGAAAGAAGAACACAAATCACTATAAAATCATGCCCACTCAAGCTAGGCCAAATTGCATCACTATGTCAAGGGCCCAGCGAAAGAACCCACCATTCTCTGCTTGCTGATACCCCTCATGAAGCTTTCTCTTGGTAGCTTCTAGCTTGGCGTGGGCTATCATTTCCTCAGAGTTCTTGGATTTCTATAAACAAGACAAGGAGATCAGACCTAAAGAGACCTTTCGGTCTACGAGTAGAGAAGGCTGGGCAAGGAGCAATGCCACTTACATCTTGACCTGTTAATGGCTTCTTTTGTAGTCCTGTGCATTCTTGTCGTTGGAGGATTTCAACGCTTTCAACCCTGCCATCCGAAACCATCTTCTTAGGTCTTCCTGGCCCAATAGAGACAACAGAGTTAGATTGTTTATTGTGACTGTTGACAGCTTCAAGATGTTTATGTTGCCTGCTGAAATCTTCTTGTGACTGGTTTTGTCTTCTACGGACTTCTTCTACCTTCATTTGCTTATCAACGACTCCCTGTGGCTTTGCTTGCCTGCTTGGGGCTTCCTGTTTTTTCATCTGGCACATGTTCTCAGAAATAAATGACTGCAGAATCTGCCGCTTTCCCGTTGAGTTATTACACCTTTCCATAGATTTCCTTCCAATTTCCCAACTCCTTTTGAATTCATCATGATTTCATGTATCTGTAGAAATCGCACAAATTAAAGCAATGATTAAACATATAAAATTCTGCATGGGGATAAAACAAAAAGAAGATGTAGATGACACAAACTTACTTCCATCATCATCATCCATACCATCAAAAAAACTATATTGAGGATAGTCAAATAGTTTCAACATTCAAGCACTATGTACCTTTTTCTGAAAACAAAAGAATGGCATAACAAATACCACAGTGCCCATTTATCTACCTGGGAGAGCTCCATTGTGGTCTGAGCAGAGAACAGGAAACCTTCATCCAAAGGTGGTGATGGGAGCCCTTCATCGTTATCCACAATAGAAGGGTTTGCAGACTCTGGAGTGTTCTCTGTGGTTTAGAAAGTGCAGGATTGGTGAATGAAGCGAATCAACAAGCACCCAAAAATGTAAATGTGCAGTTGAAATAGAAATTCATGTTACCGGTAAGAGCAATAGTGGATCTGACCCATTCGTCGACTAAAACCTTCCACCCACTGCATATCACGCATTAGACTTAAGGTAAGCTACAATTCAACTACAGGGATAGCTTTTGTATGTTCTTATAGAGAAGACTTGTGGAAGTTCTTTTAAATACATTAATCTTAGTCAGAAAGATGAAAGGGATAAACATCTAAGACACAAAACAATGCAAGAAAAGGTAACTAAAACTAGATACACAAAATAGAAATGTTGTAGGTAAGATAATTCACTGCAGCAAATATAGTTACGGTCACGAGATATGTGAACTTGGCATTAATAATGCATGCAAACATATTATTTAACCTGAGTTTAGTTTCTAAATATGGTGAACAATTCTCAAGGGAACTCGTTTATGTCTTGAGATCTAGATAGTACAACACCTTCTAACAATCACTGAGCATCAATTCATATATTTCAGTTGATATTCCGTTTGTGTCCCCTTATCTCATCTGTTTGACGTAGTCGCCTCAAAAACTATTTGGACTTCCCCTAAAAATGAATTTTAATTTTCTTCATAATCAATATCCACATGAGGTATAGACTAATGAGGATGAAATCAGTAAAGCTAAGGTTCATTATGTTTTAATTTTTCACGATTACCAGCATTATTATATGATTTATGTAATAAGGACATCATTATTTTTACAATTAATCATTGATATGTTGCACCATCAAGGTGGAGCAAGGTAATAGTCATTGGATACCTAAACTACCTCTCACCTTTGCTTAACATAGGAAGGCATTGTGCAACATCTTTTCTTTTCATTAGAACCTCGAGGTTGCACTCAGATGTGGATCAGCCTCTTCAGTAAGGTACTTTGACTCCTCTAGCCAGAAATAGCTCTAACCAAAGAGGGTGTTTCGTTACAAAATAACTTGTATACACTTCTGTGCTAAAAATCATATATTAAAATGAAACCCAAGATAGTAAAGACAATATCATCATGTTTGGTGAGACATGATGATAAAAATGGGTGGGGACCATATACAATTAAAAAAACGGAGACCACAAAGTAAAAAAAAAGAGGCATCACCTTCGTTTTATCCAAGGTCTATAAAATCATATTTTTATTGTGCTTGACAAACACCTCTTTTGACAAATTTTGTTACAAATTGCATTCGCCTAATCTTGATCACCGTGTTATAGGACCAATACATTATCCATTTATCCACTCTAGACCACCAGTCATAGAGACCCACAGAAGTAGGTTGCCTACTAAGTAATTAGGTGAGAAATGCATACATAGATGAAGTTCTATGTAGTATCCAATATCAGCTGAGCTTCCAATTCCTTCATTTGTTACAACATTAAATGTCAAAACAATCTTTTGATAGAAGAGCAATGATAGAGAATGGTGTAGGCCACCAGTTGTAGAAGCCTCATGGCATTAGGCTGTCACTCTTTTGATTAGCATTGTGGTATTCCCTATATAAAGTGCATGCATTTTGGGATATTATTATGATTAGAAAGTAAAAAATTGGTCCTACCACATGATAGTTGTTCCACAGTGTTCTTAGTATCGTTCAACTGTAGCTCATATACACTCGCTAACTCCATTTTCACATACTCATTCTCCTCTTTTCACATGCATGATGGTATATACTTCTATACACCCATACAAGTGTTGCCATTAGATGCAATTAAACTAAGTTCAGCAAAAACTCCTTGGTATTCAACCAACACATGACCATAATAGATAATTTTTGGTCTTCACAATATTGGACACAAAACTATAGTTGCAGGGAAACAGCCCACCCCCTTCGTGTCTCGTTTTCCTTAGATAAGGATTTGACGACTATTAACGTTTCAAACTGCTTTCACTTCTCACTTGCAGCTTTTGTTTCCCTAGATCTTAACTTATCATGTGGACCCACCTACTCCAAACTTAAGATGGTCACTACCATGTGTCAATCAACTCCAGATTGACAAGAGCTTCTTGAAGGTCAAATACACCAGGGAATCCTATGACTTGTTTTACACCTTTCCAAATCCTACACTTGCTATCAGTCAAAAAATAAGGCATGGCTCATGGATACTTACAAAACTCAGTATGACACTCCTACCAGTGGGATCCACCCATTCCACCTTTTCCTGTTGTGCTTGAAAATACTGTTGACACTGTGAAATGGATTAAAATGATTTTCTAGGCATTTCCTTATATAAGGATTTGCAGTCCTCACGGAGAAGGATCATTTATATAATAATTGAGCATACCTCACAAACTTTTCAAGATCCATAATTGCACCTTAATTCCACTAGTAAGTAACATTGTGCAAAGAGCTTAAGCAGGGGAAATTGACCGAAGCTACAATTTTTGCCAAATATCTACATCAATAGAGAACTACTTGTCAATCCTTTAAGACACCATCTTCCAAGATCTATTAAAAGAGCGAAAAGGTTATATAGTGTGAGGAGAGGAAGAAATGCATGTCTAGTTATGTACAACTTCAATAATAGGGCATGTGTTTTGAATAAAAAGATATCCATTTTCACATAATTTCCAGTTCTGCAAATGTTGCATGCCAACAAGGATATGAAAAGTGAGTGTTCTTAGATCAAGAAGCTAATAGTTTTTGTTCTGTACTCGATCATAAAAGAAGCAAACTAATAATAGACGATAATAGAATCAATTAATTATACTAGTTCCATAAAGTACTCCTTCATCCTAGTTCAAGCTCTAAGCACAAGGCAGCAGTCTCTTAAATACTAGCACTATGTGTAGGGAAGAATAAATCGCATTGAAGAATAAATGAGAAGATGGTAACCAAAAAAAACATTGGACATTTGTATTGACTTTTTCCCAATATTAAACAAAGGATGACCTAATCAATTTATATGTGTAAGTTATCATGCAAACTTTAATAAAGAGAAAAACATGTAGTATTATGAAATCCAACATGACAATAAAGAACTTGGAAAATTTTCACCATTCTGAATGGCATGTATTTTCCATATGGAACTTACTCAATCAGTGTCCGTACACGACATCGTATCTCCTTTGAAGCATGCCTACGAAGAGCATTGACAGACTTCCCAATATCTATTGTCTACGTTGATCAGGAAAATGAAATAAATCAATGGGTTGGTTGCAAAAAATGGCTACATCTTCTCGTTCTTCTAAAGGCTTCGAGCATCCTACATGATACATTTCTAGAAAATCAGAGAAGTCCACACTAACCTTGAGAGTTTCTACAGAAATAGCTATCAACTAGAGCTTTCTAAGTGACTCCAACAGTTGAGAGTGGGACTGCAAAAAATCAATAGCCAAAAATACATGATTAAGAATTTTCAAGAACTAGCAACAACCATTGCACGAGAGCCAACTGAAGAAATAATCTCTTAATAAAAATTGCAGAAGAGAAAAGAACACTTCGACAAAAGGTGGTGCTAGGAGCACGAAATATGGCAACACAATCTGAGCAAAATTTCATGAATCAAAGTAAGACTGAAAACCAAAATTAAAGGAAGATGCTAGCAAAGCCAGCTTAATTTTTATCCAAACAAGAAAAATCTGCCAAGTTGAGAGTTAGACCTCATGTTCCTCGTTGTCAAGTATCCCCTTGATCCTCGTCACCTCCCCATACATCATGCCTTCCTCTTCCATCTCCTCGGTCAGGCGCCTCGGCCTCGGCGTACCTGTAATTGCTTACTCGACTCAAATTGTCTTTCTCTTCATCACCCTTGGCGGTGAGCTTCTTCTCCCCCTCCACATAGTCGATATCGCCCACGCCACCAACATCTGTCTCTCCCACCACGAATGCATCTTTGTTTTCTTCGTCCAAAAACTGTGACTTGACTTTCTCACAACCATGGCACCTGGCCAGAAGACATGAGAAGAGCGTTTTGGCAATCCGATCTCTCCGGGCTTGAAACTCATCCGCACAATCCGATGCTGCGACTAGGATCGCATGCTCGATCGCATCGAATATGCCCCCATTGGCGCTACGGAAGTACTTCCTCCAGTACTCTAACCGCATGGATTCTCCCACCATGGATGCCCCAGCCAATCCAACTAGCGCATGGAAGGAGGAAAAAAGAAAAACCAAAAATCAGATTGTAATGTTTCGGCCTTCTTCGCGGATATAGATTTATTCATGCTTCCGAAGGAAGTGGAGTGGCTTCTCAACCGAATGAAATTGGGAAGGAAGCGCAAATCAATGTTTGAGCGGATTTGGGTTATTTTGCGGAGTTGGGTGAGAAAATTCTAGGGCCCAAAGAGTCAATGCGATGGCTTTGCTTCTGTGATCAACTCCAGATATAGTAGAGAAAGAACACGAACCACGACAGGATCAGATGATATATGCTTTTCCATCCTCGTCCCTTTGCCAAAGACTGCGTCTTGATCTCCGCCGAAGAATAAGACCCCGACTAATCGACGAAGAAGAACCGAAAGTGGGTAAAATGCCCTATCTACCAAGATCAGGCAGCTGCGTGATGGGGGAAATCAAATGGACGGGGCGAAGCAACGGATCGGTTCTTCCCGCCGCCGATTCCGGCACGACAACAAAGAAATGGGAATAGCTCCTGCCCACAACAGCACACGCCACGCCGTCCCGGGAGGTCGTCGGGATCCCCCGAAACGCTCCTGGGTTCTTATCCCCTTCCAACGGATCGAGTTTGGAGGCTGTCGGGAAAAGATTTCTTTTTTTGCCCCCCCCCCTTCTTTCCGCCTCCTCCCGTGTAAAGTTTCGGTCTTTTCTTCTTCCTTCTGCCCTTCGCTCTGGCCGTGGCTTGGCAGTTGTTGCTGTTCAAGTTCTTCTGCCCCGTCTTTTTGTTTGCTGCCTTTCCCGGAGACTTCTCGTGGTTCTTCTCACACCGCAGAAGAAGATCAGAATGCCAGGAAAAAAGGACAGGAAGACAAAGAGGGCGGCCGCCGGACCCAGGAAACCAATTCGACGGAACGAGGGGGGCCTCTTTGAAAATAGAGTTGTCTGCTTAATATAGACGTCTCCTTCTGGTAATCTACAATCTTCTCGTAATACTGTCAGTTTAGTGTCCATGTCACGTCACTGGGTGGATGTCTGGGCATTGAGCTCCACCTCTACGACGTCGTCAGATAAGCGATCGGTGGGGTGGTCACTCTTCGATCGCCACGTGGAACCGCCACGTGGCCTTGTCTCGGATCCCCGCACGCCGGGACCGTGATGTGGCGTGTGGGAGGAGTGACGCCACGCGAGCTGTCGGGGAGGGGCTAAAATTAAACAAGCTGCCCGTGAAACTTTCGTCGGGGAGGGACTTTTGTGTAAAAGAACGCGCCGAAGTTCTCCTCGCCGCGACCTACCGAAGGATCAAAACTTCCATTCAACGGTTTAAGGTATGTTATTTACTTCTTATAATCAAAATAAGATTAAATTAAGTTGTAATGATTAATCAAGGTTAAAATTAATATCGACTTCTATTCTTATCCGGTCCGGGTGGGATACGGATACAGAGCAGATGTAGATAACAACCCGATCAAAATTTTATGGGATGTTTGGTTGCATGATAAGTTTTCGTATATTTTGATGATAAAAAATTATATTAAAATAAAAAATAAACTAATTCATGACATACAATTATTATGTTTGGAGCGATGTGATAATAAAAAAGAGTAACTATCACACATGATCAAACAAAGTGGGAGATCACAAAAAAAAAAAGAATATCGAATGAATTACCCTCCAGACTACGGATGATTTTTTTGACTAAAAGGGGAAGTGTTAGACGAAGGGCCCAGCTTCTTTCTACTGTAATGTAGGTGCCCGGTGGTGGGTTCGGGTGTTCGCTAGCTCTGGTACGGTATATATATATATATATATATATATATATATATATATATATATATATGATTCGGTCTGGTTAGGTTCGAGTCCTCAAGTTAATTCTGTTTCAAAAACTAGTGAAAAAGAACCAAACTATCAACCCTCGTTAACTGAAAATATATTAAAAAAATTTCGTATTAGTAAATAATAGTTTAATTTATATATTGATATTTTTATATAAAAATATATTTTAAATAATAATTATTTAATGAAGAATTTAACACAAGAACCGGTTTGCCAATGTCACTTTAACATAAGGATCAACTATTTTAACAGGAAACCCAATTTGAGAAATTACTATAATTTCCACCCAAAATAGATGATGAGTGTTAGATAGAGTAAGAAAAAAATTGTTATGCCCCTGGACAACAATTTAGATCGTCTGCTACTACTGTTTAGTGTCCGAAAAATCTTTAGCAGAAGAAATTTTGAATTGTCTGCTGTAGGTAAAAAAATTGTTGTTTATTATTAAAAAATTTAAAAATAAAAAACAAGAAAAAAATTAGATTTAGCGTTTGAAATTTTATTTCTCATATATATATAATTCTAAAAAAATAAAAAAATAAATTCAAAATTATAATAAAAGTGGTTTTACCATTTGTAATTTTTTATGTAAAAAATTGTCGGAATGAAAAAAAAAAGAACAGATCCGCTGTGTCACGGGCATGTCTGGGTGGGACGTTTCTCGTGGAGACGGAGGTAAAAGGGGGAAAAGGAAAATATACAAACGGTGATGTCACGGTGCTCTTAACAGAATGAGTTTTTCAATACAAAAAATAGGTTGACTGGGTTGTTTCATTTACGGTATTTGGTCAATGGGTTCTTCATTAAAATTATTTTAATAATTGAACTCCTAATTAATTTAGAATCGAGTCGAACCGAGCTAGACCGATCCGGTTCGATCCGAGTCAGAAAGAAAAAAGAACCCTCCAACCCGAACCATTAATCAAACCATGAGCATACCTAGCTAGTGATGGCGATGGAAAGTAATCAGGGGCGACACCCCCAGGAAGTGGAGTGAGGGGGAACTAATTAGAAGGAAAGAAATCCTTGATTTAATTCAACTGCATGCAACTGTCAACACATACGTATAATGGACATGAAGCAATGACGACCGATGATGTACGTGATAGATAGTAAGGCTACTATCTATCACGTACTGATCCGGCCACTCCGCGTATCTCGGTAATCCATTCATTCTGTTAAAATTTTAAAGATGGAGGATCTGGGAGATAGGTGTGCGTTTACCGCACATTATTTGATCTAGAATATTTGGCTGTCTGTCTATCACGGGTAGAATACATATATAAATATTAATTAGCTCCTCTCTTGGTTAACGTCCTGTACACCTAGCTTATTTATGAATAAATATATATCCGTGATTAATTAGTGAAAAAAAATTACCCAAACGCGTGATTCATTACTTCACTTCTAAAAAAGACCGGGACGCGGATACGGTAACGCCGGGGACGGGTCGTCCGACGTGGAAGTGGGTCCCACACGGTTAGACCTGTCAACGGGTTGCTATTTGGTTGGATCTCTTAGGGCCTGTTTGGTATGGGGATAAACTAGGATAGACCTGGTTTATCCTCAATCCCCTGTTTGGCACACACTTAAAAATGGGGTTAACCTGGATTAAGTTAATCCAGGTTATCCCCAAAATCAGGGACAAATGCAGGGATAAGTCATCCTATATAATATTTGGGATGACTTACTCCCAAAATAATACTTTGAGGATACGCGCGGGAGCTGGGGGTGCCGCGGGGGTCCGCGCGGGGGGGGGCGTCCGCGCGGGAGGGGGGGAGCTCCAGGGGGCGGGGTGCCGCGGGGGAGGGGGGAGCTCCGGTCGGGGGGGGGGGGGGGGTGCCGCGGGGGGACGTCCGCGCGGGGGGGGGGGGGTGCCGCGGGGGTCCGCGCAGGGTGGTGTCCGCGCGGGGGGCTCCAGGGGGCGGGGGGGAGCTCCGGTCGGGGGGGTGCCGCGGGGGTCCGCGCGGGGTGGCGTCCGCGCGGGGGGAGCTCCAGGGGGCGGGGGGCTTCCGGTCGGGGGGGGTGCCGCGGGGTGGCGTCCGCGCGGGGGGGGGAGCTCCAGGGGGCGGGGGGCATCCGCGCGGGGGGGGGGGGGGGGGGGGGGGGGCTCCAGGGGGCGGGGTGCCGCGGGGGGGGGGGGGGTGCCGCGGGGGTCCGCGCGGGGGGGAGCTCCAGGGGGCGGGGGCGTCCGCGCGGGGAGGGGGAGCTCCAGGGGGCAGGGTGCCGCGGGGGGGGAGCTCCGGTCGGGGGGGGGGTGCCGCGGGGGTCCGCGCTGGGGGAGCTCCAGGGGGCGGGGGGCGTCCGCGCGGGGGGGAGCTCCAGGGGGCGGGGGGCGTCCGCGCGGGGAGGGGGAGCTCCAGGGGGCAGGGTGCCGCGGGGGGGGGGGGGGGGGGGAGCTCCGGTCGGGGGGGGGGGGTGCCGCGGGGGTCCGCGCTGGGGGGAGCTCCAGGGGGCGGGGGGCGTCCGCGCGGGGGGGGGGAGCTCCGGGAGGGGGAGGGTGAATGGGGGCGCGCGGAGTGACCGGGGGGGGGGGAGGTGCTTCCGCGGGAGGGGGAGGGGGCTGAGGGAGGGGGGAACATCCGCGCCGGGGGGGAGCTCCGGGAGGGGGAGGGTGAATGGGGGCGCGCGGAGTGACGGGGGTTGCTAAATAGTTTTTTTTAATAATATTATAATTTTTTTATATATTTTTTAATTAAGTCGATTTAAACAGTTTAATTTGACTTAAATCGGTTTAGAGGTTTCTCAAATCGAACCAAACCGAAAGGGGTCCCAAATCGAACCGAATGAGCTGGTTCGGTTTGATTTCTCGGTTTGAACCGTTTTCTGTTCACCCCTAGTCAAGAAGGGGGGCGGGGAGCACTGTCCGCCGGATTCTGTCCCGAGGGGAGTCGGGTTGAGTTTCGTCAACATTTAAGTTTATTTTTTATTTATATATTTAAATAATAATTTAAATTTATTATATAAATATGTAAGTTAGTTAAGATATTTACAAATATGTTATGAGTAATAAAATAAGATAATATAAAAAATAAATATAAAAATATAAAAATATAGGGTTATCCTTAAATTTATTGTTAATATACCAAACATAGGATGGGGTTATCCCTAAACTTATCCTAAGTTCAACCAAACATGATGAGGATAGGGTTAACCATAAGGACTGGTTTATCTCTATCCCCATCAATTTATCCGGGGGCGGGTCGTCCGACGTGGAAGTGGGTCCCACACGGTTAGACATGTCAACGGGTTGCTATTGGGTTGGATCTCTTAGGATCCAAACCTGAATCCAATAAAATATATCCAAATCCAATAGCAACTCCGATAAATCATTAAATTTCGGATCTGATCCATACCCAAACTCGAAAGTAATTTCGGATCCGGGTAAACCCGTTACATCGACCGTCAAGATGAAGTATATCTGCTAGGGGCAGCCAGGAACCTCAGGGCGAAGAGGTGCGACGCCGGCTACCGCCGGTACCAAGTGCTGGGGGCGGCGGCGTAGGCAGGTGGTGGGTGGCTGGGAACCTCTGGGTGAAGGCCGGCTCTCTTCCCCGCATCCTACGCCTATCGGTGGCCACCGACTCCTCGAGCGGCTCGGCCACCTTCCGCTGCCTCAGCCGTCCACCACCCTCGTTGCCGCCTTGGTCCCCGGCCCCCGTCGTCGCGCCTGCCTGCAGCCTTACCCGCGCGTCCGCGCGACCGCCCCGCTTAGTCGCCAGCCCCTACCTGGCCGCCGCCGTTGCCTTTGACCCTCACCCGCCACCGTGTCATCGCCGTCGCCTCGCCTTCTGCGGCCGCTCGCCTCCCGCCGCTCTGGCGCCGTCGCCAGCCGCCTCCCACGGCGCCGCCCCCCCCACCGTTGGTCGCCCTCGCGTGACGCCGCCATTCACTAGCCACCGCGCCCGCTTCAGTCGCCGCCTCGTCGCCTCCCTCCGCGAGCCCGCCAGCCCCGCCGAGCCCGGGACCGGATCCTCTGTGCACCTCGGTGTGCACCTCAATGCACACCACTTCTTGAATTCATCTAATTATGTGATCAAATTAGTTATTTTAATCATTTTTAAGACCGTGAATATACATATATAATATGTATTGATAAAAAAGAAGTAATATTAATATTTTTTCAATTTATACTATTTTATAAATTAATTATATTTTTAATTTAAATAAATATGTATAAAATATATTTAATGTTGATTTTTATAAAATATAACATCACATATTATATATGTATATTCACGGTCTTAAAAATGATTAAAATAACTAATTTGATCGCATAATTAGATGAATTCAAGAAGTGGTGTGCATTGAGGTGCACACCGAGGTGCACAGACGATCCGGTCCCGCCGAGCCCCGTCGACACCCCCCTCGGCCGCGCCTGCAGCGCACAACCGCCTGACGCATGGCTGCCCACGGCCGCACCCCGCCTGCTGAACCGGCCCCTTGGCTGTCGCCGGCACCGCCCGCCACCCAGCAGCCTCCCGCGGCAGCACCCCACCACCACCTCGCGTGCTGCCGCGGGATACCCACCACCACCGGGCGGAGTCGACCTGTCGGCTGCCGTAGCGTCAACCGCGAGCGATGAGAACCGGAGGTGGAGAAGTTGAGGCCCGAGGGAGCAACCGAGCTATCGGGTTGTCGATAATGCAATCGGGTTATCGAGTAGAACCCGAGACGTGATAATCGGGTTTGCTTGAAATCGGGTGCAATGAAACCTGATGCCAACGTTTACCGGGAGCACCAATCAAATGTCCATACCTGTTTTGGCATTCGGGTTCAGGATAATTGACCGGTCCACCCGTATCCAGTTACACCTCTACACACGGTGCGTCCCGGTCAACGCCGATACAGCGACCGCGCACGTGGCCGTGCGATGAGAACCAACGACTTCCACACCCCCCGCCTTCTGACCGGCCGCCGGCGCGTTGACCGCCGCCGCCGCCGCCGCCCCTCCTCGCGGCGGGCGAGTCTATCTGGATCTTGACGGTCGACGCGTGGCCGCGTATTCCTTTGCTTGGACGCCGCGGCAAAAATATTTAAAAACTGAGCAATTTTAAAACGTTTTAAAGAGAGAAATAACACTATTTGAATGCTGGAGAGAGGACGAGTTTTAGATTGAGAAAAAAACTTAGAAGAGAGCGAAAGAGGTGTGGGACATTTAAAATGTCCTCCCGACGGCCAGCCGTTGGTGACCCAATCAGGCGAGATCCCAACCAAGTCTCACAACCTAACCCAGGTCCGATTCCACGTTGGGGACCCAAGGTTGCGGCCAAGCCAGTCAGCCAGAAAAATAACCCGATTAAGCATCGGCAACCCCCCGTCACAAGCCGGCATACTATAGTCAAAACTTTTTTTTTTGAACAGTGACGCACACGCAAAAGCCGCCCTCGACAAGGTGGGCGCGGTTTGAGACTGCGAACTGCCGTTCCAGAGGGGCGACGATGTCCGCTGCGTTGCTAGCACGGGCCGGCATACCATAGTCAAAACTAGTACATGTGGTGTTCTGTCAAAACAGTGCTACTGTCAAAATTCATATCATCAAATATCAGAACTACCATTGATATAGGTGTCTAATATTGTATCCAAAAAGGGCTTTTGCCCTTTGTTCCCGAGATGTCGTAAGCATGACATGATCCTTGAGGAACGAATCTTGGTTGGTTACCTAATCCCACTTTGCTAACAAGTACTTCACATTAGCCGGCTCAAAATAAGCTTGATTTCAAAACCATCAACTATGGAAGTTGTTATCATGGAAGGCATAACTTAAGGGAGATGGAAATATTCAATCTAGACTCCAACAACAGGACCAGTAAACGTATGAATCACTTGGGCACATCTAAAGAACGAATCACAAGAAACAACATGGCATGCATTCTTATCTTGAAACTTCATGCAAGTAAAAGAGCCAGACAGGAAGATCTAGTATGGATCGGATGGTGATGTAGAGCTAATGAAAACAAGCTTAGATTATCTGGAAGCAACTAATATTAACTCTGAGGTATAAGTTGCTTATCAGAAAAGGGTGTTGCCTTCTATTCACATGGCTAAGTGCCGCGGCCCCAGCACCTCAACAGGGTGAAGACAAAAATGTGAACATGCAGATGAAAGATGCGTTCCCTGTTTCACGTTCACTCCCTGTCAAAGCATCCAGATGTATGAGTTGTAGAGAGCCTCACAGATGCATCATGGTCCGAAGATCTTCGACATGCATCTGCTTTTTTTCATTTGCTGTCTTTATCCCAAATGCACCATTTGCCAATTTTTTCTTCTTCTCCTGCAACTCCAGTATCCTCTCCTCAATGCTGTTCCTGACAACTAGCCTCACAACCTTCACTTCCTCTCTCTGTCCGATTCGGTGTACACGATCCATTGCCTGCTCCTCTACTGCCGGATTCCACCAGGGCTCAAGCAGGTATACCTTTGATGCAGCGGTAAGATTTATACCCACACCTGACGCCTTGAGACTGGCCAGTAGCACAGTGGGTGCATCCTCTGCGCTGTTGCCAAGCTCCTTGATCACTTCAGTTCTCTTTCTCACGTTCATGAGGCCATCCAACCGGAGAACTCTGAATCCAGCAGCTTTCAGTGGCTCTTCGAGAAAGATGAGAAATTTCCTAAATTGGGAGTACACAACACATCTTGCAGAAGGCTGTTCTTCCCTGGATGTTAGGAGCAACTTGAGTAACACAGAAACCTTAGAAGACAAAGGTCTGCCACTGGTTGTGACTTTCTCTTCATCAGAAGGTGATGGCGGAGCAAGAAAGAGGTCCGACTTTGATAATGACTGGCGGCATAATGGGCATCGTGCACTAGCTTGCTTAATCGTTTTCAAAATGCAAGATTCACAAAAGATGTGGGCACAAGAGGTTATGACAATTTTGCTCGGGGGAGAAAGGCAAATTGGACAGTCGAAATCATCCCCCTCCTGAACCATAACCAGCAACTTCTCACGTAAATCAGGGTTCCTAGACACATCTGCATAAATGAAGAAATCCATTCAATGTGTCCTACAAATCGAAAGGCATGCACAGGTGGAGTTTGAAAGAATGAGAATAGGATCAAGAGAACAGATAAAAGCATACAAACAAAACATCCCAAACAAATTAAAGAACATATTATAATTTGCCATCGTCAATGTACCTCCAAACAAAAAACAGAGTGCCACATAGGCACGTCATTACTTGCCATGACAAGTGTCCTATAGGTGTTATAAAAACTTAATAAATTTTGATAAGAATCTGAACATATTCAATGGCCGAGACAAAATAGGTGTACTTGTTGTTTGTAAAGTTCTTCTCCCTCTTCCCTTTGAACTTATTTCATGGCCAATGAAAAGGAATCTCTTGCACAATAATGAGTAAGAAAATTTGAGGCACAACGATATGCTCGTTTCCAACTAACTAAAATAACAAACTGTTGTAACAAAATTGACAATAGACAACTCATACATGCCAGAGTTCGAAAAAGGCGAATGGAATTTATCACAAGAAATACTAGACAGAAAAAGGAGAAGCTCAAGTTTATTTTTTTCATTGTAATGAAAGTAAAATAAGGTCTAATTCAGTTTTATGTGTGCCCATGGCATTTGAATTAGACGGGAAGAATGGATATAACTAAATTACATTTTATTTCACTTTCACTACAATGAAAGAAACAGTATGGGTGACATCCATTATCAACTGTAGCATGCATGAAAACAACAATAATTGTATGTGAACCTTGAAAACGTTGAGAATATGGTGAGGACACCGGAGCTCGAGATCGGTACGAGCATGTTTACCAAAATGTAACAAAACCCCAAGAAACCAGGTTAAAATCATGACAGAAAAAAAAGTGCTAAGTCTCATAGTCAGTACAGAACTTCAAGAATGCAAATCTTAAAACAGAAGCGGGATCACAAAAATGAGAAAACACCCAAAATCTGAGAAGGCTAAATAAAACGGAACTCTGTAAAGTGAAAATGTTGAGACCCAAATGAAAGAACAGAAGACTCAAAATCTCATATCCCTAAACTTGAAATTTGAAATCAAAATCTCAAACTCCAAAATTTCCAAACCCTAAATCCATAAAAAAGTCTTCAAATCTTAAAGGTCAAGTCTCATACATCGTAAAAAAAATCTGAAATTTCAAGATCCAACTCAAAAATTCAAATCCCCAAACTTTCATATCTGAGATTTCAGATCTCAAAAAAATAAAGGGTCACAAATCAAAAGCCTGAATTAACTAAGGGGTTCCCAAATTAAAAAAAAAATCTGAAACCTCGTAACTCCCAAATACTGGAAGTTGATAATCTGGAAATCACAATCTCAAAGCCCTACATCTAACACCTCAATTCAAAGAAATCACAAGTCTGAAATTTGGAGTTTTTGAATGAAAAAGTTCAAATCTAAAATTTGAAGCAAAAAAAATGTCAAAATCTGACATCAGAATTTAAATCTCCCACACCAAACCAAATCTATGCAACCCAAACTTAAATAAAAAAAAACCTCAGGTCTTAGATCTGAATTTTGAAATCCCAAAACTCCAAATCTCATATCTGAAAATTCGCTAAAACTCAAATCTAAACCAAAGCCCTTCTATACATCAAATCTGAAAGACAAGTTGAGTAAGATAAAAATAAAAAACATCTCAGATTGAAAGAGAACCAAAACAAAATATAAAAGAAATAAATTCAAAACATACCCCAAAATAAAAGACAACAGGTCTTAATGGAACAAACAACCAATCTTAAATAAACGAAGTCTTCAAAATGAACCTTAATCAACCTGAATAAAAAATGTCAAAGATGAACAGAAATCAAGTCTTAACATAAAAAACAATCAATTCAAAACAAATTAAGGTCCCAAATAAACTCAAATTAAATTTATTTAAAACACCAAGTGTTTGCATTCCAACAAGCTGATAGGGTTGTTGCTCCCAAACATAGTTGTCAAGGCATCCGCCTAGGCGGCAAGGCGCTTTTCCAACAGCACCTTGCCAGGACACCTTGTCTAGGGCCAAAAAAGGTGCCAGCCTAGGCGCCCAAGTAAGGTGTCCTGGATATTTTTACATGATTAAAAAATAATTTTGAGGGGTTTTATCTCCTTGATACCCTTTACACGGAACATTTATTTAATGGTAGTTTGAATATATTAATATATTTCACTATCACATATACTATCATACATATTTAATATTTATGATTATAAACATATATTATATACTTAATTAAGTTCTTTTACAGCTCTTTCTTCTCTCTCTGTCTCACTTAATTTACCAAAATTAACTTCTTATCCAAAAATAAATACCCACACTTTCATAATTACATATATATAAGATCACTTATACTATTACGTACTTTTTTTCTTTCGGGGGGCTTCGCCCCCTGACAACCCCCCACAGGGGGTGCTGCCCCCTTGACCCCCGCGACCTGACTGCACAGGTTGATCCGCGACTACTCTGCGCTCCCCCCGTTTAATAATATTATAACAATATTTCACCATCATTTATACTATCGCATATATATAAATTTCATAATCATAAATATGTTATATACTTAAATTTTATAAAAATCTATTTAACTCTCTTCTCTTTTACACACACATCCTATTTACTTATGTACATAGATAAAACACTCATATTCAATTATAACATAAAAATATAATTATATTTATGCTTATTTTTATATATAACAACGCCTCCGACCCAACCTTCCTTGAATACCGCATTGACCACCTGGGCGACGCTTAAGCGGCCGCCTTGTCGCCTAAGCGGAATCGATACCCTTCAATGCCTTGTCGCCTTGACAACTATGCTCCCAAATGTTTATTTTTGCGAATGTATGTCTTACATGTTCATGAGTTCTTATGGTAGTTGATAAACAGTGTTCAAATAGTTGTTTGACGTAATAAACATAGGTACCTCACAAGTTCGATGAGAGGAAATCAAAAGTAATTTTTGTCAAAGAATTCAAATAACCTCAAACTGAAACAGCTACAAAAACGTGTAGTTTAGAATCTTTAGATGGTCCAAGCCATGAGGTATTCCCTATGTCAATATTTGGAAGATTTGTGGAACCTACTCTATAAGTTCCTAAATATCTATACCACCCAAATTAGTTAATACTCATATGCAATACCATCTATTTTTATAATTGTCAATGCTAAACCCAAACAAATAAAAAGAAATTATTTTTACAATAAAGAAGAAACATAGATTTTCTTAAGAAAAGAAAATTAAGGTTACATCACCAACACCCCATGAACCTCCAACCAGGTCCGGTTCAACCAAGCTTACTAATTCATGGATCCAGCTCACTGCATGGGTCGGCTGGTCAAGGCACCTTGCCTTCGACTCATCTTCACACAGGCCCAGCCAATCCCTCCGTGTTTAAGTATCAATTCGTGAATTGGTTCCACGACTGATGTAACCTAAAAAAAATTGAATTTTTTTACCTTTAATAAAAAAGAACATTTTACATTTTTCTTTAGCTTTAACAACTAGAAAAATATGTAGTATTCCATAGGAGTAATAGCTAATTCACTATATGTATTGATGTTGTTGGATTCTTCAAAATTTTACTTTTTGATCTCTCCCCATCATACTTGCAAAGTATCGATGTTAATTATATCAAACAACCATTCGAACACCCTTGATTAACCGTCATAACAATCCATTCGTAAAAAACATACATCCACAAGATAAACACATAGGAGTAACAGCCCCACGAACATAACAAAATGCAAACATTTAGTGTTTTTAATTTAGTTTAATTTGAAATTCAGTTTAAAGTTTGTTTTGTTTTGGTTAAAATTTGATTTTTTTATTTTTTTTTCAAATATAATTTGAGTGTTTAAGATAATTTTAAAAAAGTTTGATTTATTTTGAATTTTTGAATTTGTTTAAAAACTTAATTGGTTTTGGATTAATTTCTATTGTTCACCCGGCATGAAATCTTTATTGCTTGCTCAATTTGAGATACATATAAGGAGAAGGAAGACATAGAAGTTATAGTTTTCAGAATTTGAATAAATTATGATTAAATATCTTTTGCATTTGATACGCATTAAGAAATTTATCCTATAGGCTGATATGAGGTTGAGTCTCATTTGGCCTTTACTAGTCATTAGGGACTATCTCCATTGGTATAGGACAGAATATGCCCGGTCTTGGATAAGCACATGGGGATTCCTCCCATTGATTTAGGATAGAGTGTGTTGACTCTTTGATAGGCATGTGTGGAGACTCTTTTCACAGATTTTGGATCAAGTATATCCCGACCTTGGATGGACACGTGGAGACTCTTCCCATTGTTTATGAACCTTGTTAGCTTGTGGTTTGGCATATTTGCATGTTAAACACGTATAACTCCTCCATAGCTTAATAGATATATTCCTCCCTTAATATGGGCATAGTATAAATTGAGATCTTTACATTTTGCCACAAGGTAGAGACATGCGCGGCCCCCCAACTAATCTTGATTGTTTGATTAGTTTGCATATTTTTATTTAAGTTTGGTTGAGACATTGGGGAGCCATGAGGCCATCCCAAGTATCATTATCAACAAAGTACATTGTTCATTTTTATAAGATTTAATAGCCTCTTTTTCGATCTTAAGCATGATACGGGCCCATTGAGCCAACGTTGACATGTTCCTCCTTTGCACGATGTCAATTGGGATCCCCGAAGGCTCCAAGGTACCCAGTCCGGGTGTAAGGGTTTTATCAAACCCTACATAGGTGACTGGGAGGCTTGGTCAAGGAAAAGGAGAAGCTGATGATAGCAATGATAAATTCCTTCACAATGAGCTCCAAATTGTTATGGTGAACTATATGAACCTTCACTAGCTTTGATGACAACTAGTGGTATAATGGAAGCATATTTGGTAGACTTATGGCCCCGATGGTGGTTTCACAGCATGCCACTTGCCACGGGCCCCAACGACGGTGGGAGATGTCATAGAAGCCTTCACAATACACATTGAGTGCTAGAGGTGACAATAGGCGAAGTCGTGGAAGTCTTCACGCTCGTCCTCTGGTGTCGATGGTGGCAAAGGACTCTACAAGAGCCTTTGTGATGGGCAGTAAACCTTCATGTGTGCTTGTCGTCCATAGCAAATGAGCTAGAAGCCCTTGTTGGGGACCCAAGGCCTCAATGATGGCAAGAGGGGAGTAGACGGCTCCGGCTCCAGTGATCAACGAAGGGGTAGTGCCAAGGATTCCGGAATCGGAATCGGAATCGGAATCGGTTGGGACCGATTCCGATTCCGATTCCCAGAATCGGCCGGAATCGGCCGATTCCTGGGAAGGGAATCGATTCCGGAATCGGTCGGAATCGGTTTTTTTTTTCGGATTTTTTTTTTCGTCAAAAAATTTCAAAAAATTCAGAAAAAATTCTAAAAAAATAGGAAATGAGTTAGAAAAATTTTAAAAAATCACCAATGCATGATATCCGCAAAACCGCATCATACGAATACTTGTGAACACCAATTGAAGACTTGAAGACTTGAAAGTTAAGTACGTATTCCAATTCCATTTATTCAAATATCAAAGAGTTGATACGTCATGAAAAAAAATTACATCATATCAATCTACTACCAATATCTAGGATAAAGATGTGGGTCGTCCTCCTCTCCTGTTTGCTCGTGACGCTCCTCGAATCGTGCTCGGTCTTGTATCTTGTCCGGGACCATTCCGTATGAAAATAATGCCGATGCCATGCCATCGAGGTCGTATGGATCGGACTGAGAACCCGGCCGGCAAGGGACGTAAACGAGAGGATGGTGGAGGTGGTGTAATCCGGCTGGCGGTCGACGGCGAAATGCGGATATCTTGTGGCTGCGTAATATAAGGCTGCGGTGTGCGCTCGTCCGGCGTGTAATACGGCTTTGGAAACCGTGAATCAGGTGACTCAGCTGGTGCTGATGGCTGCGTCGCTGGTATGCACTCCTCGTCGACATCACCTGAGGAGTGAGAAGGAGCCTGCAGTCTTGTCATCTGGGGCTGACATGACGCCTGACCTCTAACTTTCTTCTCTTTACCTCTTCAGCCATCTCTGAACTACCAGAAAGTCCGGAACCCAAAGTTTTTTTCAACTGTGCAAATCCTCCCATTCTCCGTGCAGTCACCTTTGTTTTCGTCCTCCCCGGACTGCGAATAAGTACACGGGTAGCGGCCACGGGGAGCGGAGGCTAGCGCGGCTGAGTGGGCTGCCCATACCGTGTGGCGTGCGGGGCCCCGAGTCGTGGTAGTAGATGGAGGTGGGCACAGCATCCTCCTCGGCTTCAACACCATCCAACTCTCCTTCGCCCGTACGCGGTCATCGGGATCAAACTTAAATTGCGTGATCCCTGGCTTCCTACTCTGTCAGGGAGGCAGTGCGTACTCCTCTGGAAAATGCGGTCCGTGTCCACCTCCTCGGGTGGTGGTGTGGCGGAGGAATGCCTCGCTCGTACGGGCCACTGCGGAACCGTGCGAATCGCTCCTCGGCGGATCTTCTCGCGATCCTCGATGTTCTTTATGCGCGGCCCTCGTATAATGACAAGACCGGCTTCTCGGCCCGGTGCGAGGTCAACTTTGTTCCCTCCTTTTGGTATGTATCGGGTTGAATGTACTCAGATTCCT
This sequence comes from Cryptocoryne crispatula var. balansae, assembly GCA_036172225.1. Lineage (NCBI taxonomy): Eukaryota > Viridiplantae > Streptophyta > Magnoliopsida > Alismatales > Araceae > Cryptocoryne > Cryptocoryne crispatula. The sequence continues at coordinate 9,905,543 of CM069919.1, forward strand.
CTCACAGTGGGAGGGCGGTGTACTCTGGCTCGGAATCCGATACCAAGCGCAGTGGATTCCATCCACTCTGGTGTTCACCGAGTCCACCACTCGGTACCGCAAAGAAAAACACGAAGAGAAAAGGAAAACGGAAATTAGCCCATCGTCGAATAACTTGTATGAAAAGAAAAGAAATTGCTCGTGAACTATTACTATACCGGGTGACACTTTGTCGGCAATATTTCGAGTCAAGACATCAGTATACACGAGCCCTGCGTCTGACACTTACCGTACGAAACATTTAAATAAAAAATTTAGTTGCCCGCTTAATGCTATCGAGTATTTAATGAACTACAACTTACTTTATCTCGGCCTACCTTCATCTGTCTGCGAGATCGGCGCGGCTGTTGGATAATGCGAAGTGTACCCCGCATCACCCTCGTTGTCGTTCGCACTTTGTCCTCGTATTGGATGCGGGGGTTCGAAAAGTATCTGGCGAATTTTATTAGTTAACTCATGTGCGTATAAGATAATTATACATCAAAATAATTTAAGAACCGAGTTACTGTGCACGTGGACATCGTGGTGCAAGGTGCTTGTCCCACGTCGGTCATCAATGATTTTCCACCACTTTGTAACCTCTGGGATTTTTTCTTTAATTTTCAGCTTTGCCGGTCCATAGATCATCTGGTGTGCCGTGGTCCCTGTCGTCGAGTCTACCGACCCCTCGAAGACAACTACGTGTGGCTCGATGATTGCCAAATAAGTAGGCGATCCTCTCCCGCTCTCTTTGTCGATCATTTCCACCGACGAGAATCTCTGCTCTTTTTTGTCGTACGAGTTGTCCACCGTATAGTTGTAATACTCCTCGGTACGTGAACTGGCAATGCGAAACTGCGGTGTAAACTCTCGTATGATAAGTTAAGTGGCGAATCGTGTCGGACCGGGCTCGACAAGATCGTGCCCTCCCTGTGTGAGATCTCGTGATATGTAGGAGGCGGGGATGCGAATAAATAAAGGAGCGATGGTGCAACGCCCCTTGAGACAAGTGTAGATACACCCTCACTCCTTGCCTATATCCTCTAAAATGAGATCTATGGAATGTCTTGCACGGGGCACCCGAGAAGATGTGCTTATCTTCTCCATCGACTTCCTCCCCGGCCGCCTTATATGATGGTTCGTTGTCGGTGACAACTGGGAACCACATTCTCCTCCCCCATCTCCTCCACCATCGAATCGTAGAGAAAAAATGAAGTCGGCATTTTTAATCTTCCCGAAGCATCTACCGACTTCGAATGTAGTCCCTCGAACGTACACCAAGAAGTTTATCATACTCTCTTGCGGTACTGTCCACCCGTCGCACACGTGATTGTGCAACCCCTCTCCTTCGCGCCAACTTGGAACCCGTCCGTGCTCCCTCGGCAACTCCTGGACCTCCTCGTCGAGCCCGGCGCCGTATATGTGTCCTGCCCGGGGCTTTGCGAGCCGGTCCGGCCTCACCCGCGGCATCCCACCATCGTCTGGAAGTAGGGGTGGTCGTACTGCGTGTCGGGATGCCTACATCGAGTTAAAAATGGGATCGGGGTAAAATTAAGTTTTAGTAAATGAAACGAGCATAATGTCGAATTTAATTTAAGTGATACTGCGTACGTAAAACCACGACGATGTGGCGAACGGCTCTCTTTGCGGCCGTTCGTAGCCTTCGCCCCTTTCGTTGCACTGCTTTATCCCCGTCGCCCGCGCCTCTGTTTCTAAATAAATACTCGTCGCTCGGTGTAAATCGAGTGCTTTGGTGGAAGTGGAACGGCGGTAGGGCTCTGTCTCCAGGGTCGGGCTCTCGGTCCGAGTAGGGGCGAGCCGATCTTCCGATCGGCCCAAAGCCGGGTCAACTACGGACCCCGGACCCTCCTGTCCCCTCCTCCCTGTCCTCCTCCTCGGCCGATGCGCGCTGCTGACGTGGCTGCCAGCACGTCTCGGTCGGAGTCCGGTGGACTCGTCCTCGCCCCTCCTCGGGTACAGCCGTCGCTTGCCTTCCACTTGCCTTTCACTTTGGAGGTAGGCGAGCTCGCGATCCCTCCTCCTCGAGTAGCTCGTCCTGCTGACTCCTCCCCTCTGCTCGATCCGAACGGCCGTTGAGAGGAGCCTCTACATGTGTATCCTCTCGTCTCCTCGCTCTTCTCCTGGGCACCTTGTCGCGTTTCTTTACATTCCCTTTGTTCGACGATATGTTGTTTCGGCGGAACACCCCCCGTTCATCTCCTTCGCCTGCACGCTTTGCCCTCTTACGGCGGGTCTACCGTATGCCGTGTTCCCCGACCCGCGTCGGAAGCACGTGCGCCGATCGGCCATTGCTTATATGCACGAAATTGTAAACGATGCACTAAAATTGATTAGATAACATAAAAAATGATTTAGACGCTGTTCGGGAAGCGGACGACCCAAGTAACACACCATTCGGTATGTTTAAAGGGTTACGTAGTTGCGGGAAATCGTCGCGAAAATAACGTACGGGATATCAGGAATTTTTCCTGAAATGAACTTAAACGGATAGTTTAAAACTTGGACGGACTAATTCGGTCGGAAATCGCAAGGTTTAACGACGCTCGGACTCGTCGGAAACGCGTAAGAATGGACGTACGAAGTGTTCGGCGAAGAAATCTTACCAAAAGTCGAATCGAAGAAGACGTTGATTGAGCGGATCGGAGCTTGGATCGGCGGAATCGGCTGAAGGAATCGGTCCGAATCGGCGGAATCGCCGGAATCGCCCGGGGAATCGCGGAATCGCCGGAATCGGTCTTGAATCGCCGGATCGACGGATCGCTGCTGAATCGCTCGGATCGAGCTGGATCGCCGGATCGATGCCGGAATCGCTGAGAATCGCCGCGGAATCGCGGAGACGCAGCCCTACCGCCGCGGGATCGAAGGAATGACCCGCGGCGGTCGGCCCTTAGCACGGGAATGGTTCGACTGGTCCCGAGAATCGAACCGGGAATCGAACCGGGGCCGGTTCGACCGGTCTTCCATCGGAATCGGTCGGATCGACCGATTCCACAAGGAATCGGTCGGAATCGGATCGATTCCGACCGATTCCAGTCGATTCATACCGATTCCGCGGAATTATTCCCGGAATCGGTCCTTCCGCCAGGAATCGGATCGGAATCCACCGATCCGATTCCGGAATCGGTCGGAATCGGTCCGATTCCACCGATTCCGTAATCTATGGGTAGTGCTCAATTGCGGGCTTCAACAATGTGGAAGGGATGCCCCAACAGCCTTGTCGGGGTGCTCTACTTCCCATGACCTCTTTCCCTCTCTTCTCTTCTTCCCCTTTGCTATGCAAACCCCCAAATAAGCCCGATGTCACTACTTTTATAGCCCAAGGGGCCTCTCCTTATTGGTAAGAGACCTCAATGGGATCGACTTCCCCGAACAAACCCTTACGGAAACCTCGACGAGTTGTCGGCTTACCACCAATCGACATTGCCATTTTATGGGGATCTTAAGAGCCCCTGGAAACTCGGAAGGATAGTCCTTCCTATTGGGGACGTATCACGAAAACCGAGTGCATTCGAGACAATCTAGGAAGCCTCGACAACCTTGCAGATCCATTGCGATCTCTCTCTTTCTATAGTTTAGATATTTTGGGGCCTACCTAGATTCCATGAGGGCGATCCCGTGCTACTAGAGCAAGTCACGATGCCATTGGTTCTTCGAAACTGCAATCTTGGCACTCGGGGGAAGATCACCGAGCTTCCTATCCTCGCATGGTCCTTGGTGCTATGTTTCAAAGCCATTGGAGCCTCCATCCTCTTTCAGAGTGTCCTGCTGGCCTTCCAGTGGCCCTCAGCTGCTGGTAATTGATCGGCGAGGCCCGGAAGCGAGCCCACTGTTGATGGGAGAAGTCTTGACTGTCGCGGGCTCTTCTGCTACTTTTTATGATCTTCCATGATCTTACCTTGCTCCAATAGCTCCTAAATTATATGGATTGTTGCCGGCATACCCAATGCTTGGTGAATATGACTGCTGGCCTTATTTCTTGAGATTAAGATGAATATGGAGATCCAAGGTATGCAAGCCAAGGCCGCAGCTTTCTCCAATAAAGAAAGAAAGTTGTAGAAGTTGCTGAGGTGCCAGGGGATCAAGACAATCTCCAAACAGCCCCTCTCAAGGCCCTTGGGCTCAATTGAGATGTTTATCACCCACTCATCCAAATCATTTCATATGATAAATAAACTCCTCCTTTGTTGAATTTGGCATAAGAACACCTCATTTTCATCTCTTTTGATTTATTTGTACAAAATTTAGGTGCCAACACCAACCAAGATCAGTCGGCAATCGGCATAGACTGCGTCCAACCGGTCCAACAGGACCCATTTGGTTCATTCAATCAATCAGCTAGGTCATCACAGTACAAGCCAGCCAATTCTATCAGCAAACAAATTTGGCTCAATTTGGTTTATTTGTGTTCGGCATAGTTCAGTCCCTCCATTTCAATAGGTGATTATTCACTATCTGAACCTACTCAACAGACCATAGATTGTGGAGCCGGCTAATTCCTAGATTGGATCGGCCATTGCCGATCCAATTCTCAGTTGAAGGACCGATCCTGAAAAAAGTTCCAACAGAATCGGCCAGGATCGGCCGGATCAGTCTAGATCAGATTGGAATCGAAACTGATACCTTGGATCTCCATATTCAGTCGGATCGGTCGAGATCGGCCAGGAACGGTCCGAATAAGCCAAGATCGGTCTAGATCGGATCAGAATCGGAATCGGAATCATTTTTTTACTTACCGATTTTGGATTGGTTTTGTTCTAGTAGATCGATCGGGATCGGTCCGATCCGATCCGATCCGAATCGGATCGGTACCCACCAGTCTCAATTCCGATTCTGATCCCACAATCCTTGCAACAGACAGACCCAACAAGACAAATTATGCCCAACAGGTTGGATCAGTTCGACCAGCCCTCTTCGGTCAGTCAATTAGATCCATTTGGACACATAAATGGCAATTATTCTTTTTGAAAGTGACAAAGTCACAATTCATTAATATAACAATAAAATGAGTACAAAAAAGATTAGAAAAAGGAAAGAACAGAAAGCACACCACTCAGCTACCCCCCCAAAGCTACCAAGCTAGTGGCAGATGTGGGACATAGCCCAAACAGCCCATACAGTCTGAAGGCTACAAACAGAATCTCTTCCGAGTCCATCACTTATCATAAAAAATTTTGGATTCGGCAAGGATCTAGAAAACCAATGGCAATCACCATAGTTGTTAACGTGACAAAGCGTTAAAAGGTGCCAAATCCGTTTAGGCATCACCTAGGTGGTCAAGACAATAGCATTAGATATATACATATATACAAATATAAATAATTAAATGTTTTATAAGATGGCCAGGGGTCAAATTTCTTTTAATATGAAAAAAAATAAATGGATGCAAGGAAGCAACAAAGCAAAACAGAAAAACCAAAAGAAAGGGACCCCTAAAACATGTACCAACATGGCAGAGAATAGGAGTGATTACAAAAGGAAAACGCGAAAGGCAAAGAATTTGTCCTTGAAGAAAGTATCATCCATCCCTTGCCTAAATGAGCTAGCAACCAATCCCTCACACAAAATGGCATAAGTTGAAGAATCGCCTTCAAAGACGAGTATCTACCCTTGTTTCTCAAAATGGTCATCACAGATATGTCTATTCCTCGAGCACCAAACCATAGCATAGTGGGAAGGATAAGCTTCCACACCACACCCTCCAAAGCCTAGGTTCAAACTTGGCCAATCCTACGTAAGTGACATAGCATTGACTGATTCAAAAAACTGAAGTCTTCTAGCTTTTGAAAAAAATGTTCCATAGAAAATTAATAATCCCACACTTGACAAAGAGATGATCCATTGTTTCCTCCTTCCACAGAAGGCACAGTAGATTGAAGTCACCAGAATGATCTTATAAACTTCTAGTGGGCAATATTTGCTTTCCTATCTACCACATAAAAGTCTTAATTTTTATGGGCACCGATTGCTTCCGCACATCATGATGCCAATAGACTTCAATCCCACCCTGGGTCAACTCGCACAATGCAAACTTCATAGTAAAATTGCAACTCTTACTAGGAAGCCAAGCAAGTCTAACTTCCTTGTTATCAATGCACCTGCAATCTTCAAGGAGTAACAATAGGTTAAATAGGTCTCTAATTTCATCCTCTTTAAGATTTCTTATAAAATATAAGACCAGTTTATTCTAACATCCCACATTGCAAAACACTAGCACTAGGATTGCTGTATAAAATGTAGTGTAAGAAACTTGTGAGCCAAAGAGGTATATCAGTCCACCGGACCTCCCAAAAAGAGGTTCTCCTACCATCCCCCAGTCCAACAGTAGAAGATGAATTGAAAAAATCCTAGTTGAGAATGATACATATCCATATGCTAGAGACTATGTTGCTGCCTCTAAAATCCTTAATCCATGAGTCATCCAAATTGATGCCATACTTGGAACAAACAACTCTATTCCATAAGGTATTCCCGTTAAAGTTCAATTTCCACGACCACTTAGTTAAAAGAGCTATGTTGATAGCTTCTAGTGGAATGAGACCCACACCCCTTCCTTGGTGGATATACACACATGATTCCACTTAACAAGATGAAAGACCCAAATATCTGACTGATAAGGAGGTCTCAAAAAAAATCTTGAGAGATCAAATCTCAGAAATGTCAATCAAAGTGCATGTTTGACTATAAAATATCATTTAATCTCTTCAAAAGAACAAGAAAACTCGTATTAAACATCAAAATAAGTTGATAGAGAATTAAAAATGAAATACATAGAGTAAACTATTGTTAACAGGAGACATATACAAGAGATTTTATATCATACATAAGCTACATCTTAAAGATTATGAAAAGGAGATTGATATGACATATTGGGTCAAATGTACATATACATATGTTATCTAAGGCACTCGCCTCAAGTGCCTAGGGGTTGAGGTGAAGCGAGGCGAAGCAAAAACGTCTCGCCTCAGCAGATCTCACCTTAACCAAGCCCGGACCCAGTGAGAGCTAGATCTGGTAACCTAAATCCTCTTTCCTTACCCTACAATCCCAAATGCTTAGTCTTCCACCCCAAGGCTCCGATATCTTGATGTATTGTAGGCCTTAGAAGTGAGTTTTTGTTTTTTTATGTTCTTCTCCAAAAGTTTCAATGTTATATATATGATTTTCTGAGGAGTTCTTCATTAAAAACAATCTCGTCTCGAGTGCCTCAGGTGCCCGCCTCAGGCGCTTAAGGCAAAGCAAGACCCCCCTCGTCTCAGGTGCCTCTCGCCTCTAACTACATAGACACAAACAGTCATGAAAATATTAAGTTATAACATTTTATTAGACAATAATCTCTAGATGAATCTTTGGATGGATTCCAAAATAAAATTGGCAACATATGAAACAAAGGTAACAAGGCCATCTAACTAAAATAATAATAGAAAATAGAATGAGAGAACATATATAATATAGGTAGTTTGTCCAATATGGAGATAAGAAGTTAGGGGTAGTAATAGACAAACAAAATTAAGGGACCAAAGGTACTAGAAAATCTCGAGAAATTTTTGGGAGATTGCATTCCATGACTAGAAGTTAATACTATATATATTAATGTATACATACAAACATATGTGCATAAATATAATTATATTTATATATTATAATTAAACATTTATGTTTATGTGTGTAAATGAAAATACGATTTTATTTTTGTAATCATATGTATTGGTAAATATTTTTATGGAAAAAGGATAATCTCAAGTGAGAAAGAACAAGAAAAAAAGGAGTTAAAAAAGAATCTTATAAGTTTCAATTATACAACATATATTTAAAATCACAATTCTTGACCATATGTAATAGAATAAGTGATAGTGAAATAAGTATACACCATCATTAAATGGGCACCCACAAATGGGTATCAGGGGACAAAGACACCAAAAGAAGAAATCTTTTAGTCATGAATGAGACCTGGGGCACCTAGCCAAATGCCTTGGGCTCCTAGGTAGGCACCTTTTGGGCCAACTGAAAGGTGCCCTAGCAAGGCGCCCCATGAAAAGTGTCTTGCCACCTAGGCACCTAGGTGGGTGCCTTGACAACTATGGCAATCACTTCTTCAGTTCTTTGTCCTGCACCAATCAAATTTCATATCATGGCTAATAAGGTATATAGTTATAGAAGATGAATTTTCAAGGCTGACATTGTTTGATCATCGTATATCCATCGTGCCCGATATAATAATTATAGCTAGATCAAAGCAATCACATAGCTGGATACCAACCATAAATGCTGACATTGGACATATTTTAAGAATTTCCTGAAAATCCTACAAAAAACAACAGTAATATATATAGGTCCTTTTGTCCGTATGCACAGGAAGAGTTCCAAAAGTTACACAAAACGAAGAGGGTGCAAGAACAAATTGAAGACATGTGGATTCAGTGGAGCACTTTACCTTCAAGGGTATTGGATGGAAGAAGTGATATAATGTTAGATGGGCACAAGCTCATGTCATTACAGATCTGACGAAGCCGTAAAATGAGATGAAGAACTGTAGAGTAGTTGCGCAGGACATTGTCCTGATCCATGAACTCCCTTATGGTGGTCCTTGCTTCCGATTCTAGCAGATCATATTGTTCTCGTTCATCTGCAGACAGCTCAATGAAGCAAGTTTCTATACTTTTTGGCGGCAACCCCACGAGTCCCTTAGTCCTTCTTAGGGAAATAACTCCCATCAATGCCTACAACAGAACATATTCATGTATGTTTACAGATCAAAAGAAGATGGTGTACGCAGAGATTGAATTCACGAGGAAAGAATTGCACTCTCAAAGTATCACCTGCAGACGAAAAAGCCCCCTCTCGCTCCCCTGATCCAGTGGCCGCTGCACAAGCCTTTGCCAGTAGCTTTTAACTGAGAACGGCTGGAACCTCAGAAACGCCATGAGAGAGAACAAGTCGAACGAGTTATTCTGGATAGGGGTCCCCGTAACTGCCCACCTTCTCTCACCTTTCAAAGCAATAACAGCTTTAGTCTGCTGAGCTGCAAAGTTCTTGATGACATGGGCTTCATCCAGAATAATCCTGAACCATTCAATCTTGTCCATGGGAGACTCTGATGAGCCAAATTCCGCGGACAGGATCGTATACGTCGTCAATACAATATCATACCTCATCAGCTCATCTATATCTTTGGTTCTTTCGCCATAATACATATAAACCTTCAAACTGCCGGGCCGCGTGTGCTCCTCCAACTGAGTAATCCAAGAGGTGAAGACAGATGGTGGGCATACAACCAATGTTGTTCTCGAACGCGAATTTGGCGCATATAGAACAGCAGTCTGCTCGTCAATCTTGCGTTTCTTGCGAGCGGCCGCAAGTTTCCTGTTTAGTTTAGACCTCTTTCCAGTGGAAACAGCAAGGAGGGTACGGGCATCATTTTCCTCTTCCCGAACACCTTCTCTTCTGGTATGAGCGACGAGAGAAAGCATAGTGAGTGTCTTGCCCAGGCCCATGTCATCCGCAAAGATTCCGCCTTTGAGGGGCTCCGGTCTTTCATCCGTCATGTGGTTGGTCAGCACATTAACATATCCTCCGTCTCTCTCCTCCCAGAACGGCGGCAGCTCCATGGAGGTCTCCCTGTGCACAACCCAACCCAACCCTAACTTCTGGTGAGGCAACAGCTGCGACGTGACAACGTCACTAGGAGGCTCCATCGGCTCCAATGTATCGTGAGTGCCACTGCCATCGCCGCCAACCCGCGCGAAAACCTGGTCGAGGAACCCCTCTTCACCGGACCCCTTCGGCTTCTTCTCCAGGACGAAGGCGGCCTCGGACAAGCCGAACGCGGGATCTCGGTCGCCAATGAGCTCGAGACCACCCCGTGAGAGGGCGGCGTAGACGGCGGGAGCAGCCGCGGGGCGGGCAAATAGGTGAACCTGGCATGGGAGCCGAAAGGGGGAGGGGTTACGAGGGGGCTTGGGGACGATGGCCTCGGCAAGGGCGAGATGGGCGTCGAGCAGGGGGGCGAGGACGGCCACCGCGGAGCGCTCAAGGTGCCCGACCTGCTGGGAGCGGGTGTTGAGGACCTTGATGGCGTTGGGGTCGTAAGGATTGAGGGGCTCGCGGACAAGGGCAACCATCTCGCGCCCATTGATGCGGCCGGTATAGTAGCGGAGCCCGACGATGTTGACGAGGACGAAGCCCAACAGGTGGGGCTCCGATAAAAGATGGCCGTCGTCCGAGGAAGAGGTGGATGGCTGGGGCGACGGAGAGGTCTCGTAATCGTAGCCCTCGTACTCGATGATGAGATCTGGCTCGACGAGGCCCATGGTAGCGGCGGCGGCGGTGGCCGGCAGCTGATCTCGGGAATGCCCGGAGATTCAGTGGAGATGGGGAGAAAGAAGACGGGAAGACGGAGCGAACGCTCGACAATTTGAAAACGGTCGGTTCAGAGTTGGGGGTGGTTCGGGAGACTGGTGCTGCGCCGCTGTTGTCTCGCGCCACGCATGATCGTCCTCTCGAAAAAGGTAATTGCGTACATACTTCCACGGAAGTATCGAGAAAATATTTGTCTTCGATAAATGATTTTTTTCCTATGCTACGACTACATATTTGATTTGACTTGTTTGTGCGTACCGCAAGTGAACTCTGATTTATTGTTTTGCGAAATATCAAATATCATGCTTCGCAAACTACTTAAATAAGTGATTGAATAATATATTATGTTGCTTTCAATGTTAGATAGGGTATGTCCGTTACTATCTATTGATATCAAAGTTTATTGATTTCAAAAATGTAACCGTTTTAATCCCACGGCCTCGGACGGTGTACAGTCCATATCCGTCCGAGGCCGTCGGCGGAGAAAAGTTTAAATTAACACACTTTAAAAATATTTTTAAAGATAACTTTGAAAATATTTTATTTTTAAAATCAATAAAGTAAAAAATTTAAAATTTAATGTAAAAAATAAAGACGAGATAAGTGAACTTGTAAAATGAAGTCCTGCAAATCTCATGGGTGTTTGATTGCAAGTAGGGGTGCAAACGAACCAATACACTCGACAAGTAGCTCGAAGCTCGGCTCGATAAAAACTCGACTCGGCTCGTTTATTATGTTAAATGAACAAGCTTGAACAAAAAATAAAGCTCGACTCATTAAACGAGCCAAGCTTGAACATACTCCTGCTCGGCTCGATAAACTCGCGAACAACTCGATTAAATATTATATTATATATTTTATTTTTAAAAATTAAATTTTAAGTATTAATATTTATATATTGTTACTTAAATATATTAAATAATTCAAAAATTGAGTTTAAACTTAGATTGAGTTTCATAAATGAGTTAAATCTTAAGTTTCACAGATGACTTTTCATTGATTTTGGGTTTATAAAGGAGTTTGTATATAGCTTAAGTTTGAATATGAATTGAATTTTAGTCTAACTACTACTCGAGTTCAAACTCGACTCGGCTCGATTAATAAACGAACCAAGCTTGAACAAGGGTTCCACATACTCGCTAAAACTTGAGCTCGAGCTCGAGCTCGTGTAAAATAAACGAGCCGAGCTTGAACACCATACTACTCGGCTCGGCTCGGCTCGTTTGCACCCCTAATTGCAAGTAAGAGTTTTTATTATAATTTTATATTTTTGTATCGAAACTCGTTAAGAATGATTTTTTGACTATCATTATAAATTTATGTTTTTAAGAAATGTCTTTATAAGACAAAAAATGTGGCCCTCTTGTTTTTATTTAGTGATCTCTATCCTCTTTTTAGTTTTACATGACTCTCACCTTTTTTTTCGTCATCCCTTATCTCCGAACATGATAATTTCATGTCATTAGTTGTTTACACTTTATTTTAATACAACTTTTAATCAAAAAATATATAAAACTTTGTTTCTCAACCAAACACCCCATTATATCGCATAAATAGGTAAATGTCAAAAACATACATAATTCTGGTCATATATAAATTTTCAAGATCGAACTAAATCGATTTAAAAACTTAAAATATAAACAAGAGAAAACTAAAGATTAATATTTATTCAGTTTAGTTTGATTTCACACTAAAAATTAAATAAATAATCAACATTTGTATGCATATTATACCATTTCTAGTCAAACATAACTAAGATAACTATTTTTATCAAAAAATGTGCATATTATTATTGATAATATAATGATTTTTTTATTATATTTTAAGTAGATTGGTTTAATTTTAGAAAATTTAAACCAGATTATATACATTTTTGAGATAACCTCACCGAAGAGATAACTACATGACTGTTTATGGTTTGATTTAGTTTGTTTTTAACAAAAATTTATTGATCTAAATTAAATCAAACTACTTCCAAAATCAGATCAGTTTAGTTTAGATATATAAATATTTTTATCGTATTTAAATCAAAATAAATACTTAATCTTATTTAGATTATTCGGTTTAACATTTTAGTTTGGTCGACAGATGATTTAGTTTGATTTGATTTTCGATTTAGTTTGATTTTTCGAATTGAACCAAACGATAAAATCAAAAGTTCATCTTCACTCTCGAACGTTTTTAGAAAAAATAGTTTTCGAGGTAGGCTAGTTTGTACTTTTTACCGCCGTCAACTTCAGCTTGACGGCGGCGGAGAGGTTAATGGGATATTTGGTTACGTGATAATGAAAAATTTTATTTTAATTTTTAAAAATGATAAGAGAACTGGTTAAAAGAGATGTTTGACAATCATGATAATTTTATATTTTGAAAATAATTTTCTTCTTGAACAAAAAAAAAGTCTCACCTCTTTTTCTTTTTCTTGTGGTCCCTCACTTTGTTTGATCATGTATGATAGTTACTCTTTTTTGTCATCATTTCCCTTCAAACATGATAATTTTATGTCATAAATTGATTCATTTTTTTATTTTAATACAATTTTTATCATGAAAATGTAAAAAAAATTTATCATGCAATCAAACACCCCCTAAGCTGCAGTCGGGCCGGGAAGAAGAAGCCAGCCGTGCAGCGACCTCCGCGGCGCCACCTTCCTCTGCGATCTATCTCCGCCGCAGGCTGCCGTTGACTACTCTCATTTACTCCATCTCGTCATCTACGTTACCGCGAAGACACCCCGCCGGACTAGAGCGCGGATCACCTCAGTCCTGGGGTGGAGGGAGAAGCCTTAGTCCCCAATCAAAGGCGGCCACATACCCCCGTCACTTAAGTGACGGTTCAAGTTATGTTACTAAATCGGTTCAATGAACCGTTACCGAAAATGGCTGAACCGTTATCGAGCCCTTTGTAAATCACTACCCGTCGGTAGTGAGTTACAAAGGGCTCGGTAGCAGTTCAGCTCTTTTCGGTAGCGGTTCAAGACTTTTAAGTTATGTTATTGAACCAGTTCGGTGAACCGCTACCGAAAAGGGCTGAACCGCTACCAAATTCTTTGTAAATCACTACCGCGCGGGTAGTGATTTACAAAGAGTTCGGTAGCGGTTCAGCCCTTTTCGGTAGCGGTTCACCGAACCAGTTCAGTAACATAACTTGAACCGCCACTTGAGTGACAGGGGTACGTGGTCGCCTCTGATTGGGGACTGAAGCTTCTCCCTCCACCCCGGGACTGAGGTGATCCGCTCTCGCCGGACTGGCGCCCCCATCACCGGCCGCCGGGAAGAAGGTCTATTCAGTTGAAATGATCGAGGTAAGAGACACCCGAATCCCGACTCTCACAGAGGGAAGGAGATGGAGCAGCAAAGGGGGCGCCCTCTGTTCTTCGGCGGTGTCTTCCTCGTCCTCCTCTTCTCCCCCGCCGCCGCCGACGAGGGCTACCAGAACTACACGGTGGGCGACGACCTGGGGTGGTACGACGGCCTCATGAAGCCGGAGGTCGACTACCAGAAGTGGGCCCTCGGCAAGAACTTCAGCCTCGGAGATTATCTCAGTAAGGAGCGCCCTCTCTTTTCCCCCGTCTCTCCGTTCATCTCCGATCTCCGGTTGGGATTTTTACGAGTTCGTAGTTTGAGCGAAGAGCAGGGAGGTATGATCTTAGCACCGGGATTAGCTTGCTTTTTCTGCTCTGCTCCTCCTCGGGCCGTTGCGAAATTCGGAGAAGAACAGAGAGACCGCGTGTTCTTGTTCTTGGCAGCTTCGAACTGTTTCGATGATCGATGATATCCCCTTTGGTTGATTTAACCTATTCGCGGATGAATCGTCGATCTCTGCCGGTTTTATCTCTTCGCAAACGAGAATATTTTACGTCTCTTTGATAATATTATTAAGTATCTCCATCATTCTCGATTTTAAAATTGATATCGATAAAAATTATTAGAAATATTTAATTAATTATATTAATTTTAAAATTTATAATACAAACAAAATATATTAAGTAAAAATGTTAATTTATAATATTTTTGATATTGATACTCTAATATTTGAAAATATTAATATTGATATTGATATAGTACCAAAAATGAAACTCTAGACATTAACTTCTTCGGATTAACTAATCATATACTGGTGGGTTCAATCTTTATATCTATCTATCTATCCAATAAAATAATGTAAGAAAAAGGCAAAATTCTTAGCTTAAGCTAGGAGTGAAAGAAGATTTTCCAAACCGAATTAAACCGGACCAACTCGTTTGACCTGAATTAGTTGAAACATTATTATATCACTGATAAGAGTATTCATATTGTTTCGTAATAAAATGATATTATTTTAATTATTTATAACTTGAAAATCGGTATGTATATAATTTTAATTACCTTGACTATTTATTTATTTTACGAGGAAGGCATGTGATTCTTGTCTTCCCCCGTACAGTTACAAGTGGCCGGTTTGAGGGCCGCCACGACCACATGATACCTGCCGCGTTGCTTGCTGCTAACCGGTTGCAGTCACGTGGCGCCCACGTGCATGCTCCACTCGTGGTTGTGTGTAGATGAGGTTATGTGATATTAAATATTTTAATTATTAAAATAGCACACCCTTAGATCTATGGATTTACATGCATTTGTATAGAATGTGAACTTCTCGCCAGGGACATAGGATTTTTTATATAAATCAAACTATCATATTATTACTTTATCAAGGAACTAGATCCACCAAGCGACAAAAAGAAGGGGATTTCAAGGTGGCTATGCTTTGGTATGTCAATGGGTTGGATGCAGGGTCGAACACTAATATTATTCGTATCCTATAAAAAAATTGTGTATCTACTTGTTGTTCGTTGACTATCGGTGTGTATCCGCAAATATTTCGTCACACACTCTTGTTTATTACTTCTCTAAGAAATAGTTGTGCTACGAAAGAAGAATAAGTATTTCGAAGTAGATTTTCTGTCATCTTTATTTTCTTTGAAATTCGCATTAGAGTAAATAAGTACATTAAAACTAACTTGTGCCACACTATACCCTTTCAAGTATTTTTATAATCCTCTTAATAACTTCTTAATGTACTAGATCAGGATTAGTTTGTTACCTACTAATTAACAAAGTTCAAGTATAAATTAAGAAAAATATTTAAGATATGTATTCAAGAAATTCAAAATGTATAAGTACAATCTAGCACCTACACTGTTAGTGTATGAAAACTGATCGAAAAAGTTAGCTAAAAGTGCTGTATGCTAAGGCAATTGAAAACCTAATATATGCAATGATGAGTATAAGATCAGACATAACATATATATCATGCATATATAATGATAATATAATCACTATGCTCTTACACTTCATGATATATACACAGTTATCTAATTGATTTAAAATAAAATTGAGTTAAATAGTTACAACATAAAATTTGAGATGTCATTATCTAAAATAATATTTCAAATCATAATTTGACCTTTTTAATTTACACATTTTTTCTCTTGACTTTCCTCTTGAAACCCTCCAGATTGTAGCATATAAAACATACTCCTACAACTATTAAAGAATGCAATCTTGGCATCAATCTAGTGTAACTCTAGATAAAGATAGACTATAATAGTCAAGACAATTCTTATAGGTGCAAAATTTGCAATCAAATTTATTATGGATGCTAAATTGCTAATCACTGATTTTTTTTATTATGGACGTATTTTTTACTCAGTTTCAAGTCCAGGTCCCATAGTTTCACCTTGCAGATGATAATGAAAAATTCTGTTTTTCGTCCTACCAGTCTTCAACACGGACAGGAACCACTCCGTGACACAGACCTTCAACTTCACCACGTACAGTCGGTGCAACTACGACGACGACGACGACACGATAGAGTGGTCGGCCGTCGACGGCAGCGAGCCCACCGTAGACGACGAGGCAGTCTCCGTGGCCGTTCCGCTGCTGACGGAGGGCATCAACTACTTCTTCTCCGGCGACTACGACGGCGAGCAGTGCAAGCACGGGCAGCGCTTCGCGATCGCCGTCGCCCACGGCCGGGGCCTCCCGGAGAGCCTCCGGGCTCCGGCGCCGGAAGCGCCGGCCCCGACGAGCCCCGACGGCATGCCGGCCAACCATGTGCCCGCCAATTTTGACAGCCCGACGGAAGAGCAGGCGGGCGCCGTCCAGGAGTCGCGCGGAGAACGGCGGCGCTCGGCGGCGGGGTCCGGGCTGCTGCCGCCGCCGGCGGTTCTGGCCGTGTGGGTTTTCGGTACGTGCCGTGTGCTGTTTTAAAGAGGGTGGGATTTGCTACTCTTGATGTTTACGAGGGTGTATTTGTAAATATATCTTTTTTTTATTTTTTATTTGTTCTTATTTATTTGGGCTTTTGGGCAGGCTGATCCGTCATTTATATAACAATATTAATAATTCTCTTGTTAGGATGGTAGAACAAGGTTCAGTTTTATTTCTGTCGTTTTCAGATTACGTTTTTGTTTACGCATATATCAATGGCTAGACTTTTACTACATGACAGAGAAATGTATGTTATTTTTTTTAAAATTTTGCACCCTAGACGCATGAAAAATATTTATTTTTTATGTTGTTTCTATACCTTCTCTCGAAGGATGTTTGTTTGCACGATAAATTTTTATGAAAAAATTTTTATATTAAAATAAAATATAAATTAGTCATTGATATAAAATTATGACGTTCGAAAATATATGATAACAAAAAAAATGTAAATATCATATGTGAGCAAACAAGGTAGGTGAGGCTGGAGAAATCATAAGAAGAAAAAAAGAGAGAGACACGACTCTCTCTTTTGTCTAAGAAATTATTTTTAAAATATACATTTGTAATAAGTGTCAAACACTTCTTAAGTTTTTTTTACAAAATATAAAATTGTTTCAAAAATCTAATATATCGTGCAACCAGATATTTTATTAATGTTTTTTAATAAAATAAATACAATATTGTTTTTATTTCTAGGGAGATGAACAAAATAAAATTATCATTTTTTAAATTAATAAAAACGTGACCAAACACACTTATCCGTCTCTTTCCTTTTTTTTATTTCCAACTTAAAAACAGTTACAAAAATTCTATCCAAACACCCGCCGCTCGATGGGCGCATCGTCAGCAGGTCCCATTTTCATCTTTCAAGTTTGAAAGGAGGGAGAGTCTGGTGTTAGATCTCTTCTGTCTGCGGGAAGCGGCCATGGATGAGCGCGAATTCAGACGCGTCCTTAATCTCTTTCCAGTCGTGCGATCCCGGAACTACTGCGTAATATGCTCCCCTTACCTTTTTCTCGGTTTATCTCAATTCCCGGACATTCATCTCCTGTAAATGATGGTTGCCCTAGACTCCTTTTTTTTTTCTTTGTTTGATATGTCACTTCGGGATCTCCGGTCTCCGGGTTCTTGAGAAATTTCTTTCCACGAATAATGTGTGGCTAGCTCTTTCCTTTGGACGATAAATGACGCTTGCCTGTCGTGTCCTGCTGTTTCCGCAGCAGCGGGGGCAAACAATATTCCGATATTCTCGTCCGGCTCCGATCAAAATGAACGGATTCAAAACATATTTTTGTATCCTACAAACTATCTGAATTGCAATTATTGGAATCAGAATAGGTAATAATCAATTCCGTATCTGTTTATCTGATTTTCGATAAAAAATCAATAGAAATTAATATCATAATAAATATAAAACTATTATTTAATTATTGAATTTTTACTATTCCGATAACAGAATTGAAAACAGTGCAAAATCAGAGTATTGTGGTTCCAATTTAATTGGAATCATTTAACGTTTATCGGAATCAGAAATAAGTAACACTGCTGCCGAATCTGACATGTTTGATGCCCTAGTTTCTGTTCACATCTCATCGAGTTTCTTTTCCTCAATTGGTTTGACAATGTATAGGCAGCCAGTAGATTTCAGTATTATGGAACAGTGGAAGCCTGGGAGGAGTGATGAATTAGCTTATCGTCCTGTACATAGTATATATTTTCCCTCTTCGTTGTAAGTCTTCTAGTGTATTTAATGATGGGCCAAATGGGGAAACAAAGATGAGAGAGCCCCCGGTATGCTGTCGTTGGAGTGAATTGAAGTCTTGTACTTTTGGCATGTTTTTGGAATCTCATCTTCAAATGTTGGGCTTTAGTTATAGCAAGAAAACTTCTTAGTGAATTTATGACCAGTTAATCTAATTGCATAGATCGTTATGGTTTTCAATGACCAAGTCAGCTAATTGATTCAACCAAGGAAGGTTAGGTTGGGAGTCGGTCCGGGGTCGGTTGGCCCCAAATCCGACCCAGTCGGACTAGGTTGTGACTTGGGTCGAACGGGGTCAGATTTATTTATTTTTTTAAAAAATATTAAAAATATAAAAATTACATGAAAAATAAGAAAAGATAGGAATTTTTTTATACTATATATATTTACATATACGTAAAAATATATATGAATAAATATATTTATATTTTTATGTTATAATTGAATATGAGTGTTTTATTTGTGAATACAAGTAAATATGATTGTTTGATCTTTTGATATATTATTATATGGAGTGTTACAGTTTATCACCTTAATGGTGTCAATTCCATCATATCCATATCTCACTGAGTTATAGCTCTTGTTCCATATGTAAAGATCAACTAAACTGATACAACAACCACATTCATTATTTTGGCCTTCCCAAAGTCTCTCATCTTGAGACTACTCCATAATTAACTATGATTAAGTTTGGAGTTGTTTTTAACTCAGCTCTCGAAAGATGGCTAGTTGGAGTTGTTGATTGATCATTGGTTTAATCTCCTAAGGGGTAAGGCTTTAGTATTAACTTATTTTTATGGCAGTATTACCTGGCTTGGATTGTATTCCATTGATAAATTATGCTTCTTGTCTCATCTTTTTTTCTCTCTTTCAAATCATAAAGTAGATTATGCCTCTCCAATTAAATTAGTTGAATGGCGAAATTGGATGTCGTAATCCATATGTCAGGGAATGTTATGTAACTCAGGCTTTGTTAGGTTATGAATGATACTATGTATGGTGTTGAGAAGATATCAAATTATTCATCTTTGTCTAATAGTTGTTTTTGACAAAATGAACCACTGGTATTTTGTTATCAGATATAAGGCTGACTATTTGCATAGTCACCTGTCTAGAATGCTAACATATATATATATATATATTAGTATTTTTGCTTCTTGTTCTTTTTCATCATGGCCGATTGCTTGGTAAAAGATATATCTGGATTAATCCTATGATCTACATTCATAAATTTTATTAACTTTTTTTACATGATTAGGCTTATGAGATTTATTGCCTGTTATCTTTTCTTGTCCATTCAACAAAGATATGGCATATATGGGGATTTAGTTCCTTGATTCTTTCTTGAAGTTGCCAACTGTTAACTTTTTTAGTAAAACCTTATTGTGAAATCCTATTGAGTAAACATTAGTTAGCTTCTATGTAGGGTTTGACACTGTCAAGAAAAGTTATCTGTTTGGAAACTGCAATATAAATTTGTAGAAACCTGTAATCATTTTACTAGATATATTGAGAATTAATGTTGTCCTTGATGCTGGGGGTCAAGGAGATGTCAAAGCATATGCTTTCTGTTTCTTATTGGTTATGATGGAAAAATGCTTCTTCATCACTATCCTGAACTCCAAACACTTCAGTTCAAGAACATCTTGTCGATAAATCACTCCTAAACAACATTTGATCTGTTAAAAATCTTCAAAATTATTGAAGCATATCTGACTAATATTGGAATTGGAATCTTTGTTTTTATCTTTGGCAACTCTAGAATGTGCTAGTGAATGATATAATCTTTACTTCTTATCCTGTTTTCTTTTTTCCAAATGAATCTCAGGGTGACTCAGATCTTCAAGATAAATCAACGTCACATACAACAGAAGTTGAGGTGCCACACAGAGCATGCACAGAATATATTTTTACAAATTGCCCTCACATAACTATGAATTTGCATATTGCATTATTCTAATGACAGTTTTATAATAGTCAGACAAGTGGCAGAATGCATGGGCTGAAGCAGATCAGGCAGAAAGTAATGATGAAGGTAATGGTTTTTATTTGATTTGATTGTGATAGCCTCAAAAAAAGAAGGGAAGTCATGCTATGCAATCCTCAATAATCCTTAACAACTCTAACCTCTTGAGCTACAATTGACTTGTCTGGTTGCTCACTGTTTAAGCATAATTTACTGGCTAATAAGACAAAAAATGGTGTACTTTTCGTCCATATCATACAGATCCACCACTTTGAGGCGAAAGCAAGAAGCTTATTTCTTGACGACTCTATATTTTATCTTTACCTTTTTTATGTCCATACACAGGCAGCCATTACATTTTACAGTTTATAGCCGAGGTTCCAACTTCTGTTGTGTTTAAGGAGAAAAGAGTAAGTGTCTGCCAATTTGTAAGGCTGAAAATGACAATGAAAGTTTCGGATTTTTTTGAATGTTTGGTAAAGTCTCTGGGTGAAGCTCTGAACCTCTTAACTCTGAAAATGCCCTTAAATTTTTAAGAGGACAATTCCGTTTTTTTTTCTTTTCAGATACACAATAGTGAGACTTGCTGCCGTGTGTATCATTTCGGAGGAGGTGCTGGAGAATGCCCACCTGTTCTGGTTCTTCTCCTCTTCCCCCCTCTCCTCTTCATCTATTTGGCAATCATGTACAACAGGCCCCTTTGCTTCCATTTTGGGATGAAGATTTGAGTGTTGGAAGGAGGGGAGAGTGATGGAAAGTTTGAGTTTCAATTTCATCTTGATTTGTATGTGAAACTCGGCGGGTTTGTATATGCATCTTGATTTGCTCATCAATGACTCACTCTCGCTCAGCATTCATCTCCACTATCTTCATCCATGCTATGGCGAGGAGAGAGAAAAACTTAGCTGCCAGCTACAGACAGTGGAGATGAGTGAGCCATAGGCAAGCAAATCAAGATGAATATACAAATCTGATGAGTTTCACATGCAGAACAGATCCCTTCCCTTTCATCTCTGGCGTCATCTGTTTTGGCTTCAACTTGCTGGGAAAACAAACTACACAAAGGTAGCACACATCTCTCTCGCCTCCTTCTCGGGGGGGGGGGCACCAAAGCCCTATTCTTTAATCATACAAATCAGATTATATGATTTTACAGGATTAATGTAATAATTCTGGAGGATTTTATCACCTTGAATTATACATTCTGGATGTTATAGTTATTTTGGATTATTTAAATAAGATTGTTTCATTCTACGTGGGCAACAATGAATATTCAGGTTTGGATGTTATACCATGATTATACGTTATGATTATCTTGAATAATTTAAATCACATTGTGGTTAAGATGTTGATTTAGATATATTAATAAACTAACATATTATAATGTCTAAATAGAAATCAGAGCTCTTATTTTTTTAAATAATCTGCTGTTTTGTCAGCTATTTCGTCTTTCATGTTTTTGGTTTGATATTATTCCTCCATCTTATCATGTAACTTCAATAATTTCAGATTTCGATTTATAGAAGTCATTATAAAGTTCCCCTTAGGGTGCCTTTGTCAACCCTGCGGCTTTATTTCTTGAATTTTTAAACTTATCTTCGACTTGTAATGTTATTCTACAAAATTGGTAAGGGCTGTTTTTCTGGAATGCTGATTCAGGCCCTTACTCACATGAATGGTTTTTCTTTAGCTTATAAAAGGATCACAAAGATCAAATTAAGTTCCAGAAGCCACTAATCTGCAAGCTAACCTACAATTGGATATAGGCTTAGTAATTCAACAGTGTGACGCCAAGATGGCTCTCCTAGCCCACTGTCAACTGACAGTGGACAGCTCTCTACTCCATTGTAGTGTGGTGTGTTTTCTTGCTTTTTTTGTGAAAGTGGCAAACAGCAATTCATTAATTCAAAAAGGAAACAAAGATAAAACAAAGAAATATACAATTAATGAGAAGTGAAGGAGAAGGGAATATGGATGGGGATAAAGGAGGGGTATGACCGACTACCAAGGTTTTAGAGGTCACAGGATCAAAACATGAAAATTAATAAGACATTTCTAGGAGAAAATTTTCTCCCTGAAAGGTCTCATATCTGGATAGGAGCTAGAGCTTGCGAATACCCGACCTTTCACAAAAGGGCCATCCAAAAAAGAATTGAAGTAGGATTTTCAAATCAGTCCTCAAATTTTTTTTTATTGAGGGATTTTCAAATCACCTAGATCATTATAGGAAGTGTATAAGATCATAATATCCAGCCGTCATTCCGTGGGTTTGACTTGTTTCAACTACATGAGAACATTGTCACGTCCCTGACTCCCTAGGGTTGTGCCAATAATTTTTCCCGATCTTGAATGATATACTCCACAGATATGAATGATGCTGCAATGTAAGAAATAGGTGATCCAAGTTTTCTTCTATAATTTTGCAGAAAACACAATTTAGATTGTAATGTAAAGACTTTGTGTGGATGTGATTTGGTGGTAATCTACCTATACAATCTTTCATAAGAACAGTTTAATTTTGATAGGCAACTGCAGAACCCATACTGCTCTACACCAATGCAGTTTGGTCCCTGCCATGCTCAACTTGAAACTTGCTGATTTGACAGAGAAAGAAAAGTTCTTACCTGGGGCCCAAAACAATTTATTCTCTTATAAATAAATACAATTGTATTCTTTGAGAGAGTCCCTCAGATGCAACAGATCAGAAAGTTAGTCATCATTTAAATTTCTTCAGAAAAAAAGACCAATTGTCAATTCCTTGAGGTGTGCTCCATAGTTGTCAAGGCGGACGCCTAGGCGCCGCCTAGGTGCCAAGACGCCTTTGGTTGGGTGCCTTGCCAGGGTGCCTTTTGGGGAAGCCCAAAAAGGCGCCCAAGGTGCCCGCCTAGGCGCCCAAGGCATCCAAGTTGCCCGCTGGGCGCCCAAACAAGGCGCCCTAGGTATTTTTATATGATTAAAAAAATAATTTTGGGAGATTTTCCCCCCTTGATACCTCCCACAAGGAACATCTATTTAATGATAGTTTGAAGTTTGAACATATTAATATATTTTACTATGACTTATGCTATGATACATATTTAAGATTTATGATTATAAACATATATATTATATTTAAAATTTATAAAATTCTCTTTTAGCTCTCTCTTCCCCCGCCTCTCTCTCTCTGTCTCACACTTAATTTATCAAGATTAACTCCTTGTCCAAAAATAAACACCCACACTTTCAAATTACATATATATAATCACATTTATATGTATGTACACATAACCATATACATTCAATTATAACTTATAAATATAATTATATTTTTGTATATATGTTTGTATGTTTGCATAAATACATATAGTATTAATATATAATTATATATGATTGTATATATTCATATACATATATATGTATATACATATATATACACTTCTAATAATACTGCCTTGACTGTCTAGGCGATGCTTAAGCGGCCGTCTTGTCGCTTAAGCGGAATTGGTACCCTTCAACACCTTGGGCGCCTTGTCACCTTGACAACTATGGTGTGCTCTCTTGCTGTTAAAAGATAGTGGAAGTGGTAGCAACTCTTGTCTGTTATATTGTCAATGACTTCTCGGAGGTATTAAATTTAGGGTACCTGCTATGCCCCATCTTTTGCTAGATTGTTTGTAAAGAGTGGATATCCTTATACAACCTCGTCTTGTTATGTTGTGCAATGTGCATGCACAAGAACCCACAGTTAAACATATCATTGATATTGTTGAAGATCACACCACATTCTCCAGTTTGCTACATCTTTAAGTGCAGAAATATTTCACTGGACCATCATGGCACTTGGGGTTCCCATTGCTAAAGAAGTTGCTCCCTTCTCAAAGTGCTTGTGTTGTGACGATGTGATGGCTTAAATCTAGAAGACATAGTTTATGCTGAGTTGTTGTCATTCAGTTTGTTTTGTGGACCTTTGCAAAGTGGTAATTGATATGTCCTTTTGTATTTTAGCAGATCCGTTTTGGCAAAAGCTGAAGGTAGCAGTGCAGATGAAGGTGAGATGCATGTCCTTAGTCTTGCTCAAGTGGTTTCTGCAGTTGCGTGCGATTTCACTTTTTGAAGCCATATTTAGTCTCACTTTGGTTCTCTTGTTTTCACTGCCCCCTGTGCTCATGTGCCGGTAATTGAATGAAATTATATGAATTCGAGAGCTAAAGGGTTGTTGTAACTATTACATATTTCATTCATATGTTGTGCAAAATTTTTCATAGGTTATGTTGGTAACCAAATTCAGTTTGGTGATGAGAGGTCGATTAATCTAGGTATTTTCTATGTTCAATTCAGTTAGGAAAAAATGCATTTTTTTGTATTCTCAGAATGAGTATTTTGTGGTGTTTTACAGTTGAAGAAATGTTTTGTATTTCACGTACACTTTTTGGTTCTCTGGAGAACACGAGGAATCCGTCCATTTGTTTTTACTGCCCCTTTTTTGTTATTTAATAGTGAGCCAAGCATGTACTTGCAACTTGTTCACCTTCTGGTTATGAAAAATGCTGAGGTAGTCTGATGTTTAGAATGTTCATCTGTTAGAACTAGATTGGCGATCATCGAAGATTTTCTCTGAGCAAGCTTTAGTCTGTAACTTTTTGTGGCTGCAAACTTCCAACATTCGGCCCCACTTTTAGCAGCTTTTCAGATGCTGTTTGCATAACGTAGAATTTTCCATCTGTAGTGATGAATAAATTGAAGTTCTCGTTTGTCTCAGGTGGGCCCAGCAGAGGCCGAAAGATTTTGCAAAGCATTCCAGAGAGTTCACAAGAAACTTGTATGCTCTTTTTCAGCTGTTCTCTTCATGCATTACCCGCCAAGGCTTGATGGGGTTTTCTCATTCACGTAGCTTTTTGTTGTGGTTGATCGAAATTTTCAGATTTCCGAAGAACCAAATGCCGATGTTATTAGGAGATTTCTGGACGCGGCAGGGAGCAGGAAATGTTGTTAGACCGCAATGCTTGCATTGGTTTGTACACATTTGCGCACCGAAACTGCTCATATGTATCTGTATAAACCCAGATTACGTGGTCGTTACCTGGAGTGCCCCGTTCCTCCTTTTGTCGGATCGTATCCCTGTCTTTCTAACTTGATGAATCTACAAGTGTTCGTCATGTTTTCCGTTTTTTGGCGGAGGATTCATGGAATTCTCTGTTGGCAAAATGATACATCGGCTTCCCTGTGTGGAAAAAAAATAAAAAAACCTGGATGCTAGCTGTTTGGGGGTCACTGTTTGTCGGTGGCCCAATCCTCATCTTTTCCTACTGCTTGAGAAAGCAGATGGCGCTTCTCGATTCCCTGCATTTACGCTTTCAGATTTCGTCTCCATCCGTTTTTTTTTTCCTTGCATTTCCGTGAACTGTTCTTCTTAGGGTGCATTTGCTATGGAGTTGTAGAGAGGTTTTAATCATTCGAAATTCCGAACAGGTCAATAGGTGATCGAGTGCATCAGAAAATTCAAGGTTGTTTCTCGCGCATTTGTGTTGGAAAAAGAACACGGTGAGAAATTTACTTTACATACGAGAACGAAATCTCAAATGCAATTTCAAAGTATATTGATTAAGAAATGCCATGCAAAAGATTTTGACAAAATCTAGTTAACACACACTTCATTTCAACCTAATGTTAGGCGGCTCGGTGTTGTCGCAGGAGAGATTCGTCTCCATTCTCGCCTTCTTCCTCAAACATTTTGGGTTGCTTGTGCAGATTCATCTCCATTCTTTTCTTCATTCTCGGTAATTCCTAACACACTTGTGATAAAAATTTATATTAAAATAAAATCTATGACAGTAAAAATATGGGGACCATATACGTTTATTAAAGTGAGAGACTAGGTGAGAAAGGAAATTTTGTCCAAAAAAATATTAAAAAATCTAACACCATTTTTTTACAAGTTTGGTTACAAAAACTCAATCTATCATCCAACCAAATACCCCCTCAGAGAATAGCCAAATCTCGGATGGTAGACTCGCTTCCATCTGACCGATACGAAATAAGAGAAGAGATAAGGGGGACCAAAAAAAAAGTGAGATCCACGTCTGACCATTTTTGTTATGCATGGTTGTCATCTCAATTACATGATATTATTTATTAACCAAGTAAGATAATTATAAGATTTTAACTAAGATTTTATCTCAAACCATCATTTGTTCGCAAGTGTACAAAAGTTAGACTACAGCCAAACACCTCGTTGAGGCTTCAAATTTATGGTCGGTTTTTAATTTCTATATAACTTTTTGTACAAAGTGTTGAGGGTGAACTGATTTGGGGATCTCGAAATACAACATTTTAGGAATGTTCTCGAACCTTACTGTCTAGTTTGAAACTTATCAAAAACTAATTTCTATGCAAATTTGTACTATTGTTAACTAAGTGATTCTTTTTTAATTTATTTCATTGAAGTTCTTGTTGTATTGCTTTAGTGCAGTTATTTACTCACTGTTTATGTAATTTAGTTACAATGCTTAGCTATTTTCATTTCCCCCGTTTTAGATGTACGAAAAGTTCCAGTCCAAAAATAAGATGTCACTGATTGAATTAACGTTAAAGTCCAAACATGATCAGCTGGATTTAATTTTAAAGAATCTTCAAATCAAGATGGATCGATAAATTGAATACCTTGAATTAAATTAAATATATATTTCAACTTTAATAGTGTGACAATACTTATATAATTTTTCCCATTGAAATTATTTTAAGAGTCATTAAGGCAAAATTTATCGTATGCATGATTATCTAATAATAGATGATGAGGTGTTGGTTACAACACCAATTAAGTTTTTACCACAATTTTATGTTTTTATAACAAAATTTTAAAAAAACATTGTTCAATTATTACAATTTCAAGAGAGAATTTTTTTCTTAGATAAAAAAGGTGAGACCCTCTATTTATTCTTATGATCCCCTCACTTTTTCTTGGTATACATCGTCCCCACTTTTTCATCATCACATCTCTTCAAACATAAAATTTTTATGTTTTATACATTTTTAATATATAAAATTTTATTGCGCAAACCAAACACCCCCGTAGGTGTAAACTAACAATTAAATAATGTTAGGATTTTTTGTGTGCAAATTTAGTGCCTATTTAGGCCTGGGAATTTTAAGAACACCAAGGCAAATTAGAGGGCAAAAAAATTGTCCATAAAATGGTCCAATTTTATTTGAAATTTGCCCACTTTCCCTTCCAGAACATTCCAGACGAGTGAAGGACCGCCCTCCAATCATAAACCCTACTCCTCCGGCCTTGGGTTCCATCCTCGCCATCCCTGCTCCTGCGCCCAGTCGACAATCCATCCACGGACATGGCTGCCTTCAAACGGCTGATCCCTTCGCTTAACCGGGTGCTCGTAGAGAAGATAGTGCCTCCGTCCAAGACCAACGCTGGCATCCTCCTCCCGGAGAAGACCACCAAGGTTATCCTCTTCTCAGTTTTTTTTTTTTTGGGGGGGGGGTTCTCTTCTTGCAACTTTTTCCCCCTCTTTGCCTTCAGCTCTCGTAGCCATTGGCGGACTGGTATTCGCAAACTAAGATAGAATCTTAGTAAACTATTATGTCTTCCCCAACTTTCTTTGTCACACAGTGCTATCGCCTCGTCATGGGCGTTTGAGCCTGATTTTGTCTTTCAGCGTCCTCCATTGTTTCTAGGTTCTGGCGACATTGGTGATTTCACGTAATGATTTGCTAGGCTATGCACAAGTTGGATACTCCCGTTGCCCATTATATAACTAACCTGGACGTTTGAGCCTGATTTTGTCTTTCAGCGTCCTCCATGTTTCTACTTTCTAGGCTCTGGCTACATTGTTGATCTCACGTAATGATTTACTGGGCTATGCACAAGTTGGACACTCCCGTCGCCCATTATATAACTAACCTGGGCGTTTGAGCCTGATTTTGTCTTTCAGCGTCCTCCATTGTTTCTAGGCTCTGGCTACATTGTTGATCTCACGCAATGATTTACTAGGCTATGTACAAGTTGGACACTCCCGTCGCCTATTATATAACAAACCTAATGAAGGAGCCGTAGACGCTCAACTGACAACAAAGGAACTTTGATCGGTTAGCTAGGCCTTGTACAAGTTTGGCTAATCGTTGTTTTCTCTTCCTAGATGTCGCTTCTCATTTTGCCCCCAACAAAACATTTTTATATTGTCCATCTTCAACGTTGTATGGAGCTTACGTTACTTTTGTATTACCCAGGCCCTTTCAGCTCTCTTATTGGTTCTTAATCGTATTAATAGGATATGTTCCAAGTTTAACTTTAATACGCAACTTTTTTCGTTATGACGAGAACTCCATTATGCTTGATGTGTAACCCAGTGAGATTATAATATGTTCTATGCTGTTTAGTTGTTCTCTTTCTCTTCGAAAAGGGGCATTTGGATTTATTTTTTATATCTTTCATCCAGTTGAATTCGGGGAAAGTTGTAGCTGTGGGTCCTGGCGGTCATGACCGAAATGGAAACATCATCGCTGTCACGTTCAAGGAGGGAGATCATGTTCTTCTACCCGAATATGGTGGCACTGAAGTAAAGCTTAATGACAAAGAGTATGTGTTCTTCCTCTGTGAATTGAGTTGGTGTTCATAAGATTTTGTTCCTTAATGCCTTCTTTATAACATTTTCTTTTAAGATTGCTTCTACAGATTATAACACATCTCTTTATCACCTATGACCACTTTTTTTCTCTTCCTTGCCTCTGTTACCAGACCAATGCCACTTGATTATGCTTTAGGGGCCCCACTAGGCATAGCCCTACGACCATTTTAAAGTTTAGACTCGAAATACATGACAGACGTTTGTTAGTTATTTCATAACGTTTACTATAGAAATATCAAATGTCCACTTTAATTAGGAAAAGGAAATATCTTAGTGATAATAAATATAGTATGGTTATTACATAAAATTGAAACACAAATGATTGAGCAAATTATGTTAAATTAATATGCAGAGAAGAACATTTAAGTTCAAAAATCAAGATCACTTAGCTAGGTGGGGTTCAGGAGTATGGGGAGGGATTATGCGTCTTAAATCTCTGACTTGCATGTGCACTTCTGTTGGCAAGATAAGATATATATTAACAATTAACAGGATGGGAGTTACATATTTGATGGCAAAGCAATTTGTCGAAGCTATGGGATTTAAAAAGGGCATTGGGAGGAGAGCATGTCGTCCTAGATAGAAGCACCCTTGTGAGTGGGTGTGGATGAAATGGAAGCAAGAGTTTTGACTTACCCTACCTTCTGACCTATGATTCATTTGACTTGTGCAATTTCTTTATTATTTTCGAGTTGATCGTTCAAAACTTGTCATGATTTTTTATGGATAACAGTACCTGGACCTGGGGCTGGATCTGGATCCAAATGCAATCAGATCTGATAGGGAAAGCGGAGTTAATGGAAGCAAGACATTCTTAGAGTGGCATCTATCGAGGGATAGTGCATTGCAAGGATATATTCTTGGGGGAGACCTTATATATCAACTTTCGTTCTGTTCGTTTTGTGGTTGGGGTCCTTGGGGACAATGTTATGGTTTTCATTCATCTAAGTAGGAGATCAGAGTTTCCAACTCAGTTATAAGAGCGGATCCAACTCTTTGTTAGTCATGTCATGGTAACGAAGTGTTGGTCATCGATGCTGAACACTTGACACATTGATTTCATGCCAGCCACCACCTGTAAAATAGAAAGCAAAGCTGGCCGGTAGAGCACGAGGGCAGTAAAATTCTTATTCACCGTAGCACATGTTTTCAGTCTGGACCGGTTTCTCGTCTCCCTTGAGTCTCTGCTTTGGCGCGGCTGGTGTTTGGTGCGGTAGCATTGGTTAATTTCATGTCCTTGTTCAGGTACCATCTATACAGCGATGAGGACATCCTGGGAACACTGCATGAATGATGCCGTTTCTGTCGCGACCCAGATAATTCTCTTCTCAAGTGGTTGGTGCTTTTCGTGGGAGTATTTTTTAGAACAAGAGCCGGTTCTGCAGCCGAAACCTTTCTTATCCCTCGTCGAGCAGAGACGGTATTATCTGTTGTCAATGGAGTATGTCGTTCTTAGCCCTAAATTTTGTGGTGGTTATGGAAGTATTTATCTATAAGATCATTTTCCCGGTTGAAGAAGGTATCTTGGCAGAATGCGGGCTGCTTTGCACATCTGACGCCCTTTTTTCCCCCTGCAAATTGCCGTCGCGTAGTTATGTCGTGCAAGGGGGGTTTAGATTTTCGAGTTTACTTGATTTCGTGTTAACAAGTAGTTACAACTCACAACATACCAAAAATAAGAAAAAAAAATTCTTAAATTTCTTTTCTCACAACTGATGCCCCTGATAGATCCTTAATATCTGGAGAAAATGCGGAGATGAAGAGCCGAAAACAAGGTTTTCGTAGTCTACGGATGTTCCATTCAATGGAAATGTACTTTTACCGACGGTTGTATTAGAACCTATGCATACACGATGAACACCCGACAGCATGTAATCATTTCATGCATGGTTCGCCGTGGTCGATTTTGAGCCGACCGACTCGATCCTGACTTTAAGATCTCGACTTTATAATTAATATTTTATTATTTTTTTGGCAACTTCAGCTGATCTTGTCCTGACCCGAGTTGCGACTTCAACCGAACCGGGTCGGTTTGGGGCCAAACCGACCCGGTCTCGACTCTGGATCTCACCTTCCTTGAATGGAAACAAAATGGGGGTTATGCCCTTGTTTGGTTAGGGTATTAAGATTAATATTATATCAATTTTAATATTGATGCATCAGAACGATAGTGCCCATAATAAAATTGGTACAATTGCGTAGTTGTATGACAATTTAAACCCTTTCGTATTAAAATTTTTTAAATTGATATTAATAGTCAAATACCTTGACATGATTTTCTCTGGTGCGATGTGTTTCGGTGATGTACGCGGCAGGTTGAGCTGGATTGCCGGCCGTGGGCTTTCATAGAGCTCTAGGTTTTCCCTGTTTGAATTTATATTACAAAAGCTTTATCTGGGATCTCCTTTCTCTCAAGAATTTTCAGAATAAGAAGAAATAGCTCTGGGTTAATGTAAATGGTACATTTACCCCCCCCCCCTCCCATTTTTCCGGAAGTTTCAAATTGGAGCGGCTACTCGTCAGACATGAACATGGACCACACTGCTGATAATCAAGGCTGCTAGGTATTTTTCTGATCACTGTCCGACATAAATATAGCTGAAGGTTCTTATCATAAGATCTTATTTATTTTTTTATATGTACACTACAAATATTTGTGTGTGTATGTACACAGGTAAAATACCTTCCACTCTCATCCTTCCTCTGTTCTGCTGATCCGCTGTCTTGGACGTTGTTGTTGCTAGGGTGGCCTCCCACTGTGCAGTACGACATGGGTGTAAACGGAATAGGTCGATACTGATATTTTTAAAATTTCTACTTGATTATGATGAAAATTAATTGATTCAAGATTTGTTATCGTATTCTGTAAGTTATCCAAATCGGATGTATTGTAAGCTTTATCAAAATTGAAATCAAAATCAACTGAATTGGTTTTCGTTTCCCACTGATGTCAATAAAACTATGTACATACGAGTAAAATTAATTAAAATAAAACTATAAAATTAAACTACATGATATATAAAATGATAGAGTAAAAGTTTAAAGACATTATTTCAAAATTTAGTAATTTTTGGAAAATTATCAACTTACTTTTAAATAAAAATTAATGTATTGTAATTATTACATGAATTATTGAATTTGGGGGTTTGGATTGGAAGCGAAATCAAATCGAAATTATAGTATGGTAATTTTGAAATTATCCTAATAGAAATCTAATGTATGTAATTTCGCTACCGAATTTGTCCCGTTTGTGGTAGTAATGCTGGCAGCGAGGATATGGACAAGAGAATTATAATGTCTTCTTCTTGATTGTTTACGTAACACTTTGATCTGTGAATACGTTAAAAGATTAATCAGTAGATTATCAATAACATCCGTTAATTATTAAGATAATTATAGATGATCTTTCGAGAAGGTTGCTAATGGGATGTTTGGTTGCACGATAATGAAAGTTTTTGTTTTAATTTATAAAAATTGTAAGAAAACTTGTTAAAAGAGGTGTTTGGTAACCATGACAATTTTATGTTTTAAAAGTGATTTTCTTCTTAAACAAAAAAAAGAGGGTCTCACCTCTCTTTTTTTCTTGTGGTCCCCCACTTTGTTTGGTCATATGTGGTAGTTACTCTTTTTTTGTAATCACATCCCTCCAAACATGATAATTTTATGTCATGAGTTGGTTCACTTTTTATTTTAATACAATTTTTTATCATGAAAATGTTCAAAAAATTATCATGCAACCAAACACCCCATAAGTGATACGATTTTTGGACTAGTCAACTAATTTACTGGCTATATATGATATGAGAGCACAACTCAGTTAGATTGATGAGAACATCAAGTTTTTAAGTTGAGATAAATTGTAACATCATGCTTTGTGAATATCTTAAAAGAATAAATTAATAAACTGTCAACAATATCGATTAACTATGTTTTGAAAGTTGAGTAAAACTAACTTTAAAATTAAATATGCTCGGCTTGGATGATGATGAAGATACGCTTCTTAATTTTACTTAGTCTCAGCTGTGTCAATTCAGGGTTTTTTTTGCAGAGAATTTTGGTGATAAAGGACAGAAAATGAGTGTGGTTTCAGTAATTTGTGTCAAGTTTGAATCCTCGGAAGAAATGGGTAACTTCTGCAATTGTACGCTTGAGAATAACAACACGGCTGTAATATTTTGACTTTTTTAGGTTAAATATTTAAAATAGATTATATAAAAAATTAATTAATTTTATCTACTCTCCCCTAGTCCTACGTTAACTCTAACTTGTTAAGACTTTTAATCATCTCTCTGACACTCACAACTCTACTCCCAATCAAACTCTACCCCCCCTCCTCGGATCTAACTCCCCTCTATATATGTATATTTCCCTCCCGCGCCCCCGCCTTCTTCCGTTCTTATTCTTCTCTTCCACGCGCGCGCAGCACCCGGACGCCCCCCTCCACGGTTCTGTCCCGCGAGGCCGCCCCTCTGCTCGCCCGCCCTCCAGCGCCCACCGCGGACGCCGCCGTCGTTGCCGCCCACCTGGGCCGCGCGACCACCGCCGGTCTCCCGCGTGACGCCGCCGGCCAGCCCCCCCCACCCCACGCGAGCTCTCCATCCCGCCCGGACGCCGCTGCCACCCTCCCGCGCTCGCCCTGCACATCGCCGGCCACTGCCGTCGCTAGTGCCCGCGTCCGTTGCTGCTGCCACCGGCCACCCTCCCGCGCGTTGCCGCCACCCGGACGCCGCTGCCACCCTCCCGTGCGCCGCCGCCTTGCCTCCCGCCGCCGCAAAGCCGCCTGTGCACCGCGGCGCCTGTGCCTGCTTGGTGCGCCGCCGAGCACCCCTCCTCTTCAACAGGGGTGGCAATGGGCCGGGCCGGCCCACAGGTTCGTGGGCCGGGCCGGCTGCTGGTCATTTGACGGGTCAAAGATTTTGGCCCGCGGGCTTTAGTCGGGCCGACATATGGGCCGAAGCGGGCCAACGCGGGCTAAAACGGGCCAAATAACTTTCAATTTTTTATGTCAAAAACATCATTTTTACTTATTAAAAATATATTTTAATTAAATTATTATTAATTTTATAATGTTATCTTAAATAATTAAATTTATCATATTTAATAAATATTTATTTATAAAATATATAGTTGGGCAGGGCCGGGTCGGGTCGGGCCAAGTCAATAATTTTTGCGGGCCGGGCCAACAATGTAGTGCGGGCCGGGTTGGGCCGGGCCGATATATTTTGGACCGGGCCCTAAGCGGGCCGACCTCGGGCCGGGCCGGGCCCGGCCCATTGACACCCCTACTCTTCAACCGCCGGTCGACACACTCTCTCTCTCTCTCTCTTCAATATCCTCTCTCCTATCCATCATCTCCTTCTTTGATCCTTATTTATTTTTATTTATTTTTGACAGATTGTTAATCTCCCAATCTTACCGTAATCCTTACTGTATTATATATACTTGTCGTCAAATCGGTTTTTCTTGGATTTCAATTATTTTCATCGTCTTTGATCAGGTAGGCATCTCAACTATCTCTTATCACTTTAAATGTATTAATTAAGACATTAAAATATGTTTAGTTAACTTTGGTTAGAAAAATATATTTAGTTAGTTAGATGGGTTTAGTTGTGTGCTTGATCTCAATTAGAAGTTAATCTAGATGTTTATACTTAGATGTTTATTTATGGCCCGTTTGGTTAGAGTTTTAAATTTGATACTATATCAATATTGATATTGATAATTTTAGAGGTTGGAGTATCAATATCAAAACTGATACAAGTTGACACTTGTATTACATAATATGCTTTGTTTTCACTACCAATTTCAAAATTGATATTACTAACCAAACACTTCTTAGTGATTACTAGGAATATAAATTTTAAAATTGATAGTGATAGAGGTGTCAAATAGTGTTACCAAACAGGCCATTAAATATGAATGATATCATGTTTAGGTAGTTTTGAGTGCATATATTTATGTGATTTAAATTGCATCATATCATGATCTTAAGTATATGTATATCCTGATTTAAGCTATGAATCAACTAGATTTTTTAAGAGTTAACTAGTAAGAAACATATAGTTGATTTAAGTAGATTGTACGTAATTGATTTAATATTATCAATTGCATAGTATATTAATTCATAGTAGATTGCATGATTTGTAGAGTAGTGCATTATCTTGTTAGTTGTGTATTAGATCGATTAGCCATGACTTAACATGCATGTAGGTAATGTTGTAGTCTTTTAATTATGTTATTGCATAAGGTTGCATATAGTTGTATTTTATGTCCGTTTGCTCTTAGCATGCCTGATTGGATTAATTTGTGTATGTCTGAGTAATATATGTTTTCAGCTTGTGAGATATAGTTGATGCAGTGTGCTGTATTCTGTAATGTGATTTGCACTTCACCAGACTATGGTTAGTGGCCCGTGGGCAGCGGATGAAATAGAACAGTCCGGAGCATCCTTTGATCCTGGATACTGCGGTTCATCTTAAGTACACCACTGCCTAGGTGTACTATGAGATCTAGCGTACTATATGTTACATTCTACTATATGGTAAATCTGGTGCTAGTCCTGGAACATAACTGCAATGTCAAAGTGAAGCATGTGTTCTACTCAGACAGTTTAGTTTTGTTTGCATTATGACATGTTGATTAGTGAATTATTGCATTTAATTCATGTTTCATGATAAGACTATATGGTAGGTGCATATAGAGTTGTGTTAGTGTTGTTATGTCATTATTAGAATAGTATGCATTTAATAAATCATGCTAATCTATACAATGGGTAGAAAAATATCTTATTTAATTAATTAAACCTTGATGATTAGTATTACTTATAGTTGTTATAACCTGATTTTTGTTTGGGGTTTATATCATTATTATCAGTAGGACTTGTCTAATATAGTGGGCTAGTTGGGTGTAAGTTCTACTGGGTCTGTGTGACTCACCCCTTTCAGTCTTTAATATTTTTCAAGATTATAGGTTTAACACAGTAGAAGCGTAGTGGTGTTTTGAAATTAGAAGAGTTTGTTGATTATTTGTTCAATATTAATATTTAAATTGTAATTTCTTAGAGACAATTTAGATATAATTATTTGAATTATTTATTGGATTTCGATATTAATTTTGTTTGCTCCAAACCGATATATTTCAAGGATTACGGTGCCGGATTATCTTTCGTTGTGCATGTTAAAATCCGAGTCGCGACAAAGACCGTGGATCACATATTGCAATGCTGTCGGGAGCAGTACTCTATTAGAACCATTGAAAGAAAATTAAAAAGAAAAATGAAAAAAAGGGAAGATCATTGTTTTCAGTCAGATCATGAAAACCTTGGCCTCCTCCTTGACAGCAACGACTGATTTACCCTACTTGACGTGGACGTTGCTTGAAGAGCCCCCTAGTAACTAAGGCCCTGAGTCGTCTGACGCTTCTTAAATTCAAAATCCTTACTGACTTCTCTCTCTCTCTATCTCTCTCACCCTTGAGGAAGTTTCCAAAGGAGTTTCAGCCCAAGCGCCAATAGCCATGACTTTTATGACTTCTTATACTTCTATGTTGACCGGAATCTGTGAGTCCTTTGCAAACGTCCTCACAGTTGCAGAGCCCCAAAACAAGGCACCCCACGTTACACACTCATCCACCCGTTCTTCTCTTCCCTGCGGGTGCATCTGCACCGGCTTGCTCTTCTCCTACCTCGAGCTGCTCACGGGCCGCAAGAAAGAACTAACAAGCTCCGTCTCCCCGTCTGGCGAACCCTGGCAGCTTCACTCGGCAAGAAGCTCAGCATGTCTCTGAGGCGGTCGGTTGCCTGTTACCTACTTCTGCTGTTGCTGTTGCAGGTGCATATTTCTTCCTCCTGTGCGGCTGGTTTCTATATATTAAGAAGATTAAGGGATGGCCTTGCACATTCCAAGCGTCAAGCGCTGACAAAGGTGGGTCTGGGCCTCGGAGGTGACAAGGGCAAGGAAGAAGACTTCTCGGAGGAGAAGAGGCCAGTCTATACGGGGCCTAATCCCCTCCACAACAGATAGAACAGCTCACTATTCCTCCTCCTCCCTATCTTTTTCTTCAACTTGAAGCGTTGCTAAGATTGATGGCTACCGATTTTTTTTTTTTTGCTTATCCACTGTGTATATATACCTGCAGCTTGATCCACACTTCTTTCTCTTTTTCCTCTTTTTCTTTTGTTTCATTTGGTATAGCTGCACCACTGAACAGGATGAAATCATGAGATCATCTGTGAACTGCAAGGTGATGAACCAACGATGCTGTCATTCTTTCTTCTACCTTTCATGGTTGTTAAGTGCCTTTTGTTTTTCTTTCAGCCTTTTCATCTACCATGTACTTTTGGAAGTTCTGAGAAGTTGTGAGCAACATCTATTTGCTCCTTCTCCAAAGAAACAAAACGCTAACAGTAGTTTTCTGGTAGCTACTTTTGAGCTCTTGATACTGTTAAGAGTGTCAATCAAACAAATATGTGACATGGAGGACATCAACCCTCCATGATTTTATTGATGTTTTGTTACGAAATTACATAGTGCTTTCATCTCTCTCTCTCTCTCTCTCTCTCTCTCTCTCTCTCTCTCTCTCTCTCTTATCTCTCTTCATTTAAACAACCCTGGACTCGTGAATATGCGCAAAGGTTAAAAAATTCAAACGCAATTTTCTGGGATCATCTAACATTCCAAGACTAGTAAAAAGTTTCTCCTCCAACTGTGCGGTATCCACAGGACCGCAGAGCAAAAAACTAAGGAAAGGTGTGTGTGTGTATATATATATATATTAACCCTCCCTTGAAATTAACACTGAATTTTCGGTTATTAACCCTCAAAGTGGGTCTTTGTTATTTATTTTGGACATCCTCCGCTTGTATAATTTTCCTTTGGGCGGGTGAATTAATAAATTCTTTACAGCGTACCATCTAATCCGTTGTTGTTGCATGGTCGAGTAAGTGCCTTACAAGCTCTGATAATTCGTCGAAAAATCAGAGTTAATAACAAAGTTTGACGCACACTCCGAAGGAAGAAAATGGTTGGCAAACTCCGAGAGAGAGACTGAGAGAGAGAGTCCTTCTTGAAACTAAGATGGTTTCTTTGTATTAAAGATGTGCAGAAAACCCACCAGAGAGAGAGATGTTTTTCTTCTTGGCTAAGAAACTACGATTGTTTCTTTGTATCGGGATGTGCAGAAAACTCACCATGTGGAGAGAGAGAGATGTTTTTCTTCTTGGCTAAAAGAAACTAAGATTGTTTCTTTGTATTGGGATGTGCAGAAAACTCACCATGTGGAGAGAGAGAGATGTTTTTCTTCTTGGCTAAGAAACTAAGATTGTTTCTTTGTATTGGGATGTGCAGAAAACTCACCATGTGGAGAGAGAGAGATGTTTTTGTTCTTGGCTAAGAAACTAAGATCGCTTCTTTGTATTGGGATGTGCAGAAAACTCACCATGTGGAGAGAGATTGAGAGAGATCGCGCGAGCGAGCGAGCTTCCTTCTATCTTGGCTGAGAAACTAAGATTGTTTCTTTGTATTGAAAAGTACCCATAATTAGATAAAACAATCTTAAACGGGATCTCACAAGAAGAAGATACCGACGAGAGCTCCGAAAGTATATAACTATACATAGCGGGAGAGAGAGTACAACCTACTGCAGCAGGTCATTAATTACGCTGTACTAAGAGAAAAGACCAAGAAGTCAGAGAGATAGAGAGAGAGAGGGGGGCCCTATACCCAAGAAGTCCACGAGCCCATTACCCACGTACCGCGACCTGCTTCAACGACTCTTCATTAATGCACACCTCGTCCTTTTGTCTTCCTACTTCAGTCTTTCCGGTCCGCCGTCCCGTCCCTCTCCTCCGGGACGAGTAATACGACTGAACTGCCAAAGGGGCGTCGTGCAATTTACTGGATTTGCAACACGCCGGACGCCAAAACAATATTAAAAATAATAACCCGAAAAAGAGCTGGTTGGGGTCGGCCTTCGGATTACGGCAGGAGGAAGCACATGCATGGGCGGCAGTGCCCGGAAAAAAAAAAGAAAAAAGAAAAGCCCAATTTTCGGATGCATGAAAATTTAACTATAGTCGAATCGAGCTCTACGATCGGGCTTATTTATTCCGGGTAGAAAACAAAGCGGTGCCTTGCCCGAGAAGAAGCGCTCGAGAGCCTGTGGGGTAGAAGACCGGGGGAGGGTGGAGACCTCCGCCGGTGCTGCATGCAAGGTTTACGGACCCCCCTTCAGTGCTCTGCCGGTCCTGCGAGGATCTGTGAAGGGCAGTCCGAGACCACGCTGTCTCCTCTTCCGAAAGGAACCAGATGATGCTGGCCGAGCGTAGCTCGGTTGGCACCCCTGTCGCCGAGGTTGCGAGAGGGCGAAGTTCGAAGATGGCCGTTGACGCCCTACCTGACGAGTTTAGGGGGAGAGTTTTCTAGTGAGGACCGAGTCAACGGAGACTCAATCCCCCGTCGCCTGCATACCTGACGAGTTCTCGGCTAATGCGACCATGACCCAAAAAAAAAAAGAAAAAAATCAGATGAGATTTGAAAATTTATCTTATTATAAAAACATGCTTTTGCAGCATCACTTGCTTTTTTTAAGACATTTCCTTCTTGAACAAACCAAAAAAAAACAATGATACCTCTTCTTTGTCTTATACCCTTTTGATCATACATGATTTCCTTTTTTTTTGGTATCACATCTTTACATAACAATTTCATCTCACCGACTACCTTAAAATTTATTTTGACATAACCTTTTATTATAAAAAGATATACAAATTTATTGTACAAAGAAACAGCTGTAAAGCCCGAAACAGCACCCAAGAAGAAGCATGACAAAGAAGAGAGATCCACACATCGAGCCAGCAATACACCGTTGCAGGTAGTCATATTAATATCATCACCTCGCCGGCGGGAGACGAATCGACGGTGCAGTTCTGGCACCGGTATGCACTCCGCTCCAGCCATCATGGCAAATGTTATTTCCATCACCGTTCTATATATGTTCCTGGTGCAGTTCTGGCACCGATACACACTTCCGCATGGGCCATCTCGGCATATGTTATTTTGATCCCTTTTCTATATGGCGTGAGAGGCATCTATCACGCATTTGAATTGTATCGTCGCGATATATGTGGTCGCTTCATCTCGCATCATATCTTGGATGCGTCTGCAGTGATTCTGCTCAGAGCAATGGCGGTCTTGGAGCCAGACTGCCGGCCCAGCTGCTTGCAGATGAACTCTCCGGCGGCCATCAGCTTGGCCAGGTCGACATTGGTCTTTATGCCGAGCCCGTTGAGCATGTAGACCACATCCTCCGTTGCGACGTTGCCTGACGCACCCTTGGCGTAAGGGCACCCCCCAAGACCAGCCGCCGACGAGTCCACCGTGGTTACACCCATCTGAGCAAAACATGGGCGAGGAGCGCTGTCATTTAAAAGGCTATGTTTGATAGCTATATCGAACATGTCTATCACTGTCAATTTTGAAATTGATAATAACATAAATCATTAATAGATCTTGAGCCGTTAATATCAACATTGAAACTCTTAGTAAAAAAAAAACATGATCTACAATACAAGTGTACAGTTGTATCAATTTTGATATTGGTATTTTATCTGCGACAAATATCAATATCCAAATTGATATAATATTTATTTTTGCTACTCCGACCAAAAGACATCTATGGCTATCGCATTGTGCTGGGGGGGGGGGGGTCCTCTTACCTGGAGAGAAACCAGAATGTTGGAAAGGGCCTGACCATAAGTGTCGTGGAAATGCACTGCAAGATTCTCGGAGGGTACGACGGACATCACAGCCTCGAGCATTGGAGCAACAGTGCCTGTGGTTTGGTGAAGAGAGATGACTAGCAATGTATCACTGGATCCAGCGTTGTCAAGGAGATGACTGGTCTGAATCTTTTACCTGGAGTGCCGACGCCGATGGTATCGCCAAGAGAGATCTCATAGCAACCCATCTCATGAAGCTCCTTCGCCACATGAGCCACTTTGGATGGATGAACAGGTCCTTCTACAGGACATCCCACAACACATGATACGTACCTAGAGAAGCAACCAATGACTTAATAGTAGTAAGGGAAAGCAACGATGATGCAAGCTCAAATGTTACACAAGTCTCGACAAGGTCACACTTGAATAGATAGAGGTCCACAGTTTTGAGATTGATCATTAATGAGGACCCAGTTGGAAATTCCAGAGATGATTCTTTGGCATTAGTCATCTGGCAGAATGGACACATTCAAAGAAGTCTGCCTTCCCTAAAAACCAGTTTTTCTTCATAAGTGATAATTTTTTGTATTTACCACAGCTCTGTAACATCCCGTTGCTTTGGACCCAGTGCAAATTGTTCTTCTGGTTTTTCCCTTTATGGTTGTACCGAGAATAAGATTCATATCCCTTTTGCCTCAAGAAGAAAAAAAGAACTGTAATTCATTTCCATCCCCAAAACAGACTATCCATTCAAGCCTATACTTCCCATCTAAGCTTAGCGAATGTGACATGATGAACACCTGACTTCATAAACCAAAATTAGTCCAAGCTCTATTGATTGATAGAACAGAAAGTCTTATTTCACTGAGTTTCCATGAGTATCTTGATGTACTAAGCTACCTAGGGGGGCTAGGGGACAGGAGCTTCTCTTTTATTTGTTTTGAGCTGCATATTCTTACTTCGCTCATACAAATATTGACTTGTCATTTCAAGTTCCTGAATAACCAGAGAGGAAACATCACGCTGCTGCTTTCTGGATAAACGCCAGACATGTAACAGAACACAAATAGCATCTACGGTGGTACTAAACACTATAATTAAATGACGTTAAGACCTACCCACGGACAGGTATCTTATGTTTCATAGCAGCCTGAGTGACGTCACGGAAACGAGCAAGGCTCTCCTGAATGCTGCAGTTTATGTTTGACTGAGAAAATGATTCAGAAGCTGACGCAAATATTGCAACTTCTTTTGCACCTGCTGCAATAGCAGCCTCAAAACCCTGCAGCACATCATTGACAGTGGTGGTCAACAACCACCTTATTAATTATAATCTATAAGTTACAAATAAGCTTCTAAATTTCTAAAAGTCTTACCTTCATATTAGGAGTTAACACAGGAAACCTAGCACCTTCCAAATTTCGAACTGCTTCCATCACATCTTTTGCATCTGCTAGCTGTAATTTTGTTTACAACGATGGAAATGATAATGGATTAATGTGATGTAAAGATGCTTGCTTTAAATCGTTGTGGTTATGCAGATGAGTTTAGCATGTATCCACACTATATATGCATTTTAAGAAGGACAACTTCATGCATCAGATTTTAAAAGTACTGATGATGTTTCTCGAAGCAAAAGCAATCCTAGCAAGCATCATTTGGTATTAACTCCCTGTAACCAAATCTGACTAGATGTTTATCCAAAACCCTGTTACCTTCGTATAAATCCTTATAAATCCAGAAAATTACATAAAACTTTCAGCTGTTAGGTTCCATTAGTTCTCTTCTTAGGATAAACGTAATATATGGTTAACTTATTACAGGAAAGAACCCTTTATTCTTCCTCTCTCTTCAGTCTTCACTCTCTACCAGTTTCTTTTCTCTAGCCCAGGCCAACGGTGGCAGATCCAAGTCCAACCATATCTCCAGTGGTGTACCACTACCCCCATCTCTCTCTCATGCCCCCTCCCTTTGACATACCCTCTTCAACCCCTATTGCAGCATAGGAGAACCTCACTGAAGTAGCATTTACTCATTGGATGGTTGCCATGCAAGAAGAGCACGTGGCAGATTGGTCGGTATTTTCACCGGGTAATACTTGACCAGGAATCAGTGAGCCAGCTGAGTTCGCATGCAGATGTGGAGTGCTACAGCAGTTGGCACAAGGGTAAAGGCGGAGGGTGTCAGAAGTCAGCAATGGGTTTCCAGAGGGGATCCACGTGATGGGGACTTGGAGAACATGGATGAAGCAACTTGTGTTGTGTGTCGGTCAGCTGTGTGGAGTCCATCCCCTTCGAATGCCTTGAATGCCTTGACAACTATGTTAATACCCAAAAAATAATAGCTTTAACTTAGTTAGTTCGGCCATCCAAAGGACGGAAGGTGCAATATGGAGTTAATGACAATAGTGAGTAAAGTCATGGCACCTTGTTTGAATTAAAGATTGGCTGCCATGAATCTTGCGTGAACATATAATCCTATTGAAGCAAAAATAAAATCCTACCATATGACAATAAAGCCCGTAATGTTGTCCAGAGTCTTGGGCATTTTCAGGTCTACATGCTTTGAAAATATGTGCCAAAAATAAAAATGTAAATGGATATGCAAATATACTTAGGTTATTCAAATTTACATGAGATGATGTTTATTATATATCCAATTACATAGCCAAACTTATTTAATAGGTA
Organism: Cryptocoryne crispatula var. balansae; assembly: GCA_036172225.1. Taxonomy (NCBI): domain Eukaryota; kingdom Viridiplantae; phylum Streptophyta; class Magnoliopsida; order Alismatales; family Araceae; genus Cryptocoryne; species Cryptocoryne crispatula. Next base: position 9,948,938 of record CM069919.1, read on the forward strand.
CACCACCATTCACCAGTGAAGACATTTAACTTCTGCAGTGGACTAGCCTGGTCTGCAGGAGAGTGATAAACTCCATGAATAACCAGGTTGCTAGTAGCATCGTATTATATAACTGTCATCCAGTACCAGTTAAAGAAACTGAGGTTCAAACACAGAATGTTGTAAACCACCTTCCTCTACAGAGGGTTCCGTGATGCTAATTCTCTAGTCAGAAAAGAAACAAGGAAATTGATGACTACTAAAATTAATATAATAGCCTGGATTACCTTCACAGTGTAAAAAAATTGTTACCTGTGGAACCCATTTTGGGGAGACAAAACTTGTTGCTTCAACAACAGGCAGCCCAGAAGAAGCCAATCTTTGAATAAACTCAATTTTAACATCTGTAGGAACAATGCTCTTTTCGTTTTGTAATCCATCTCGAGGACCAACTTCCACTAGCTTCACAAAGCTTGGCAAACCTCTCAAATACTGTGAAGTACATGTTAGAGTTCATTTTATTTGACAAACATGATCTAACAAAAGGATAAACCAGATAGGCATGTAAAGTTGTAAACTAAATTAAGATTTAAGAATCATAAACATACTACTACTCTGGAAAAGTTTATCATTCCAACCAACATGATATCAAGTCCCTCAACCTATTTTCATGGGATAGGAACCGAGAAATTCAAATATGCAGTCACTTACAGAACCTATCTTTACTTTCTTAGTCCAAGGAGCACTAGTCAAAACCGTACATTATAAACAAATCTAATATAGAAAATTACAAATCAAAAAATCCATTTCAGTAACATCAGACACAAGAACCAAAGATGTGTTATGCAACTTAAGAAATAACATTGTGATTGTCTACTTTCCTATTGAAGGTTTAAAGTGGAGTGCATGACCATGACAATGCCAAAAGATAGGATTGACTTGCACTTCATATTTGTACATGTTGCAACCACACATGTGTGCATGTATGTGCACGTGCATGCATGCACATTCATAACTTAATCAGGTATTCAATGTGCAACAAACTGACAGAATTTAACACATGCATTCTATCATTCTACTACATATCTGAATTTTTTTCTTGAAGGTGGCTAGGCCACAATTTCATTAAGAAAGCATAAACAATTTAAGTAGAAAAGAGAACATGCAAGGATATGGAAAATGAGAAAATGAAGGCTACTACCTCAAGCTTCCACCGAGTAAGTGAAAGCCTAAGTGTTGCCCTTAAACAAAAATTTCCTCCATGAGAAGAGTCTATCTGAGAAATTCTTCCCTGTATAAACACCAAAATACACAAGTACCACTCTTTTGCCAGGAACGCCATCATAACCATCATTTAGAAAATGCTGCAGAATGTTCTTCAAAAAGTCATTTGTTCCTGGTCTTCCATATAGTTCACAAAAATGCTGAAAAGTTTCCATTCATGTTGTCCATTAGCCCAGGGATTTAAAGAGTTCCATCTATCCATGATTGTCATTAAAGTATGAAGTTTGGGCCAACAATGCTCCTAACTACTCAACAAAAGTTTGCCCGAGGAAATGAATGATGTCGCACAGGAGAAAGAAATGATCCACATCCTCTATCCCGATACCACAATATGTCATGCCCCAGACCAAACATATACATAGCAGAATAAATCCAGCAACCAACCGGGAAAAATAAACCCTCAGAATATATCAATTTGAGAACAGAGCATATAACATTAGTTCATAATCAAAAATCACATGCATAGGATCTCATAACAACTCCAATACTTGATAATCCTCTAATAAATTTTCCAAATTTTGAACCACTATGCTTTTGCTACGCTAACTCTGATTACCTGAAATTTTTTAAAATAACCACATTGAGTCACACAGGACTCAGTAGATACTAACCCTTCACTTGTCAATAGGATAAATAAATAGATATGAAGAAATACCATCATATAATTTGGATCTATGTCATATCATATATAACAAAGTCAAAACCAAATGCTGTCACATGCCAAATTCTCTTTCATCAAGCATATATCAAACAGATTTCAGGTATCAAGTATTAACGATCATGTATCAAGTTGTTACCCACATATGCAACATCCACATATCTAGCAAATATCAAGTCAGCCACGAGCATATGTAATCATGTCTTGGATACACATCAAGTCCGGCCACGAGCATGTATAATCATGTCTTGGGTGCACATCAAATCATACCACTAGCATGGGTAATCATGCATTTGGATATATAATCAAGCCATATATATACCGTAATCATGCCTTGGGTATCCAATCAAGACATATATACCATGAGGTCCACGACTATTAGTCATGCCTTGGGTATCAAGAATCTCCAGATGTCATGTTGCATATCATGGCTAACACACTTAACACAATTTAATCTTCTTACAAGGCATGTTGCCAGCAAGACTTGACAAGTTTCATGTATGAAAGCTTATCACCATTTTCATAATCAAGATATTCCTTGTCTAACTTCAAGATCAATTCATAATCAAGATATCATATGCACATATTCTATTTCACTCAAAACCAACTGGCAAATACTAGTAGTACAAATCATGTTGATAGCATAATATATATGCAAAATATCATGGTTCTTACTAAACCAGAATTACCAGATTTCTAGTACATCTTCGGGGATCATAACCAGACTTCATGCAAATTTTCATTATAAGGGTCAAATAAATGATGAGATTGAGATTAACACCTACCTAAACTTTCTAGAATTTCTCTGAATTTTTATGGTACTCTTCTTCCCTTTCGTCATATTTCTTTTCACAAATTCTTCTCAGAACTGTATCAGTGGACCAGCTGGACGTGAAATGGGCCTACTGGAGATGGCACTAGGCCATGTGGAGAGCCAAGCGCTAAGGGTGCACGACCGTACACTATGATTATGAACTGTTGCAGCATGACTGAGCACCAGTCACCACCAGTGCATGCAGTAAACAGCTGGAGGAAGAGATGACGATGTGCCGGAAGCACTACTATAGGCATATGGGGCAGAGGTTTTTCATCAGGGGAGTAAAGTTGGGAGGAGAGGTTGGCAAGGCATTAGGTGTCGCAAACAGTGCTGGGTGGCACACACAAGGAGGAGCCGATGGAAGACAGAACACGGTGTCACAAAGACTGGCAAGTGGCAACAACACGGGCGGGGGGCCACTGAAACAGAAGGTGGCGTGTAATTGTGTACCTTTGTGAGACCAGCGAGGGGGGCAGTGAATGGCCAAAACGATCGTGTTGTTCTCACGCAGGTGCACCCCTGTTGTGCAGCAACGAAGGAAGGATGAGATGCATGCTTTGTTGCACAGGAAAAGAAAGAGACGACATTGCAGGTTGGGAGGGGCTGCTTAAATAAGGTCAACTTTACTTAATTGACTAGGATTCTATTTGCTAGTGTTTATCTACCAAACTGCAGCAACCTTCTATCCTACGTAGGGGAGATAGATAGAGATAGAGATAGAGATAGAGATAGAGAGAGAGAGAGAGAGTAAACATAATCCAAATCAATATAAAATCTCTAATCTTTATCCTTATAATTAAATCTTTTATTTCAATCTAAATATTTCCAGCGTGAGAAGAAGAGATCTCAATAAGATCTCAATGATATGAAAACTCAAAAGATTGGTGTGACACCTAGGATCCCTTGTATGTATATAATAATATATAAATATTAATTACAAAAGACTGAAAAAATGAGGCAACAACACCTAGATAAAGTTTTGGATGAATGCAACAAAGTAGTCAACTGAAATAAAAATAATAAAATAATGAGATAATAGGAATAATATATGCACTATGCACTACTATGAAGTTTAAAAGTTAAAGGTAGAAAGTGGAAGTAGAAAATAAAGAATAAGAAATGTTTATATAGATATCGTTGTATCAATGACATTATTTCTTAGTAGCGTGGACCGTGGATAGAGAGATTCTTGAACGATCTTGAGAGATTTTCAAGATATTGCATTCCATGAGCTACATAAGTGTGCTATTCAAAAATGAATTTCATATATATTCAGCCCATTAAAGGTTTGGAAAAATAATTATGATTGGAACAAATATCATTATAGCGCAAAGTACTTGGTTTCTTATGCCAAGAAGGGTGATAAGAACAAAACAGATTAAGAAACACTACAATAAAATGTTCTACGGCCCATTTGCCAGTGAGAGTCTGTAAGTTACTCTATAAGAATTTTTTTGGGTACCATCCACTTCAAGAATAAAACAAGAGTACGCAGTATCAATTGTGTAGAGAAAGAGGTGTGCACATACTCCTAACATCCAATATGTTATACCAAGTTGATCGAGTGGAATAAATATCTTGAAACATTGTAACTATCTTGAAACATTGTAACGTATGATATGAATACTTTTAGAAATGAATAGATACCAACAATAAGATACAAATTAATAGAAGCAAAACTAAAATTCATTGAACTGTGTACCATGTTTGTCCGATTGCTAATGTCTCTATCAGTAAAAGATGAACTATAATGGCGCTCATGAAATGATCGCAGATCACAAGCACCATCCAAAGTCATACGATTTCTTGCACATGTTGTTCTTGGATCTCCTCGAAAAATAGACCTTGTTTGTCTTCCCCATGTATATTCTTCACTAAACAAATAAACAAACTATTATTTGAAGATCTTCTTCTCTTACATAATTAAACTCATAGACAGGGCATGCAATTAAAAAGATATAACCACTGTTTCTTTTTACTTTGGTTTGTTGTAGGGAATTTGCTCCTGCAAGTACCATTTTGTTAACACGAGATGCTGGAAACTCCACAAGTATGCCGGAAGAACAAGAGAGCGACATAAAACTAATCTCTTTAAACGTAGAAAAAACCTCTTTATCTTTATTTTCCCTACATAGTGATCAAGATAAAACTTGCCAATAAAAACATAAAGGATGCTCCACTGAATATGCCTGGAGACATGATTTACCCCAGAGAGGCATACTCAGGCAACTGTTGAGCAAAATAATGGTAATATTATTTTCAACAGATTGGCTAAAACAGCAGGCAATGGCAGTCTAAGTTGAAGGTTGTCTACGTTAATATGACTGACAGGAAAGGATTTTTCCAAAGAGTCTTCTTTTGGCGCCTAGTTATTAATTATTCATGCTAAGCACATATGACAGTTTCTCTTCTTTAGATTAGAAACATTGGACAGAACATCTAAGTAGGTAGGCTATATAACAGTTTTCCTATATTTGGACAGCAAGGTTGCAGAAACATGGGCCTTGTATTGACTTCAATCTTGTTGATTGAAATTCTGGCCACCAATCTATTAAGAGTTCTGCCAACTAGTTCTTTATGCCTTGTATCCCAGGTCTTCCAAGTTACTTAAACTTTTTTCTTGCATGGATCGGAGATGATGTAGAGATGAGATATCTTGACTCACAAAAATCTGCAGATTTCTAATGTCTCAATTGAATTTCTACATGATTATAAGAAAATGACAACTTTCTCAAACATAGCAGAAAATGAAGACAAATGATAAAAATTGGCATAAGATAAAGCTCAGAAATAATGGAGTTGCCCACCAAAGCGACATAAGTTTTGCTTAAATAGGTGTGAAGAACGTGAATGAGTGAACGAAGAGGAATAAAAGTACTATCCAGTATCCACAAACACCACCTAGAAAAGTTTTTAGGAGATGGCACTGCATTGTATGACCAAAAATAAAGAGAGACCAATAGCACAAATTAGTAGTAGACGAGGACTATCACTTATCACCAACAAGTTAAAGCTGCACTCTCCTTGAGCACTCTGGCTGTCTACCATTAGCTGCTAGGATCATGATGCAATATAGATCTGACTTTGCACTTAGCATTTGGTATTCCACTTTCCAACTGCAGGACCTCTTATTTCTTTTGTTCACTTGATGCAAGGAGAAGTCTACAGGTACAAGCCCATGTCCTTAGATCAAGCACTTGGCTCCTAGCTCAGACAAGAATAGTTTCATAAGAATATTATTAGAAACATAACACCCGGTTATCTTTTTTGATGAGATTAACAACAGATCTGGATATCCCTGAGCCCCAACAGAAAAAAAAACGTTAAATTCCCTGACATCCCTGAACATAAATTTTCTTTGATTACAAAGTGGCTAACTTGCAGCTATCATAGGGATCTTGCATCAAGCAATCCCCATGAACCTGCACATTTTCTCATACAATGATCAACAAACTTCACATCATCAATCACATATAACATCAGAATTATCCTCCAAATCCTCACTTTTTTCAGGAATATGTAAAGTTTGTGAATGTCCATATCTGTCAGGTTCGCCTAGTGATCCGTAATCCAGTAGTTGATTGCATGATTCTATCTCATCTCTAGCCTCTTCTTCAAATGAAGTGATCTCTGTCGTTAATATTCCACTTACTGTAAATGGTTTATAAATACTGGGCACAGCCTACTTGTCTACCATGCCGTGAACTTGTCACTAGCCAACATAGTTGTCAACATGACAAGATGTCCAAAGGGGTTCAAGGGTGAAATTTCTACTTAGACAACAAGGCGGCTGGTAAAAAATTACATGTTAATACTACATAGATACTCAACTCAAACCTTAATTCCAAATTACTTTGGAGTCGGCCATATGGATTCTCTTTCTCCACTCATGTCGATTTTAAATTACTTCTTTGGAGATATTTAAATCATCTAAATCATATTGAAATACCATCCTACAAGTTAACCAAGGTCTACCACGTCTGTTATTTTAATATTTTCTTTTTTCCTTACTGCAGCCTCCTTAGGTCTACATTTAATATATCCAAATCATCTCAATCTCTCTTCTTTCAATTTATCTACAATCGTCATTAGTCCTACATTTGCTCTATATTCATTTCTGATACTATCTAATCTAGTATGACCACTCATCCATCTTAACATTCTCATTTCAGTAACACTTATTTTAAATGTATGTTTTCCTTTTATTATATAACATTCACTATCATACAACATTGTAAGTCTTATACTTATATGATAACATTTTCTTTTCAACTTTAGTGGAATATTACGATCAAATAGAACCCTTGTAGCCAATATCCATTTCATCCAATTAGCTTTGATTCTATGATTAACATGTTCATCACGTTCTTTATCTTTTTGAATACTTGATCCAAAATACCTGAATTGGGCTCTTTGAAATAAGATTGTCCCATCCAAACTAACACTATCACCTACATCTTTTTGTTTTTATAAAACTTACAATGTATATATTATGTTTTAATTCTACTTATCATGAAACTCTTAATTTCTAAAATATTTTTCTCCAATTCTAATTTCTTATTCACCCATTCTTATGTCTCATCTATCAATACGATAACGTCTGCAAATATCATACACCAAAATATATCATCTTATATAGTCTTCATTGATTCATCATTAACTAATATAAAAATAAAGACTTATTATAAACACTTGATGCAAGCTATTTGAAATAGAAAAAAAATCTCTTGTTTTTACTCCAATTGTGTATACACTAGTGATTGTTTCATCATACATATCCTTTATCGTTTGCATATATCTTATAGACACCATCTTTCATTCCAACACCACCACGAAATCTCTCTTGAAAATCTATCATAAATATTTTCTAATTCAATAAACATAGATCTTTTTTCATATGTTGATATTTCTTTATCAAACTTTTAATAAAAAATAACTTCAATTGTAGATCAACCAAGTATAAATCCAAATAAGTTAGTTTAAATATTTATACAATTTTGTAAGCGCCACTTAATAACTTTTTTCCATAATTTCATAGTATGACTTATACATTTAATCTCTTTATAATTTGGACAACCTTGCATATCTCATTTTTCCCTTAAAAATAGGTATAATGATGTTCTTTCTCCATTTATTCATATTTTTTTGATATTAGAATTTTGTTAAAAAGTCGAGTTAAACCATTCCACTCTTAAATATTTCAAATATTTCAACACTTCAATAGAAATATTATTTAAACCATATGCCCAATTTGTTTTTATCATCTTCAATGTTTTTTTTTAAATCCTGAAAATTGAATTATCCTAATATAATTCAATTAAACTTTGTCACATTCTATGTCATTTATGTTTTTAGTAAATTTGTCATTAAAAAGAGTATCAAAATAATTTTTCATATTTCTTTGATATTATCATCTTTGGTTAAAACTTTTCTTCTTTATCTTTAAAGTATCTGACTTGGTTAAGATCTTGAGACTATCTCTCATCCTTAATAATTTATAAATCTTTTTTTCGTCTTCTTTAGTTCCAAAATTCTCATAATGCGGGACAAGAAAGAAGGTGCAGCCATCCGGGAGCATCAGTGGGCCAAAATGAACTAAAATATACCTGATCAGGCCCAAAGTGGATGGGCTGGAACCACACTGAAATTGTGCTGCACCAAGCTAAAATCCGTCGAACCGATCTGAAAGCCATTGAACCGGGCCTGAAATGGGCTGAATCAGCCTGAACTAGGTCTGGGAGCCCTGAACAAGGCCAATAAGTGCATCACCCGGTTAAAGCCTTGAACCAGATCCTGGAGCACTAAACCAGCCCGATTGGGCCATCTAGGCTGGACCAGTGTCAAGTGAACATGCCCATGCATGAGCATGTTCGGAAGCACAAACTGCAGCAGTAGCTAGGCCAAGAGACGAGAGAGAAGGTGGTGTTGTGGCCGTCCAAGGGTGCGCCAACTCCCCAGGAAGTCGTGGCAGTTTGAGTGCATGTGCGGGCACGTGATGCAACCTAGCTAGGGGGGACGTAGAAGATATGGAGGGAGGACCCCGATGGGGTCATGATGACTGAGGGTTGGTCGCAAGATTGTGAGGGCAAGCCCGTGGGACTCGTGGTCGTTTGTGCACACGCCTGAGGGCTCCTTCGTCTATTGCCATCATCAACTTCTTTGTCCCTCTCCAGGAGGCAAGAGACGGAGGCAGGAGGACGACCACAGGTGGTTGGGTGCTCGCACGGCTGAGAGACTTCGTCGACTTCTCTATCCCTCTCCTTCAATTACCTTCATAATCGTCGTCTGGTCGGCAAGGGAAAAGGGGAAGCTCAACACGCAATCGGATGCTGCAAAGGGAGCCCGGAATGGTTGGTGGACCCGCCATGTATGTGGGATTGGAAGAAGGGGAAAAGAGCATTGGCGGGGCCTCATGAGTAGGAAACAAAGAAGGAAGAGGAGTTGAGACGTTGTGGGGTGCAATGGGTGTCCGAACGAGAAGGGGGAGGACTTCTAGAATGGCAGAACAAGAGACGATGATGGTGTTCAACGATCAGTGATCCTGAATGGGGGGAGATGATACATCAGAAGGAGATGTTGCGGCGTGGGAAAGGAGAGGTGGAACTGACAAACCTAGAAGGGAGAGCGGTGAACAGAACCATGTGGGAGGTGTCTCCCGCGAATGGTGCGCTTGGAATAGAAGGTCAATAAGAAGAAGGAGAACCGAAAGCCAATGAGGGGAAAGAGATGCCGAACAATTTCCGGTGGTGAAGGAGGGAAAATCGAATAGGGTGGGGCACTACCGGAGATGGAGGTGAACTAGTGGGCAAACCTGGAAGTGAGGAGAGCAACTGGACGATTATCAGGTGTGGGGGAAGGAGGACCGGGCATCTCCCGAAAGTGAAGGAGAATGCCGGAGGGGTCTGGGGGTGAAGGCTACCTATGGACAAGGGAGGTGAGGCGCCGAACCGTTGGGCTTCCATGGGAACCATCCGAGATCTCCGCCATCGGCATCGGAGGAGAGAAATAGTGGGAGGAGAGAGAAAACAAGAACCGGAAATTTCTCTCTCCCAAAAAATATTGCTCTTTACTTTGATGAGATAGCCTTGTAAATCCCATAATGGGTGCCTAATCCTTATGGATAAGGGAGTAAACAGAATCGAAGATTCCAAGATTCTGAACTAGATAAATAGACCCAGAAACCATTAATGCATCATAAGTCATTAGAATCAGATATTTCAACAATTCATTGGACACAGAACCCAAATCAGTTAATTTTGTATCCAATTTTAAATATTATATCTAAATTGATAAAAAAAGAAAAAGTAAAAGCTATTTGACCAAGTCTTAGTAATTGTATGAGATTTATAAGCTTATTTCTAAATAAAAATTAATATATAGTAAATAATTTGGGAATCATCGAATTTGATTCAATTTTAAAAACATAATTGAAATTGGAGATAATAGAAACATAATCATTCCAAGTCAATCAGGATTGGAACCAGAATACCTTAATCCTTGTTGAAATCGGATTGGAAAAACAGGTAACGCTGATATGGAACCAACAAGTTTGCAGCCCTACTTATAGATTAACCATATAGCCCTACTTATAGTAACCTCTAGACCTTTCAAAATTGCATGAACCTTGTAAATGTCGCACATATTAGGACTTTAGAGTTAGCAACTTCAATTAGTTGTTATTAAGATATTACACGTGTTCTTTCTTCTCCCTAAGGGAATGAGGCCTCATTATAGAGGAGTGCCATGCAATAAAGGAGTTGACTGGCAAAACACTCCCACATCCTTGGATTTTCCTCAATTCTAGATAACTGATTATTAACAGCACATATGAATATATGATTCTCAAAATCCACTGAGTTCTGGACATCTGTTTGAAGACACTAGATAGCTCATCGTTGCACCTAAAAGCCTTTTCTGGCTCACGCAGTTTAGCATCATTCTCCAAAAGCAATCACAACAAATATCCAAATTTGAGAAGCTGCCTGACGGGATTGAATGGTACTTACGTGCACATGTTGGAGGAACTGCACTCTCTTCCTTCAACAAGGAAGTTCCCTGCTTCCTCTTCGTCTACCCAGGGCCTGCAATCAGTTGGGGCAAACCTCTGCAACCTACGAACTCCTTTCATCTTTGGTAGGTTCTCAAGGCTCAAAGGTTCCTCCAAGCTCGACATTGCAGCGCGGAAAGTCAACAATGAAACAGGAACGAACAATGCACGTGACGACCTGCCCTTCCACTGAATACACTTCGACAAAACCTTCGATGTCAGCATTGTGTAATCAACAGCAGATTCAAGATAACAACTTGGCAGATCTTTGAAAGAAATGGGAGGAGAAACTCAATAGTTTATGTACCTGTTTCAAGTGAAAGAATGTATTAGATGCATCGGTTCATATTGCAATGAAATGAACTTCTAGTACAACGTTAGAAAAAAAATAAATTTTCGGCAATACGTTGATTTTTATAGAATAGCATACAAGTCCTATATTATCGACCGAAATCAGAGAAAAAGGTTAAGCGGGTTTAAATTTTTTCCACGAAAGCTTCATCGGCATAAATCGAGCCATCCCCAAAAGAAAAAAAAAATGAAGAAGCACGCTTTGTCTACAAGTCATCAAGCAGACAGATATGCCAACCCAATCCTGAGAACAGGAAGGGGAAAAAAAAGAAGGAACCACGATGTTTTCGAATCCAAACACCTTCGTACTCAGCTTGAATCACGAAACGGAATCAAGTCACCTATCAAGGCAACCAGGAAGAGAGGAAATCGCCATGATCAGAGGAGACCGAACTAACCTGATGAACGACGCCCCGGATTATCAAGAAAGAAGAAGGGACGGACGCCTAGAACTGGAGGAACATAGATGAATCGTGGGAAGCGGGGAAGAGGGAGGAGATAAAGCCGTTTCTTTTCCCCCGCCCAATCAAAAAATTTGCCTTTTTTTTTCCGACGGTACCTTCGCTGCGTTGCGTTTGCCGACCAGTGACCACATACATTCAGTATAAGGAGTAGTTGGGTGGGTGGGACGAATGGTTGGTTAGCAGCTGACGGGAAAGAGGGGAAGGTGAGGTGCTGGCATGCCGCCGTCAATAGACGGGCACGGATGAACAGGGCTTCGAGAGTCCGATGCCGACCACGAGCGACGGTGTGGTTGATGAGCGGCTCCCGGTACGAGAGAGAGAGATCGACGCCGTGCGTGGGGGTGGGGATAAATCGGGATTTTTTACCTGTTAAAAATCAATAAAAAATTCAGAAAATATCACGGAGCAGGCTCGATCAGCACCCGGCGGCGGCCGCCTCGCACCCCTCCGGAGAATCTGCGCACCGGAGGCCATCGAAGCCGGGGAGAATTTTCAAACACGGCTGTGGATCATTCATATCGTGCAGATGGAGACGCGCGCGGTAACGGGTGACCCCGAATCGGAAGACGAGGGCGGGCGCGGGAAAGGTCCCCTTAAGAACATTCCAGAGGGGAGCCGTGACCGACACGTGGCGAGCGCCCGACGCTCCGATGCACCTACACGGTGCCTCAAGTTGGACACCGGGAAGTCCCAGGGACGCCGGCCAGAGAGAGAGGCGTCGGCCGAGGCCGGTAAACATCTGGCCTGGGAGGGCTCCGGACACGTTGAACATGGGTACATCACACAGGTCGGGAACTATTTCCTTTTGTAATAAAAAATAAAATATTCGACCGGTTCGGAACTTAGTACCCCCGGCTTATTACCAAAAACAGGTGCGGCAATACCTTTTTTTTTTTGAAATACTGACGTCATATATTCATTCAACCATGGTTAAAAACAGCTTGAAGAAATATACTCTGTAGTTTGAAACTCTGCTAAAAAAAAACACAAAAGCTGGTCGTTTGGTACATTGAATGAATATATTTAAATAAAAAATAAAATTCAACTCATTTAAATAAATCATGACTTTTACCCAACTCGATAAATTTACGAGTAACCTCATTAAATATCAGATTGAATAGTTACTTTTAAAAATTAAATTATGAATATTATTACTTAAATTTATTACTTAAATTTATTAAATAAGTCAATTTATTTAAAATGAAGATCAAATTTTATAAATGAGTTAAATTTAAATTTTCAAAAATAACTTTGATATCAGTAGTTATATGTTGTCGTTTGAATATATAAAATAAGTCGAAATTTGAATAAACTTGGCTAAAATTTATAAATGAGTTAAAATTATAATTTCACAAATAAATTTTGACTGATTTTGAGTTTTATAAATTAATTTGTATCAAGTTTAAACTTGAATATGGATTGAACTTGAGTTGAACTACTACTCGAGTCCGAGCGAAGTTCAGCTCAATTAAATAACAAATCAAACTTGAACAAGAGTTCAATATATTTGTTAAAGCTCGAGTTTGAACTTAAACTCGTGTAAAAAATATCAGCCAAACACGAATAACATGCTACTCAACTCGACTCGTTAGCACCCCTGTGCCCGATTGGTTTAAAGTTTAAACATGTTTCAAATTTTGATTTACTAAGCGGGTGTTTGATTACATTTTATTTTTTAAATGATTTCATGATAAAAAATGATATCACACGTAAAAACATGACAAAATTTAAATTTGAAAACTATAAAAGTATAACGTTTGGAAAAAAATATTATCATTTTTAAAAATGATGGTAAAGTGTTTGGTGCATAAATGAAAAGTTACTTGTGCAACACATGGGTTAGGGGGTGTTTGGTTACATTTTATTTTTTATATGATTTCATGATAAAAAATGATATCACACATAAAAAAATGACAAATTTTAAAATTGAAAACTATAAAAATATAATGTTTGGCAAAAACATTATCATTTTTAAAAATGATGGTAAAGTGTTTGGTACATAAATGAAAGGTCACGTGTGCAACACATGGGTTATGGGGTGTTTGGTTGCATGAAAAAATTTTTGTACACTTTCATGATAAAAAATTATATTAAAATAAAAAATGAACCAACTCATGACATAAAATTATCATGTTTGGAGGGATGTGATAACAAAAAAGAGCAACTACCATTCATGACAAAACAAAGTGGGGGGACCACAAGAAAAAAGAAAGAGGTGAGACCCTCTTTTTTTGTTTATGAAGAAAATCACTTTCAAAACATAAAATTGTCAAGGTTGCCAAACACCTCTTTTAACAAGTTTTCTTACAATTTTTTGAAATTAAAATAAAAATCTCAATTATCATGTAACCAAACACCCCATTTGGTTACATTTTTATTTTTTTATATGATTTCATGATAAAAAATGATATCACACGTAAAAATATGACAAATTTCAAAATTAAAAACTATAGAAATATAATGTTTGGAAAAAAACATTATCATTTTTAAAAATTATGGTAAAATATTTGGTCCATAATGAGGTGTTTGGTTGTATGATAATGGAGTTTTAGAAATTATAAGAAAACTTGTTAAAAGTGGTGTTTGACAACCATGACAATTTTATGTTTTGAAAGTGATTTTCTTCTTTGAGAAAAAAAGAGGGACTTACCTTTTTTTTATCTTGTGGTCCCCCCCACTTTGTTTGGTCATACATGGTAGTTACTCTTTCTTGTTATCATATCCCTCCAAACATGATAATTTTATATCATGAGTTGATTCACTTTTTATTTTAATACAATTTTTTATCATGAAAATGTACAAAAAATATCATACAACCAAACACCCCATAAATGAGAAGTCACTTGTGTAACACATGAGTTAGGTTTGTCTACCATGTGCAGTGTCTGTGCACTGTTGAGAAAAATTTTTGTTCAATCTCTTTTTTTTCTCTATCACGTGGAGGAGGGTGAACAAACTTTTTTAAAAAAAATTCATGCCAAACACTTTTAAAATGTACTTTTGTTACAATTTTTAAAGATTAAAATAAAAATGCTCATGAAAACAAACACCCTATAAAGTTTCAACTTTTTTATTATGTTTAACGAGCAAACTCAAATAAGAAAAAAAACTTGATTTATTATTAATGAGTTGAACTTGAGTAGGGTCGTGATCAGGATTCAATTTAATATTCAATTAATTATTTATTAAAAAATGAAGTATATAATATTATTTATTAAATAAGCTAAAATGTAATTTAATTTGAATTTAAATTTAAATCAAGTTTCATAGAAACGTTCGAATTGGAGTTTCATGAACAAGTTAAATCAAACCCAAGTGTATCAAACTTGGACTAGCTTGAGTCAGATATCTATTCAAATTTGAGCTTGTACTCGACAATGTGGAGCTTGATGGCTCTAATTAGGTCATATTGAACTGTGCTTAAGCACATATTGAGCCTACTCGTCAACGCTTATGGGGTGTTTGGTTGCATGATAATTTTTTATACATTTTCATGATAAAAAATTGTATTAAAATAACAAGTGAACCAACTTATGACATAAAATTATCATGTTTGGAGGGATGTAATAATAAAAAAGAGTAACTACCATTCATGACCAAATAAAGTGGGGGACCACAAGAAAAACAAAGAAAGAGGTGAGACCCTCTTTTTTTGTTTAAGAAGAAAATCACTTTCAAAATATAAAATTGTCATAGTTGTCAAACACTTCTTTTAACAAGTTTTCTTACAATTTTTAAAAATTAAAATAAAAATCTTTATTATCATGCAACCAAACACCCCATTAAGCTCAAATTTAGGACTCGAGTGAAATTAAATGAGTCAAGCATGAGAACTCTTGTACTCACCTTGCAACTCTTAACTCTAAACCATGGTTCACATGTAGTCAAACCTTATAGCTCTAACCAAAACGAAAATTATTACCAATCTTAAAACTATGACATTGAGATTGAAAGGCCCATAATCTTTAAGTAAGAGAAACTTTATTATGCGTCATCCATGTAAGATTATTCTCACTATTTCAGTACTTTCTCTTATTATATGCATATATATATATGTATATCAAGATTGACTCTTATAAAAAATCATAATAAAATCACTACTAATTGGATACCCTGTTACGGATTTTAAGATTACCACGTTAAAGTTGAAGACTCCATAACTTATAAACAAGTAAGCCTTGTTTTGTTAATGCGAGATGGTACCCACTAATCCACTATTCCAACAAAAACCTATGGATTTTTAGCTTGAACGATGCAGCTCCTGGTTTGGGCTCACCTAAAATAAACCGATAAACAAGTGGACTAGACCGGCTCTCATCTCTCTCTCTCGATCTCTCGATACAAGCAATCATTTTCATTCTGATCAGCCTAAATCTTTTTAATTTCCCGTGATAGAAAGAAACATTAAGAACACTCTTATGGGGGGTGTTTGGTTGGATCATAATGGAGATTTTTATTTTAATTTTTAAAAATTATAAGAAAACTTGTTAAAAGAGATGTTTGACAACTACGACAATTTTATATTTTGAAAATAATTTTCTTCATAAACAAAAAAAGAGGATCTCACCTCTTTCTTTTTTCTCGTGGTCCCCCCACTTTGTTTGATCATGTATGGTAGTTACTCTTTTTTGTTATCACATCCCTCCAAACATGATAATTTTATGTCATGAGTTAATTCACTTTTTGTTTTAATATAATTTTGTATCATGAAAATGTACAAAAAATTATCATACAACCAAACACCCCATTAGATGTGAATATAATTGATTGTATCTTGTCAACGGACATGCCCAATCAACCGATGACTTATGAAGCGCTGAACAAACCAAGTTAGCTGCGGGCGGGTGAAAAAATCTTGAAGTTTGAGGTCATTCGACCATTCTAATCTTCTTCTTTTTTCATATATACCAGCCATCTAAACAAAAAAAAATTTGCATTATTTGTTTGTTAAAGATTAATTCGGAATAAACAGGAAGATTTTGATGCTGGTCGCCGGAATAAGTTTGCACTTGTGATCATTGATTTGAAACAATATATAGCGTATCCATCTCGGTATATTTCAAATGACGTCTAAGTAACTGTAAATAATTCAAGTTGAACATGTACGGTGCTGAATATGTAATATTGGTAGAGTAGAAAAAAAGGATAAAAATAAAATAAAAGACGTCTCTTTGAAATAAAAGACATCTCTCTCGCTCTCTCTCCCCAGTGTCCCTGCCGTTCGGTCTCTCTTTGTTCTCACATCCCCAAACTCATCCTGCGCTCTTTAGTCTTCGTGGCCGTGTGTACAGACGATCTTGAATTTGAAAACCAAACCTTCTGTTATAGTTGTCTATTCTTACTTATTTTTATTTTATCATCATTTAAGTGTATAGATATTTAGATGATGTTCAAATACAAATTAATTATTTTGTACAGATTCTAGTATGATTAAGTAGTTGCTGTCAAACAGCTAGCTTGGTTAGTAAAATTATATGTTCATTGGAAAGAAATCTAAATTTTACTCGACTTGGGTTGATAAATGAGGGATAGGTAGCCTTTTATCTCAAATTGTAAATTTTAGGTCAACTTGTTTGATTTAGTTGGTAAATTTTTAGGACCCACTATAATCTTTAAAATTATTTAATTACTAATTTGATTTTATCTTCTAAAATTAATATGATTATAAAAAATTATGTTTTTCAATTGGGCCTCAAACATATATCTACCAGATTCTTCATTACTTGTTCAGAACCCGGTCGAATGGATAAGTGAAAAATAAAAAGTTCTCTAAACAACCACATGTTGCTCTTTGCAGTTCCCGTGCATTTGTTCTGTACAATTTCGATTGCTTGAATTTGAGTTTTCGTTATAAAAATATATTTTTATGATAAAATTTATTAAAAAGAGTATTTGACCATCATTACAGAAATATATTTTATAACAAAATTAGATAAGAAATAAGTAAGCCATTTTTTATCTCCCACCTTAGTTTTTTAGTTACACTTCTCACTTAACATGGTAATTTTGTATTTTTATGTATTTAGTTATCATAGATTTTAGTTTACTATAAAAATTTATCACAAACAATGTTTAAAAATTATTGTGCAAACCAAACATCTATAAGATATATATATTTATCAACCGTGCGGCTGAATCAGCCTTACCCAAAATCTAAATTACTTTGCTTGATGACACATTCGTAAACCCCTAATACAAGGCATTTGATTAGATGCCAAGTTAAGAATGTCCAAATGTATAAATGGCTAATGATGTGGCCATTTTTCAATACGACGAAAATTGTTGGACTAGTCTCACATAAAAATAAAAAAACGACAGCAGCCAAGCAGGGGACGGTCAATGCCATGTCATGTAAACTATTTTGGGCAGAGTAGTCAAGCAGACCCAACAATGCCGACCAGATCAGATTCAGACCACAAGAAATAAAAATGAAGTGGGCGGATGTTATCTCTTCAATATCATTATTTCTAGTGACAGCTTATACGTGGAAAAGGATTATGCTAAACTTTTAGCAGAAACATCTTCTCGTTCAGAAGGCTTGGTCCAACAAAATCAACAATGTCATCTGACTAAATTTTGTCAAGAGTTGAACATGGCAGCAGTCCCCCGTGCCTAAGATTCTACCAGGACAAGACCAAGGCCTTCTAGGTCCCAAGTTGCTATCTTATATCAACAACCGAGATGATGCATCAACCCCACTGAACAAGCATCCTAGTGTACAAATATCTGAAGCCTCCATGGTCATGGGAAGCATTAGATGAGGTGCCGCAGAAGATTGGGCCTTTTGAGAAAATAACGCCAGGATTCTTCAGGTTCAACGGGTCTGAGCCTCCAAAAGAATATTGGTCGCCACGTTGATATCATTCCTGGCTCTTTGTAGTGCTTGCCTTGCAGAGTCCACGTCAAAACCCATGGACACCAGTGTGGCAACGGATTCCTCGGGCGGTTCGGGGACAGCAACATGAGGTGCTGAAGAATAGTTCGCCTGTAGGAAAGCACAATGAAAAAAAAAAGGTAACAGCGCGAAGGCAGACACCAAAGAATCAAAATACAGTGAGTTGCTCCTTCGTTGGACCCATCCCATTAAGTCAAATGACAGCACGAAAACGACACAAAAGAGTGAAATATAGTGAGTTCCTCCTTTGTTTGACCCATCCCGTGGAGTCCACAATATAGGTTGGAAGCATTTTGCAACCAGAAAAGCCAACCAAACGGCTTTCTTTTGGTGATCCATAACGATAAATACCAATTTAGTAGTTTGACAAAAGACCACCTTTTCCATGCAAATCTGTTAGCTGGCGGTTAATGGTTTCTTATTACAGTATCAATAAAGAGATGGAACAAAAGTACCATGCAGGAAAAGGGAACAAAAAAGATTAGTCCGACGTCTGGAATCCAATAACTCGAGAATCTCTCGAGCTCTCCTGAGAATATCTCTCTACAACTCTGATAAACAAGATCACCAAAATAGCAACATCTATAAAAATATCTCTCATCATTACATTGTCAATACTTGTTGCTACTTCTACATCCCAACTACATATGGATGCAAATTCTCTAATGTTCTTGTTCTATTTTATATTGTTATTTTAGTTAAAATGACATCATTAAAATTTGTCCCACATATTAACAACTCTATTATTACATCCATCCAAAGGCTTGTCTAGATATTATTCTATCATTTTCTGCTATTGTTAATAAAGTAACATTTTATATGACTATATATGATCCATCCTAATCTTAGTCTTCAATCACATCTCTTTTGAAGAGATTAACATCTCAATTTACACTCATACATGCACTTAGAGTAACATTGCTAAAGTCTGGTCTCCAGCGATTTTCTCAAGATCTCTTCTTTCCATCTCTCAAGACAGTCTAGATGTAAGACGGCAATCCTCCCAATTATGCAAGCCCGAGTAGAAAATATAAACATACAAGTAGAATATAAAATGTATATAACAATAAGGAACACAATGCAGTGACATTGTCACTAGCACTCAAACCGGACCGGTAACTAGAGTAGCATAGTGACAACTTTTTCCTTCAATCATGACATTTATAATAATAACAGATATCTAATACAATGCACTTCAAGTTACCACCCAAATGTTGTTTCTTTTAGCCCTCTGCAGAAGAAACATCATTATTTTCCATTTCTTTCTTTCCTGCTTTTACAGAATCAGATTTCCTCCGTCATCACCTACTAGCAACTTTTCTGAGCATAGTTCGTCTTACCACCCAGCTACAGTACAGAGTATAAAGGCAATTCGTAATGCACAAATCATAACACCCACTAGCATGCTACCTATAAACTGTACCACATTCTTCAAATGCATACCTCGGCTGTGATTACATCAAGATATTCTTTCCTGGCATCTAGTTTATATAGTTTCTTTCTTTGCAAAATGAGTGGTGTGATAAAATTTTCTAAAACATCCTTTACACTTGAAGTGGGTGATAAAAAGAGGTAACATGCTTCTAAAACATCCATTTATATGGAACGCTAGATTAGACAGGAGCAGGATACAGGATTTTAATAGAAAAATTGTAGGAGTTACGTCAATTGAGATCAAACAAAGAGAAGAGAGGTTAAGATGATCCCAATATATTAGGTACAATGCTAGAAAAGCTTCAGTTTGGTTAACAAGAGAGAACGAAGTAGATTTAGACAAAGATAATCCAATATGACAAAGAATTTAAATTTTCTTGAAAGATACACAAAATTCAATGACGGTGGAAACAAAGAAGTTATACAGCCAAACTTTGGGATCAAGGCTTTGTTGAGTTGAGTTGTTCCTGTCCATCTACACTAGCATAATCCCCATTGTCATTCCTCTGAGTAAAGCAAAGAAATCATACATGTCACGTTCAAGCCTTCTTGTCTCTCCCTAACAATGGTTTACTGTCTAAGCTGACCCATGCCCACAATGATGCAAACTAGTGCAAAATTAAAATTCATTTAGTTAACCTTGTTCTAGTATACTCCGTTTTAAATAGTGCCTAATCAGTCTTATCTAATCTTATCGTTTATTTGTTTTCACCTTCAATTCCAATTAGGATATCCACATCATCCCACTCAGAATTCATCGTTGTGGTTATCATCATAGCAGAGAGAGGTCGATCTAGAGGATACCTGATGTTTACCTACTTCATTAAGACAAGGCAACACA
The DNA here is from genome assembly GCA_036172225.1 of Cryptocoryne crispatula var. balansae. Taxonomy (NCBI): domain Eukaryota; kingdom Viridiplantae; phylum Streptophyta; class Magnoliopsida; order Alismatales; family Araceae; genus Cryptocoryne; species Cryptocoryne crispatula. The sequence continues at coordinate 9,969,708 of CM069919.1, forward strand.
AGACAAAAGTACAAACCAAGAGGACTACCACTACTACAAACAGATAAAGTACAAATATTTGAAAACTTGTCTGTAGCTATGAATCAATCACTAACATAAGAGGTAGCCCATCTGATGATAATGAAAATAAAAGTTGGTGCTAAAAAGTAAAAAGAACCATCAGATTATGATTATGCTCTTTCCAAATGCTCCAAAATATACCCAGCAAGCATCCCAGATATCCCAATGCCAATTAAAAAGGTTGAGCTTCTGCCAGTCTCCATACAGCGAGGATGTGTAGCCAAAAGAAATCCATGCTGGTATTGGTAATACATCTCCCAAGTGCTATTTACACAGTTAAAGAATTCAACCTTATTATCAGTTATTCAGGCAGCTTGGAAGCTAACAACAGAAAGTAAAAGGTCAAATTTTCTGCTCAGCAGTTGATAATTCTTAAAACAACACTTTAGCCTCCTTCACTACTGATAATTTTCAAAATGGGAGATAAAGCTTCACAACTAGTACAGCTGGATCAGCGTCAAATCAGCCACATCACCATCCATATCCAGCAGGAGGGGACTGATCTGCCCTGCTAGAGGTACCGGTAATTCCTAACTTGCAATCCCTTCTATGTGGTGTAAGGTAAAAGTTTAGGTTGAGGCTATCAAGGTTTAACTATCAAAACAATAGTTTAAGGAAATAAACAGCATATTATTTTGGTAAATTTGATAAATAAAGTAAAACGAATCAAAATTCATCAGTTTAATAAATGAAACTCACTAGAAAATAAACATAAAAAAATGTTTAGTTTGAAAATCTTCCTTTTTACTAAGAGAAGATTGCCACAATCCATATAAAGAAGGTAAGCTGGTTAAAGGCAGCCTCACCTCACTTCATAAGATAGCCTCACTCAACTACCGTTAACAACACAGATAGGAAATGAAACAATCCTGGTCAAATCATGGCCAAGATTTCTATAAACAAAATGGCCATGATTACCGTGTAAAGCCATTTATTCAGGTGACTTGGCATCTTCATTGTCTGCTAAAATTGATCCATATCAGCTGAACTAGGTCAACGTATAAAACATTGGTTTACGACATAAGTCCATAGCCTAGTTTTTATTCTCTTTTTCTTTTTGCATATAAGCATCATATAACAAATTAAAATCTTGTCAAGAGATTAGATTTATACTTAACAAAACAATTTCATAAAAAAGTAAAAAATAGATTTGCTCACAAAAAAACAAAAAAATATACTTAACTCAACTGAAGTCTTAATCCCAAATTATTTAAGGTTAGCCACGTGTATTCTCTTTCTCTGAATCTCTGCTCGCATTGATTTTGTCATTTTGAGCTATTTCTTTTGAGATACTTATACTAAATGACTCTCTTCCAAGTTAATTTAGGCCAATCAGGTTTTAAGTCTACGTTTAATATGTCTTAATCGTCTCAATCTCCCTTATCTCAATTTGTCTACAATTGCTGCTGCTCGAAAATTTTCTCTAATATATTGCATTCTATCTAAGCTAGAATGGCCACACATATATCTTAACATTCTTGTTTTAGCAACACAAATTTTAAAATTATATTTTTTCTTTATTGTTCAACATTCATAATCATATAATATTGCAGGTCTTATAGTTGTACAATAAAATTTTCTTTCAGTTTTAGTGAAATCTTACAATCACATATAACCTCTAAAACCAATCTCCACTTCATCCAGCTTGCTTTCATTCTATGATTAACATCATCATCACATTCTCCATATTTTTGAATTATTGCATCAAGAAATTTAAATTGATACTTCTAGGTAATCCTAGTCTATCCAAACTCTCTTTTTCTTCTCTTTGGTCTTTAAACTCTCTTTGTTTCTCCATGGTTCTAGTTTTTATTCATCACTTCTTATGTCTCATCTATCAATATGATATTGTAAACATCATACAACATCATATATCTTGTATATTGTTTGTTAATTCATCTATGAGTAATGCAAAAGATAAGAACTTATTGCATACCTTTGATACAAACCAATTGAAATAGGTAAATCTTGTGTTTCTCTTCCAATTGTGCATACACTAATGGTTGATTCATCATACATATATTTTATCACTTGTATATACCTAATAGGCATTGTATTTTGCTCCAACACTCGTTATAAAACATCTCTTGAAACTCTATCATAAGTATTTTCTATGTCAATAAACATCATACACAAATTATTCTTCATATCTTGATAATTCTCCCTCAAGCTTTTAATAAAAAAATTAACTTCCATTGTACACCCATACGTAAATCCAAACTACATGGACGAAATATTTGTACAATCCAGTAAATATATATATATATATAAATCAACATAAAATGAATAAAATGTAAATGTGTAAACTATAAATCCAAGAATACCAGAACCAAGAAAACAAAATCATTAAAGTTTCCTATACATATAAAACATGAGAACTACGGTATACAATTTAGCAAAAGGCATAGAATTATTAACCTTAATTATCACAATCAATTGCTTTCAATCCCTTCTATGTGGTAAAAGGTATAAGTTGAGGTTGAGGCTATCAAGGTTTAACTAATAAAACAATAGTTTAAGGTATAAGTTGAGGCTACCAAGGTTTAACAATTAAAACTAGTTTAAAAAAATTAACAGCATCTTATTTTGATAAATATGATAAATGAATTAAAACAAATCAAATTTCATCAGTTTATTAGCTGAAACTCACTAGCAAATAGGCATATGCAGAAAATGTTTGGTTCAAATATCTTCCTTTTTACTAAGAGAAGATAGCTACAATCCATATCAAGAACGCAATCCATATCAAGATGGTAAGCTGGTTAGAGGCAGACTCATCTCACTTCATAAGATAACCTCATTCAACTACCGTTAGCAGCACAGATAGAAAATAAAAATATGCTTGTCAAATCATTGCCAAGACTTCTATAAACAAAAAGGCCATGATCACCGTGTATAGGCGCATTTGCTCGGGTGACTTGACATCTTCATTGTTTGCTAAAACTGATCCATATCAGCTGAACTAGGTCAACGTATGAAACATTGGTTTACGTCAGAAGTCCATAGCCTAGTTTTTATTCTCTTTTTCTTTTTGCATTAAAGCACCATATAACAAATTAAAATCTTGTCAAGACATTATATTTAGACTTGACAAAACAATCCCATAACAAAGTAAAAAATAGATTTGCTTACAAGAAACCAAAAAAAAATATAGTTAACTCAACTCAAGTCTTAATCCCAAATTATTTAAGGTTGGCCATATGTATTCTCTCTCCACACAATTGATTTGGTTATTTTGAGTTATTTCTTCTGAGATATTTAAATCATCCAAATTATAATGAATGACTCTCCTCCAAGTTACCTTAGGTCAATCATGTCTAAAGTCTACATTTAATATGTCCAAACCATCTCAATCCCCTTTATCTCAATTTGTCTATAATTGCCGCTGCTCTAACATTTTCTCCAATATATTATATATTCTATCTAATGACCCGTTTGGTTAGAGTTTTAAATTTGATACTATATCAATATCGATATTGATAATTTTAGAGATTGGAGTATCAATATCAAAATTGATACAAGTTGACACTTGTATTACATAATGTGCTTTGTTTTCACTATCAATTTCAAAATTGATACTATTAACCAAACACTTCTTAGTGATTACTATGAATATCAATTTTAAAATTGATAGCGATAGAGGTGTCAAATAGTGTTACCAAACAGGGCCTAATGTAGTATGACCATACATATATCTTAACATTCTCGTTTTAAAAACACTTAATTTAAAAGTATATCATTTTCCCTTATTGTTCAACATTCATTATCATATAATATTGCAAGTCTAATAGTTATATATACGATAAAATTTTCTTTCAATTTTAGTGAAATTTTACAAACACATAGAACCCCTGAAACCGATCTCCACTTCATCCATCTTATTTTTATTCCATGATTAACATCATCATCATCACATTCTCCATCTTTTTAAATTATTGCATCAAGATATTTAAATTGATACTTTTAGGTAATCTAGTATATTCAAACTAACTCTCTCTTCTTCTTCTCTTTGGTTTTCATTAAATTTACAATGCATATATTTTGTTTTAGTCTACCTATCTTGAAGCCTTTAAACTCTCTTTGTTTCTCCACGGTTCTAGTTCTTATTCACCACTTCTTATGTCTCATATATCAATATGATATTGTAAACATCATACAACATGATATATCTTCGTGTATATTTTTTGTTAATTCATTCACAAGTAATACGAAAGATAAGAACTTACACCTTTCATATAAACCAATTGAAATAAAAAATCTTGTGTTTCTCTTCCAATTATGCATACACTAAAGGTTGATTCATCATACATGTCTTTTATCACTTGTATATACCTAATATGAATTGTATTTTGCTCCAACACTCATCACAAAACATCTCTTGAAACTCTATCATAAATATTTTTTAAGACAATAAACATCATACATAAATCTTTCTTCATATCTTGATAATTCTCCCTCAAGCTTTTAATAAGAAAATTAACTTCCATTGTAGACCGGCCATACATAAATCCAAACTACGTGGATAAAATATGTGTACAATCCCGTAAGAAACAAAATATATATATAAATCAACAAAAAATAAAAATGTAAAATCTGTAAACTATAAATCCATGAATACCAAAACCAAGAAAACAAAATCAATAAAGTTTCCTATACATATAAAGCATACAATTTAGCAAGAAGAAATAGAATTATTAACCTTAATTCTCACAATCGATTGTTTCCAATACTAAGTATCCCAACTATGTATTCTTGGTTTGAAACAAACTATTATGACATACATAAAGCTTTCTTGGTTAAATTTTTTATCTACTCCGAGTGTCTTTCCCTTCTCTCCTAGTAAAATATGGACAACTGTCTAAAGCTTCTGCTACTATGCATCACACTTCAATTCATAGTTGTCAAGGCGCCCGCCTAGGCGGCAAGGCGCCTTTCCAAGGGCGCCTTGCCAGGGCGCCTTGTCTGGGGCCAAAAAGGCGCCCAAGGCGCCCGCCAAGGCGCCCAAGGCGCCAGCCTAGGCGCCCAAGCAAGACGCCTTGGGTATTTTTACATCATTAAAAAAAGTTTTTGAGGGATTTTTCTCCCTTGATACCCCTCACAAGGGACACTTATTTAATGATAGTTTCAATATATTAATATATTGTATTATCACTTATACTATCATACATATTTAAGATTTATGATTATAAACATATATTATATACTTAATTAAGTTCTTTTTCAACTCTTTCCTCTCTCTCTCTCTCTCTTTGTCTCACTTATACTATTACATACTTTTTTGGGTCGATCCGCGACTACTCTGCGCCCCCCCATTTAATAATATTATAACAATATTTTACTATCACTTATACTATTGCACATATATAAATTTTATAATCATAAATGAGTTATATACTTAAATTTTATAAATATTTATTTAACTTTCTTCTCTTTCACACACACATCATATTTACTTACGTGCATTGATAAAACACTCATCAATTATAACATAACAAATATAATTATATATATGTTTTTTATATATATAACAACCTCCCGACTCAGCCTTCCTTGAATACCGCCTTGACCGCCTAGGCGACGCCTAAGCGGCCGCCTTGTCGCCTAAGCGGAATCGGTACCCTTCAACGCCTTGGGCGCCTTGTCGCCTTGACAACTATGCTTCAATTCCTCCAAACAACCATCCTCAATATCAATCACTCATTCTTGACAAAAGAAACAAAAGTCTAGAACGGAAATGACAATCTGAACAATTTCTCCTCTTGTTCATTGAATCAGGACGTGGTAGAGCCAAGTTAAACTGGAAGAGGGTAATTCAATAAGATCTGGATAAGTTAAATACATCTGAAAAGCTAATTCAAAATCGACATGAATGAAGAAAGAGAATCCATACGCACAACCCCAATTAATGTGGGATTAAGACTTTAGTTGAGTTGTTCATTGGGTCAGGAGTCAGGACAAATATTTAGAACAACAAAATGTAGCATTCCCAAGTTATTGCTCATCAAAGCATTCCAAATATATAGCAAAGAAAGTATTTGACAGGTGATGTGTATGCCAAGTAGATCAATCGAGCATTTGGTGTGAAGGCATGTTCGGGTGGCCTGCTCTGGTACCCCCATAAATAAGTGAACTCCTTGACTGCCCACTTGCTCAGTTGCTCCTCTATTTGCTCAGAGTTCACAGGTGTTGGATGGATTGTGCTCTGATGGAAATGGAAGAAGGATCAGAGGGTATGAGGGAGAGGGAAGAAATGGATAATTGCCTTTTGGAGTTAACCCCAAACATTACCATGCTGGCCCTAAATTGGCTCAAAAGTCAAAATTCACTCGAGGTTCCATGGCAAATATAATGCCTTCCCCCTTGTGAAACCAAAGTAGTTAAGCCATCTGAATAAGCAGCTAATAAAAACAAACCAGCCCTAAGCTATTTTAAGAACCTAATCAGATCATCACCAGAAATTTACCCAAACTATTAAGTGAAAATTGAATGCCCATGACCAAACTGCAGAGCAGACAGAACATTCTGCCAATACTGCACTTGAAGAAATACCATGTCATTCATGTGCACTATCAGCAGTCGATTAAGAGTATAAAAAAGATTCAACCATTTGAACTGCAAGCACACAATTATACCTCCAATCAGACACCCTTTTCTGAGGCAACCGTAAGGGTACAAGTAAAAAGCAAATTTCAAAGAGATAGAACAAGTGATGAAAAAGAAATACAAGAAAAAAAAACCACCCACACAAAGAAACCCTCCCAAAAGAGAATATACAAAAAAGGACAGCTATGCAAAAAAAAAACTTGTTAATGGCCACAAACTTATATAGGACATCACAAATGAACTTGATCTCCCATGCACTACCAAAGGGTTTCCGTATGAAGTACCAACATGAATATCTATACAAAATAATAAGGAATGACAGCCTGTAAAATAATCAATAATGCAGCTTTCAGACTCGTATAGCGTAAGTCATAAGTTTGGTAAGGTAGGAAAAAAGCAAATCTATAACTATGTACTCACAAGTGGATTATCCAATGTTTTCTTGTCCACAATGCAAAGGTAGTATGTATACAAACCACTTTGCACTTTGCATATTAACAAGTGGCTCTTGAACATATTTTACTCAATTGTGGTCGGTAACAAATAATCTGATAGGAAGCATCACCTCTATAACTATATCCCTTAATAAACAAGATTTACTAGTATATACATCACTCATCTAACCGTTGAGAAATAAGAAAACATTATCCTAGAGCCATCCATCAACCAGTCAGATAAAGAGATTATTGGTTGGCAATGACACCCCCCCTCCCAAAATACCATACCTACACTAAACGTGAGGCTGACACCTCACCTCTCTACTGTGGCCCCATCATCTGCATGACGATGAAGTGCCAACTGCCAAGAGTATTGCATCCAGCCTCAGCACCACTAGATCCTGAATTATTGCAGGTGAAGGGAAGGAGCAGAAGGACCTAACCCTGGAACATCCTGTGATGCCTGCCCCAAGACCTTCCCCCCATCCCCAACACCCCCCAATGCTACTAATAAAAAAGATTACATAGAAATCATTTAACCAAATGTAAAACATAGAAACAACACGCGAGAAAAAGGTTACAGATTGATCAAGAATATGAAATAAACTACTTGCCTCCCTTTGTCGTCCTGGGTATAAAGGAATGCTTCCTACAGTGTTCCTGTTTGACGTGGCACGTGATGTACTACTTGAAGGCCACGTTATCCTTGAGAAAAATGAAGATACAGGATCTGGAAACTGGAAGTGAGACAAATGGAAGACATCTTATTAACCAGGTACTTATTTCACATTCGTGTACCCAAAAAAGTATACAAAAATTTAAAACAAAAGACAAAGATCCTTAATGGAAAGAGGTTCTACCGTGCAAGAATAAAGCATAAATCAACAAAGTTACAAGGCCAACTGAAAGAATTAGTATGAGCAAATCGATAAGCTAATCATATCATACGCAGGAATATAGCAGCAGCAGAATGGTAATGACTAACAGTTGTCAAGGCAATGTGGAAACCTCATTTTTTCGTATTAAAAAATCAATTATCATCAATCAAAAATAGATGATGTGTGATATGCTAGAGAAGTATACAGATAGATTTGATGTGATATGTATAGATAGGAACATGCCCTTGACTTCCAAAATCTTAAAGCAGAAATAGGGAAACCCTATGACTTAGTCCCAAACCACATTTTGATATTTGAGGTTATTATGTGGGTATAGATGAGGTTTCTTTTGACCACTCCTCACCAAACTTCCAATATTTTAGTGTTAATTACATCGAGAAACTACTCGAACACCCTTGATTAACTATTATAATAACTCATTCATTGAAATATTCATCCACATAAAATATAGAAGAACTAGTAGATATTTCCCTGTGGCCTTATGAGATTTGATTGCTATATGTTTTTATCATGATTTTTGTATTTAAGATGTTATGGTTTCATTTGTTTTGAATTTGGGGGTTATCTTTTTGGTTTAAGTTTTTTTGTTTATGAAATTATTAGATTATCATTTTTCGTTTTGTTTTGGTATTTTATTACCAATCATGAATTAAATTTCAAGGTTATTGTTTTGAATGTTGAAAAGAGATTGTGTGAGTATTTTACCCCTTGTTTCGTTTATGTTTTACTTTCAGTTTAATTTTCTGATTATCAGTTTTATTTTCTATTTGTTAGGTTATTTATTTGTTTTTGTGTATTTGTTTGATGTTATTGCTTCTTCTAGAAATTCTTGAAAATTTTAGGTGAAATACCTCTTCTAGAGTCAGGCAAAAAAGAGCAAATATAAAGGAAGATAAATTGCAACTTTGTTTATATATCCAAGGGTGTTTAGTTTCACTTTTTTGTACCTTTTCTCTCTAAAATTAAAAAGGAAATCAGGTATAGCAACAGAATGTTTGGAACATGTGATCAATTTTTCGAAATAGTGTCCCCATATCTTTATAAGTGCTCCAAGAAAATAAACAAGGCAATACCTATTTTAGGTTTGACGTTTGAGAGAGACTGCAGGAGCTTCTTTATCGAATCTCGGTACCTACAAGATAAAAGTGCCTCCTCCAGCAAAAGGTTTTGCTATCTGTTACATTTTTTTTCTTCTCTCTTTGGCACACCAGCGCATGCTTTGGTTATCCGTTGGATTTATTTTCAAGCCATTGATCCCATTGATAAACACACCATCATGGCTGCGACATTATTCATATATTACCTTTATGTAATTTTACTTTCTGATATTTTTACTACGTCATCCACTAATGTCTTAAGAAATAATATTGATTGATGCTTTTATATATTTTGATATTTTATTTGGCAATTTGTTATTGTGTTGACAAACAACAATTTGTTGTTGATTTTATAAATATGTTAAGATAAAGTTTAAATTTAAAAATGTTACCAAACACTACTCTATAATTTTAAAAAACTAAATCACTTTTGCCAAACATGTAACGTACATGTTTTTGTAATTTTAAAAACAATACAAAGATATAACTTGATCTTTATTTTAAAATAAGATTATCCATATTCAAAAATAGCAACCAAACACCCAACAAACTCTCTAAAATTATAAAAACAATCTTGTGATTCTTAAATTTCTGATAAAAAAACATGAACACAGAAAGTAAAATAAAGCATTCATAAAGTCATGTTGATGTTGCATTTCATCTTGGTCCAACCATGTCGCTTTTAGTCCTAAATGCTCCAGTTCAGCCAATATCTTGTCTCTGGAAAACTGAAGTTGAAAATATTAATCATGATTAATTTGTAAACTTCATGGTTCATGGAATCAGCCAATCCAAATTGGAATTGGCTGATTCTGCATCAGGATCATCATAAGCCAACCAAATTTTAGGGGGGTAGACTTCGATCCACCCCAGGATACCACCCAAATAGGCCAGAATCAACCAATCAGATGGCAAGATCGGAATCAAAGATGGATCAACTAATGCCGATTCCAATCCAGATCAGGTCGGTAGGATGGCAGAATCCGGTGCAAGCATAAATCGCGGAATCGGCCGATTCCGATCCGAATCGGCCGATTCCTGGATCGGATCGGCCATTGCCGATCCGATTCTTGGCTGAAGAACCGATCCGGAAAAAATTTCCGGCAGAATCAGTCGGGATCGGTCAGATCGGTCGGAATCGGTCCGGAATCGGAATCGGATCGGCCGAATCGGTCGGGATCGGAATCGGAATCGGAATCGGATCGTTTTTTTCTTTTTTTGCTATTCCAGTCGGATCGACCAGGATCGGCCAGAATCGGTCCGAATCGGCCGGAATCGGTCCGGAATCGGAATCGGATCGGTTTTTTTTTTTTGCTTTTTTTTCTTACCAATTCTGGATCGATTTTCTTCCATTGGATCGGTCGGAATCGATCCGATCCGGATCAGATCGGTACCCACCGATCCCGATTCCGATTCCGATCCCGCGATCCTTGGGTGCAAGGGCAGTGGCGGTGGTGCCCAGCTTTCCAACCCTATGGGGTCAAGCTGGATCCGATGACTTAAGTCAACGAATATATGAATAACAGGTCCAATAAAGATCTAATGACTTAATGTCATAGAAGCTAGCCATATCGGGTCTGATGGACCTGATACAACCTGCCTTCAGGCGGACTGATCTGATCCTGATCCAGATTGGAATCGGCACCCATCAATCCAGTCTCCAATTCCAATCCTGCCATCCTTGGCAAGGTGGTCAGCCACAAACTTGAAGGTTGGATTGATCTCAATGCTGAAGGCCAAAATGGCACAACAATGGTACTATGAAATTCTAATAATGTTCCCCACTATCATAGTTGTCAAGGCAACAAAGCGTCCAAGACGTTGAAGGGTGTCAATCCCGTTTAGGTGACAAGGTGAGTGCTCAAGACGGTAACATTGGATGTTTATATATACATATGCATGTATATATACACAGTCATATATATAATTAGATTTAGTATTATATATATATTAATACATACATGCAAACATATATTCATAAATATGATTATATTTGTATGTAATAATTGAATCTACATGTTTTTGTGTTCAAACATTTAAGTGTGATTTTATTTATGTAAATATGTATACATATGCATATATTTATTTTGATAAATAATATTTTGATAAACTTGATGTGTGAAAGACAGAATAAAATTAAAATATATTTTAATAACTTTTAAGTATAAAATATATATTTATAATTATAAATCTCATATATGTGATAGAATAAGTAATAGTAAAATATATTAATATATTTACACTATTACAAACGGACGCTTGGGATTTGTGGATCGACCTGCACGGTCAGGTTTGCAGGGGTCAAGAAGACAACGTCCCTTGTGAGAGGTATTAGGAGGGCAAAACCCTCCGAAAGAAAACTTTTTTATTATAAATAAAAATTGGTCTTGAGTGCCCAAGCAGACACCTTTTGAGCTTCCCACAAGGCGTCCTGACAAGGTAATAGCAAATTAGCACCTTGCCGCCTAGGCAGGCGCCTTGACAACAGTGCCCACTATATGGACCTATGGTTGACAGTATCAGCATTTCTGTGAAGCCTAAAGACATGAAAGGTGGAAGAGAGTGGTTTCTCACTGATGCAGGGTCTGATTGACGCTGATTAGGAACATATTCCTTGAAGAGTCATGGGTGCATATCCAACCAATGTTTGTAAAGTCTTGAGACATTTTGGCAAAGCCTCACGAGACATAAACCTCAAAACTTATTGAGACGCAAGCCTCAATTTAAGAAAAAAATATATAATTTATAAAAAGTGAGAAAAAGAGTTATGAATCGTTTACGTACGTAAAGAGAAAATATCTTGAGGCGGTGAGGCGTAAGCCTTACATGGAGAAAAGCATAAGCTTCATGTTTTGCCAATGAGGTCTAAGCCTCACCAAGGTGGTGAAGAGCCTTGCCTTGAGGCATAAACCTCAGTGCTTCAAGGTGGAGTTTTTTTAAACAATGGATCCAACCAAATTGAGCACTTAACTTTTGCTGGGAACTGTTACTGCACAGATGCAGTCTTACTCCTGTCAACCAGGAAAAACTTATTTGGGAAACAATTCAGCCAGTATTATATGGAATATTTATTCTGAGATAAACAAAAGAACATTTGATCTGAGATTTATGCCCATTGCCGTTATATGCAAGAGTCTTGTCAGAACTACTGGTTTATTAAAATTGTGAAGAGGTATCTTTCTATTCAAGTATCCCCTTTGAGTTGAATGTTACCCTATTTCAAACAGCTGGGTTTTTTTGCCAAAACCTTTGTTCATTTGTTTCCTTCTTGAATACTTTCACTGGATGCAATTATCTTTATTCCCATTCTTTAATAAATTATGGCCCTGTCCTGTCACTTTCAACAGAAAACCACAATTCAGAATCAAATATCGCATAACATGTAAACGTAGTGCTTCCTCTACTCCCTTTTCCACTATGCCTTGAAACAGAGCAAATTATCCACCATAAGCTTACAAACATAGTATTTTGTTCACTACTTTTTTATTGTGTGCCAAAAATTAATGTGCCTCTAATGGCCCGTTAGGTTAGAGTATCAAAAATGATACTATATTAATTTTGATATTGATATTTGTAAAGGATGGAGTATCAATATCAATATTGATATAAATGAACACATGCATTACATATCATTCTTTGTTTGCACTAAAAGTTTCAATCTTGATATTGATAGCTTCTATCACTTTCAATTTCAAAATTGGTAGTGATAGAGGTCCTCAATACCGTTACCAACCAGGGCCTAAGATATTGCACCCGTTCTTGTTCCCTTTTCCTCTTTTTTGGTAAAAAGCATACTACCAAAAGAAAAGAATTGCAATGAACATATAAACATTGGAACACTGGTGGGTAAAGAGAAACCTTTATCCTTCGAATGCCAAAAATGTTGAAACGATACAAGAATCCAGCAACTACACCACATAGACCAGGTAGAAGAGACCTCTTCCAAGATGAAAGAAGAAGCTGCAAGATCAAGATTCAATCAAAATTTACAAAAGCATGTTAGGAAAAGAAATTACCAGTAGAGGTTGATAATGACCTGCAAGCCAGCTAAATATATAAATGCTTTGTCAGTTGCCCGGATCCCAAATATCTTGAACCGTGATGAAACCGGGATGTCAAAGTAGAAAGGCACAAAGGACGAGAATATAACACCGTAAGGCCCAGATGCTAAAACATATGAGCTTGGATCTGCAAATAGATGGAATACATAATGCATCACAACAAGAAATAATAAGCTAAAGTTAAGTAAGCTTAGTATCAGTACAAACGGGAAGTGCATATAGAGATTCATTCATACAAAGAAAAGGAAAAGGAGATCCAATGATCAATTCTAACAATCCTTGTGCAATCCCAAGAAACCTCGAGTGTATGATAGATTGAGGTAAGGCAGAGAATCTCTTCTAGTGACCTCAGTTTTCAAGGAGTGGGGCACCTAGGCGACCAACCTATTAATCTTTTATTTTGCCTATTTAGTCATAATTAACAGTAATTAAGTATCAACTAAACTCAACTCAATCCTTAATCTCAAATTGATTGGGGTCATGTGGTAACCTCAATTTTTAAAATTTACAACTCTTTCCTTTTTGTAAAAAGGAATTTTGTTTTAACTGCTATGGTTATAAAAATAGATAATAAAATCATAGGGGTATAATTATTTAGGAGTGGTATTAATATATTATAGGAACTCACAATGTAGGGGCATAGTTGTCAAGGCGGCCAAGGCGATCAAGGCGACATAGTACCGCCTTGGCGCCTTGGTGATAAGGCGAGGTGTTAGGCGATGCCTTGTTTTATATAGTAAAATGGATAAAATAGAAAAGATATATGTAAAAAATGATGCAAAATAACTTTGACACCATGCAAATTAAATAATAATGTGGGAAGTGCATAGTTACATACACTAAATAACTTGACACGTTAGTTAATTTTATTATTTAAATTTATTTAAGCCTAACTATTATTTCATCAAAATGTTAATTTATAGTCAAATTAACTATTAAAACTACTTGTTTTTACTCTAAAACAACTTAAGTATGTGATATTGACACTTAATTAGCATTATTTATTATTAATATATATAAAATAGTTATTTAAGGCAATGGGCGCCTAGGTGCCCATCACCTTGTCCCCTCTGGGGGCGCCTAGGTGCCTAGGCGACGCCTTGAAAACACTGTGTAGGGGGATGACCCTATCACTTAAAAGATTCAAACCATAATTGTTTCTTACTGAGGTTATTTTGAGTTCTTTGAAATTTGTTTTGACCTATGTTCCACTAAACGGTATTTCGATATTAATTACATTGAACAACTACTTGAATGCCCTTCATTAACTGTCATAGCAACTCATGCACAAAAGCTATTCATCCACATGATGTTTTGGAGACATCCTCATGGCCTTATTGGAATTTACTCTGTGAGTTTCAGATTTTGATATGAGGTTTTATTAGCTTTTGTTTCGAGTTACTTTGAGTTTTGGAGTTTGTTTCGATTTGTTTTTGTTTTGACTTAGCATCTTATAAATTGGGAGCTTTGGAGTTTGGGATCTTTTGATTTCTGCTTTTGCTTTTGTTTTATTTAGTGCAAGTTATCATTTGGAATTTTTATTGGTTTTTGCCTTATTTTTAAATGAGCACGTGGAGTTAAAATGACTTTGGGATGCCCAATTTGGAAGATTTCGATTTTAAATTTCAGTTTGAGAATTTTGAAGTTTTCTCCTTCATATTTAATAGATTTGGGTTATCTTTCAGTTTAGAATTGGGATTTCACAATTGAGAGCCCTTTTAGACTATTGAATTTATTTCTTGTTTCAATTCAGATTTCTGAATTGTTCAGTTTTGGATTCTTTAAATTTTTTATTTTTCAGATTTTGAGTTTTGCATTTCAGGGCCTTGAAAACGTCAGTGTGCATTTTTTGTATTTGGTAAGTTTTTTACCTGTTTTCAGATCCTCCATTTTGTTTTAATTATTTCAATTCTGTTTTTCTTATTTTAGTTTTGGGTCTGTTGACACCCATTGGGCCCATTTTCCTCAAAATCACCATTTATCCTATTTTTTAAAAAAGGGTAGAGATAAATGTTCAAAATTCAAAAAAATCCACTCAATCATAAAAAATCATTAAAAAGTTCATGGGAAATGTTCAAAGACAAGTGTCAAAAAATTCCATATTTTTCGTAATTTTCTTCCAAAAAATCCATAAAATCATTCTCTCTCCAAAAATTCATTAATTGGGTTAAAAAAATATTCTCTCATACCCAAGATTATTCTTAAAGACCTTTGATTACCAACTAAATTTTCCATATTTTTTAGCCCCTAAAATATATTTTTATGACCATTTTATAGCATTTTCTCATTGAAAAAATACAACAAATGTGTGGATAAATCCCAGAAGGTTCTGGAAAATCCAGATAATGCCCATAAAATTCCCAAAACACCCCAGAGCATATCTCTTCGCGTGGGGATCAATTGAGGTGGGTCCCACCACTTGAGAAAAAAATGCCCCGAAAATTCCTTTTAAGTGAAAAAAATTCTCCTAAATCTTCTCCCTGCTACCTCAGCCCATCCAAAATACCTCCTCCTATCTAAAAGGCTAGCCGTACATCTTCCTTTATTTGTTTTAAGGAGCCAGCGGCCTTGTTTAGATAGTCCTTTGCCTACTCCTATTTTTAAGCAACCGGACAAGACATTTTATGGTGCGCACAGACCTGCCAAAGACGAGATATCCCAGGACCTCCCTCCCTATCCGGAGACCCTAACAATAGAAAGAGAAGATGTACGCGGGGCACGAAGATGCCAGCCATCTTCAAAAATTCAAAATTGGTCGATCGGAAATCCTAAAAAGAAAGAAGACTTCCTCTGATAGCCGCAGAGGGGGGAGAGAGAGAGAGAGAGAAGGGATCGTGACAGAAGGAGAAGGGGGAAAGAGCAACCGGAAGTAGGAGAAGCTTCCCCGGCCATACTCTTGCTGCCGCACCAAAGAAAAGAAAAAGGATAAGAACAGCAGGGGCTCTCCCAGCCCTTGCCTTGCTGCCACGCCAAGAAAAGAGGAAGAGGAGGAGGAGAGGCCCTTCCAGCCATCTCCTTGCTGCTGCACCATGAAAAGAGAGAGAAGAAGTGAAAAAGAGCTCTCTCAGCCCTCTACCATTGCCGCACAAGGAAGAGAAGGTAAGGGAAAAGAAGAAAAAAATCTGCTGCGCTCCATCATCCCCTTCTTTACCTTTCAAAGTCCTATTTTTCTTTGCCTAAACTCTTCTGAACAACCCTTTAAGGCCACAATTTGTTAGGTCATCCCCTGTTTTCCTCAATTCTCATGTCCTGAATCCCTTTTCCAAGCCCCTCAAGGGCTGAAGAAGCTGTCATAGCCTCCTACATGCCCCTCATTATGCCAACCTGCTAGCAGTCCCTGTACAGGGCCCAGGGCACCCCAAGTAGGGGCTGGATCCCACCTGCTCAAGTGCTGTGAGCCCCTGTCCGCACCCTCCCATGACCAGTCAAAAGCCCCCCTGTTTCAGACCCAAAACAGACCCTATCCAGACCCAAAACAGCCCTACCCAAACCAAACAGTCCCCTGTTCAGCCCCCTTTAAAACCAAACCAAAAATGGTCCCCTGTTCAGCCCCCTTTAAAACCAAACCAAAAATGGTCCCCTGTTCAGCCCTTAAACCCCCTTGTCCGAACCCCGAACAACCCCTTAACAAGACCTTTTTCTTCAGACCTTAAACCCCCCCACACAGTCCTAAAAAAATACCCCATACTGACCCCAAACAGACCCCTGTTTCAATCCCTAAGCCAACCCAAATCAGAGCTCTGAACAGTCCACTAAAACCCCCCTGTTTCAGACCCTAAACCAACCCAAATCAGAGCTCTAAACAGTCCCCTAGCCAGCCCCTAAACCAGTCCAAATCAGGCCTCAGATAGTCCCTCAGCAGTCCCTTAAACAACCCATAGTTGTCAAGGCGATCAACGCGACATAGTACCGCCTTGGCGCCTTGGCGATAAGGCGAGGCGTTAGGCGACGCCTTATTTTATATAGTAAAATAGATAAAATAATAAAGATATATGTAAAAAATGATGCAAAATAACTTTGACACCATGCAAATCAATCAATAATGTGGGAAGTGCATAGTTACATAGACTAAATAACTTGACAAATTAGTTAATTTTACTATTTAAATTATATCATCTATTAATAAACACTTAAGAAATCATTTAACCCTAGCTATTATTTCATCAAAATGTTAATTTATAGTCAAATTAACTATTAAAACTAGTTATTTTTACTCTAAAACAACTTAATTATATGATATTGACACTTAATTAGCATTATTTATTATTAAAATAAATAAAATAGTTATTTAAGGCAATGGGCGCCTAGGCACCCATCGCCTTGCCCCCTTTGGGGGCGCCTTGTCGCCTAGGCGACGCCTTGAAAACAGTGAAACAACCCCAACCACCCACTTGAAACAGGCCGCCAGGGCCTAATCTGCTCAAAGATAGGCCACCAGGGCCCATTTGCTCAAAGATAGGCCGCCAGGGCCTGTTTGCTCCAAGAGAAGGCTGGCAGGGGCCATTTGCTTCAAAAGAAGGGTGCCAGGCCCCAATTTTCTCCAAAACATGCCACCAGGGTCATAGTGCTCAAAACAGGCCATGTGGGCCCAAGAACATCCAAACAACCAATGGGCCTTAAAAATATATAATTGCATTTGATCACAGCTAAAAATAAAACAAAAAATTAAGAGGCTAGTCTACCTCCATAGGCATCTCATTGTATGGACCCATACGGGCATGCTCCCGGAGGTGTTCGATTCAGATGGGGAAATGGGCATGCTCCCATATTCTTTCCCCCGATGCGAAGAGTTCCAAACTCTACCAACAAAGGGAGGTATATCCGATTGCTTCAAGGAGAGGCTATACCAAAATTTATCCTTGAATTAAATGAGAAAAAATACCAGGGGAAGGATATTTCATTTCAACTGGCTTTTTCTATGCCCAGCCATGTATTTTGTACTCATATGTACCAAGGCAATAAAAATTTCAAGATTTTCATATTTTGACGTCATTGGAAACTTTTGAAAGAACCCCATAAACTTAAAGGGATGCAAACAAAAATAAAAAATATATAAATAAAAAGGACCAAACAAATTTTTCCAAACCTAAAAAAAAATCAGATAATTAAAACATCAAAAAATGAATTTTCAAACTAAAAGACCAATTAAAAAGCAAATAAATCAAATAAAACCAAATAAACCCAAAAACAACCAAATAAAACAGAAAATACCTCAAACAGATGTAAACAAATAAAACGTAAATTTTCTAACTTAAAAAATATTTTTCAAAAAATTAAAACAATAAAAAATGAATCTGCCGAACCTATAAAACATAAAATAACCAAAAATACTCCAAATAACTGAAAACACCCTAAAAATATAAAAAATATATTAAAAAATCCATTTTCATAACTTAAAACAAATAGAAAGATGTCAAAAGTGAGGAAAAAGGAATAACAAATCAAAAAGCAGTCAAAAATAATAATTTTAATAATTTTCCTTAACTTAAATAAAGTTTCAAATGGTTAAAAATTAAAATACCTAAAACAGATTTCCTAAGTTAAAATGTCAAACTAATACACAAATAAGTCAAATAAAACTAATAGGTGATTAATTGATCCAATAAAATCAAAAAATCCCTTAAAACGGACCAAAAATATCAAAATATAAGCAAAATAAATAAATAATACCCCAAAAATAAAATCTACCCATTTTGAACGTAAGACAATCCCAATACAAAAAGAAACACAACAAAAAAAATTAAGATAACTGATGTAACCTCAAAATTTGAAACTTTTTTAAAATTTTGGAAATTCATTTTTCTATTTGGATTTGAATTTTTGATTTAGACCTTAGCGTTGAATTCTTAGGAAAATAGATGGTATTCCATAGAAGTACTAGCTAGGGTCAATGGTACGTATAAATTATAGATTGAGGTTGTTAGGTTCTTTGAAATTTATTTTGACCTCTCCCCGTCGGATGGTGCGAAGATCCGACGTTAATTACATCGAGAATACTCGAATACCCTTGATTATCCATCATAGCAATTCATTGAAGTAGAAGAATGGTACATCCACAAAAATAAACATTCATACAAACACATATAGGAGGAAACAGCCCCATGAACTTGATGGAATGCAAGCACTTAATTTATTTTTAAATTTTCATTTGGAATTAGTTTGTTTTAAATTGAATTAGTTTGAATTTAGTTTGAGAAATTGATTTGAAATGGATTGGTTTGATTAAATTGGGTTGAATTGAGTTTGTTTGAATTGATTTGAATTTTATTTGTTAATTGTTTTTTGATTTGGGTTGAATCAATTTTATTTGGGTTGCTTATTGATTTAAGTTTGATTTGATTAGAGTTTGATTATAATTGATTTGAATTAATTTAATTTAACTTATTGTTGGTTGAGATTTGACATGTGGATTTCAATTTAACGTGAATTGAATCTGGGAGGTTAACCATCTTGAATTTGTTTAACTTCAGTTTGTTTTAGGTTAAATCTGTTCGGTTAAAGTTTGGTTGAATATTCATTTGAAAGATTTAAATTTATTGATTAAGCTTGGCTTAGGTTTAATTTTGAGGTTTTGATTTGGGTTTGATTTAATTAATTTGAAAAGGATTTAGGCTTAACTTACAGAATCTGAGTTGTTTGGATATCTACTTCCAGATTATCTGAATTATGAATTTATTAGTTTAAGCTTATCTTGCATTGGAATTATTTAGTTAGAGTTGATCTTGGATTTGATTCACGAGATTGGATTGTTTAAGTTATGGTTGATTGGAACTTGTTACTTAGGATGGAAATTATATGGATTGTGAGCTTTATTAATATGTTGATGATTTACTGTGATTTGATCTCAGGTGTATTGTTAGATGAGATTCAGTTTAATTAGATTTATTTATTCAAATTTGGCTGGATTGATTTAAGTTTATTTAATTCAAATTTACTTTACCGGTTGCTTATTGATATGACTTAATTTATAAATTGAATTTTGCTTATGGATTTTAATTCACTTTTGGTTTGAACGGACTCTGTTTGATTAAGAATTAATGATTTTAGTTTCGATAAACTGGTGCTTGAGTTGGTTAAAGTTTTATTTATTAACTTCTGATTTGTTCAGATTTCAGATTTAACTATGCTTATGATTCGAATTAATTTGAGTTTTTTGATTTCTGTTTACAGCTTTACTTTGATGTTATTTTGAATTTTACAGCTTCCAGATTGCTGGTTTGCTTGGATTTCAGATTTTTATCTTCGGATATGACATTCAGATTTCAAATCTTTGGAGTTCGGATTTTAAACCTTCAGATTTTAGGAATTTAGAGTTCAGATTTTCCTGATTCTGCATGTTTCAGCTTCAGATTATGTTTTAAATTTCAGTTTTTAAATTTTAGACTCAGATTTTAAATTTTGCAGACCTTACATGTTTCGGATTCTTCAGATTAAGCTTCAAGTTTTAAATTCTCAGATTTCTGTAAATCTCATAGATTGCCCATGCCTTCCAGATTCTGGTCTGGACGTAGATTTTATGATTTGAGTTGTTCAATTATTAAAGGTTGTGTGTCATTGAATTGGGTCGGATTTGATTTGTTTTTAATACTTGCAGGTTTTAAGCTTCAGATTTGGATTTCAGATTTTGTATGTTTCAGATTTTTATATGTTTCAGATTTTTATGAGTTTCAGACTTCAAATATGCCAAACTACACAAATTTCAGATCTCCACTCGGTATTTTCAGACCCAGTATGGCTTGAAAGATTTTTTTTATGACATTCTTTATGTTCAGGTTGCTTTATTCTGTTTTATTTCATCGTCATTTTTTTTATTTGCAATCCTCTCAATTTCATGGGGTTATTGATCCTCCACTCAAGATCACTTGTAAACCGAACATGCCATCTCATTGCTTGGCTCCATGTCATTACAACTTGATTGTTTTGAGAGCATCTTCACTCAATCCTCATTGGATATGATGAATTTGTCAATTTATGGGGGAATATACCCGGTCCTTAGATAGACTTATGGGTATTTCCTCCATTTCTTTTTTTTAGTATATAATCGGCTTAACGGCATGTTGATCATGCACGGCCTCATATATAGCTTGATGGTAAGACATTGGGGTCTTTTTATGACCTTTGTATGTCTACCTTAAGGACGTAGGGGCGGATGGTTAGTCGACCCCCCAACTAGTCCGAATTTTAATTTCTTTTAGGTTAAGTCGAGACGTAGGAGCGGATGGTTAGTCGACCCCCCAACTAGTCTCGATTTGTTGATTAAAGAGGTAGATTTTTATTTAATTTCATTTAATTGTTTATTTTAATAATTTTTTCAATTTTTTTATTATCCTGTTTAGGCACTGTTCCACCGAACAGGGGGTTCGGTCCCCTGCTTGGGCCGGCCATCACCGCGGCCCATTATCGCGCGGCCTCGTGGTCTTCCTCCTCTCCCTTTTTTTTTCACGTTGTTTTTCCGGTGGGCCCCGCCACCTGGTTGACCGTGGGTCAACTGTTCCACCGCAGCAGCTCCTTTTCTTCCCCTTCTTTTTTTTTGACCAGCGGGCCCACGGTGGTTTTCCACCGTGGATCAAAGTCGGGAGGGGGGGGAGGACATTACCCCCCCCCGACGGCTCCTTCCTCGCGGTGGACGGCTGCGGCTGCGGCTGCGGCGACGGCGTAGGAGGCAGACGGCAGCAACGGAGGAGGGAAGGGGATCCGGCAGCGGTGGAGGAGGAAGAGGGGGACCTCCTCCGGCGTCCGCGGCGGCTTGCGATAGGAGGCGACGGCTCGACGGCTTTCGTAGATCCTTCGGCTTCGCCTGGAAGAGGGGGCGGCTCCCGCGGGAAGAGGAAAAGGGGACAGCGGCTCTGACGGCTCCGGTTCTCTCTCTCCCTTCTCTCTCTTTTTCCAGCCTCTCTTGGCGTCTCTCCCTCTCTCTCTCGCTTTGGTGGTTTAGTCGCTCTCCTGGCCTCGGTTCCTCACCCGCTCGGCCCTGCCCTCCTTATAGTCGTCTGCCGGGCGCGAGGCTCCCTCGGAAGTCCGTGGGAGCTCGGATGGGCCCCCGGTCGGTGCAAGGTGCCGCCGTAGGTGTCTGGCAAAGCAGCTGGCCCCTATTCCGGGGATCTCGCAAGGGGATCACCCCCCTCCTGCGCACCCATCCGCAAGTCGGCTGCGGTAAAGCAACCATCCGACTTGCCATTTGCGTTTTGTCTCTTCTTCCTTTTGCCTGCCGGTCTTCTCCCTTCTTCATCGTCTTCTGCTTCCTGTTCCTCTCTCCCTTTTTTTTTCGAAATTCCAGGTGTCAACAATAACCTAATAAATCAAATGAATAACATTCAAAAAGAACAACAGTAAAAAAATCAATAAATAAACTGAAAATAAAAAACAAATAATAAAAAAAATTAAATCTGTAAAAAAAGAAAGAGAAAACAGAAAATAAATAAAAAAGACTGAAATCAATAAAGAAAAACTGAATCTGAAACCAATAAAAAATAATAAATTAACAATTCTAGAATCCAAATTCACTAAGTCCATATCCCAAGACTACAAACTCCTAATTCAAAAGAAAGGATTAGTCAAAGATGAAATGAACCACAAACTAAACTCATCTAACTTGAAACTTGAATCCAACAATCCATTAAGTTCCAACTCAAAACAAACTCCGCAAAACACCTCCAGTTTAAAAGACACTAAGTCCCAAATCTCAAATGTAAAATGAACCTTCACATTCATAACTTCTCAAATCTGAAAATTCTCCAAGTGTTAAACCCCAATTGGAAGCCTTTAAGACATTCCAACATCTGGAAGATAATAAATCACAAACATTGAAAATCAATAACATCCAAAATTTCCAAGGCATTAAATCAAAACACAAAGAAAACAAACTTAAAACCAACCTTAATAATAAACCCAACTCAAAGCTCAAACAAAACAAAACAAACCAAACTGAATTAAAACATTGAGTTCTTGCATTCTATTAAGTGTATGGGGCTATACTCCCCCTATGTTCATTTCGTGGATGTATGTCTTCGATTCACGGATTGCTATGACAGTCAATCAACGGTGTTCAAACAGTTACTTGATGTAATTAATATTGGTTCTTCGCACCATCCAATAGAAAAATGTCAAAACTAGATTTTCACAGAACTCGATAACATTGGTCTATAAATTTACACATCGCCAGACTAGTTAGTGATTTTACAAAATACCATCTATTTGCCTAAATAGTCCAAAACAAACCTACATTTTATTTCAAGAATTCGAGGCTCCACAGGGTCATTTAGACCTATTTTTGCAATTTTTTTCTTTTCATTTGGTTTCTGTCTTCTTTTTGTTGTCCTTTCTGTTTTCCAATTTTCTGTGATTTTACTTCTGTTTTATTTTTGTGTTTGAGTAAAAAATTCAATGTTTTGCACATTTCTATTGATGTTAACTTCTTTTGCTCCTTTTTAATTTTTTAATGATTTTTTATGTGTCTTACTGATTGATTTTCAATTTATTTTCTTTTGATTTATTTGGTTGTTTATTGATTATTGACTTAAAAATTATTATTAATCAGTTTAATTATCTGTAAACTGATTCTTGGCCTGTTTTAATCATAAAAGATTTCTGGTTGACTCATGTAGGCCTTGGGAACTTCTTTCACATCGGGGCATGCCTTCATTTCATTAGAGCATGTTAGCATGGTAGCCATGCTTCGTTCTTTCTTAAAGTAATGAATATCTCCCAACACATTTTGATGAGTTTTCTATTCAATGGTGGGGGTTTGAAGACAGCATGGGACATGTCTTTTTGGGGCTGCCCTTTTGTCCATTTGTCTTTGCATTTTATCAATTAAAGGAGAGCTTGGAAAGCATCCTTGTGGATTGACCTTTGCTAGCCTTGTCTTCATGTCCTTTGTGTCCTCCGCGTCCTATGAGGCATGGAGCTCTACCCTTAGTGAGTAGACCCTTTTAGTCTTGATTTGTATATCTTTGTCATTTTCTCCACTTGAGGAGTGATTTAAGATACTCCTTTGTGGATTGACTCTTGCTAACCTTGATTTGATGTGGTCTCCATTCTCCATCTAGATCATAGATCGCGGAATCGGCCGATTCGGATCAGAATCGGCCGATTCCTGGATCGGATCGGCCATTGCCGATCCGATTCTTGGCTGAAGAACCGATCCGGAAAAAAATTCCGGCAGAATCGGTCGGGATCGGAATCGGAATCAGAATCGGATCGTTTTTTTTCTTGTTTTGCTATTCCAGTCGGATCGACCAGGATCGGCCAGAATCGGTCCGAATCGGCCGGAATCGGATCGGAATCGGATCGGAATCGGATCGGTTTTTTTTTTTGCTTTTTTTTCTTACCGATTCTGGATCGATTTTCTTCCATTGGATCGGTTGGAATCGGTCCGATCCGATCCGGATCGGATCGGTACCCACCGATCCCGATTCCGATTCCGATCCCGCGATCCTTAATCTAGATAGAATTGCATAAGACATAGCATATCCTCCATGGATTGACTCTGAGTCTTGATTCGATGTTCTTCCACCTAAGTGAGGCTAGCATTGTTTGTTTTTCTTTTCATTTTTGGTTTTCAAGGCATGGAGCACCACTCCTGCTAGCTTTGTTTGTTTTATTTTATTGTTTTGATTTGCAAGGCATGGAGACACCTTGGGTTGACCCCCCACTAGCCTTGTTTGTTTGATGTTTTTAAATCCGGTCCATGGCTTACTTTGGACCTAATTTAGGCCTACTTGTGACCTGTCTTCAGACATGTTTGTGGCCTGTTTAAGGCCTGTTTGAAGTTTAATTAGAGACCTGCCATGCTGCTGGTTCTGGGCCCTGTTTGAGGCCCACTATGACATGCTTCGTGGCCCACTTATGGCTTGCTTTTGAAGTTGATTTTGGGCCTGCTGATGGCAGTTTGTGGCCCGTTTCAGGCCCACTTTCAGACTCTCTTTGTGCCTATGTTGAACCTAATTTTGGCCCTGCCCAAAAGCTCCTCCTGCCCTTGTTTGGGTCTTTGGTTTCAGACCTATTCAGGGTTGTTTTGGGGTTGATTTCGGGCATGTTTTGATGGTGGATGGACAGGTGTACACTGTCACGGGGGCTTGTTTTGGCATGGTTTGGATGAGAAAATCATGGGTTTTGAAAGGGGATCAAAGGGTTGTCACAATGGCATAGTCCCAGCCTATGTTATCAGAGGTGATTGTCTCAATCACCTATGCGATAAGGTGAGGTGAGGCAGGGCTAGCCCGCTTCTCGGATGCATGCTTCTATTGCCTTCTCCGCCTAGGTGGACAAGGTGAGGTGAGGCGGTGAGGCGCCCTTGACTCAAGCTCCGGATCTAATATTGTCCAGATCCAAAATGTAAAACCACCATGGGTAGGGATGTTCACTATTCGGTTCAACCCGAGAAACCAAACCAAACCAATAATTTGGTTCGGTTTGGTTTGATTTGAACTACCGATTGGTTTGATTTGGTTTCTTGAGCCCTTCAAACCAAACCAAACCGCCAAACCGAATAACCCGAATTAGATTAAATATTTTATTTAAGTTATATATAATACCATTTTTATGTGTCTTTTCTTATAAAAATAAACTTATTTCAAGAGTTTTTAAAACAAAATTAATGAAATGTATAAACAAGTACACTAAGTTTTAATAGAATGTGATTTAAAACAAATAAAATGAAATTATATACTAACATATCTACTCTATCTTAATAAAATATGGTTTGAACTGGACCAAATCAAACCAAACCGAATTAATTTGGTTTGGTTTGGTTTGGTTTGAAAAAAAATACTCAAAAATCAAACCAAACCAAACCATGAACACTCCTAACCATGGGACCCCCCCCCAATCGCAATCTGTCTTCCTCTCCCCCCGAAGCCCAATGTGCAGCCTGTTCACAGGAGACCATCGCTGGAGCCCTAGCCGCTGTCACAAAAAAAGGTTGCAGGAGAAGGTTTCTTCCTCGGAAGTCTTCCTCTACGCTAAAAAACCTTTTTTGGTGAGTTTTTTTATTTTTTCGATTTTTAGTTTATTTTCGATGTTCGTTCCTTGTTCCGATTTTTTTCTAATACAGTATTCTTAATGAAGGGTTCAATTAGTTCATCCTTGATGAAGTTGGATGGAGAAGTCATTTTCACCAAAAAGGTACACTTTTCTATAGTTTTCAGTTTACTATCTTATTTCTTTTGAATTTTATTTTTGTTCTAATGTATTCTTGTTATTAAAGAAACCAGTTTGCTCCACTTCATCGGAGTTCACAAGAAAAGTCAAAACACGTTAGAGAATAGTGCATTTTCCTTTTTTTATGTTTTCCATTTTTATTTGCTTGCTTGTTTTCATTCAACTTTTGGTAGTTCTAGTATATTGGTTCGTTTTCATTATGATTATATGCTCCAAATAGGAATTTTAGCATTTTAAGTTCTAATCTATTTCATGTATAAGTTAATAGACCTAATGTTTATTTTTTTATGAAGATGTCTCAATCTGTGAAGCAAGATCATGATTAAGGGACAGAGTCAAACACCCAACCGTCGACTACAACGAGACCCTCGATTTTAAGACATGCTCCTAAATCAAAAGATATTGAATAGAAATATAGAATATTGGTGGATCCAAAAATAGAGATATAGTTTGATGTACCTTTTGTAACAAAAATTGTAAAGGTAGAATATATAGATTGAAGCACCATATAACCTATTTACCTACAAATGTCACCATTTGTAAGAAAGCTACATTGGAGGCAAAGGAAGAGACTAAGCAATAGGTGGAACCAGGTAAACAAGCTCAGTTTGAAAAGGTTGCAAAGATAAAAAAAAGATGAAATGAAGAGATAATCTCCTTGGTATTTCATCCAAACAAATGGTTTCTGATCCGACGTTTATGCCTCCACGTTTGTTAGGTTCAATAGACCACTTTATTAGACCAAATCTAGAAGTGTCCAGAGTAAAAAAGTGTGAAGGACAAAAAACACTTGAAAGAAGAGAAAGACAAAGTTGTGCAATACATTGCTCAAAGGATATACCAAGCAAGTATTATTTTCAACACTATACGATTTAATAGTTTCAAAATATGTTGAAACTATTGGGTAATTTGGCCCAGGTTTAAAGGGTCCAACATATCATAAAATTCATAAAAACTTACTTGTAAAAGAAATTAAAACAATTAGTGAATTAGTTGAAAAAGAAAAAACAAGCTAGGTAAAATATGGATGTACTATCATGTCAGATACCGATATAATGAGTGAGAGGGTGTGTGTGTGTGTTAGAGAGAGAGAGAGAGAGAGAGAAAAGACCGGAGGAGATACCATGGAATATCACCGTTCTCCTTAAACAAACGCCATCATTCATCATCCTCATCTAGCTACAACGATGGCTTATATATAAGCCTAGGATTTTTACCTTAAGACCCCCACTTAAAATATTATCACAAGGTAAGCCATGTACTGAAAAGGAAATGCAGAAAATTAACTCCTAAACACAATAAATAAAATAATATAAATATGTTGTCTTCTCCCAACTCAAATAGTGCCGACTCCGAAATCTCAATAAATCAGATCCAATCATGTCCTCATCATTTTGATGCGCAACGGCGTGGTGGAACCGGACTAAATGTTGCAAAAACAATGTTAGAATGCTAAAAAAATAAACTAACATGGACCGAAATGAAAGAAACCGGGCTTAAATCAGTCTAAGATGACCTCGAACTGGCCCAAACCATGTTGAACCAACCTGAACTGGATGTAAACCAGACTGAACCATTGTGAACTGGTCAATTTGGCCCATAAACCGGGCTTAAACCGGCTGAACTAGCCGGACAAGCAGTTGGACCGGGCTAGCTGGACCGCAAAGTACTGGCCACCGTGACTTAAACTCCGCAAGGTTCGCAGATTCACCTGGTGACATCGGGGAATGGGGAATTGTGGCACCTGTGAGGAGGGGGCGACAGTGTGAAGGGGGACCACGGGTAGATCCCAACAAAACAATCTGGGTGGGTTTCTTCCTTGTCGTTCCTCTTCGATGTCGTCTGAACGGCAAGGCATAGCAGAGGTAGAGGACGCAGCAAAGGTAAATGAATGTGTTGGAAAGGGTGATCTCACATAGAGAGGGGGAGCCGAGAGAGAACTAGAAAAGTAGATATGGCAGTGAGGTGGTGCTCGGAAGGTGGAGGGGTCCCGATGGCTCTGGTGGATCCGGATGTGAGGGGAGGCATTTTATGTATTCTTTTTGTTTTTAATGTATTTTGAAAGACCCATCTGGTCTAATTTCGGATCAGTTTTATTCCTAGAGGATCGGCCGATCCAATCCAATCCGGATCGGAATGATCGGTTGGGACCCGCTGATCCGAGTCCCAATTCCGATCCCGCCATCCTTGCCAGATCCCGCCATCCTCGCCTCCAAGCAGCCGCCCTCCAGCAACCTCTGGTGGGATGACCAACACCCTCTGGTAAGCTGTTTAGCCTCCAGTTGACTGTCCAGTCCACCTCCCCTATGGCAAGGGTCACCATTTTGGATATCTTGCAACTACGCTAACCCCAGACCAAGATTATTGCGAAACATGGCAAGATGGAAAACCATGGGCAGAAGTGAGAGTAAGGAGTAAGAGGCTGAAATTTTGTACAGTATGGAGTACTAATGAATAACAGCATATAATAAAATCATTGAGGGAACTCAAATAACTTCTAGTACAGGACTTTGGTAGTTTTCCATGTTACAACTGCAAACCCTTTTTATTTAATAGACAGAAGTATGGTAGTAATGACCACCTTCTAAAGATACGAAGTGTACAGTCTTGCAAAACTTTTGCTGAAATAGAGATAATAAGAATGCCTTGATAAGAGCATAAAGCCCGTCAATATGAAATTAAAAACATGACTGGGCTTCAAGGCACGCTTTGCTATAAAGGCCCTTAAAGGTGACTAAGTATGAAGCAATGGTTATGCATGTTGTAAATTTGTCGGCACAATATGTGTCAGTAAAGAAAGCCAAAGCTCCACATGTAATGTAGCACTTGGGCCTTTCGAAACTATGAGAAAGAAAGAACTCCACAACAAAGATCTAAAATAAAAAATTTAATGAATCAAGATTAAAGGTGATGCGGAACGGGAAGGAGCGGCAAGCCTGTCTCTCCGGGTCGGACGTGACTAATCTGTCCAACTAGTTCATATGTCGAATCAAGTCATCTCAACTATGTGCCTTGCATGTTACGTCGCGCGCGTCTTTTCGTGACTTGATTGATTTGTTATACACTTAATATTTCTCGAGATATGTGTATAATATGAACTTGACTAATTGAACAAAGTGCACGAATTGAATTTGACTTCTTGAAACATGTGCACGACTCGAACTTGATCACTTGAAATAAGTGCATGAATTGAACTTGTCTTCTTGAAATAAGTGCACGAAATGAACTTGATCACTTGAAATAAGTGCACGAATTGAACTTGACTTCTTGAAATAAGTGCACGATTTGAACTTGACTTCTTAATATACGTGCACGATTTAAACTTGACTTCTTGATATATGTGCACGATTTAAACTTGATTTCTTGAAATAAGTGCACAAATTAAACTTGACTTCTTAAATTACGTGCACGTTTGAACTTGACTACTCAAGTTCAACGAACCTTAATTATTATCTTAAATTATGTGAAATCTCGAGCCACGTGCACTAATAAAAAAATGTATTATTCTTTTTTCAAACTTTCTTTTCTCTCTTTTTTTTTCTTCTGGCTACGACAACCTAGAAGAGGGGGAAGGTTTAAGTGAGCACGAACCTGTCGCTTGGAGTTGCTGACCGATAAGCCATCAACGGCGCAAGGAATGTCGTTGGCAAGGTCTGCAAAGTTGGATGACAGCAGCAGTGATGGCAATGTTGGAAGTGACCTGGATGGCAGTGACGGCGACATCAAGTAGTGGGGATGGCAACGGCAGTGCAGTTAGGAACTCACACAGCAGCAACAATATTAGTGATGGCGCACGACAATAAAAACGGTGCAAGATGCAAAGGAGAAAATCAGACTTAACCGAGGATGAGAGAGGAGGAGCCAGACATAACAGTGGCCTTATGGGGGTACATAGATGGGAGAAGAGGGGAGGGGAAAAGAAACCGGACAGGGAACACTTCCGGAGGGGGCAGAGGGAGGAGGAGCCAGACCTGGTTTGGGGGGGGGGCACCAACAATTTCTCACTCAAAACATCTCATACATAACATGGCATCGTACAAGAGGTGTGGGGTTCTTTTATAGAGCCCATGGGTACACAATTTAAAATAATCCCAAAAAATTTAAAATACTTACATCTATACCCTATACTTGATATAATTAAAGACATATCCTATATTAACTTAAGACTCCTAATTTAATTTAATACATCTAATTTAAACTTTTAACTAGATATCCTAATATTACTAGAACAATCTAATTTTGCCAATGTTGATCCGATCGAACCGGTGACGTCGATTCTTCTTGAATCCACTTTTCATATAGATCACCCAGTTGGATCCACATCAAAAGGTAAAAGAATGATTATTATTGATAGGCACAAAAAAAGATAAAGGTTAGAAGAAACAAATGTGTAAAAGCTTATCATAAGCAAATAAAAATAGGTTTTGCACAATAAGCAATGTTCATTAACATGACCAAAACTTTCAGAAGCAACTGCTGAAGTTTGTAGAAACATTCAGTTGTGGGTAGTAAATTAAAAACGATAACTGATAACATAAACAGCTCAGTTTGCTAGATAACACACCTCTAAGAAATGTCAAGGCACCAATTCCAAGTAATGAAGAAACTATCACAGAAAATAAGATAAAGACCTGCATAAGTAGAGCTTATATCTTATTAGCCTTAGTAGAAAATGCAGAAAAAATTATGCCAATATAGACAATCAAAACACTTTCTGGATAACAAATGCACAAAATTAAGTCAGAAGAAAAAGACAGGTGAAGAAACTGCAAAAAGCATGTTTCTCAGTCAATAACTTACAGAATACTTGTTTGACCCTATTTGTCTCTCGAATACCCTGAAGTAATAGAGCAGATACAGTCCAAAAACCAGTTCTGGTGTAGAAGAGAATCCAAACACACATGTAACTATCTTCCAAAATTCAAGTTTCTTGAAAATGTCCTGCCATAATAAACATATAAATTACAATTACTTAAAATAATAAAATAAAAAACTTATTGAGAAGATCATCAAAAAGAGGATGGAAGTACATCTCTATTTCTACATGAGAAAAATAATGCAACTAGCAAAATCCTATTTCTTTCAAAACAAAAGAAGACTGTAAAGTTGGAGAAGCCGGACATGGTGGCATCTTTGTAGGAGTGCAGAATATGGAATGGCATTTACCAGAGCAGGATACGCTTTAGAAGGACAAATTGCCTCTCAAAAAAATTGTAGCTTACAAATCCCAAAAGAAACATTTCAGAATGCTGACCCATCTGATCCTCAAAATTTTCATGGGCATGTTCAAATTAGAAAATAAAACTCATGAAATAAATTTTTACCCAATAGACATATATCTGATCAAAATAAATTGTTAAGAATAACCTGAGTTCTCCAAATTGTCATTTGTCCTTTCCAACATGAAAACAGTGTGGCAAAAGGATTTTTATGTGAAATGAGTGGTATGACCGTTGCTACTTACTATAAAAAGAGGGTGTACAAAAGTACCTATGCAGATGAACCCTCCATGCTCCATAGTAATGCTAAAACCCAAGGAAATGAAATATGAACTCAGCTTACATTCACATGAAAAGGAAACCTAGCATAACTTCTCTATAGCAACATGATAATCTGATCAGTGGATACAAAGCTTGTTGCAAAGTTCATGAATAGTCTCGTTTAAAATCTACTTAGTCATTTCTACTGCTCCATTTTCTGCGGGAAAAAACTTCTCTGATGTCAAAAACACTAATTTGACAATGAAACTTCCTGAGCATGCTCGGGACTGTGAGAGTGCCGCACATCCAACTTTGGAACACACTATCAGTCATGGTAGGCCAAATTGGGGATCGGGAGCGGGTCAGTTGGGCCCCAACCAACTAGGGTCACCCGGGGTCGAGATCAAGTCCAATGGAATCTTGAATCCTTTAAAAAATTTTAAAACAATTAGCAAGAAATTTATTTAAAATACTAAAATGAAATATATATTTATATTCAAAACTTACATTTTGAAGACAATTCTCATCTCCTTGACCTTGCATCTTCCAAGATAACTTAATCAAAATTTATCTATAAATTTGTGTTCTAGGGTTATTTTCACCAACCATTCCTACTTTTAATCAGTATGACAGGAATGTTTGGTGAAAATAATACGAAACACAAATTTATATATAAAACATAATAAGTGTGGCTCAATAGAGTGATGGGGGAAGTGTGGGGACTGGGGAGTGAGATAGACCCCTTGGAGTGGTGAGAGAAGTGAAGGGAGTCAGATAAGAACAATAGAGAGAGTGTGAGGAGTGGAAAGGGGCCCCTTGAGGGCCTTATATAGGCCCCCAAAAAACCTTGTGGGCCTTCCCAAGGTCTCCAATTGGCAACCCGGTCGCCGGGTCGCACGACCCCGGGCCGGATCCAATCAAGTCGAGGACCCGAGGTCAGGACTAGGCTGGTCAACCCAGACCAGGTTGGGCCCGGGTCCCGACCCAATTTTCCATGGTCTTAGCATCATGATCGTGGCATCTTGAAGAATTTTCAAAGAATGATAGCCAAAAAAGCCATCCTTGCTTGTCTTAAATAGCCGATTTGTGCTCCTTGTATCATAAAAATTATAGCAGGATCAAGATTCTCAAAACCCTATACCCCATCATTTCCTTAAGGTAGACCAAGATTCATAAGAGTAGGGGTGTTCACGGGTCGGGTCGGTTTGGTTTATAGAGATATTTTTCTAATCCAAACCGACCCGATGAGATCAGTCAAACCGAACCAAACAAAATCGGGTTGGTTCGGGTTGACCCAAAAATTCAAAATTTATTTATTCAGGGATCAAATTAATTCATCCCGAAACTTAGATAACAAATTTATCATTAATAAATCCCATCCCAACTTGACACCAGCGGACGTAGGTTATATTCACCTTTATAACATCTTCTAGCTCTCTTTCTTTTAGGACTGGCGATGTGGGACTAAAATAGGTTGCAGGACTGAGCACGGCCAGCTGTGGACAGCTGGAGCGCACAGTGCATGGGAGCACGTGATGTGCTCCTGCTCCATTTAGTGCCACATCGCCCAGGTAAAAATAACCACCTGGGTTATATTCTTCTCAAGACACTACACACACAGAACAAATCCAACGGAGCTGGCCATGGGAAGGGAGTATGATCGGGTTAATTCGGGTTTACTTTTTAAACCCGAATGACCCGACAGTGGAAGATGACCCGAATTAAATCGAGGATTTCGGTTTGGGTCGGGTCGGGTTGTCGGGTTAACCCGATGAGTGAACACCCCTACATAAGAGGTTCTCATCATAGTTAGGTGTTGCTAGGAATCTTGTGCCGGTCATACACACACATACGTAAAAAGCACCATTTATTCATTTAGCCCTCTCTCCCTTTCTCAAATAATAGTCCACATTCTCCGCTTGAGAGAAAAATAGGAATCATAATATAGAATGTCCCCTCCTAGCTAGTTCTTACAACAGTTTCTCTCCATGCTTTTGAGATTTGCAGAACCAATATATGGATCCTACCACCTCAGCCAATCAGGTAGAAGCCAAGATTTAGCCAACAGTCAACCCTAAAACAGCTTGACTCGGACTTAAAAAAGCATTCCTGTGTCAGGCCAGAATCTGCCGACTCCAAGCTAGGATTGGCCTTTCTAGGCTCAGGATCAACCGAACCTAGCTGATCTCAACCTAGCCAGGCAGGTACAACTAGGTCTATGTTATCAAAGGCATGAGGTGGTTGAGGCAAGGGACCCCTCACCTCACCCCAACCGGCTCACCCCATCACCTTAAGCAATGGAGAAGATCAACACTATCCGTCCATGTTTGAGTAAAAAAGAGAAGGCAAGGAAGAGATTTTGGGGTATAAACATTTTAAGAAGCTATAGGAGGGTATGCCTATACCGGTGATAGGGAGGGTCTCCAGAGGCCAGACCTACACCTGAGAGCCATCGCCTGGTACACTTGGCGAGGAAACTAGTTGGATGGGATAGAAAGCCCATTCAGGTTGATGCGAGACAAACCGGCTAGACCGGGCTAAACGGACCGAAAAACAACACGAACCGGCGCTAATCGCCGCTAAACGACCTAAACGAACCCAAAATGACACGGACCCGACCAGAACAGAGCAAACAGCACCGAACCGGCCGGTTTAGGACCTGAACCGGTTCAAACCGGATTTTGGGGACCGGTCTGAGCTCTGGACTGGGTTGGGTGAGCGACTGGCCGCGAACCGCGGCTGAACCGCGGGCGGCGAACGCCGAGCGCGCGAGCGTACATTGGGGGGTCGTGGCAACGCGAGGGGAGGAGTTCACCGGGTGGCGTGGCTGCATCCTGACCGTTGCGTCTCGTCGCCGTGGTGGAATCGCGGGCTCCCGCGGGAGGCGTCGGGAAGCCGCGACAAAAGGAGGGCGGGGCGGCACTTGCGTCGTCATCGTTGTCCGGATGCTGCAGCAGACCCAGCGTCCTCGTGAAGGCATTTTCAGCTGGTGCGCGCAGAGCTGTCGTCCGAACGATTGCTGCGCGCCAGCGACAGTGCAGGGGAAGGGCGAACAGGCCAACGACGAAGGGAAGGGCAGCACCATCCTCGCCTGCCCGCGGAGTCATCATCTTCGTCGGGATGCCGCAGCGCGTAGGCAGAACTGCAGAGCAGAGGGAGGGAAATGGTGGACTACAGATTCCCATTCCCGAGCCGGTGACTGGGCGTCGAGAGCCAAGTAAACGACTGTGCGGGAGGCTTCAGTTGATGAAGACAACCTCCGGAGATCGCCGGAGGGGCCTGCATGGACCACGGAAGCCGAACAACGGGGTCGATGTTGTGGTTGGGCGGAGGTGATGGCCGATGGGGAGAACAATCGTGACCGGAGAAGAAGAAGAGAGAGGATGAATGGCGCGGAGGTCAGGGAGGGAGGAACCGGTCTCACGATACCGGAGGTTGGAAGAGATAAGCTGGGATTCCTTCCCGGAGGTGAAGAGGGGTGACCGGCCTCACTGTCGGAGGTGGGAGAGGGACGGCCCTCACTGGCCGGGGTGGGGAAGAGACGGGGCAGAGCCCCTCTCACGGGAGAACCAACCGCGGTGGCTTCCAAAAATTCTTCACTATTCACTGAAATGTCGATTACATGTGCCCTGGCCCTTTATAAAGGAGGTGGCTGGCATTTTGTCTTAAAAAAAAGACCCAGTAAACAAATATTTACAGACATGACCGAAGATGGACTAAAATATAAAAGACATATACTTACTCAAAAATTATCCCCATCACAGGTTTGTCGGACCTGATAAGGGGGAGGAACCAAGAACTTAAAACGAACCACCCCTGAGGCGTTAAACCAGCCAGTCTAACAGGGCAGTTCAATGCTTCGGGTTTTTGTTATTTTTGGATCCAGCAAACCAGATCCGTTTGACCCATCTTCTCCACCTACTTCTAGATGAAGCAAGCACATGCGGCACCGCAAAGCTCTCCAGAGACCTTGGCGGCATTTGCCTAACCACCTTTAATAACCTAGAACTAGATCGCTAAATTCTAATTTGGATTGGCCGATCATGGCATGGAATTAGTCTATTAACTCAATTCTACCCAATCCTGCCCATGCTGGGCAATTATTAATGATTATCGCCGATCCCAGCCAATTTTGGCTGGAATTGACTAGTAGTGCAAAATAGCCAAGCCAAGTTGAGGAGGGTGCTGCTTAACCTTGGCTCACTTTACTCGAGCTCAACTTCCTCAATACGCAATGAGCAAGCTTGACATGTGTGCAATATCGGCTATTTAAGAACTCGATATGTTCGAACTTGACTTGTTGAGCTACTCATTTACTTGATCGAGCTAGATTCGAGTTTGAGCTTGAATACGAGCTCAACCAAGTTCAAAGTATGAGTCAGTGTGAGCTCATTTTTAAAGCTTGAACTCAAGCTCGATCCAAGGTCATTTAATAAGCTCGTTTATGAATACAGCTTGCTTTAAATTTGAGTTTAAGCTCAATCAAATTTGATTTTATCACATTTAATAAATAACTATGTAACTTTCGAGTAATCATGATTTAATTCTCTAAAATATTTAAATGAATATTTAACAAGTACTCAAGCAAGTATATAATCGAGCTGCACAAAAGTTTTATAGAGTTAAGTAGGAGCCTGCTCAAACTCGGCTTGTTAATAAATTGAGCTTCTTTTTTTGGTTCAAACAAGCTCATTTAACATAATATAGGAGCTAACTTGAACTTTTATCAAGCCAAGCTTCAGCCCACATGTCAAGTGTGTCAACTTGTTTGCACTTGTAAATTTAACCATGGATAGGTCCTGTGATGCTAAATTGGACTGACCGTGGCTAATTTCTATAGATGCAAATAAATTCTAAAATTCCAGTTCAATTTAGATTAGAATTAACAAATTCAAAATCCATTACTACGTCTTATAAGTAATTAGAATCAGAATCGAATAATCCAATAATTTATAGAAATGAAAATAAATCAATTCTATATCCATTTTCTCAATTTGATAAAAATTCATATATAATATAATATAATAAATGTAGATAAATTATAAAAATTATGA
Organism: Cryptocoryne crispatula var. balansae; assembly: GCA_036172225.1. Classification (NCBI taxonomy): domain Eukaryota; kingdom Viridiplantae; phylum Streptophyta; class Magnoliopsida; order Alismatales; family Araceae; genus Cryptocoryne; species Cryptocoryne crispatula. Next base: position 10,006,560 of record CM069919.1, read on the forward strand.
CATATAAAGTGATAAGAAATATAATAATTTAGATTTCTATCAAACGTTAGTAGTTATATGATATTTCTGATTTAATCAAAGTCAATATTGGAATGCATAATCCTTATATGAAAAAAAGGCAATTCCAATACCAAATCCAAACTGTTTGCAGTCCTGGATCAGCAATTCCAAAAACAATGCTTGACTATGCCAACTCCCTTTCCTCCAGCTCTCTTAACAGGTAGCTCCAATTCAATAGGTTCCTCTAAAAGAACACCATTCAGATACCAGTTAATTTTTATTTTCCAAGCATTCCACAGTTCCATTAAACTAGGTGTAAGAAGTTTAAGTTTTTGCCACATAGGCAAACTACTGTTCTTGAGCAAGATCAACACTTTCTTCTCCCTTCCACAGTCCTGCAGCCATGTTAACAGACTATTGGCATCTCAAAATTTATGCCATCCCATAGGAACCCATGAATAGTAATTCACCTTCTCCTTCCTCGAGTATCCTCAAGAACTGAGCAGCAACATCCAATTAATTCACTGAGAGGAAACCAATCACCAGTTGAGTTGTCCACATGGCAGCTTTTCTTACCTCATTAACACTTGGTACAGGTGATCTGCCCACATGAAGGTCATGGCAACATCCTCATAACTTGTATACTTTCCGCCACACTGTCAAGCAGAATCAAGCTGCCTAAACAATACAATTTAGTGCCAAAATGACGGGAAAACTTATAAGGGATCAAATATTCTCACCTTTGTCAAGTAAGGTGAGCTGGACTGACATATATTTAATGCCTAAGGTCATGAAACTAAATCAAGAACAAAGAGATAATTCATAACTATCTTTTCAATCTACTCTGCAAAAAGATGGTAGATTAAAATTGTAAAATTAAGAAACTTGAAATAAAAGTAAATTGTGAAAATGACTGAGCAATAGTTGAATGTAAAATGAAAAGAAAGTAAACTATGCAGGTAGAGGAAGCTAAGGCAGCGTCTCAGAACAGAAACATGGCTCAGAGACCTTTTAGGGCATCAGATGCAAACGTTGCTAGCTTTTCTTTTCGGAAGTCATAGCTACCATTTTTTAGCGTGCTAGAAGAAAGTAAGGAAGCATACAAAAATCTCAAACAGCATCAATGATTGATACGCAGAACCCTTACAGTAGAAACACGCTAACTGAAGTAGTGCATTAACTAATAGTCTCCTCATATATACAAGAAAGATATAAAACTAGTGTGATATCAGTTTGGATCTATACAAACATCGATACCAGATGGTGCCCATGTGCCATAGAGGCCAAGAACTGCGCGAATACAACCATAAAGACATATCCTTGGCAAGACGCCTCGAGAGGAACAAGGTCCAAATGAAGTACTCGCGATACAAATGGAGAAGCAGATCGACCATATAAACCGGTGTGATCAAATAGAATGAATCAAAGATAACATTCTCCAACAAATAAACAGCCTAACCCAGTGAAAAATCCGAAGCAGCTCGAAAGATCAGAAACAGCCGGGACACTTGAACCAGGACGTGAAAAAGAAAAGTAAACGATAGATGAGTAAAAACCTGATAGGACAATCCGATCGCCGAAGAACGCCCCTGAACCCCGAAGAGCACAGTTAGGGCGGCGCTCACCAGAACGAACGCTCTCGTCACCGGCGCATTGTCTAAGCCAGAGTTGGATTGTGAGATTTCCCGTTCAAGAAAGGGGAATTCGCCAAAGCATTTAAAGAAAAAAAAATTAGGACGTAGATGTGGTTTGCCCTTACTGAAACCAGAAGGCCCGCCGCCCATCTTTGAATCGGTCGGAGGCCGCCTTCCAGTCCTCGGCTGCTCTGGTTCGCACCGATGACTCCGGGAGAACGGCGGAGAACGAATCGAAAGAGCGAACAACCGCACCTAGGAGGAGGCAGCCTTCTTTTCCCGCTGTTCCGAGTCAGGAGGCCCAAGAGCCCGACGAGATCATGGAGGAATAACTTCGGTATATATGCTTCAGAGTTTCGACTATTCGACCGTCTCTCAGAAAAAAACTGTTCTAGAAGTATATAATTATTATTTATTTATTTCAAATGGAAGTCCAAGACTTCTTGGAAGAAGTTCGGTCGTCTCGTCACATATCAAAATTAATCAAATAGTTATAATATTCGCAGCAGGCCCGTTGTCAAAATTAAAAAGTGATACAGAAGATACTCAAATCAAACGAGACCAAACATCATATTACTAGACTCTGACCCAAAGCTTTAGTGGGAGCTACGTCTGAGTAGGGTGTAAATAGAATATTCTAATATTTCAATTTGATTACGATAAAAATTAACGAGTTTAAAATTTATTTTATATTCTACAAATTAATAGAATCAGAATCGGATACTTTGATTATTTATCGGAATCAAAATCAGAATTAGTTGACTATATTTTAATTATTTTGCTTTTTGATAAAAAATTTAATATATATAAATAAAATTAAATAAAATAAAAACAAATAACTTATAAAATATATTGCATAACTTAATAAAAATAAATTTTAGAAAGATAATATCAAATTTTAATAATTATATATAAATTATTAACTTATTTTTAAATAATAATTAATGCTTAATATATATTTTAAAATTTATCAAACTCAAATTTGATTTCGATAACAAAATCAAGATGAGATTGAAATTAAAACATAATAATTTTTAAATTATCAGAATCGAAACTCCTTGACTTTTATCAAAATCGAAATTAAGTAATTTTGTCATCGAATGCAACCTGTTTACAGTTCCACGTGTGAGTCAATTTTGAACTTAAAATAATGGAAGTCGTTTTTGCTGTTTCTGTTTTGACTCGGAGTTGACAAGCCATAATTTTAAAAAAAGGAAAAAATACAATAATAGATAATGCGTCTAATGACCAACGGCAGTGTCCAAAAGGGAAGAAAACACCGGGCTAGATTTTGCTTCAACTGACTTTTCCTAATTATGCAGCAATTTATATTTTGACTTCTACGTAATTTACGCTCTATATTGACTTGATCTGCTATATGTCATCAAAAGGTTTTGATAAAATTTGCCGCTAATATGTAAATGCGAACGTCACGATGTTTGTTTTGACTTAATTAACGTTTAACTTCTAAATCGTTTGGAAAAAAATTGTTTGAATACAATAATAATATCTTGAAAGTAACTTAATTCCTAAGTGATTCACTATTTTGTTTCATTGCTATAACATGGATAATTAAGAATTGTGTTCTACCATAGAGATTATATAGAAAACAAATTAAGATTCTATATATTTTATCAAGTCAAATTCAATGCCAACTTAGTTTGTTGACAGTTATTTCGGTTGTTTTGAGATTATGAAATCTTGATTTTACTTTATTTGTGTCTCCTATTAAAGATACTTGCATTGATCTTGATCCAACATTATAATCTATAGTCGAGATATTTTCTCAATCACGTCCCTGATAAAAATACATGACACCTAAATAACAATAAGGTAAAACCAACAACTTAAATTTGAATTAGAAAAAATTATTTACGACTTCAGTCAAGAAAATCATTTTGATAAAAAGTTCGTTGGCCAAATACGTTTAATAGATACTTTGGTCTTTGATGAAAGGCCAATTTTGTCACTCTTCATTTTCGAATCGTCAAGTTTTTTCTCTTTTTTCACTTATGCCCCCCTTTCATTCGGAACCACCCCGTGCATGATCCCTTTGTTTATGTCTTGGTTATGCCCGGAACTCAAGCGGTGTCAACGGAGTTGTGTCATTGAGCGAGTTGTGGCATTGAGGGAGTTGTGTCTAGAGGTGAGCACGGTTCGGTTTGGTCCAATTTGGGTCGTTTTTTTTTTCAGATCGAATCAAACCGATTCAACCTCTCAAATCGAACTAAACCAAACCGATTTCAATTCAATTTGGTTCAATTTAAATCGAAAACATATAAAAATATTTTAATTAATTATTTTTTACGTATATGTAATAGTTTCAAAGTTAAAAACAATCAAAATAAATATTATTTTATAATAAAAAGTATAAAAATCTTAATTTTAATAATATTATAACAAAATTTATATATTTTTTAAATTAAATCGGTTTAAATGGTTTGGTTTGGTTTGGTTTAAACCAGTTTGGAGGACTTCTAAATCGAACCAAATCGAACCAAACAGGCCGATTCAGTTTGATTTTTCGGTTTGAACCGTTTAATACTCACCCCTAGTTGTGTCGTCGAGGAAGTTGCAGCGGAGGGGTGTTGGGGGCATCAAGGTAGCCTAGTCATTGAGAGGACTACAACAAAGGAGCTCGTCTCCTTCTACTTCTTCTTCTTCTCCAAAAAAAAAAACACTTCCTTCTTCGTCGGGTTCATGAAGATACCAAATCTACCCGGAGACCCACAATTGGCAACATGGGGTTCATGCTGAGAATTACTTATTCTTCCACACCCTCAAATGTTCGATGTCCCCATGGTATCTTGAGTGCAAGCTACAAAGAGGAATGCCAACAAATAGGGCACTATTTGCCACTAACCACTCGCTTGCTAGTCGATCAAACTCTGCATTGTTGATTAACCAAAATGTGTCATGTGAAAATGTGGTGTAATGTTACTCATCTTTCTACACATTTAAGATTTAATCGTAGGATGGTCTTTCTTTTTGACTTTTAACATGGTACTAATGGTTTCCATCAAGATTAGGATAGAAGTTAATGCTATTTTGTCAAAGTGGGCCTCCCGAAAGATTTTCCAACCCTAGTCCTCCTGTTGAAGTCATGTATGTGGTGTGGGTATTTTGTTAATTTATCCTTTAGATTATTTCTATAGTCATTATGACTATTCTATAGCATTGTGAAATCTCTAACACCATGAAATGCTAGGTTGGAGGATATATATGTATGACCAAACAAATGCATTTTCGGATTTAGGTGATATTTGATAGCTCATTATCAACATATATGACCCAGATTCAATCACCAGTCCATCATTTTTGCACAAATGTGATAAACTTCAATTGACATAGTCGAGGTTCACTTAGTACGATAATTTATTGGGGATTTTAATTCTAGGTCCTATTACGTCCATAAAAATTTTTAAAAGTCCCACCGTTTATATACTTATTTAAAAGTCCCAACGTTTGATGGAATCAAATTTTTATGTCCCAGCCGTTATCTCACTTGAAGCCTAATTTGCATATCCGAAATTGCCCTCCATCGAACCCACGGAACCCTCGCGAGCTCTCGCTAACTCCTCCTTCGCGGAGAAAGCGGCGCGCTCGGAACCCTCGCGAACTCCTCGCGAACTCCTTCGCCCCGCGCTCGGAAGACTCCTCCTTCGCGACAGAAGCGGCGCCGCGCTCGGACTCCTCCTTCCGCGCTCGGACTCCTCCTTCGAGACAAAAGCGGCGCCGCGCTCGGACTCCTCCTTCGCGACAGAAACGGCGCGCTCGAAACCCGCGGAACCCTCGCGAAGTCCCCTTCCAGCAGGTGATTTACGGAACCCTCCCCCAGGCCTCGCGAAGTTCCCTTCCCGCAGGCGATTTGCAGGCGATTTGCGGAACCCTCTTCCCACAGGAGATTTCTGAGAGGCGGCTCCCTCGACAGTCCCGACCGGGACTTCTCCTTTTCGTAGGTGCGTCTTCCCCTTCCGCAGCCAGATCCGCAGAGGCGTTTTCAGACGGTGAAAGACGTATGTTTGAATCACCGAAAAGGAGCGATCTAGAAGGAAGAAGAAGGCGACCAAATCCGCAGCCAGATCGTCCATCTTGCACCATTGAATTTCGTTGCAAGGGGGCCAAGAAAAGTAGGTCGGTGGAATTTTTTTTTAAGGAAAAATCGCCAGAACCAAGAGAATAGGCCGGCGGTATTAAAATGAGGGTAAAATGGGAAATTTATTCTCAACGTGGGGTATACTAACGGTGTTAGTGTACAGTAGGGGCGGGAGTTGAATAATTTTTGATAGTAGGATTAAAAAATAATGAATGGGATGGTTGGGACAAAAAAATAATTCAGACGTCAAACATGGGGGCGGGAGTTGATTTCCACTAATTTATTTCCACCTAACTATGTACAAATATACCATGCATGTGTTATTTGTTTTCTCTAATGTGATCACATTATTATCAACTTCAACATATTTATGGTCTATTTGGTGCACATGTAAATATGATTTTGTGTTCTTTAGATATGACTTAAAATTGTATTATTCAACGCAATAAAAAGATCAATGGCGACGACTTAAAGTTGTCACCCATAAGGTAAAAGTAGTCACCACTTTGTATTTGCGACAACTTCATAGCCGTCACCCAGTCGTTACAAGTAAACCTATCAAATATGGTATTCGTGACAGTGATAAGGCAACCGTCATTGCTCAATGAGCCGTCGCCAAAATATGAGAAAAACCATGCGAGTGTTTTTTTCTACTATGGCTATCGTCGTAGGTTATTGCCAATATTAAGTAGCGAGACTTCAATTGTAGCCAATAATTTATAAAATTTAAATAAATATTTTATTTACGAAAGTGAAAAATCAATGTCATTGAATTGTATAACACATGTAACTTGTAAATAAATTAAAATGGGTCAAATTTATATATTTCATTAAATACAATCAAACATGTATATTATATTCAAATACATTCACACATCGTGTACATACACAATTCAAATGAGTTCACGCTCACTCATTGATACAACTTGTAACATTCATACAATCTAGTTGAAAAATATATACAATCGAGTTTAACTCATACCATTTCAACTTAAATTATTGAGTGCAGCCATTCATACAAATCAAATTGAAGTGTATACACACGTTAATAACACGGTTAATAAATAACAAGGCATAAGGTATAAGCAATTAAGATATTCATGTAACATTAAAAAATATGCACTATAAAACATAAGAAATATGTCACTTGTCCTCTCCATAAGACCCCTATCCCCCTCACTCTATCTCATAGGTGGAGCCGATATCGATGGATCGGTTATCTTAAGAATTAAGCTAACCTAGGTTGTTGAGGTAGCCTACTGCACCTATCATCAATTGACTTTTGTTGATGTAATAGTTGATACTCCAAAGCAGAAATCTTATATTCAAAAGATAGAATCAACTCAATTTGTCTCTCCAGCCTCTCTATATTCTCCATCAACTCACAAACTATATAGAGCTTGTAGCATCTTCACTGGTTCCACCATACCAAGTGATGTGAGTTGGTTCTCACCCTACACATCGTATCTACACTGGCATGTCTCCATCTAAGACGATAATAAAAGCATTTTCAACAGTAAATGGTAACGATACCCCAACATTTGACTCCGCACATGTTGGGATATTTACTAATTGTGTCATATTGTCCTAAAAGTGACATACTATGGAGATAAATATGTAACATGCAAAATTAAATAAACAATTTAACATTCAAAACTAAATTACCATTATTCCACGACTTTTTTTGTTGTCGCAGACAATGGTTCCATCAGACATTTCATGTATCTAAGACAATTAAAATTAAAATTGATAAGAGAAGATTAGGTACACATGCCCTCAGATTACATGCCACTATTAAATAAATATCATCACATGACATACATTTTTAGTCCACGATCATCCAAGTAATCACACATACATCCATCACATGGAACATAGTTTGAATACATGACAATAATATGATATAACTATTATATTATAGAATTAACATCACTTGTATTAAAATTTCCTAATTTCATACTTGTCAATTTGTTCATGAAATAACACAACCAATTTACATGCTTCAAACAAGTTAATCAAATAATTTAAATCATTCATGCTTTCCCATAATGGTGGAAGAACTAAAATTAATGCACTAATTAGTATTCTATAAAATCATATTTCTTCAAAATTAATTTAGCCATTAATTTAACTAAACCAGCTTTAATTACTTAATTAAGATTAAATCTATGACAATAAGGCATCATACCTCATCACGGATCATCGTACATTTTAATAATATACCAGGTATTGTTCCAATTTTTTTATAAGTTTTCTAGATTTTGTTTCGCTTTTTTTAGAATTATCTATAATTTTTAAACTATTTAAAAATATTAAAAAATATCAGGCACAATGCACCACCCCTGCCTCAACATCACCGTGCACTTGTGTGCACGAGGATGTGCCCACTGCCCGGTCCAATTGGGCTGACTAGGTCCCAATGGACTCGATAAACCCTTCATCTTCGCTCGACAATTGTTGGAAAGAAGTAACGGGGGGTTTAAAACCTTCAAAAAATGGATCTTCTAGCTCGAAAAAAGATCCTTAAAAAGTAGTTTGATTTCAAATTGAATGAGGATTCTGAATATGGTAATATCTTTTCATAATAATTTTTCAATCAGTGGGAAAAGTAGAAATAAGCTGCCGTCATTGCTAGGCTTTCTTCCAAAATAAAATGCTTAATTCTTCTCCAACACCGCCACTCAAGCAAACTACAACGAGGAAACACTATGTAATCATATCACTTATATTTTAAATCCTCCACGACTCAACAAATGTTTCTATGGAAGAAGATTTCTAGAAATCTCCAAATCCATACGGTGATTTTCGTAAAACTAAATCACCATATTTTAGGCCTTCTACCGGACTCTCCGGTGATCCAAATTCGAATGGTTTGGGGCATTGGAAAGTCCTACGTCACGAGATTCTATTCAATACAACCAATATCAAATCCGCATCACATATGAATTAAGGTGGCATTGACAAAATAAATGTTTGCACAATTTCAGAAAAACATAAAATGCATGAAATGATGTGAAAACAACATCAGTATCGAACAAGATTTGAACGTAGCTCTAATACCACTGTAAGGAATAGGTTCAATTAAATTGGTGCAACATTAAAAAATTATATTCCTCAAATATCATTGTCTTGGTCTCGATCGGAATTGTATAACGTAGTCGAATTGGTATTTAAAATTATTTTGAACACGTACCTTTTTGAAATTCAAATAATCCATATAAGATCGAACGCTACCACACTCTTCTAGCCGCTCATGTTTACAACTTTTAGTCATATTCACATGAACCGCTCCTTTGCACCGGTGTTGACCACTTGTCGTGAACGAAGCTTCAACATCAAATGGTGGCTATTGGAGTGGGAGATGGTGAAGGAGGTGGTTGCGGATGAAATGAGCATCCTTGGCTTGATAGGATTTGTGCTCTCTTCGCTATTACTTATGGAACTTTGAGTTTTTTTACAAAAACCCCTGTCAGCTCCATAATTACACATCTCCCAAACTTACATATTAGTCCTTATGTGTGTGTTTCATTAGGCCCAAGATCCCATTTGGTTGAAGCTTAATTAAAAATAAAATTCTTTTAAATTAAGTCTATTATCTCATAACAGATTTAATCAACCTAATGATTATGAAAGGTATCAATCACATCCCGTGATCTCAAAGGCTTTGGGAATGAACTCCTTTCCATAGAGTATTTCCATCATTGGTTATCACACAAATATAAACCCCTGTCCAATCAATGTCTCGTTAAGATAGAAGTACGACATCAATTGTCAACTCCTAAATATTTTAACACTATAAAATCTTATACTTAGAATTGAATCAATTGAAAAACCCTTTTATAATTATCATATCTACATTCGTAAATGATTTATAATACTATTTAATAGAGTTGTATGTTATACAAATCAACCATATATCATATGATTCTACATTTATAAAAATATCTTATTCAATTAATTAGGCAAATTTTTATTAATAGCTCTTTATTATATGTGTGCATAGTAATGAAATCATTGATCAAATGAAATAATATGTTAATCATATGAGATCATGATAATGAGATTAATCATTTAAAGGTATGTGATCTAAATATTCTTAAACAAAGGATCATTGAGATGGGATATCAAGGTCCGAACAGACTATGTCTTCTCATGGCATGAATATGACTAATCTCAATGGTCATTATTGTACAGATATTAAGATACACATACATGTACTCATTAGTCGATTGAGTTTATCAAACTAACTGAATTGGAAACAATAAATGGTATCTTACCGAACTATCAATCAGAGTTTTTTATCATTACGGTTGTAAAGTTGGACCTTTGACTTAAGTCTCTAAAGATGTCTTGTTTGACAAATCTTGCACTTTGACCATTGACTTATGAATCATCGACTTAATGGTCCACTATAACATAGATTGGGTATAGGAAACTCGTCGGAGGTAATTGAGCAAACAACAAGAAATCATCCACTCACGGTAGGTGACAGTGAATATCCTATGTAATAGTACTTTAAGTCCTTGGCCATAGTAGAGAGTATAATTGGAAAAAAGAGTTTTCCAATTGATCCGATTTCGAGTACATGATTCTATATAGTCAGTATACAAAAGAGTTGACAGTTGATAACGTACACCTTTCTGACCAAGATATTGAATGGGTGAGGGTTTATATCTATGTGGTAACTAATTATGTAAATATTCAATAGAAATAAGATTATCCCCACAACCATTTGAGATCATAGGATGTGACTTGTACTTTTTATGATTGATAGGTTGATTAATCTGTTATCGAATAACATATTTAATTTAATTAAATAAAAGTATTTTATTTTAATTAGGCCTTAAACAAATAGGCTATTAGACTTGATGAGTCACACGTAAGTACAAGAACAAAAGAGTAATTTATGGAGATTTTTTATTGTTATAAAAATATAAATTCTCTATAAATACTAATGGTTCTAGTCAAACCCTATCATGCTAAGGGTGAGAACCACGTCCTAAGTCTCCTCTCTACCTCTTCCTTTCTCTAGAAGATGTCTATGGGTGATAGAGTTCTTTTCGGGAAGAGTTATTGAGCCCGATGTGAAGGGAGAATCTACTATGAATGAAGTTCATATGGATATTGATTTGAACGGTTTGAAGAACTTGACAAGTTTTTTCTTTTCTTTTTCAAAGGATTAGATTAATCCCTATTCGGTATGTTCGAATCCACTTTGATCGGTTTTTAGTTTTCATTATTTTGTTCTAATTGAGGCAATATAAACATTAACCTATAGGAATCATCACTTTCGCTGCACTAAATTTTACAAGACGATTTCTTACATTATCCATATGACATTCTCTCTCCTACCTAGAGTGGACAATCCCATATTGTTTGCTTAATTACCTTTTTCAAGTTTCCCAAGTACTCAATCCATTAATAATACATGACTAATACTAAGTGATGCATAAGTTAGTATCTTGACGACTCAAGTCAAAGATCTAACTGTACAACCGTGATGATAGAATTTATTGATTGATAGTTAGGAAAGATAGTATTCATGTATTTTATATTAATCAGTTCAGTACACTTATTCTTCTAATGAGTACTAAGGAAAACAAATTTTCATTCACTCACAGTCGGTTTGTTTGCACGTAAAAGAGACCTCTCGAAAAGTTTTTCGTGAAAATTTGAGCATGACTCTTATTTGGTTGCAAGGAAAGTGAGGGACAACTGAAATTTGTCACCGTTCACTCCCTAGATTTGAGATTTTGGCATCCATAAAACATGGCCGGATTCCATTTTCCAGAAACGGTGGCCCATTTCCCAGTTTAGTTATTCTTCTCATACATAGAAAACTCAGAATTTTACACATAGAATTAGTGCAATTTATTATTTTATTTTAAGTATTTATCATCATCCTAATAACTCCTATATTTTACTATACAATTATTTTTAAATGATAAATTTGATAGTAAATAACCACGAATTTGATTTACTTAAAAATGATATTAAATGTTGAGATGTAAAATTTTAGTCAATGATTTATAAACATTGAAACGGCAGAAAATATTTGAATAAAAATAATTTTTGGACAGCCAAATGATAAATTGCATTTAAAAAATTTAAATTACATATAACCAAAGAAGAAATTATGTTTTTTATTTTTTTGAAGAGGTATTCTATAAAAAATATTTTACTTAAATTTACTTTTACATCTACTCAAATTGGCCTTTAAGTGAAAAACTTATATCACATAGGCGTGGCACATTTCACTCTTGTCGAAAGTGGTAGAATAATGCGCAGAGCAATGAGGTAAGGAATAATTTCGGACTAACGATCGATAATGTTGTAAGTTGCGATATAGAAGAGAAATGACGAAGATTATCGAAGGGTTTGGTTGGTTGTCCGATAAATTTAATTTTTGTTATTTTACAATAAATTTTTTAAAAAATTATGTTTGATTATTATTACAATTTATTTTTTAAATAATTTTGTCTTGTAAAAAAAAATGTCATTTTTTATTTTGTGATCTTTTATTTTGTTTAGTTATATATTTTGTGATCTTTTACTTTATTATTTATGATTTTATGTTATTAATTCGTTTGAATTTTATTTTAATATAATTTTTTATCATGAAAAATTATCATGCAGTCAAACATGACTATTAGCGATCGTTTCCGGCTGAACGACAGGTGTAACGAACGTCACGATGAAACGACTTTAATTGCTCTAGTCGGTCAACGACGCGTTCATGCACCGGTTTCGCTCCCAGCCCCTGGCAAACAGGTGGCATACCGTGCGGTTGGGTAAGAAAAACCCTAGCTAGGATCAAATCCTGACGAAGAAGATGGATAGCTCCGGCCCCGCGTTGCCGTCGGGGTTGAGCATGTAGAACGTCTCCGAGTCTCTGGATCCGACGACGCGGTCGAAGTGGGCCCGCATGTAGGTGAGCTCCCCGTCGGCGGGGTCGGCCGCCTCGCACGGCAGCACGCCGGCGCCCATGGACACGGCGTGCAGCAGCTGCATCACGCCGAGGTCGGCGTCCGCCGGCTCCCGGCGGGCGCCGTAGCCCGCCTTCCGCCCGTTGCAGAACATCGTCCACAGCGGCTCGTCCAGCAGCCTGGTCCCGTCGGCCGCCTTCTTCTCGCACTCCAGGGCGATGCGCACCATCCCGGACCCCATCTCGCCGAGCAGCTTGGCCGTCGGAACGGCGAGCTCGAGGAGCACCAAGGGGAGGCTGCGGGGGTTCTCCTGGATGGCCAGGTTGATCCGGGCCCTGCGGTGCCCGAAGAGCGTGCCCGTCATGCGCTCGGCGCCGTGGAGGTGGCCGTCGTGCGGGCCGCCGGCGGCGGGGGGATTGCCCGGGAAGCGGCAGGGGGGCGTGATCACGGGGAAGCTCCGGAAGGCGTTGCGGAAGGCTCGGAAGACCTTGGCGGAGCGGTCACGGCGCTTGCGGCCGGAGGGGGGGTGGAGGACGGGGCCGACGGGCGCCCTGGAGGGGCTCGGGCAGGGGTCGCCGGAGCAGTCGGGGGCGCCGCTACCGTGCTCGGGGCTCCGGAACGGATCCGCCATCATGCGTATGGCTCGCGGAGGGGCGATGGCCGGCGGGGTCTCTCGCGTGGGATGCCGGGGTACTGGGGTTCTTGAAGGGGTGACGCCGCCGGGTCGCCGATCGCCGCCGGCGTGGGCTGCACGTCGGAGGAGGTGGATGGCGAGTACACAACTCCGGCGGCCGGAGAAGGAAATGGGCTGCAGCTTCTTCCATCCACGTCGTGCCGTGGAGTGGTCTTATCGCTGTCCTCTCCAGCCGGGGAGTGGGATTTTTTTTAATTAATATAATTTTTTTAAACTTATTATACTGAATAAGATTTACGAGGTGTTTGATTGCTAGCGCTTTTTATTTTTAAGATAATCTTATTTTTGAAATCAAGATTATTTAACTTCTCAATTTTATTTTTAAAATCAAAACAGTCTAATTATTTTGTGTTGGGCAAAATTATCGTAATTTTTAAAAATTAGACAGTAATATTTGGTTAAGACTCCCGGGATCCCTCCGCATAGAGGACCTGTGGCTCCGCGAAGCATCCCCCCCACGGCGTTGTCCGCCTCCCTCCCCCCGGCGACGGTGCTCCTCCCAGCGGCGGCGTCCGCCTCCCTCCCCCCGCGGCAGCATCATCGGCAAGCGAAGCCCCACCCCGTGGTAGCGCTGCCCCCGGCGGCGGTGACAGCCAGTGAACCCCCACCCCCCCGGGTCGTCGTCCGCCATTGTTCGCCACGCCCCACCCCCGCCCCCTTGGGACGTACGCATGTCTCGCCTCCCCTCCGCGTTTATCTCAAAAATAAAACAAGACCTACCTTAATTTTATTTTAGAAGAGATTATGTACATGGAGTATCCCACTTTTAAAAATAGGACAGTAGTTAAAATTTGTAACCAAACACCTTATGTCTTTTATTTTTAAAATTTAGATTAAAAAGAGGGAAAAAAACGTAACCATAGATTTAGATTTCGAAAATATGACTTTTAAAGTAAAGTCCAACTCTAAGAATGCACAATTCACATATTTGAACCCAAAATCCATCACTCCATCTAATTTAATTTGAGTGCGGCTCCTCTCGGGTGGGCACCTGAGGGGAGTCTCTTAGCCCCTCTCACAAAAGGGCTGATATGATAGAGATGGGACAGTGATTTGAGCACCTCAGCCCCTTTGTGAGAGGGGCTGAGAGACTTTCCTTGAGTGTCTACCTGAGAGGAGCCGTACTCATTTAACTTGCTGTGAAGTCAAGTTGGTACACACCAATTTCACTTTTCAGTCCAAGCCAGTTCACTTTTGGATAGAAGTCGGATTTGATAAATCTAATCTTATTTTTTATAACATTTGAATTTTAAATTTATAAAATTTTAATATTTTTTTAGTCATACTCAACTGTGATTAACAACACTAATAAATAGATTAATATTTAATATTAATTATTATATTTGAACATTGAGATAAATAAATATATAATACTTTTTTACTCTAAACATAGATTAATATTTATATTGGAACTAAAAATTTGATATAAGTCATATGTGATAATTGTTTACTTTATGCCTTGTTTGGTTAAATTTTCATTTTTGGTACTATATCAATATTGATATTAATATTTTCAAATGTTGGTGCTATATCAAATTATACAAGTTGACATTTGTACTGCATAATATACTTTATCTGCGTTACAAATTTTAAAATTAATACAATTAATCAAATGATTCCTATCAATATCAATTTTAAAATTGATAGCGATAGAGGTACCTAATAGTGTTACCAAACAGGGCGTTAGAGATAAGAATACTTGTGTAATTTTAAATTAAATATAATCATTATGATCATAATAAATAGATAGAAAGATACAAACCTCTTTACGCTCTTAAATATTTTACAACGTCATCTATGATGACGATGAAATGATATTTGTGAAATTTTATTACTATCCAAAAGCCAACAGAGGGTTTCCACGGGAGCCGCAGGCGGGGGTTTTGCCGCTGCCACCGCCGCGTGGGGGGGAGGGGGGCGGCGGCTTGGGAGGCGGTGTACCTCTCCCTCGCTGCCTTTGGGGCTTGCCCCCCTTTCCCCTCGTGCGTCCTCGTCTGAGTAGGGCTTGAGCTCTGTCATTTCGCGGATTTCTACGCGAATTTGTAAAGAATAGAAGGTCAGATAAGAGAAAGAGGGCTTCGTTGAAGTTGTTTTTTCTTCTTCATTGGCCGATCTTTTTCATTGTCTAACACGGTAAAATCTCTTCTTTTATACTTGAAATCCCATTTTGTGGGTTTCGGAATCCCGTGAGATTTCATTTCGGAACTCTTCACATACCTTCTATCGGGACTTCTTAGTTTATTTTCTACTGTCTTAACATTTTTAAGTATCTATTTTAGTAATCCACCTCTTGAGCTGTTGTTTGGGATCTTATTGTCTGCTCTAAGGTGTGGCAATTCCGGGTTACGTAAATGTTGTATTTTCAAGTTTCTCTTTATTTCTGTTCTATCTTTGTCTTATCTGTAGACGTCGGTTATATTGTCACGAGACTATTTGTGAGGCTATTAGTTTGGACAACATCCACACCTATATGGTGTGATCATCCAACTTCATGGCAAATGTCAGACTTCAATAAGAGAGTCCTTGCTTATGGATCATTGAAACTTACTAAGTTGCGGGTCCATTATATTTCGTGACAACTTTATACTTTGTTGAAGATGAAATCTTGAAGCACTTCTACAATTTGATCTTTATCTGTGTTTACTATCATCGATCTCTATATTATGTTGTTTTTGTATGAGATATCTCGTATATCAATTTGTGTTGGTCTAAATTATGTATTGTACGTGCAGTATCTTCTTTCACCGGGATTTTTAGAATTTTAAATCTTATTTAACGCCCAGAGCATGACGGGATTAGAGCGGGTGTTAAAGTTACCGTGGCCGCCGGAGTGTGCACTGAAGTTATTCGATGAACGGATTGACGGTGAAAGCTGTTTTCTTAAACGGATCGGAAGTTAATTTACCAGTATTCTTACCCGGAAGAACAGAAGCAGCGACCGAAGGGAGCCATGGCGGCGGCTGTTTGGAGATCGTCGATCCTCCGTCGGATCCGGCTCCCCGCACAAGCCTTTGGCGGAGGCCAACATAGACCGTCGGCGTGGAGCCACCTGCTGCGCAGCTCCGCCGCCACCCGCTTCCTGTCCTCTCACGATGACCACCTCGACAAGCAGGAAGTCGTGGACCGAGTTCTCTCCGTCGTCAAGAGCTATCCCGGCGTCGACTCCTCCAAGGTCCTTCATTTTCTTTCATCTGTCTACATTATCCCCCATTTGGCGATTGTCGTGTGAAAACCGTAGAGAACCTGGGATCCCGCCTCTTTTTTGTTTAGAGTGACGAATTGATGCCAACAATCTAGAATTTGCTTCTTTATAGTGCACTGGGATGTACGATCTCTTTGCTGATGTATAGTCTTACGTGGTGCGCAGGTGACGCCCGAGTGTCACTTCCAGAAAGATTTAGGGTTGGATAGCCTAGACACGGTCGAGATTGTGCTGGCATTAGAAGAAGAGTTTAAGTTGGAAATCCCTGATAAAGAGGCTGACAAGATAGATTCGTGTGGCATAGCTATTGAGTACATTTTTTCGCATCCCATGTCGGGTTAGTGCGGAAGGAGATCGGATATATTTAATTCCCGTCAGTTTACTTTATCCAGGCCGTCTTTTACTGCAGCTAGGCAGCTGATGTATCTTTTGTTATCGATACCTGGTTCTTCCACCTCAAAATGCCGAGAAGACCATACTCCCTTTTACGAATGCAAATAACCTGAAACCATGTAGGATGCGTTCTTTTTATTGGATATTTCTTGTTTAAGAGCAGGTAGAATCTTTGCTTTCGTTCGAGCCACATGCGATGATTTACTAATTGGCTATAGGAAATACGTTTTATTTTAATTATATCATACTCTCCATTTATTGATGTCATCATCCTTCATATTTGTTACTGAGTGGATCACTGGGAAGTGAATCGTATTAAGTATATAAGCAATAAAAAAGTCATGGATGACTATTACCTTTGAATGGTTAGTAGAAATTTCTTCTTCTGCTTTTTTTTGCTTTATCTACTGGTGGTACTTCAATTTTTGGGCATTGACAGTCAAATTCGTGTGTTTACTGATGGTCCATTGCAGCTTGTGGTTGATACGTGCACCATCATGGTTGGACTTGGGCATAGATATTCACATGGAGATAGATATTCACACTTATATGGTTGTCAAAGTGACAAGGCACCTGAAGTGTTCAAGGGTTTTAATTTTGATTATTAGGCGACACAAGATAGATAGTCACATTTATATGGTTGCCAAGGCAACAAGGCACACGAGGTGTTCAAAGGCGTCAATTCTACTTAGGTGACAAGGTGGCCACTTAAGTTTCGCCTAAGTGACAAGTGTTGCCATATTGGATATTGGCTTTGCATTGGAAGGATGAATGAGAAGAGATCTCATGAGATTCTTGGAAAAATCTTACGAGATTGGATCTTAGATTTGATTTACACAGGGTATATTTAACCTACAAATATAAATAAGAAAACACAATAAAAACCTAAAAATAAATCCACAGATAGGATTGTCTTGAGATTCCGGTCCAATTTTTTAGATTGAATATGGTTCTGGGGCGACGGCACCGCCACATCATCTTCACTGTGGCAACTTCGGCCAGCCAAAGTCGGGGCCAGTGACCGGACCGCCCAGCTGTTCCAGTTCTCGCAGTTCTTGTGAGACTGAGAATCTCGAAAGTTTCTCACATGATGGCATTGCATGCTAAGCAGTAAGATTAGATGTTAAGACTACATATATACATATATGTATATACATACATATTTAGGTACGTGTGGTCCCAGAAAGATGTCCCGGCCAATCACTGCCTAGGTGTGCCCTTTGACAATTGTGGACACTTATCTTATTTGTCATATCTCATCCAGGTATTTATAGCTGAGGAGGCTTTTAAAATGCTTGTTGTTCATCTCATAGAAAAAGTATAGAATATAGATGAATTATTTTTTTATGTGTATTTCCTTCTCATTTTCTTCTTATTAGGGAGGGCCTGGGCTGCCTAGCCAGCGACCTTGGGATCCCAGAAAGATGCCCTGGCTAGGCACTATTTAGGCTCTTAAAATGCTTGTTGTTCATCTCATAGAAAAAAATTAGATGAGAGAGAGAGACCTTGTTGGAATGCAAACCTAGTGTTTTGAGTTATTTGATTTGATTTATTGAATTTTGAGTTTGGCTGATTTGGGATTTAATCGGTTTTGAATGGTGTTTGTTTTAGTGTTTTGAGAAGTTTCAATTTGAGTTTGGGCCTTGATGGATGTTTTTTTTTTTATCTTTGGGTTTGGGAGTTCGGAATTTAAGTTGCAATTTCAGGTTTAAGGACTTTTGAGATCTGAGTTTTTTGGTTTTAAATTCTGGAGTGGTGGTTTTAAGATTTAAAAATTTTTTGGTCTAAGTTTCCATATTTTTTTAGTTTCAGTTTTGGGGTTTGAATGCTTGAAACTTTAGTCGGAAACAGTTTGGCTTAGACTTTGTGTTATTTTTTGAGGAAGTTTGGATTCCATGAATTTGAATTGGATGTTTTTGAATTTTTATTGATTGGGTTTTTTTAGTTTCATATTTTTAAGTCTCTTTGGTTTTTAGGATCTTAGATTTGAATTTCGGGTTTGAGGGATTTTTTTATTTTGTTTTTGGGTTTAAGAATTTTGATTTGGATGTTTCAAATTGCAGATTTGAAAATTTCCTCGTGTTTAGAATTCCATTTAATTTTTGGATTTAGGATTTTGAAGGGTTTGGGATGTGGATTTCCTTGTTTTGATTCTCGAATCTGAAGACTTGGAGGTGCATTTTTTTGTTTTTATTTCAGATTTATGATC
This sequence comes from Cryptocoryne crispatula var. balansae, assembly GCA_036172225.1. NCBI lineage: Eukaryota > Viridiplantae > Streptophyta > Magnoliopsida > Alismatales > Araceae > Cryptocoryne > Cryptocoryne crispatula. The sequence continues at coordinate 10,025,714 of CM069919.1, forward strand.
TGAGCATTCCCTTGTTATATGTTGATTTTGATCTTAGAATTAATGAATTTGAAAGTCTTTTATACTGTAATTTTGGAGTTAGAAAGTTCTGAAATTTAGAGTTTCAGATTTGGATTTTTAGATCCGTAGGCTTTGAAGTTTTTTGATTTGGTTATTTTTTTATTTCAGTGTTTAGATTTGGAATTCTGAACTTGGGTTTCTCAATCCTTAAGTTCCTTTTGAATGGTCATATTCTCAGATTTCTTTGATCCTTTAAATTTTTTTAAACACTCTGATTTACAGAAGTTGTTAAATTTCTGGTTTGTTGGACTTGGCAGTTTTCAGATTTGTTTTTGTTTTTTGTTTTCCTAGGGGACTTTAAGTTTCAAGTTTTAGATTGAGAATTCATTATTTGGGATTTGTTAAGATTAGGATTGTATGGATTTGGGACATTTTTTCATTTTTGGTGATGCAACTTTTTATTGGGTAGTAAGAAATATGGGTATGTGGTAAGATTGATACATGAAAGTGAGTATATTACATATAGTATGATTACTACTCATGTTATTCAGATTAAACAATTTCTGATAGATTTAGGTCTCAATTTGGTTGATGGGTCAATCGAGATCTGTTGTAATAATCAGTTGCTATCAACTTGATTAACGGTGGAGCGAATAACGTAAAAGGAGAACATATAGAAGTGTGATATCATTATATAAAGGATATTGTGTAGAAAAGCAAAATATAGGAGAGTTATATTTCCATTAATGATATATTTGTTGATCCCTTGACAAAATGTATATTGACAAAAATTTTCATTTAACATGTTGGCTTGATGGGACTTATGAATATGTGAGTCAATGACTGAATGATAATATTTATGAATAAAAATATTATTCATGGGTATCAAAAATAAAATTATGTGTATCTCACAGATAATGAGTGTATATGAATATATATATATATATGTATCTCACGAATAGCGAAAGTACATAAGAATGTATCTACAACTCATAGATAGTAAGAGTGCATAATAATATACATGTATCTCGCGAATAGTGAAAGTACGCGAAGAATACGTTCACATCTTGGAATATAAAAAAAGGGATTATTTTTTTACAAATAGTGAGTATGTGATTGGAAATCACTTAGTTTGGTTGGCCAAGTGGGAGATGTCAGAACATGTCTAACTAACCCGACGGAATCGGGAGGATGTTGGAGACGAACTGGTTCTTCCGGGAGAATGTGGAGGCAGAACGGTTTTGGGGCAGAGGTGGAGGCAAAAAATCTCCTTTATATGCTCTCAACGGGTAGGGGGAGAAGGTCTCTTGGATGTCTTCTATCAGAGCCTCAAAACTCCGTTAGAAAAATCATCTCTTGGGTCTCTCGATCCAACACTGGTGCTTCTTTTTTGGATTGAGCTTCAATGTCTTTTTTTTTGTGCACAACAGGGAAGGTCCGAGCCCTCTCTTCTTTCTCATTCCCAGTGGCCAATCTTCCTGGCAAGCCCCTGTCTTTACTTTGGTCTACAGCGCCCGGTGCTACTGCACGCACAATCAAGTGCGGAGCTATTTTACCCTTTCTCCTATCAGCGTGCATAGGGTTCTTAGAGGTTCTTCTTGGTGAGTTTTTTTTTCTTTGTGATATGGTTATTTGCTTCTATTCTTTTGCTTCCTCGACCTATCCTATCCTCTACATGCCCGTTTCACTGCTACAACAAGCTCTGTTCTTCACACTGACCCTTGGACTGAGATCATCGAAGGTCAGCTGCTGTTTTGACTGGAGCTGTGGTTTTTGTTTGCTGTCAGAGGTTGTGGAACCTGATCGGCTGGTGTAATATGTGCTCGTTTTCTTCACGTTTGTCAAATTATGCTTGTTCTAATGTTACCACCACGTCTTTCTTTAATGTTCTTTCTTTCTTGCTCCCAACATTAACGACTTGGCTGGGGAGATAGCTTGACATTGGCACAAAGTGATTATCCAAATCCTTCCCATCAGTGGTCTTGACTGTGCTTGGAAAGTTAAAGACCGTGGACAAGTAAAACCCAACCTGTTAATAAAATTGACTGAATGCACCTTGAGACTTGTTGGGCCTGCCCAATGCGTTTATGCCACGGTCGGCGGCAACTCCTCTGGAGGAGGACCGTCCTGTTCGGTTTGAAGGCCTGAAGAAATGGCCGTCAGGAAACCTTCTGGAGGACCGTTGCTGTTCAGGTCTGGAGGAAGACTTGAAGCAATACCTATTGGCAACTCCTCTGGAGGAGGACTATTGTCGTTCTATTCTTTTTGGTGGCTTTATATCAGTTTGAAAATGTTTGAATCGAGGAGGGATTGTTGGGCCGGCCCATCAATTTGAAACTCCATGTCATCATTAAAAATTTAGGGGTTAACAGCGATGCAAGTAGAGGATTTATAATACTGATTCTCACCTTGATATGGGCAATGCTACTCCACGTGTCAAGGATCTCAGGTGGAGGTTCACAAGGACTGAAGTACTGATCTGCTTGGCAATGCTCTGCACAATGTTTTTATCTAGGAATCAACGGAAGATCTTAAACCATCTTCCAGAGGTCGGAGTAATGCAAGTTGTATTCCGAAAGGGATGTACGTGGACTGGCCTTCTCTATCAATAGTAAATTGTTATCGAATAACGAGGCCGCTCTTGCACATACTTTATCCACTTCTTCGCTACTCAGATTGGCCAAAACATTTCCATTAAGGACATCGAAGGGGTCTCATTTCTGTCAGAGGGTTCCACATCTTAATCCGCTTTTGAGAGTTCTGCAGCTCTTGGTAGCTTGAGTGGATAGAACTTTTGCAGTGACGTGGTGTTGTATTTGAAATAAGCTTCTGTCAAGGAAACCGGGCCTAACCTTTCCTCAGGTGCAAGGATAGCCCTGAATTTGGACACGACATGTCCTCCATCTACTGTTATGGGGTGTTTGGTTGCATGATAATGAAGATTTTTATTATAATTTTTAAAAATTATAAGAAAACTTGTTAAAAGAGGTGTTTGGCAACCTTGACAATTTTATGGTTTGAAAGTGATTTTCTTCTTAAACAAAAAAAGAGAGTCTCATCTTTTTCTTTTTTCATGTGGTCCCCCAGTTTGGTTGGTCATGAATGGTAGTCATCCCTTTTTATTATCACATCCCTCCAAACATGACAATTTTATGTCATGAGTTGGTTCATTTTTTATTTTAATATAATTTTTAATCACGAAAGTGTAAAAAGATTTATCATGCAACCAAACACCCCATTAGGCTTGATGTTGGCACGGGGTCATTCATGGTTATGGAGCTCAGTTACGAAGTTATTTATGTTTTTGAAGGTGGGGATGTGGACAAGGTGCATTGTTTTGGCTGATTTTAGGAGTCCTGTTCCATGCCAGACTCCCATAGAATTGACTAAGGTCGGCTGAATTGATTTTACTTGAATTGGCCGATTCCGGACTGACTTCGGCGACGGTGGCACGGTGGAGGGAAGACAGGAAGCCTGGGATCTGTGACTTTGTCATATCGCCATACCGGGTCCACAACGGAAACAATGCCATGGCGGCCATTTCTGGCTAAAATCAAATACAATCTGGCCTCATATTTTATGATTCTTTTTCGTTGTTTATGATTTTTTTTGAAGAAGGGATCTGGACCGACTCCGAGAGAAATCGGCCAATTCGGTGATCTGGATTGAGATCCACGGATCTGGGATCCAGTCCGGATTATGATTCCTCAATCTTTGACAAGGCTAAAGTAAACTAAGAGGTTAGACATAAATTAAGAATTCAGAGTTTTAGATTAAGGTTGTGTTTGTTTGAACTAAAGGTACATCTAATCTCTGACTCGGTTAGAGGTTAGATGTTACACATTGTTTGGTAAATAATCTGAATATATCTCTAACGGGGGTGTTTGGTTGTATGATAATTTTTTGTACACTTTCATGATAAAAAATTATATTAAAATAAAAAGTGAACCAACTCATGACATAAAATTATCATGTTTGAAGAGATGTGATAACAAAAAAAATAACAACTATCCATGACCAGACAAAGTGGGGGACCACAAGAAAAGAGAAAGAGGTGAGACCCTCTTTTTTTGTTTAAGAAGAAAATTACTTCAAAACATAAATTTGTCATGGTTGTCAAACACATCTTTTAACAAGTTTTCTTACATTTTTAAAAATTAAAAGAAAAACTTCCATTATCATGTAACCAAACACCCCATGAGGAATTGTCTAACCTCTGAAAATGCTCTGAATTGCTAACTAGTTTTTTTTCATTAAGAGGTCTCACACAACGTGCTGCAACTATACTTGCAACTACACGGCAAAGACAGGACAGGATGATCATATCTGAACAAGATCATCACTAGAAATTAGGAATAAAATAAAATAAGTTTAGAGTTGACTAATAACTAATAGATTCAATTTTTTAATCTTACAAACTATTGAAATTTAAATCAAATATTTTGAGGACCGAGAATTCGAACAAAAGCAATTAATTTTTTGAACTTGTAAGAAATTAATATTAATATTTAAAATTTCATCATATTATTTAATAAATTTTTAATATTATGTTTATGTTTTATATTTTATGTGATTTTGTATCTGACTATTTGTTGAAATTATCACATAACGACTAATCATTTTTAAAGATTATATCGGTACTTAAAATAGTTTGAGAAGAGTTTATTTTTTTTCTATACATTTAAATTTATTTATCATACAGTTTTACAAAAATATGTGTACATTAATTTTTATTCGAAATATTATGGATTTAGGTCGTACTCGGTTCTGTGCTCGTGGATGTTGGTTATATTTTATGTGATCCCGAGAAGTGATGTGAAATTACTATAATTAGATGTTTTTTATATGTTTTATCAAACGAGATTCATCATTTATATATCTTAATCAAATTCATCATGTTTTTATCACCGACTAAGAAGTTAGAGATAAAATTAGGAATTTAAATTTCAACTTGAAGTCAAAACAAACACCATCCAAGTCACGTATAAAAGACGCCGCCTTAGTTGGGGGTGGCTAGGAAGGGAAGTTGGATTTTAATGTTGGGTGGTTGTCGTGTGCACCAACAAAAAAGATGGGCCAAAGAATGGCTGGTGCACATCAACATCGAGTGGGGAAAAAAAGACCGAAGACCGGAAGTGGAGAAAATGACTAGTCCAGCTAGGGGTGGGCACGGTTTGGTTTGATCTGGTTTGAATTATTTTTTTTCCAAATCGAATCACCTTCTCAAACCTAATCATGGTTCGGTTTGATTTGGTTTAAACCGAAAATAAATAAAACTATTTAAAATAATTATTTTTTACATATATATACTAATTTTTAAGTTAAAATAATAAAAATAAATATTATTTTATCATAAAATTTATAGAAATATTATTTTTATTAATATTATAATATTTTTTTAATATTTTTTGATTAAATCGGTTTAAACGATTTGGTTTGGTTTAAATCGGTTTGGAGATTTTCCAAACCGAACCAAACCGAAAGGGGGTCCAAACCGAACCGAATGGGCTGGTTCGGTTTGGTTTCTCGGTTTGAACCGTTTTGTGCCCACCCCTAAGTCCAGCAGTCAAACGATTGAGATCAACTACATGGATCCAGTTTTTTCATTTTACATGATCTTTCGTTAATTCTTTTCTTATACCTAAATCATCTGATAAGTATTTTTCTATATATATTTAATGATTGTCGAATATTTTTGCAACAATTTTTATTAACAAAATATAATTTTGTAACTTAAAACTCAATAGGGTGTTTGGCAGCGCTTTTAAATTTAAGATAACCTCATTTTTGAAATCAAGATTGAAAGACTTCTCACTTTTGTTTTTAAAATCAAAATAGTCCAATTTTTTGTGTTTGGCAAAACTGTCACAATTTTTAAAAATTAGATAGTAGTGTTTGGTTATGACTTTAAAATCAAAAGAACTTCTACGAGACACACAGTACATGTCAATACAACATAAAATATCACAACCTCCATATTGTATATAATGGCAAGTAACATGATTGAATAATGAATCCTATACATCAAATTCGTCTACTAACATAATCTTCCCACATTTCCAATGCTATTTTGTTACGTAACTCTTTTCCAAGTCTGCGTTGTTCCGCTGATCTTCCAATATGATTTGCCTCGCGTCGAACTCTATCTCTTCTTCTATGATCCACTTCTCCATCTATTGTTCTGCCGCAATCCCTTTCAATTTCAACCCATGTCTCATCTTTACCACATTGAACATTTCGTATGAAATTGTGAAGTGCACATGTTGCTATAATAATCTTGCTTTGAACCTCAATGGGATACTCTAATGGCCTTAAAAATATTCGGAAACGTTCTTTAAGAACGCCGAACATTCGCTCTATCACATTTCTGAGAGAAGCATGCCGCAAATTATAAAGTTCTTTGTAATCCTTTGGAGCTGAATGACTCGGACCAAACTCTTTAAGATGGTATCTCACTCCTCTATATGGTGCAAGAAAGTTAGGCGTGTTTGCATATCCAGCATCCACAAGATAATATTTACCTGATCAAACAGAATTCAAATTATGACATATTAATTACACACTTAATTCACATATATTACCTTCAGGTACATAAAATCCCGAGTTCAACGCATTTTCCAGAACTGTCGCATCAGCAGCCGATCCTTCATATCCAACATGAACATAAAGAAAAGTCATATCAAACGAACATGCAGCCATAACATTTTGTGATACATGTCCCTTTCGATTGCGATAACGTATCCTATCATCTCGGAACTTCACCATTATATGTGTTCCATCAATAGCTCCTATACAATCCCGCAAAAGTTGAGAAAATAAGGCGGGCATGTATAATAAATTACATAAAAGGACATTTTTTACCTTAAAAAATCGAAGTGTTGCCTATCGCCAATGTACCGTGGAGTTCTTAGTGAAGGTAAGGAAATCAAATCAAAAGCTAACAAATGAAGAACCTCAACAACTTGATTGAATCGCCTACTTATAGTTTCCCCTGAACGTTGAAATCTTTCTTGAGCACAACGATTACTTACACCATTTGCTAATATGTATAATGTTGTTAACACCATCTCTTCTATATCTACTCGTACACTTTCTTTTATTGCACCTGAAGCCTTTATTTGATTACATAAACTTGTAAAAGCAGATTTGTTCATTCTACAAACCTCACGAAATCTTGTTGGAGCTCCTGAACATAGTTCTAACGTATACTCCTTCCCGCTAAGTAAAGAATCTCGCACACGTCTCTTTTGTGATGTAGAAGACTTGTATGCTTCATATACAATTGCAATCATGGTACGAAAAAATATACGACGACGATTCATAAATATTTCTTCTTTGTTTTCCATTTGAACCTCCAAGTTTTCATCATTTCCTAGAGTTTCCATAACACTGCAAGAAATGTAACAATCACAATTGACATATAACAAACTTAATGAAGAACATATTCACTCATTACATATTAACTGACATTAACACCTATAACCTACTTGAATAAGAACATTTCGTTAACAAAATAAAATTCAAATAAACAGTAGAATAACATATAATGCAAACGACCATCATCACTTCCTAACTATTTTGCAAGTGCATCTTCAACCATTCTAAACGAGTCTCCTCATCAAACTTCAGGAAAACAAGATATGCATTCCCACTCCTAACTATGTCTGCCGCTTTTGCTTTATCTAGTGGACTCAATTCCATCTTCATTATGATCTCCACACACTCTTGAATCATCTCAAATGATGTTGGCATCGTTGACTTCTTATATTCATCGGTTGCTTTCAACATTGCTTCAACCAAATTTGTTTCTTTTTGTCTTTTCCCCTTTGACTTATCCTCAGAAGTGATTGAAGCTCTTTTGTTATCTTTTCTTGACCTTGTCGCTAACTTGAACTCCGGACTTGAGGCAGAACTACCATCTTTGGTTAGGTCCACAGCAGGCTCATTATCAGGTGTGTTATATGAATAATCAACTATTGGACTTCGTTGTGAAGGAAGAGTATTTTGAGCTCGACTTCCAGAAGCCTTGGCACCTACAACATTTATTACTTGTCAACATAAACTAACACAAAAGCTTGATTATGAACGAAAAATATTAAAGTCAATTACCTTCAAAAATTTCGTACCACTCATTGTACAGTGGAATCGTAACTCCCCTCCATGTTTTGGCTTCTGGATGTTTCTACAACATGTATAGTTACATAAGATTGCGTATTATAGTTAACAACACCTCTAAAGTCAAATCGGTTATTGACTCACCTGAATATATGCATCCCAGACTTCATCAGTTGCCGTAAATGTATTCAAATTTGGATTGAATCCAAATCCACTTTGATTAAATAAGGTCCTTATAGTGACAAAATCATTCTTCATTACTTGAACACGTGCTTTAAGTTGTTTACTTGTAACGTTAAGTCCAAATCGTTTACTGAACTCCAATCTCATGGCTTCCCACGCTTCTGGCTTCCAACTTGACGATGCTCTTTTTCCATTTCTATGATGTTCTACCAACATTTTAGTCAGGAATGCCGAGCGTGTTTGATCCCACTTGATCCTATCACTATTTCCACTCGCTGAAGTTGTTTGTGTTTCGTCCATCTGTGACTCTAATTTACCCACAAATGTACATAAACATATACGTTATCCTCAAGTTTCGCGTACGCACACATGTATCACAAAATATTTAAAATGTAATATGCAACCAAACTACACAACTGATTATGCATCCAAGGTATGGAATAAATTATATGTAATATGCACGTATGTTGAATGTAATATACACATAATTTATTATGCAATCTACCTACGTATTGCTAGTAACTGAATTTCCAGGTTGATATGGGGTTGGGAACGTAGAGATAAAGGGGCAGAATCTTGCACAGAAATTTGGTGAAACTGAAGTTGGACATGAACAGAACCTCGTTGGAAGGAGACCCCTTGTGTTACTGATGTTTTGATAGCATTGCATAGATGTTTTGATAGCATTACTGAAACAAGCATATTGCTTTAATACTGAGTTCTACGTTCATGATGCTTTATTCTTTCTTTAAAGTGAACATAGTTTGTCTGATATGTCTTTTCTTTTTTAGTAGGTGGTGGATCCATCTGTAAATAGACTTGTAAAAAAGCATAAACCTCAATTTGAAATCTGCAAAATCTTTAGCATCTCTGTTTCAGGAGCAATGAGTGGTGTGGTAGCATATGATATTGGGTTTCCTAGTTCATTTGAGTTCTGGTCATTTCCATGTTCCGCCAAAGTCGACAGCACGAAGTTTCTTTCTAGTAATACTGCTCGAAGAACAATTGGTACTGCAGATGAGACAGAAACAGAATCAGGTGCAGAGAATTTTAACGAAGCACTACCTGAAGATGATGAGAGTGAAGAGGATATCGATGTCGATGAGTTGGAGAGAAGAATGTGGAGGGATAGGCTGAAACTGAAACGCCTGAAGGAACAACAACAACATATGGTCAAAGAGCAAGGTGATGTTGTGAAGCAGCATCAGTCTCAAGAGCAGGCAAGAAGGAAAAAGATGTCTCGTGCTCAAGATGGGATTCTCAAGTACATGCTGAAGATGATGGAAGTTTGCAAGGCTCAAGGCTTTGTTTAATGCTGTATACCTGAGAAGGGAAAGCCAGTTAGTGGGGCATCTGATAACCTCAGAGGATGGTGGAAGGACAAAGTCCGTTTTGACCGCAATGGCCCTGCAGCCATTGCAAAGTTTCAGGTCGACAAAGTTTCAGCCGGCTTCCCCCCCCCCCACCGTCCGCCCCGTCCGCCGTCGCCGGCTCCTGCCGGCTCCCGCCGCCCGCCCCCCTCCCTCCCCCCCGCGGAACATAACAGTCGCCCCCCCCCCCCCCCCCAACGTCCGCCGTCGCCGGCTCCCTGCCGCCCGCCCCCTTCCTCCCCCCGCCGTAGGCTCCCCCCCACCCACCGTCCGCCCCGTCCGCCGTCGCCGGCTCCTGCGGGCTCCTGCCCGCCCTCGATCACACGTTGCTCCACTCGATCGAGGCCGCCCGCATGTCCCCGCCGGAAGAACGCCACCTCCGACGAGCCGCCGGCGGAGCCCCCCCCCCCCCCCCCCCCGCATGTCCCCGCCGACCGGAGGCGAGTTGCCGGCGGAGCCCCCCCCCCGCATGTCCCCGCCGACCGGAGGCGAGTACGCCGGCGGAGCCCCCCCCCCCCCCCAACCGTCCGCCGTCGCCGGCTCCTGCCGGCTCCCGCCCGCCCGCCCCCCCCCCCCCCCCGCGGCTCGACGTCAGCCGTAGACTCCTGCCTCCCCCTCCCACCATCCGCCGTCGCAGGCTCCAGCCGCCGTCGGTCCCCCCTGTCCGCCGTCGCAAGCTTCGTCCCCGTCCGCCGTCGTCTTCCTCCCCCCCCTGCGGAACAGGCTCCAGCCGGCGTCCGTCGTCGTTCCCCCGGCCCCGCGCATAGGACGATGAACCACGTACCTGATGGTGTCCGCCGTTCGTCCCGGTTGTCGTCGTTCGGGTGGGTGTCCTCGCACGCTGTTGGCGCAATGGCGGGTGAGAAGCGCGATGGCGGATCGCTGGGAGACGTCTGGACGGGGTGACGGAGATGCCGCGGGAGACGGACGTGGGAGACGGGTGAGAGAAAACGTGCACCCGCGTCTCTCTTAAAATTAAAACAACTCCTTCCCTGTTTTATTTCCGAGAGAGCTATTAGGAATAGAACTCTTTGTTTCCAAAAAAAGAGAAGCGGGAAGAAAACGTAACCAAACACCTCTCTTTCCCCATTTTCAAATTTTAGGTAAAAAAAAGGGAAGAAAACGTAACCAAACACCCCACAAGTTTTCATGCAACTAATCAACCCCTCCCCCCCGTTAATTTTGGCTGAATAACAAATTTCCACGGCTGCAAGCAAACGGTAAGATGTTAACGCAGCAATCCCAATCACCAGTGGGAACTCTTTTTTTTTCTTTCTTTCTTGGATAAGCAAGAAGAAAATGCTGTGAAATGATTTTGGTATTTACGATGTCTTGTGCAATCAATTTTTCTGGTTGGGGTCAAAGCTTCTCTCAGCTACCACTCTGATAAAATATGTTTTGGCGGTAGGTAATGTCGGAGAGAGAGAGAGTGACAAGATATAAATGAAAATCTTCATTTATCTGGGGTTGGTGAAAGTGTGAAAGATCTATCGTCGAATAAATAAAAATTATTCATCTTTGCCCTGTGACGTTTACTCCTCGTTTTCTTCGTATTAATGCGAGGAAAGTTGTCACTGCAGGTTCTCCGCTCCTGACTGAACGGCAAGGCCATCACGGCATCACCCACCCTTGTCTTTGTTCACAAGTGCCGTCTGTCCTCTGCTGACTACCTCTTTGACTCGCAAAAAGATTAATATTTGGGTGTGACATGATAAAATTGGTATAGTCTTTTTGCAATACAACTTGTCAAAGGAAATGTTTGGTAATCATGAGTCATGATAAAGTATGATTGTGTTTATGATTTCTTTCTTTTAGGATGCAGATAAGAGATGATACCTGTTATCTCTCTTCTTCTTCTTCTTTTGTGATCCCTGCTCTTTGGTTGTTATACATGTTTCATTTTCACACGACATTATTTTCTAATGTCCTCTTTGGTTCGACTATAAAATGATGTTGTATCAATTGTTGGTGGCACTTGTATTACAATTTGTAGCGAAGTTTTAAAATTAATATTATCATATTATCATGACCTGTTTGGTAACTGTATTAATATTATTCTGCTGATTCTTTACTGCATTTTAGATACACATAAGACATACGTAGATCCGGGGTATAAATATACACGAGGCCCGGCTACTTTCATGGGAATAATGATTCTAGGCTCATCCCGACTATTTGCTATGAGGACATAGTCAAAAATATTTTTTTTTAACCTTTTTCTGGTCTTCGTCGCCTCGCTAGTTGGGCTGTCAAATGATACGGGCTGACCCAACAGCCCGTCCAACGGCCCGTCCAGGCCCTCTAAAATATTAAACGGGTTTAACACCATGGTTGCTCTGCATCTTATGGTAGCCAGCGGGTTGGCCCAACAGCCCGTCTAAAAGCCCGTCATGGGCAGCCCCTCACCTCACAGTATGATACGTAACAAAGGCAGAGTTGTGTCCTGGCCGTGTACGGTAGATAACATCATTACGTATATTTGTAATTATCACGAGATTACGGGTGCATTCGTTCTCAGTAAAAGTTGACACATCATCCAAAAATAATTTGGTGGTACGCAGGTGGCAATTTGAGAGTTAATATAAGTTAATTTATTTTGACTATAACAAAGTGAAGATTTTGGCATTTGTCAAAATGAGCTGTAAATCAATTTTTGGGAGCACTCAATTATGATCATAGTACTTAAATAAAAAGTGAAACTAGTATCTATTAAAAGTCAATATTTTAAATAAAATATTTTTATAATAAATCATGTTGAATAAAAAATTGATAAATTTTATATTATTTTAAAAAACTTTTAAACTTTAATTAAAATAAATACATATTTTATTACATTTTAAATATGTAATTTGTTTAAAGTATGACTTATAAATAATATTCTATTACATATAAGTTTTAATTATCAGCCTTTAAGTTGTTCTAACTTAAAAACAAACTAATTCAAAACTCATGTAATTTTATTATATAAAAAAGTAAACTTTATATATTTTGTAAAATGATATATAACTAAAATATTTTTATGAAAGTGCATTTAAATTTATGATAATATTTTTAAAAAATATTTACACAAGTAGTTACATGATGCTACTTGTTTTTTTATTTCTTTTAAAATTACTACATGAAAAAAAATTATTTCCCATCGATTTGTAAGTACTTTTTCATAACGTGTAAAACACTTGCAATGCTTTTCTTTTTTTGTTTAATTTTTATGTTGTTTGGCCCATTGGGCCGTAAATGGGCTTTATGGCCCATTGGGCTTAAGCCCATTTACATCGATTACATTAAAATTGGGTTGGGCTTGGGTTGTTCACATATGGGCTAAGATGAGTTTGGGCCGGGCTGGCTCAAGCCCGTCCACTTGACACCCCTACTCACTCGCTAGACATGAAGATAGAAAATAGAAATTTTCGTCACAGCAGTAAGAACACAAATTTCTTTACATACAACCAACACCTTATTAACGATAGTCACTTCCGTAGCTTACGAAACCTTCCGATCCTGCACGATCCCAAGTTGACCATCAGGAGATTTGACAGGTGAGAGAGGCCTAAAAATGATCAAGGACATGTTTATAATAATTAATAGAGAACCCATCGGTGTGAGCCGCGCTCCTATCTGGGGGCGCGGGGCATGAACCAAAATAATAATTAAAAAAAAGGAGGCATCTAAGGCTAGCATGCACCTTCTTGCAATGATCATCATCGAAAAATCATACCAAACATTCAGTTCAGCACATTTTTTTATCGTTTCGTAAGATAGTTAGCTGCAGACTTACAACGCATCATTGACTGTTGACCTGTATAATACTACTTATATCGGAGTTGAATCTTCACGTGCGTTTGGGATTCTTTTAATGCTTATTTAAATATATAAAATTGTATATCACCAAAGATAGGCGCATCATGGAAGGTTGGATCGGAATTTGGGATCTTACTCGGGTAATTTTTGAGTTAACTAACCTAATCCTGGCCTAAAATCTCGACTTGATAAGTATTTTTGAATTATCATTTTATTATTTTTATATGATCTTGACGGATTCAAATCTCGACTCAAGTCTTCACCCTGGCCGATTCGAATCCGTTTGAGCTCAAACGACTCACTTCTGACTCACGATCTCACCTTCTTTGAGTCGTGTGATTCTCAAAAGTTACGTAACTGTTGCCAAACATCAAGATAGTAACAAAGTTTCAAGAAGAGAGTTGTATAAATTAAAAATTAGAAGAAAAATCAAATCCAAACACCGTCTTCTGGACTCGGCCTGGCGCCAGCATCCTGCCACGCCGAACCCCGAGTCAACCGCCACCCTCTTGCGCCTCGAGCACCTCGCCCGAGACGGTACTTCATTTGCTTCCATCCGCGGCATCCCGCCGGCGGACAACGCACGTGGCCCAAAAACTCCAAATTTCGCGCTCCCCACGACCACCCTCCTGCTTTCCGTCGCGGCGGAACTGACGCAGGCAGTGATGTAATGCGCTCGGCGGCGGGCGCGTTGTCTGATTCTCTTTTAACGTTCGCGCGGAGCTGGAGGGAGAGGGCAAGTACGAATCTGCGCCTTCGCCTTGTCCTGCTGAACGTGTTTATAAGTGAGAGAGGCGGCGAAGACATCCGCCCGCAGAGCTCTGCTTCCGGGCCTTTCGGCTTTTCGGCGGTCCACGGGAAAGTAAAGACCCTCCGGTCTTCGTCTTGCTGGGTGGAGCCGGCCTGTGAGTCGGTGCGGCTGACGGTCGTCTCTGGCGTACCCGGACGAGGCGGGCGTGCCGTCTCGTGGGCATCCATCAATATTGGTTCTCGGGGATAAAAGGTGACAGCTTGGCGCGTCGTGAGGCTCCGGGAGTGGCTCTCCGTAGGCTTCCTTCGTCAGTTTGCGCTTCCAGCAATGGCGGAAGGGGCAGCGGCACCGCTGTTGGATAAGGTGTACCACGAGGGGTGCCCCGGCTGCAGTGTGGACCGGCGGAAGGCGACGCAACAGGGGATACCCTACAGAGATTTCTTCAACGTCTGGATCGTCACCTTGTCCACCGGTAAGAGCTCCACCGTGATCGCCTATGTTCATCAAGATAATCTTAAACGTAATGAAGGCTCGATGAGATCCTTTCAACTAAAAAAAACTTAACGAAGGCTTGATGTGATCCACCAAAGTTCCTCCACAGTTGGGAGAGGACGACTAGGGCCGACGAGGTTCCAATCTTTGTCAATGCCACTCCCTTGAGCTCAAGGGGAAGTGTGGGTCTAATGGGCTAAATGCCGGCCCTCCCCAAATTCACCATTGGGGTGTCTACGAGCTCTTCTCCTTACTCCGCTAATCCACTACTAATTCAGATTGTTGCGGCTGTGGTGGAGGTCGAATTAGTGGGAGACGGGGAGGGTTGGTCTTTCCCTGTTAATAACAATTATATGTATATATGTTACAATCTATACTTGATTCCCGTGATTCTGTCTGTTTGGATGACTGATTTTAGTGTTCATTCCTTAAATTGTTGTACACTTCTTTTAACCATCTTTCTAAAGTGTGTCTACTTTTTCGTTTTCAGGTCTGACAATATCATCATTGTTTCCATTCCTGTACTTTATGGTATGCACTAAAGCGAAGTTATTACTAACAGGCTTGAATGCATTTCTTTTGAATATGAAAATTAGAGTTCAACTATGCTGATAAATAAATGTTTTGCTGTTTCTGAGCTACAAAAGAATAAGGTAAAAAATGATGTGGGTGATAAACTAAATGCTAAATGGTGAAAAGTGTCCAGTCTTCTTTTCATCTTTTTGAACACTTCTCAAAAGCAATTTCATGCATGATGCATATTTTCATGATCGTGCATTTATTTTTTATTCTCCGTTGCCGAGTTGCAGGATATTTGACTACTTGTTTTATGGGTGAGAGGACCAAGGGAGTAGTTTGGTTGTTGTTGGAGATTGCTCACCACTTATATAGTCGCAGTTGTCTACTTCACAGTTGTCTTCGCACAGAATTGTAGGACTTCTGTCTAGAATCGAGGCAATACCTGACATAATGTTTAGGGACATGTCTGACTATAATAGAATTATCAGCATAGCAGTTGCACGCCTCTCATGGAATTATGCCCTTCTCAGGAATTTATTTTTAGGCCTAGACACTAAACTTATTCTATATAATTTCTTACGCTATCTATGGGATTATGGAGTTGATTATACAGCTATACTTGATAGTCGACCTGTTATTCAAGGGTTTTTTTTGTTTAAAACAGGTAAGAGACTTGCATGTTGCTCAAAATGATGAAGATATTGGTTACTATGCAGGATATATAGGTACATATGTGTCTAAGCATTTTCCAGAATGCAGAACAAACTTGTAATTTTTGACTTTGATTAGGTGGCCTCTTGACTTTGACACATTGGATTCAATTATGCTGATATCTACTTCTGTTTCTTACTTCAAAGGTTCTTCTTTTATGTTTGGAAGAGCTCTGACGTCCCTTTTCTGGGGAGTAGTGGCTGACAAATACGGAAGAAAGCCAGTTATAGTGTTCGGTGTTTTTTCTGTGTTAGTACACCCAAACAGCGTATATAGTGATTTTTTGAACTCAATTTCTTCACTCCATCTGTTACATTTTTTCTATCATCTTTAACAGGGTGGTTTTCAACACTTTGTTTGGGCTTAGCTCAAGCTTCTGGATGGCAATTTCAACCAGATTTCTTCTTGGATCATTGAATGGATTACTTGGTCCTATCAAAGTATGTTAATGTTTTAAATTGTCAAAAAGAAGATAATATCTTTATGTGAAAATAGTTTTGTCTATATGGTGGAGGAGAAGGATTTTGCTGATAGTCTTATTCATTTATTACAATTATTTTGGAGTAACTTTTGAGTAACTCTTTGCAGGCATATGCTACAGAAATTTCTCGTGAAGAACATCAAGCTATTGGTATATCACTTGTAAGACATTTTATCACTTTTGAGAATCTTTAATTGAAGTCTGTCACTATTGACAAAATTTAACAATGCTACATTAGGAGTATTTCTTTTTCCAAATTTTTTGGTCAGTCCTTGCTAATGGCATCGTACTTGACATAAAGTTTTGTTCAATGTTATATTTTCTTTTACCTTTATGTGGATGGTACCAAAAAAATTACCGTGCAGACAGATCATCAGAGTATAAATAGGACAACATGTCAAAATAGTAAATTGAGTTTAAAACACCAAGGCAATAGATACTATGCAGGACTCATTCTCCAGGAAGAATGTAAATGGACTGAGAAGTAGCAGAAGAATAGGCAACCTAGCCAGATATTCCCTCAACCTATTACCCTACCTTTCTGGGTGAATCTTTAGTCTCCCTCGTTTCACAAAGTCCAGATGGTGGCATTCAAGTCTGCCACCTAATCCTGTGATTGCTATGGAGGAACCCAAGTCCTGGCCACAGGGAAAGAGTCCAAATCTTGGAGGGCAGCTAAACTAGACACTAACTTTTGATGAGGATGGCATTCCAATTCTCCTACAATGTTCCACATGTAAGAAAGAGGCAATCAACCATGCTATAGAAAAGTTCCTTATCAATTTTATGCATCACTTTCAGCATTATGTGTGAGAATAAAAAATTGGCTAATATTTCGAACTAAAATTCATTCTAGATAAAGATCAATAATTTTATCTCTAACAGGCATAGGCATGAATCAGGGCATAATGGTGTTTGGGATTTCTTAAGCTCAGTGATGTAGTGTCTGTATTTTTGTTGCTTACGATCAGAACATGGGCGCTGGGTGATTATACACATTATTGTTAATTCTCACATTTTAAAAAAATGTGGTACCACTATTTTTTAATGAGTAAAATAACACCACAAAAATGTTAATTGATGGATGGATACACCATGTTAAGGTCTGTACCGGTGGATCCTCCAATGTTGGAATTGTGCTTCCCAGCCTCCCTGTGCACTGGTGGAGTCATTCTCCATTAGGGCTATCTTAGCTCCAGTGGATGGAGTGGCCACCGGGAGGGGGCTTTGACCTCTGCCTTTTTCCACTGGGTCCCTGTCTTAATTGAGATGAGGTGTCTCTTTGTGTGAGGATGAAGGTTAGAGTTGAAGAGTTAAGTTGTTGGGCACTTTTATCTCCTCGAGAGGTTGGTTCTGTTAGTGAAGCTAATTTAGTGGTGCTTCTGTCACTGCGGCTGCCAGAGATGGGTAAGGTGACTGGCCTCTGGCAGGGCAGGTGGTCTTTGTTGATGGTACTGCTGGAGATCAGGGTCTCTTGCGGCTCCTGGGCTGACTGCCCCAGGCCCCTTGGGATAGGGAAAAGAGTCCATGTCTCTATCACCTGGCATCCTTCACCTGCAGGAGGATCCCCACCGGTGTTTTGTACCGTCTGGATCACGTGCTGCTTGAACAGGGAGGTTTTGGTCGAGGCAGACCATCATGCTTGAACAGGGAGGTTTTGGTCGAGGCAGACCATCATGTGGCAGATCTTACTTGGCACCTTCTCTTGAGTTGTCCTCCCCCATCGGCTTCTCGATCTGATCTTTTTGCTTTGCAGGTTTCCCATCCCCACCGGCTCACTGCTCGTGTTGGATTGGACAAGCGGTTCAGGGTGATCTGGGCTCCATCTGGCCACTGTGCCAGTTGTCTCCTGCATGCCGGTTTCCCTGTCACCCAGGTCGGTTTACCGGCATTCAGAGTTGAAGCTCTTAGAGCTTCCTCTGGCAGTGACACAAATGGACAGGTGGGATGATGGTACCATCCTTCAGATGGGTAACTTGCTGGGGATTTCTTTCAGGGTAAAAGAAGAGGAAGATAGAAACTCTGTTTAAATTCTGGAGTGACACGTCCTTGTTTCTTTGCCCGGCACTAAAATCAGCAGAAGGATGCCATTTCAGAGGATCTACAGCTTAGGAAGATGATTACCCGTGCTTAAAAATCTCTGATCAATGAGGATGCTAACCTGGTATTCAGGAGATTTGAGTGGGAGAAAAAAGACAGTAGATATAAGGGGGATGATATGGAAAGATAATCTTGATGTAGTTTTCATTTAAGCAACAAAATGGAAGTTCAAAAGAACAGCATTCTGAGGAGAATAAGGTCAACTCACTTGATGGGCATTTCTTTTAAACCAGAAGTGGGATGTGCAGGTGGAATTAGTGTTGTGGAACAGAAAGAAGTTGGAGAGGGAAAAAGTATTTTTATGGACATTTTCATCTGCTATAATCTTCTCAGTCAAGGGTAAACAAACATGTTGGGATTTGAATGTTGTCTATGTCTCGGTGTATGAACATCTCAAACATCAGTTCATGGAGGAATTGTCGTCCAGTGCTGTTGCTACAAATCTCCTCTTAATATTCCTGTGGTACATTAATACCTTTAAATTTCTGGGGAAAGATTCAACCAATTTAATTGGTCTCTTGAAATATACAGTTGGATATCAGACTTTAGCCTGATAGAAGTAAATGCAAATATTTGAATGAGAATATCATATTAGAGCTTAGAACTAAACTTGGAGCCATGGTTTACAAATTGGATTGAAATTGGTGGATTCCTGGATCGGATTGGCTGGTCTCAATCCAAATTTTTTCTGGAGCACCAATCCATACTCGACTACCGGCGGAATCTGCTATGGATTGTCCAATTTCTTTGAATTGGAGATTGAAATTGGATGATTTAGTCAAGACAACTTAGGTCCCAGTCTGGAATCAATATAGGGTATGATATCGATCCAATATGTCTGCTATATGGGTGATATTGGTCTGGAATTGTTGATCCACCCACTGGTCAAGACACAAACTCCTAGCCTAGGAGGGCTCAAATAACGCTAATCTAAATAATCAGAAAGTTATACTGTTATCCTTATTGGAATATCTTGAGATAAAAATGAAAGTAAAAGTCTACAAAAGCAGAAAATAATGAGTGTAGGAATGCGACGTATGAATTCAGTGAGCTTTTTGACTTTGAAAAAGTCAAATGGCAACAAAGAGCAAAACACCACTGGCTTAAAGAAGAGGGCACAAAATAACAAAAGAGGAGAAACCATATTGAGTCGATTATGGTCAGTGGTAGAGCTACTGAGGGTGAACTAGAAATGACTCAAGGAATTCCCAAATTCTATATTGGCCTATTTCGAAGGAGAGCTGGAGACCAACTTTAAGCATGAATAAATTCACTACAATTTCAGCTGGGATCGTAGCAAACTGATGGAGAAATTCTTAGTTGAATAAATAAAGGTGGTATTTCAAATAGGAACAAGTAAATCATCTGGATGGATGGTTTCTCCTCGGGATTTTATTGGAAAATTTGGCACCTAATTAAAGAGGAACTGGTGGCTGCTTTACAAACCACCAAGGGTGCCCTCAACTAATCATGTTTTTCAATTCTGTGCATGTTGTTCTCATCTCCAAGAGGAAAGGGGTAAGTGACATGGGTGGTTTTTGCCCAATCTGCTATCTTAATGGGATGCCCACAATCTTCATTGAAGTTTTGGCAGACATATTGAGCCAGTCATCCACATCCTGATTGATGAAACTCAATTGGCATTCTTAAGGGGTTGCATGATTCTAGACAAATTTATGACAATATAAGAGACTATTCATAATTTGAAAGCAAAGAGGAAAAAAGGAGCACTCATCAAATTAGATTTTTTGAAAAAAATGCGTGACTTGATTAACTGGAACTACCTGCTGAAGTGCTGAAGAATTAGATGTGATGGGCTTCAAAGATGTTTGGTTGGGATGGATCCATGAATGCCCGAATACAGTTGGATTTTCAGTGCTGATTAATTGTCAACTCAGGGGTTTCTTTGCAACTTCAAGAGGTCTTTGGCAAGGGGACACAATATCCCTGTTCCTCTTCCTGCTGGTAAATCCGGTACTTAATGTTTCTGTTCTCAAGCAGCAAGTAAAGGCTTAATTGAAGGGGTCAAGGTGGGCAGGGGAGATGTGCATGTCACTCATCCGGAATGCCATATGATACTTTGTTATTCATTGTTGATGATCAATGAAAGCTACTCCACCTGAAGTTTTTAATTCTTCTTGTACAGGCTACCACCGAACTGACAGTTAATTTCAGCACAAGTTTGGTAGTAGGAATCAACATGACATAATCAGAAGTTGCCACTGTCTCCTTGGTTGTAGGGATAAAAAATGGCAATTTTCTGTGAAGTATTTGGGATTACCACTCTCATTAAGAAGAAATGATTGGAACCAGTGATCAGGAAATTTGAAACTAGGCTAGCAATTGGAAGGGCAACATGCTATCAGTTGGGGAAAGATGGGTCCTAGACTCCTAGTTAGCATAGTTCTGTTTCTATACTTCTTTTTGATCTTTAAGGTGCCAAAAATCATATATATAAGGCTGGAAGCTATCTAAGTATCCTTTTTTCTGGAAGGGGCATAAATCCCTTGCCCGTGGGAGGTACTTGTTGAGAAAGTAGGCCAAAGGATGAAGGTGGTTTTGGCTTCAACTCTCTACAAGCAATGAATGTAGCATTACTGCCAAAATGGATGTGGAAGAGAGATAACAATCATTGTCTCCTGTGAAAATTGACATTCAAAAGCAAATATGACTTTACTATGCCCTGTTGGGTAGATAATTAGTTCCAATCTCCCTCTGATCTTTTGTGAGGAACAACATCCTTGAAAATTGACACATCCTCCTCGGCTTGAATATTTCTATTGGGAATGGAAGGAAGCCAAAGTTACGGACTAACAAATGGGTGGACAATTCAGAGTCCTGAGCTGTTCAGAATTATAGCAAGAAAAAAAGATTGGTAGCTGACTGCTGGGTGATGTAACCTCAAAATTCAACAAAAAGATTTATTCTTTTGTTTTGGAAATTCATTTTCCTTTTGAATTTGAATTTGATTTGATCAGACCTTAGCATTGACTTTATAAGAAAATAGATGATATTTCATAAAAGTACTAGCTAGGGTCAAAATTTATTTATTGAGGTTGTTAGGTTCTTTGAAAATTTATTTTGACCTCTCCCCGTCGGATGGTGCGAAGATCCGACGTTAATTACATCGAGATAACTCGAATACCCTTGATTAAGCGTCATAGCAAGTAGAAGACATGCATCCACAAAACACAAATATAGGAGAGAACAACTCCATGAGCTTGATGGAAGGCAAGCAATTAATTTTAGTTTGAATTTGATTTGAATTGCATTTTGATTTAAGTTGAATTGAATTGATTTGGATTTTTGGTTTAATTTTTTGATTAGTTGAATTTAGTTTGAGTTGAATTTGATTGAATTGATTTTTGAGTTGCTTATTAATTTAAGTTTGATTCAATTTGGATTTGGGGGATTTGATCCGAGTTTGATTTGAAAATTGAATTGAGTTTATTTGATCAATTATGTTTTTGAGTGATTTAATGTGTGTTCTTTTTAAGTTGATTTGATTTATTAATTTTAATTTACTTGTGGGTGTCAGCTTGGTTTGCTTAAATTAAATTTGTTCAATTTTGTTTGTTTGGTTGAAATTAAACAGGTTGTTTAAACTGGGAATTTATTATCAAGTTTGGTTTAATTTGTGATTGAATCACGCTCTGTTTTGAGATTTGTTTGATTTGTTTTATGACTTAGTTCAGATTCTGACCCTCCAGAAGAAATTCGGATTCTAAATCCTCAAATCCCAGAGTTTGGTGGAGTTCTCATATGTTTTAGATTCTGCGCCATTTTCAGATCTGCAAATTTTACAGATTTCAGATTTTCAGATTTGTGTATTGTTAGATTTCAGATTTGCAGGTTTTAGATTTTGGATTTTTACAGACTTCAGTTTTCTTGCAGATTCTGCATTTCAAAGGTTTTCGGACTGCAGGTCCTGATTTCTGATTTTTTAGAATTTCAGATTTTGTTTATGGATTTAATTGAGTTTGTGATTTTATGGATTGACAGATTTCAGATTTGACTTGGGTTTAATTTTATGATTTCAGTTTTTTTTGTTTCAGTTAAATTACAGATTTTACAGATTTCAATTTTTTTATTGTCTTGCTTTCCAAAAGTTCATGGGGTTGTCCTCTCCTTGTAGCATCAATCTATGTACCGAACATGAATTTTCATTTGTCTTTCTCAACGTGAGACATGATTTACCGCTTGAATTGCAATCTGGTCCCTTTGAGTCCTTGATGAACATGGAACTTGCTTGATCAGTTTGAGATGGAAAAACACCCGGTCTTTGATAGACTTGTGGGCATTTCTCTCACTGATTTTGAGATTGAGCATATCCCGGCCTTTGATAGGCTTGTGGGGACTCATCTCATTGTCTTGAGATTGAGCATCCCGGTCTTTGATAGACTTGTGGGAAATTAACTCATCTCTATCTTCATGGCTCCTCCATGAGTTGATGAACTTGTCATTTCGTGGGCGGCATGTACCCGGTCTTGATAGACTTATGGGCATCCCCCACTGGTTTGATGATTCCATTAGCATATGACCGGCATGACGGCATATTGATTATGCTCTAGCCTTGCATAGCTTGGTGAACTTGGTAGGACATTGGGGTCTTTTATAGACCTTTGTATGTCTACCTTAAGGACGTAGGGGCGGATGGTTAGTCGACCCCCCAACTAGTCCAGTTTGTTGAATTATTTTAAGTTAAGCCGAGACGTAGGGGCGGATGGTTAGTCAACCCCCCAACTAGTCCGGTTTATTGAATTATTTTGAGTTAAGCCGAGACGTAGGGGCGGATGGTTAGTCGACCCCCCAACTAGTCCGGTTTGTTGAATTAAATGTATTTTTTTATTTAATTTCCACTGTTTTGTTTATTTTAAAGCATTTCTCTTTATTTTTTTTGAAGAAAGCCTGTGCTCACAGCGCAGGGCATTGATCTGGCCAAAGGGGGGGGCCGGTCCACTGTTTGGACCGGGCGGTTCATCCGCGAGAGGGGCCGGCCGGCTGCGCTGGCCCCTTCTCCTTTTTTTTTGTGCCTTTTCCCCCGGGTGGGCCCCACGGCCTTTTCCACGCTGGCCTATGGTTGGGAGCGCATTATTTCCTCGATCTTCGCGTCCGCGCGAGACCCGCCGGCTTCTCCGGCGCTCGACGGCACCGCGGCAGCTCGCGGTGGCTTCCGGCGGGCTTGCTCGAGCATGGCGGCTCGGAGGAAGGAGGAGGAAGGGCCGACGGCCTACAGTGGAAGGAGGAGACTCTCACCGCGCGTCGACAGGGAGGTCTTCCGACTCCTATGGCAGCCGCGGCGGCTTGCGGAAGGGCCGCGGCGGCCGGAAGAGGAAGGAGAGGAAGAGGGGGGTCTGTGCGGCTTCAACGGACTCCCAAGGACCGGTCGACTCCTCCCCCTTCCTCTCTCTCTTCTGTCCCCCTCTACGGCACCGCTCCTCTCCCGCTCCTCTTGCTCTGCGTTCTCCCTCTCCGTCCCCTCCCTCTCTTCTCGCGTGCGTCGGGCACGGCGGGCCTTATAGGCCTCGGGAGGGCTCCATATTTAGTCGGGAGGTGGTTCCGGGTCCGAGAGGGACTCGGAACTTCCCATATCCTCGGCTCCCATATCTTGGGAGGAAATCGGGATCCCTTTTGAGCCGGGATAGCCTCCGTCGACCCCTTCAATCGTCTCCGAGCGAGGATCCGGGAGCTTCCATAATACCTGCATCAGATACCGATGGAGATTCCATAGCCTTTCGTCGATATCCCCAAGCCGATCTCCCACTTTCCTCCAACCCTTGCCTTGTTCGATAACAACCTCCCCTTCCTCCTTCTTTTCGTCGATCCCAGGGTACGAGCGGACCCGTGGGCCTCCTCCTCAGCCCATTTAAAAGACCTGTCCGGCCCTCCTGAGCAGGCCCGTGGGCACAGGAGATGGCTTGTAAATGGGCCTCTCCCAGCCGGCCGAATTGGGCCAATCGGAGTCTCATCATGGGCTTTGTCGATGGGCATCCCTGGCGGACTGAATTGGGCCACTCAAGGTCCTGTTATGGGCCTGTATATGCTATACACAGCCCAGACCTTCATGGAGGCCGAGCATGCCATTTCTTTCATTTTTCTTCTCTCTTTTTTTTTTCTTTTTGAAAATTTTTGGTTACAACACTGGGACATCCTGTCTACCTAGCAAGTATGTTTGTGCCTCTTTAAATTCGAGTGAATGCGAGCCCTATATTATTATGATCAACATGATCCAAAAATGCCCCTTCTTAAGGAACTTTAATCCGAGTGAATGTGAGGCCTATATTATTATGATCAACATGATCTAAAATTTTTAGGTCACGCAGACAGATGAGATAGAATAATTTGATATTGGAGCCTCAGTGAACAATTCCTCCCGAGGTCGATTGCTAACATTTGTATGTATGGTGGGGTAAGGGCCAGATGGGCCAACACTGTGTGGAGAACGAGGATCTCCTAGAAATTTAAGATCTCTTGTGAAAGATTGCTCGGTAAAGAGTCTAAAGGCTATTGACATCAAACAGGTTGACATGGATTAAATTCCAAACTTTAAACTGCATTTTTTTGAACATATACAGAAGATCAATGACATTTACTTGTAGCCAGGTAATTAGTCTTGTGTAGCGAGTGATGGGGACCCGGTCCGGTCCATTTTGGGGTTTATTTGCGTTTACGTCCTCTTGGACTTCATTGTAAATATTTGAAGTTTGTTTTTAGTCTTTTCTTTTAATTTGGGTCCTTACAAGGACATTCATGTAAATAATCACTTAGGATGTCTTATTTGTAATGGGCTCCTCTATTTAGGTGGGCTCACTTATTGGAATGAGAGAGAGAGTTAGTGCTCAATTTTTGGAATCCTAAGGGACTGGTCTCTTGTGCAGGGGGCGTTGCACCCACTCTCCTCACCCCCTCCTCGATGGAGGCCGTCGTCTTCTTCGCTTCTGGCACCGGCTGGCTTTGTTCCATCACTGACAGGAGGTCGGCTCTGATGTCTTCTTTCCCCTATCCCCAGTCGGCCTCCGTGCCCTTCCTCTTCCCCTTCCCCCTTCATCGGTTCCGATTACCCTTCATGTCGACACCCCGTTCACCTCCGTCTCCAACTGTTTCGACACCTTCGACGTCGTCCTCAACCTCTTTTGCCCCACCTCCGGCGATCCCCGGAGTACCTCCACCTTTCCCCCTTGTTGTTTGGGACACCCCTCGGACCCCCTTGTTAGACGAAGAAGAAAGGGAGAAATGCCTGCGGTTACAAGTCCGTGCTCACACCCCACTTGCTAGGGCTTCGGCGGCCCTCCCCTCCTCCGGTGACTGCAGCAGCACCTCCAGCCGGCCACGCCCTCTTCATCTGGTGGGGACGACGGCATTTGCAAGGCTGGCCTCAGCCTCCGGCTTCCCCTCTCCAAGAAAACCCCAGCGCCTTCCAACAGTCCCGATGCTGGTGAAGATGAAAAGGATGCGAGAGGAAGAAGAAGATGGCACCAACGGAGGACCCCTTTCCCTTCAATGATGGCGACGTACGGCACTGCTTCTGGCGCCTCCGCCTCCTGCCCTTTGTGGCCGCCGCAGATGAAGCCCGTGCGGAGCCCTCGCCTCGCGAGGTTGAAGATGAGCCCCCCCAATCGGGGTATGCGATGGCGGGCGAGCTGGCCGCATCTCCCTCCCCCGTGGTGAATGACAGAGCGCCACGCCCCCACCCACCCCCACCCCCCCCGGTTAAGTCGTGGTTCGGTGCGAACCGACACCAGTTTGGCCTCGCCCAGCTGCCCGGCCTTCCTGGTTGGCTCAACTGGCGTAGGTTCTCCTCCGAGACCGGGTCTGGGCTTGGTTCAGCCCGGTTTAAACCAGTTCAGGGCCGGTTCGATGGTCCAGAAGCCGGTTCAGGCCTTAAACCGGCTGGTTCAGGCCATTTCGGATAGGTTCAGGCCGGTTCAGCAGCTTTTGGGGCCGGTTCAGGCCCGTTTTGGGCGATTCGGGCATGGTTCGACATGTTTTGGGCCTGTTTTGACCGGTTCAAGCCCGATCTGTTCTATTTCTTGCATTTTAGGTTATTTTGAGCCTCCTAACGCGCTCCTGCAGCACTTAGCCACTGGTCTGCCCGCATTGTCCCGCATCAGCGAGTCTGCTCTATGATCCTCCAGGTTTCCTTTGCTCAAGAAAGCAGTCTCATTGACATCATTTTTAAGTGGGATGGCTGGTTCTCACCCATTGGATGGCTTTCTTCTGGTATTTTTATGGAGCATCCGGACGACCAGAAACAATAGAAAAATTGAGGATTCATTCCTCCAGCTGAGACCATCCTTGTCAAGACACTAAAATTGATGACGTGCAGGACCTCAAATTTTTCCCAGTCCATGGCAGAGAAATGGAACATACCGGACCTCAACTTTTTTCTGGGCCGCTTTGGCTGTCTTCACTCATATTTTATTTGATGTCTTATACTCTGATGTATTTTGAAGGGTTCTCTTGGGCTTCACCTTTTCATACTTCTCTTTTTATGATCCTTGGACCATAGACCCTCTCTTGTGCTACTCTAGGTTGGGGCTATCTTTTTTTGGGCTGTGAATGCTCTATATGTTTTGATCTATCCTTTTGACAGATCCTGTCTCTTTATATATCCCATGAATTGCCCCCGTTCTCTGTGGCTGGAGGCTTTGAAAAAAGTGAGTTAACCATCATTTATATTCATTACTCAGTATTATCTTACGTTATCCACATTTGCAACATCGTCTTCTTTTTGTTTGGCCAAAATGCACTAATTTGTTTGTCTGTTTTCAGATTAGCATGTCATGGGGAATAGGACTAATTGTTGGCCCTGCAATCGGAGGTTTACTGGCACAGGTAACGACAATCATTTCTTACTGTGCTTCTATCTAATATATGTTGATTCTTGTGGAAACAGATATATAGGGACCTGTATCTACCTTCTAGTTATGATACATCTTTCTAGATTAACCACAATATAATCTTGGGATGTTGCTACCTTTCCATTTTTATTTACATATAAAAATATGGCCTTATACTTAAAAATGAAAATATTACTGGTGAAGCAGTTAGGGTAAGCCAAATCTTAGCTGTGTCCTTTGTGAATAAACCTGTCATGCACTCTTACGTAGTTTATCACATCTGCTTAGCATGTTCATAAGCACCATTTATAAAAAACACTAATCTTACTTGAGTATCATGCACTTAAGAAATGCGACCTGGAATTATTTTACATCTAATTGGCAAAATATGACTTTCATCCCAGTTGAGTAAATCTCTGTGGATGCATCTTGGAGCTTTTCAATCATTATGTTGAACTCTCATTCTTTTAAAAATAACTATAAATATGAAAGACAAGTACATACTACACAGTATACATGATAAATTCTCAGTGTTTATTTTTCCTAACTCATGGTTTGCAGGATTGGTCAATCATGATTAATAAGCTGACTTTGTCCCAGGGATCGATTCGGCCAGAATTGGCCCACAAATCCATTGGGAATAGATTCTGACTGATTTTTCGTCTTTTTTTTTAATTTTTGAAGCACCAGTCTGGACTGATCCTGGATTGCTTTTCCTTCCCTTGGGTCGGTCAATCATGATCCCTGACTTGGAAATCCTTGCCCCATACATATACATTTTGCTTAGAATCTGCAGCAGATTGCTTATCTCCTGTAGAAGGGGGATTCTATGTTGAACCAGAAGCAACTTCGGTACAGAACTATTAGGCCTTGTACAATACATGAAAGAAACAAGATCAATTTTTTATGTCAGATTGTGGGCTTCGTATTGCTAGAGAAAACAGTTTCAACCATGGTAAGCTAGGTCTCGACCGGGTAGGGCCGGGGGGGCCCGACCCGGTTGGTTTTGGTCCTGACTTGCCTGGTCGTGTCCTTGTTGGGTCATGTGACCCAGCTGACTGGGTTGCAACAGTCAAATGACCGTTGGGGGGTTTTAGAACAAAGATCATCAGATAGGAATTAGGACTAGGATTGGCAACTGCCGGATTGGATTGGATCAGATTAATCTGGACCGATTCTTCGGGAGGAATTCCAATCTAAAATTGGTTTGAATTGGATTTTTTTATCTTCAAAAAATTTTGAAAAAAATCATGATAAATCCCCCCAAAAATGAGAGCACTTAGAAAAAAAAGCAATGCACATTAATGTGACTATCATTTTCTGAGACATATTAAGACAAGTGGCTATAAAATAACACCAATATTCATTTCGATAAAACATTGTACAATTTCTATGCAAAAAAGATACTTTCTCGTCACCACCATTTATGGAATCGACCAGTCTTCTTTCTCTTGAGTTTCTTGAATACTTTATTGAAACTGGTCAGTCATGATTGACTTATACGTATACGAAAATAGTGACTTGGTCATTTGATTAAAATCATACACACTTGAAGATATTGGAGCTGGAGGTGAGGATGAATTACATGGCTTGAAGTTTGAAGTGAGTTCTAGATAATTTGCTATTGTGTGCTTATCAAAAAACCATCTGATTTTGTCGGGGATTTCTTTCACTTGAATGTTATCTCTGACCCAAGTCATCATACCCTACTTCATTCGTACGTGCATCACTAGATCCTGAACCACCTTCTCTCCCTCCTCCTCCTTCACCTCCAACGGAACTATATTGATTTTGTTGTTGTGTAGGTGGAATGGGCTCTTTCTCATCATCAACTTAGGAGGGTGCCTGGGTATTGTCTGTGGGACTCATAGGTCTTCATCTGATAACTAGCTTCCCCGTTTCCTCTTCTTGTGTACCCTGTCCAGCACCGTGTTGGTACACTTTCTTCAATGATTTGAATCCTCCAAAATTTTCTTTTTTATATACTTTTTTGGATAGTAGAAGGACCTAGAGTTGTGATAGGACCTAGCTCTAGAACTGTGATGTGAGGTGGATCTTGTTGGATTGGAGCTGCACAAAGACCTTGAGTATCTCATTGATCTTACATTTGTTCATCATCATCCTCACAAATTACATTATCAAACTCTCCTTTGGCCTATGTTCAATCATTGGGGTCAAACTTTGCAATTGGTTCGACATCTTTATCTTACATTCATGTTGATTGTGTATGTTCTTCTTGAAATAGGTATTTCAAACTAACATCTCCCTGTTATTGTACCTCACCACTTGCACTGTGTCTTTGCTCATAGAAACTACATGTAAATTTTACAAACCTATCTTCAATTTTTTTTTTCAATTCTTAATGTTCTTGATTCTTAATTGCATATTATAATGGATAAACACTATTTTGTCTAATTTCTCACTATTCAACATGCTTCTTTGTTTGGTGTATATCAAGTAGAAAGTGTTCTAGTTCCTCACACTGATGATGAACTAGTGCTTTGACTTAATACTTATAAAACAATAGCGGTGAGTGAATTCTATCCACTTCTGTTAGATATTTGGATCCATCACTTAACTACCAGAAAGATGAATAGTATAATAAGTGTGTAATCTTCTTACATAAATTGTTAACATAATCTAAATATAAGTAAACATACTAAAAGAAACTTTGTCATATGAATATCATAAATCTAGATCTCCGCATACTCCAATTCAATGCTTATACGATGTCATTTGAAATATAATATGAAATAGAAATTTATATGTGACATTCAAAACTAAATTACTCGTATGCAAGTATCAATCACTCATTTCTATTTTTGCTTCTGTTTTGTCTTGCGGAGTCCTACATAAACGTTGTATCGCTAACAACATACTTTGTATAACCTTTGAGTCATTGAATACTTGCCCACCATGTTGTATCCTTGAGATCAAGAAATATCCTGATAAAAGGGGAAGACAACTACAGTAACATATTATTACAATGAAATGTATGAAATATAGCAAAAAAAATAAATACTTGCAACATGAATGTCGTGGTGGAATGTCTTATCCTATTTGTTATTTATTATTTTCTACCATTTATTGTAACCCTTTGGATGTTTCTCTTCGATTTTTATTTTAGATTTGTCCATTGCATCATACAAGTTCCCATTTGGTTTTTGTCATTTAAATCCACCAATCTCAGCACATGTGCCAGGGGTTCTATCATAGACAAGTCATACTGCACTCTTTTCCATCACCTATTGTCCTCATTAATATGTTACATCTTTCTTAGGATATTGAGCTGATCTATTCTTCCATGAAGGTCAGTCACATAATTGATGTATGTTGATGAAAGTATGAATTTATTCGAGTCATGTTCATGTCTTAGCAAACTTTCTAATGTAAGGAAATGCGTGGTAAATCTTGTTGGACTAGGTTATACTATATCACGACCATCTATATGTTCTCTTATGATGTGCAGGATTCTACGATGCCTAAATATAAATGATGTAACCAATTATCCTGACTCATCAAGGACCTGACAAATGGCTCCTTTCCAATGTCCTATAACATCAAGTCAGTTGAATGTGCAACATAGGGCACCCAAAATAAGTGTGACTTTGCCTCTATTAACTTTTCCCTACAACCTTATCTGAAGTTTCATTGTCAGTGATAAACTAAACAATGTTGTCTCACCTATCTTCTCAACATCATTCATGAGACCAAATATACATTCTTAATTTGCTTAGATGCATCAATAAATTTCAAAAATGTGATGCACTTAAAACAATGAATGAGAGTTTATTTCGAACTCATCATCCAACCCACCCTCATAGAATGAGAGGGGAAAATGCACTGTGATGTGCGACAGACAGACATGAATCTATCTATGAGGTCAACTCATCGACCTCATCATCCAACCCACCCTCGTAGATGTATTTCGTACTTGAGACTTTTAATCTCTATCCAACCTCAATGATAACATCAACCATCATTTGAAAATATGGACTATTTGTCTTTTGTGCAGGGATACCTACATCAAGACAACATAACATAATGTTATTAATATTTGTTTCAAATTTCATCAACATAAAGGGACATTCAAAGAAGTGAAATATTGTATATACCTGCATGTAAAGACTATTTACATATGTGCTTCATTGCATTCTCTGCGGCCCCTGTCTATATAGTCACAGTCGAGAGGCCCCCAAGGAGAAGGGGGCCCCACCTCACCTTAGGCACTTGAGGTGGGTGCCTCAGGTGTAGAGGTTTTTTATTAATATATATTATTATTAATTATATATTTTAGGATAAAATAAAAGTGAAAAACAAGAATTATTTCTAAAAATGCAGGAAATACATCTAAAAAGTAAGAAATACATTTAAAAATATAGGAATTACATATAACAATATAATAAAGATGTACCTTTTTGATCTAAACTTTGAAACAAGCATGAAACTAGATTAAACTATCAAGTGACAACAATTGAACAACAGTTTTTAAACAAGTATGAAATTATATTAATATGTAGAAGTTCAAAATAACATTAAAAAGTATAGTAGAACAATATCCATGTCCTAAATCACACAAAACAAAACATATCTTAATACACATCAATAATCAAAATCGTCATTAACATGTATTTCTCTACGTAGTAAGAGGCGTGAGGCGAGGTATCTCTCGCGCTTGAGGCGGGCATCTTAGGCGCCTAAGACAATATTTTTTATTATATTTATTTTCAAAGTGGGAAAATATATAAAAGATCTAGAAATATATTGAAAAATACAAGAAATACATCATAAATGCAAGAAATATATATGAAAATGCAATAAATATATCTAAAAATGTAAAAAATATAGAAAAATAGAAAGTATGTCTGAAAATGCAAAAAATACATCTAAAAATGCTGAAAATATCTCTAAAAATGCAAAAAATACATAAAATAGCATAAATTATATTAAAAAATGTAGAAAATGAATATGTCAAAAATAAGTTGGAAGATGCACCTTTTCCCATTTTGATTTCTATCAGAATGCGAGAAAAATGAATATATCACAAAAAAGAAAATTAATACATCAAGTAAACAACATTTGAACAATAAATGTAAAACAAGCATAGAAGTACATAAATAACCACAAGTTCAAAACACTATTAAGAAGTACATTCAACTAATGTCCTCATCCGATTAACACAAATATTAGTCGGAAAACTCATCGATAAGATGAACATGATTTTTTCCATCCGATTTTGAGGTATCTTCATCAATGGCCACACTCTTTCTCCTCTCAAGTCTTTGCCTTTTGAAGGCCTCAACTATGGTAGATGGACCTTCTTCTGCAACGTCGGTTGCTAGCTCAACTTCCCTCCACGTGAGGTTCTCTTCTTCATGCACAATCTTTATCATCTCTAGTAATCCACTCATCGGCCTCATCGATATCATCCAAAGAAATAGGATCATGGTTGAACTTCTCCATCCTAAAATGGCGATCTCGAAGTCGTGATTGTATTGGACATAGACAAGATCATTTAGCCTTCTTTGTTTTAATCTATTCTTTTTCTTTGTGTGCACATGTAATATAAGACCGAAAATCACTTTAAATTTTCAAATGAGACATGTTAAAAAAGATGAATACTATTACTAGTGTAAATCTGCTCAAAGGTACTCCAATTTCGTTCACAACTAGATGCACTACAAGTGAGACTTAAAATTTTGATGGCGAATTTTTGCAATTGAGGAATCTTGCTCCCCCAATCTTTTCACCAATTTGCTATAAGAAAAATGACAGTGAATCAAATTAAAAACAAAAATGTGAAATGTAGAAATGAAAAGTTGTAAAAGTTCAATGTCAACCTAGATTGGATGTTTTTCTTTATCTAATGGCCATATCTCTGTCAAACAGGCCCTCACCATTTCTGTAATAATTCAGTTGCTTGGTAATTAAATCTTGCTCATCAAAATTTTCAATTAGCCTTTCATTGGTATCATACAGTCTTTGTTTTATCTCTTCATTACTCTCAACATCCGGATTTGAGTAAAAGAATTGGGGGTTAAGATAATAGCCTGTTGCATATTTGGCTATGGAGTTGAGTGTCCCACCTCCTATCAACAATGTTTCAAATTTGACCATATTTGTTGACTTATTATCCAAGGCACTCTTAATGTCTTCCTTTGTCCGGTCCATTGCTTCATAAATGTTGTCAATTGCTGGTTTCTCACTATCCACTAGGCGTAAAACAATCGCAAGAGTCTTGAAAATTGATAGAGCGTGGGACACACCTCTCTAGAAAGTTGTTTTTAGAATGATATCACTTGACTTTTTTTCCCTCAGTTTACTTAGCCCATCGATTGTTAGAGGTAGTCTAATCTCCAGATGTAAACATTCTTCTCAATTCAACTTTTAAGTTGTGTATGCCCTCTAGATTTAGGTAGTTTGTTGGAAACCTTGCATAAAAGAATTAACATGTTGTTGATGATCATAATTCACATACCGAAATGAAACATTATAAAAACATGTTTCAAGTTGAGATATTACCTTGTGACCACTACCCTACACAAATTTATTTCATTGGTGAGCTTTCTCATCGTGACTAAACCCTTTGTAAGACCATAAATAAATGTTGTGACATACTTCACATGCCTAATTGTGGACTTGATGCCCGACAATTTAGAGATATTTTCCAACATCAAATCAATGCAATGGGCTGCACATGGTGTCCAAAACAAATGAGGATGCATGGATATCAAAATTCTCTCTATAGCTACGTAATTGCCTCATTATTCGTTACAATTTGGATAACATTATTTTCTCCAACTTCAACCACAACTTTATCCAACAAATCAACTAACAACCTTGCATCTTTTACTTATGAAGATGTATCTACTGATTTTAGAAACACTGTGCCCTAGGTGTGATGACTAAAAAATTGATCAATGTCCTCCCTTTCTATCTATCCAGACATCGAACATTATTGTGCATCTGTATTTCATCCAACTCCCTTTTTCTTTTTCAACTAATTCTCGAGTTATTTGAATCTCTTTCACAACCAAATTTTCATGAACTTCATGATATGATGGACTTTTCAAACCCATGTAAAATTGACCAATAGCCTTTAACATGGTCTAAAAACTATTCAAACGTACGACATTGAAAGTAATACCTGCTTGGTAGATTCACTAAGCAATATATTGTACAACTTTCTCCATCTCTTCCTTCAAACGCTTCTTGTCCTTCACACATTTCTTTTTAGAAACTTCTGGATTTTGCCTCATAAACCGGTCTGTAGGACCTCTCAAACGAGTAGGCAAAAATGCTACATCACAAACAACGTCCATGCTAGCCTCTGAAGTATTCATACAAAGTAGATTATCTCTTCCTTCAATCTTCTTTATCACCGCAACTTTTTCAAAGCGAGCTTGTTTAGCTTGCTCTTTATATTACTCAATCTCTTCTTTCACCTCCGGTGTAACCTTCTTGCAACTTGTGACATTTGTGGATAGATTGGCTACATGTTGCTTCAATGTATATATTCCACTTTTGCAATCCTTGTTACAAAATATACATCTAACAAGATCCCTATTTTTTGGATCCACTAAATTTCATATTTCCATCCGATATCTTTCGATTTAGGAGGATGTCTTGAATCATGGGGCATGCTATAGTCGTTTGGGTGTTTGACTCCATCCCCAAAACATGATCTTGTTCTACGATTTAAGACATCTTCATAAAAAATAAACAAACATCAAGTCTATTAATAAAAAGTACATTAGTATCTAAAATATAAAATATGAAATATATTGACACCTTTCTGACTAAGAGGAGAACTTAATAACTGAAACAGAAAAAATCAGAAAAATAAAAATAATTAACATGTTGCTTGACAATTTAACGATGCTAACTAACATTACCAATAATAAAAAATAAAGTTTAAACTAAAACATAAAAAATACAAGCAAAAATAGTACAATAAAATAATAAACATGTCCGACTAAATTAAACTAATGAAAAAAGTATATATGAACGTACTAAACTATTAAGTTGAACTATAACAAAATAAAAGAAGCACATATGAAAAAAATGAAAAAAATAGAAATTTTACCTTTCCGACAACGCTTGAGTTGTTCGGTATTTTTTTTCAATTCCAATGAATACAACTTCAGCCTTCTCCACCTCTTCGGTGTGCTAATAACAATAGTTGAATCACATTTATAATGTAAACAAAAAAAGGAAAATCAAAAGAACATACCTTTGACGGCTAAAGACAGTCGTTCGACAAAATACATCAATAACTAACAAACAATATATTATCAAGAGAATGTTATATCAGAACAATGTTGATGAACAAAAAAAAACAAAGATAAAATGAAAAAACCAAAAAAATAAATTTTTTTTAAATTGCACCTATTTAACTTCTTCGACAAGGAAGAGGTCGTAGATAGGTTCTCCGGCAGCAGATGGTGGCAGTGGCAGATCCTCTGGTAGTAGACAACGGCGATGGCGGCTTCTCCGGCAGCGGACGGCGGCTTCAGGCACTGGAGGAGGAGGTGGAGCTTCTTTCACAACGTGCTATTGTTGGGGAAGGGGGTGTGCGACCGTCGGGGAGAGAGAGGAGGGGTGTTTTAAGTTAAATAGATTCGAGCCGGGTCCGAGTCTGGTTCTAGCCTGGATCTGATTGCGACCGAGGTGGACACCTCGTGGCGCCTTGATCGCCTAGGCGGCTAAGGCGATTAAGGCAGTTGCCTCAGGCGACCGTGGGCGAGATGAGGCGGTAGACGCTCGCCTCGCCTCTCCTCTGCACCTAGGGGCTTGAGGTGACTGCCTCTGATAACATAGGTATTTTCCCATTCGAATCCAAGGAATCTTCATCAATGGCCATTTCTTCCCCTTGCCAAGTCTGTCTTTTACAGGCCCTTGCTTTGGTGGATAGATCTTCTTCTTTTTCAATGCTAGCTGCTAATTCAATGTCTCTCCATATGAGGTCCTCTTCTACATGCACAAGATCCTTATCATCCCTAGTAATCCACTTATTAGCTTCATTGATATAATCTAAGGAACTAAGATTAATGTTCAACTTTTTCATCCTAAAGTACAAGATCCTCATCATCCCTAGTAATCCGCTTATCAACTTCATCGATACCATCTAACAAAGTAGGACTAATGTTCAACTTTTTCATCCTAGTGTGTCAATTTCGAAGTCTTTGATTATATTGGATGTAGACAAGATCGTTTAGTCTATTTTATTTCAATTGATTTCTTTTCTTTGTGTGCACATGTAATAAACAGTTGAAAATTTGAATGGATGACTCGCAAGGAACATTACTTTAAATTTTAAAAAGAAAACATCTGAAAAGGGGATCAATACTATTATACTTGTTTAAATGTATTCTAGTTACACTCACAATTAGTGCACTACAAGTGACGTTTAATATCTTGATGGCCGATTTTTGCAAGAGTAACATAGTCCCCTAATCTTTCCACCAATTTGCTGTAAGGAAAAATGATGCGGGACGGGACCGGGGGACCTATATTTTCAGAGTTATAACCAACAGATAAAAGCAGAAATCTAGCAGTAATACCAAAATACCAATAGGAGTTAAAATTCTTCAGCAAACCGGAAGCCAACAGCAGATAAATAACAACAGTGCAAAGATACCAAGAAATCAGCAGTGTAATGAACCAAAAATACCCAATGAGTTATCAACCAAGTGATTATGCAATTCAACCAATAAGGTACCCGCAGCAGCAATCAGGAGATATTTATCAATTATTTGATATGCTCAATAACATGGCTCAGAATAAAATATATTCATCCCATCCGTGGGGAATCAAATAAACCAGAGAATGTCATCAATTTTCAGGAGTCCTCTCAATAACAATACCGGCAACTAATTAAAGCTACCAAGGTATGTTTTACCTGGTTTCATCATCACTTTCCTATTCAGAAATGTAGGCAAAATCTGAAAGTTGCCATTACTGTAGGCTCCATACACTCACTGTATTTCTTTAGAAAAAAAATCAGATCACTAACCAAATTGGGGATCAAACAGAACTGTCATGATCTCATGGCAAGCAGGTAGCAGGTCACATTCAACTGGAGCAAGGACCAGTCACAATAACCAAGGAACTTATTAAGAATCAAGGGTGATCAACATAATAGATCCGGGGAGCCAGAACAGCAATCGACCTTGACTGGAAGGGACCAGTCTCGATCTCAAATATAACCTCAGGAGGAATCAACAAGCAGCAACAAAACAGATCTAATAGAGAGATCTGAGCTATAAACAGGCCTTAGTTAGAAGGGAAACAGTCTGAGCACCAACAAATCCCTAATATGCACCTCAATAGATTGGCTTAACAGATCTAGAAGAGCAGAACAGCAGCTGAACGTAGACTGGAAAATGGACCAGTCTTCTGGATAATAAAATCAATAGAACTGGAGTAATGGATCAGTTCAATATTCTATGGAGCCTCAGTATCTCCAATCTCGGAGTGACCAAACACAGATTGAGCGTGAGAACGAAAAGAGGAACTGTTTGGATACCCACAATATTCCGAAAAACCATAACATCAAACAAACCGAATCGATCTGCTTCTTATCAGTTGAGAACAAGAGCTGACGATATACCAGAATAGTGCAGGTCTAAGAACTGGATCTCAAGGAAACATCACTGACCTTTTGTATGGAGAAATTAGAAGGGCCTGAGATGTCTGACCTCGTCATCGGTGTTCTCACCTCAGATTTAACAACATACTTCTTTATAGTGGGAGTTGTGTTGAGCGACACCTTTGGATGTCAGGATCGGTTACAGCCATGGGTCCTTTGTGCCGTCAGCCAACAGAGAAGGAAGATAACTCTGATTCAGTCATCATCAGCTAGTCAGCCTCAAGAGAATGACCCGGAATCTACAGTCACCAGCCGGAAAGCCATAGAGCAGCACCCGAGAAGTACAATGAAGGGAGGTAGGATTCGGCCGAGTGAAGTAGCCACTTCACAGGAGCTCGTCCGTAGCCATCTCCGGAGGAAGGAGATCCAGCTGATCTCAGGGAGGAAGAGAGACCACCATCGAATGGAGAAGGAATCCACAAGCTCATTGAAGTTGACCGGGGAGGCTCGGTCTTCCGTTGAAGAAGAATCGCTAGAGGAGGACGAGGGGAAGAGGTTCTTCCACAGGAACTCGCCGAGATTACCACGGGAGGAGACGGATTGAAGAGGGGAAACTCCGTTAGGGTTATGCCATCGCTGGAGGGGAGGAAGGGGAAAGCAGCGCGCCTAATCGCCGTCGGGAAGAGAGAGGTCGAAAAAAGGGGAGGGGGAGTGTAAGATGCTCCGACGGATCAACCCGGTAAAACTAAAACATCTCATTTCTTTCAATTTCACGTATCATGCTTACAAAGGGGAGGTTTGGGTCCTATTTATAGGACCGATCGGCTGCCGTGAAGACAAAAAGAAAGAAAAACACAGTTTTAAAACCATAAAATGAAACTCAGGTTTCTAAAATGCCTAAAATTAATGAAAAATGACTAGACATCTTAGAAAAACCCTAAAATTTGGAAAAAATATTCAAATGGACCTAATATCAATCTAAAGTCAAAAATTACTTGAAATTTGAATTCTAATAATCGGTTCTTGCGTCCCGATTTGATTCCCATCAAAAAAGAAAGTTAATCAAATAAAAAAACATTTGTGAAATAACAAATGTACAAAAAAAATAAAAGCATACATGGAAGTGATGCTTTTCTTTGTCTGATGGCCACATCTCCGTGAAAGAGTCCTTGAGCATCTCTATATGTATTCAACTGCTTCATAATCAAATCGTGTTCCTCCAAACTTTCAACTAGCTTTTTAATGCAATTATACAATCCTTGTTTTATTTCTTTTTTACTCTTAACGTCGGGGTTCGAATAGTAGAATTAGGGGTTAAGATAATACACCACTGCGTGTAATGGACGCTGGAGTTAATTGTCCTATCTCCTATCAACAGTGTCCTAAGTGAGATTATATTTTTCCAACTTCTCATCTAAGGCACTCTTAATGCCTTCCTTTACATGATCTATTGTTTTATATATGTAACCTATAGTTGGGCTCTCACCATCAACTAGGCATAAGACAAACGTAAAATACTTGAAAATGAATAGAATGTAAGTCACACCTCTCTAGCAAGTAAAGTAGTTTTTACAATGATCTCACGTTGTTTAGCCCACTATTGTTAGAAGTAATCCAATCTTTAGATGTGAACATTCTTCTCACTTTCATCATTCAGGTTGTGTAGACTCTTTAGGTTTAGGTAGTTTGTTGAAAATATTGTGCAAATAAAACATAAAAATGTTATTGATGGTTAGGAAACACATTACAAATTAATATTAAGTATTAACATAAAAAGACATTTAATATGAGATATTATCTTGTGACGGTTGCTCTAAACAAATTTTTTTGTTCTTGAACATCCTCATCATGACAAAAATATTTGTATGGGAATAAATAAATGTCGTGACATGCTTAGCATGGCTGATTGTGGATTTGATATCTGACAACTTAGTGATATCCTTTAATATCAAATTAATGTAATGAATTGCACATGGTGTCCAAAATAATTGAGGATGTGTGGACATTAAAAGTCTTCATGCATGTACATAGCTTCTTTGGTGATATTCCAACTCACCTCTTGGCCCCCTCCCACTGTCAGTCACTCTTTGAGGTGATTGATTCCCCCCAGGGGGTGCACGGGGGAGTACCCTCAAAATAGGGGACTATTTAGGGGGCATTCTCACTGCCATCGAAGACTATTTAAGGGGAGGGAGAATAGGGCAAGCGGGGGAACCATACTTGCTAAGGGGTTCTTGATCTTCGCCAAAGGGGACCACCAGATGGGAGGGGTGGGGAATCGGGGAGGGAAGCCTTATGATCGATCGATCTAGAGGGGAATCAAAGTGGAGAGAGAGAATCAACCCAATTCTCCCTCTAAGAGGGAGAAATCGGATTAGAATCTGATCTGGAATCGGATCCAATTGGACCCAATTTCGGGAGGATTTGTAACTGACAGACTTTTGAAGAATCAACCTGGATTGGCCGATTTTTGATCTGATCTAGAGAGTTGGCTGATTCTTACGATCTAAGACAATTGCTACGGGAATCAATCTTGGATAAGTTGTTCAACTCATGGATTGCCGATTTCAATCCGGTTTGTCCGATTATGCAAACTATGTTTTATGAGTCCCTCTAATGCCCCTTGGCGACCTATTTAAGGCCCCTAGTTGTCTCCCTCCCCTCACTTTCTTCCCTACACTCTCTTAAGCGCTCTCTCTCTCTCTCACTCAAACTCCTTTTCTAAGTATTTAATTAATATTAATTATTTCTTTTAAGTATCTAATTAAACTATCATCCGAAGGTGACTTTGCTTGGGTTGAAGAACGGCCCCTACAAGGGGCTATTCTTTCCCCTACCTTGCCTCCCGGCCCCCTCTTAACCTTTTAAACAGTCACCCAATGGTGACTAGTTGTCAACAACCCCCTGAAGTGTGACTGTTTGAAGCGGGCCGTTGTTTCTTCCCCCCTTGGTTTCCCCCTTCCTTACCCCCTGCTACCTAGTGACTATTTGTGGTCCAAAAAAGCCCCTTAAGGGGTTGTTCTTGGCTCCCTTGCTTGCCCCCTCCTATTTTGGGGGGAGGAGGCAGGCAAAGGGACAGTGAACAGCCCCTTAAGGGGCTTTTTTTGAACTGTTTGAGTTGACAGTCACCCCAGCCCCCTTAAGGGGTTGTTCACCCCCTTTTAATTGGTTAATGTGTTAATTCGTTTTAATTTGTTAATGTTGCAAGCTGTATAGAAATGGTCGACCAAAGAAACATTGATATATTTGCTCCCCATGATAGTAAGTGGGAACATGGCACTTTGGTGGATGCTGATATGAAGATAGTACAATGTAAGTGGTGTTGCAAAAAAATAAATGAGGGAATGGTCTGTTTGAAGCAACACATAGGTGGGTAGGGTGGAAATGTGACAAAGTGCTTAGGCAGAGCAGTGAAGCTATGAAGGTGATGTAACCTCGAATCTAACAAAAAAAGATTTATTCTTTTTTTTTGGAAATTTATTTTCCTTTTGAATTTGAATTTGATTTGATTAGACCTCAGCATTGACTTCTTAGGAAAATAGATGGTATTCCATAAAAGTACTAACTAGGGTCAAAATTTATTTATTGAGGTTGTTAGGTTCTTTGAAAATTTATTTTGACCTCTCCCCGTCGGACGGTGCGAAGATCCGACGTTAATTATATCGAGATTTCTCGAATACCCTTGATTATCGTCATAGCAATCCATTGAAGTAGAAGACATGCATCCACAAAATAAACATTCACACAGGAGAAAACAACCCCATGAAATTGACGGAATGCAAGCACTTAATTTAGTTTTGAATTTAGTTTGAGTTAAATTGATTTGAATTGTTTTGGTTTTAGTTTAAGTTGAATTTAATTTGTTGAATTGTTTTTTGGTTGATTTGAATTTGATTGAATTGAATTTAGTTTTGAGTTGAATTTAATTGGTTGAATTGTTTTTTGGGTTGAAATTTGATTTGTTCATTTTTTTTA
This sequence comes from Cryptocoryne crispatula var. balansae, assembly GCA_036172225.1. Taxonomy (NCBI): domain Eukaryota; kingdom Viridiplantae; phylum Streptophyta; class Magnoliopsida; order Alismatales; family Araceae; genus Cryptocoryne; species Cryptocoryne crispatula. The sequence goes on from CM069919.1 coordinate 10,067,640, forward strand.
AGTTGCTTATTAATTTAAGTTTGATTTGAATGGGGTTTGGCTTTGGGAAATTTGGGTTCAACTGGATTTGGTTTGTTTTGAGTTTGTTTTATTGAATTTATTAAAGTTCAGTTGAATTTGTTTGATTGGAATTAGCTTGAGTTTAAGAGTTTGACTGAATGTTTTCCAATTTTACAGTTTCAGATTTGCTTGAGTTTGGATTATTTAGAGAAATTTGATTTGATTGAATTGGAGTTGAGCAGGAGTTGAGTTCATATTTTGATTGGTTTTAGGTTTCAGTTAATTCTGCAGATTTTGTATTTCATGAATTTGACAGTTTCTGGATTTTCTTTTATGCAATTTTCAGATTTTATGGGACGGCTTTGAATTTATGGTTTGAATGGTTTGGGACCACCTATTTGCGGATCAGCTTCTGACTTGTACTAGCTTCAATCTTTGAAATTCGTATTTGAAACCTCAAATTGCAGAATTTTAGTTCCAATCCCCTGCAGACTCAAATTCTGAACATTGCACATCTTCTGATTTTCGGCTGCAGGTTTATGGGCCTTAAACTTTCAAACTTTTTATTCACAAACCTCAGATTGCTGACTTCAGATTTCAGATTTCGGATCTGCAAAGTCCAGATTTTGACCTCTTCAAATATCAGACTCCAGATTCTAGATTTCCAGTTTTAAGATTTCAGATTTTTTTTAAAACGGCAGTTCTGCATAGATTCAGGCTTTCAGATTTATTTTGTCTTGTTTCAAATTCTCATTTTTAGATGACAAACCCCGGATGCTTCCAGTTGCAGATTTTACAATTCAAAATTTGAATTTCAGAGGTGATTTAAGGTTTCAGATTCTGTTTCAAATTTCAGTTTCAAGTCTTAGGTCTCTAGGTTGTGATTTTGCAGATTTAACAGATTTCGGATTTTACAGGTTCAGAATTGCTGTATTTTTATTTCAGATTTTGGTTGCAGATTTTGATTTCTTTAAGTTCAGATTTTTTCTTTACAGATTCTGTCGGAACATGAATTTTCTGAGTTAGGTAGCAGTTTCAGATTTATGTGATTTGATTTTGAATTTCAGACTTAGCAGGTTTCGGATTCTTCGGATTTTTACAATTTCAGATCTTTTGTTTCAGTTGAATTACATATTTTACAGGTTTCAGATTTTTTTTTATTGTCTTGCTTTTCAAAATTTCATGTTGCAGTCATCTCCTTGTATCATAAACATGTGCACCGAATATGAATTTTCATTTGTTTTTCTCAACATGAGACATGATTTACAACTTGACCAGCAATCCGGTCCTTTGAGTTCTTGATGAACTTGTCATTTCATGGGCAGCATGAACCCGGTCTTGATAGACTTGTGGGCATCCCCCACTGTTTTGAGATTGACTACACCCGGCTTTTGATGAGCTTGTGGGCAATCAACTCACTGATTTGAGATTGAGCACACCCGGCTTTTTATAAGCTTGTGGGGACTCATCTCATGATTGATGAACCTCATTAGCTCATAGTTTGGCATATCGGCATGTTGATCATGCACAACCTTCCCATGGCATAATGGGTAAGTAACTCCCTCTTGGGGCATGGTAAGACATTGGGGTCTTTTAAACAGACCTTTGTATGTCCACCTTAAAAAGTTAAGGGGAAGGTTTGCAACAGACCCACAAATTCTTTTAAGTTTAGCCAGGACCATGTGACGGGTTTTTAGCCGGCCAGATGCTTGTCTCGGTTTGTGAAATTAACTTAGTGGATTTTTATTTAAATTTCGGTTCATTGTTTTTTTTTTATTTTGATTTTTTTAATTATGGGTCAAGAGGCGTGCTCAAGGATTCGGTTATCGGAATCGGAATCTTCTTGGGAAGGGAATCGATCCGGAATCGGTTTTTTTTTTGAATTTTTTTTTCGTAAAAAAAATCTAAAAAATTCAGAAAAATTCTAAAAAAAATAGGAAATGAGTTAGATTTTTTTTTAAAAATAACCAATGCATTCATCCACATGACCACATCGAATAAATACTAATGAACTCCAATTGAAGACTTGAAGTTAAGTACATATTCCAATTCCATTGATTCAAAAATAAATGAGTTGATACATCATCAAAACAAAAAAATTACATCATATCAATCTACTACCAATATCCGGGATATAGATATGGGTCTTCCTCCTCTCCCCGCCGCTCGCGATGCTCCTCTCCTCGTGCTCGGTCTTGTATCTTGTCCAGACCATATCCATATGAAAATAATGCCGATGCCATGCCATCAAGGTCGTATGGATCGGACCGCGGGACGACCGGGACGTAGCGAGAGGATGGTGGAGCTGGTGGTGTAATCCACTGCTGGTCAACCTGGCCAAATGTTGGATCTTGTGGCTCCATAATATATGAATGCGGTGTCTGCTCATCCAGCGTGTAATACGGCTTTGGAAGCCGTGAATCAGGAGAGACTTAGCCGCTGGCGCCGATGGCCGCGTCGGCGGTATGCACTCCTCGTCATCATCACCCGAGGAGTGAGAAGGAGCCTCGCGTCTTTGTCATCTGCCGACAGACGCCGACCTCTACCTTCCTTCTCTTCACCTCTTCGGCCATCTCTCGAAGTACCGTAAGGACCGAACCCAAAGTTTTTTTCAACTTTGCAAATCCTCCCATTTTCCGTGCGGTCATCTTTGTTTTCGTTTTCCCGGACCGCGAATGGGCCGGTAGCGAGCCGCCGGGGAACCGGAGCCGAGCCGGGGCTAAAGCTGCAGTGGATGCTCCATAGCCGCTGGGGCGAAGAAGGCCCCGCCCGAGCCTCGAGAAGTAGATGGAGGTGGAGCCGAGCATCCTCCTCGGCTCAACACCATCCAACTCTCCTTCACCCGTACGCACGGTCATCGGGATCAAACTCACCGTACGATCCCCGGCTTCCTTTCCTCTATCCAGAGGCAAGTGCATGCTCCTCCCGGAATATCTGGTCCACGTCCACCTCCTCGGGTGGTGGTGTGGCGGAGGAATGCCTCTCGCTCGTACGGGCCACCCGCGAATCGTGCAAATCGTGCCTCGTTGATCTTCTCGTCGATCCTCGATGTTCTTTATGCGCGGCCTCGTATTTGTAATGACGAGAAGACCGGCTTCTCCACCGGTCCGAGGTCAACCTCGTTCTTCCTTTTCGTATGTATCGGGTTGAATGTACTCCGATTCCTCTCGCGATGGGAGGAAGCGGTGCTCTGGCGAGTATCACGATACCGATGGCGACGAAGTGGATTCCATCCACTCCTGGTGTTCACCTGAACCCACCACTCAGCTGCAATAAAAATAGAAGAAGAGAAAAGGTAAACAATTAGCCCATCATCTACCATAACTTATATGAAAAGAAAATAAAATCTTCATCAAGCTATTACTATACCAGGTGACATTTTGTCAACTGAATATTTAAGGTCAGCATCTGAGTATACGCCGACCCTCATCTTGTACTTCTGCATCTGAAAAATTTATAAAAAAAAATATTAGTTGCACAGTAAGGCTACTCCAAGGTATTTAATGAACTCTAACTTACTTCTATCTCAGCCTCTATCCTGTCCTGCTGAGATCGGCACAGACGCTGAATAACTGCAAGTGTACCCCGCATCACCTCGTTGTCGTTCACCACCTGTCCTCCATATTGGATGCGGGGGTTCAAGAAATATCCTGCAAGATTTTATTAGTTAACACTGTGCATATAAGACAATTATACAAAGAAAATAATTTTTTAACAAAGTTACCTCGCAGTGGACATCGTGGTGCAAGGTCTTGTCCCATCGGTCATCTATGCTCTTCCACCACTTCTTGTAACCTCTCGGGATTTTTTTCTTTGATTTTCGCCTTTGCCCGGTCCATGGCATCATACAACGTGCCCATCTGGTCCCTGTCATCTGAGTCTACCAACCTCAAGACAACTACCAGTGGCTCAATGATTGCCAAGTAGTAGGCAATCCTCTCCTAAAACCTCTTGTCAGTGATCTGCTTCTCAGACCTGACAAGAATCTCCAACTGATCTTTCTTGTCATGCAGGTTGTCCACCATATAGATGTAATACTCCTCGGATCGCGCGAACCTAACCAATGCATGCCTGTGCCGGTGTAAACTCTCCAGCGCAATGAAGTTCGTGGCAAATTGTGTCGGACCGGGCCTAACAAGATCGTGCCCTCTCATGATATGTAGGAGGCGGGGATGCGAATAAATAAAAGATGTGATGGTCTGCGCCTGCCTGACAAGTGTGGATACACCCTCCTCCTTGCATATATCCTCTAATATGAGATCTATGGAATGTCTTTGCACAGGCACCCGTAAGATGTGCTTCCTCTTCTCCATCAACTTCCTCCCAAGCCGCCTTATATGATGGTTCGTTGTCGGTGACAACCTCGAACCACATTGTCCTCCCCGATCTCCTCCACCACCCCATCCATCGTAGAAAAGATGAAGTCGGCATTTTTAATCTTCCCGAAGCATCTACCGACTTCAAGAATGTAGTCCCCTCGAACAAGACACCAAGAAGTTTATCATACTCCTCTTGGTGATACTCGTCCACCCATCGCACATAATTGTGCAACCCCTCTCCTTTCACACCAACTTAAACCCATCCATCCACTCCCTCAACTCTTGGACCTCCTCATCCAGGCCAGCGCCGTATATGTGTCTGCTGCCCGGGGCTTGCAAACCCGGTCCAGCCTCACCCACGGCATCCACCATCGTCTGGAAGTAGGGGCTGGTGGCTGCATGTGCTGGGATGCCTACGTCAAGTTAAAAAAAATTGGGATCAGGGTAAAATTAAGTTTTAGTAAATAAAACACACGTAATGTCAATTTTAATTTAAAGAGTGATACCTGCGTACGTAAAAACCATTTCGACAATGTGGTGAACGGCTCTCTTTGCGGCCGTTCTGTTGCCTTCACCCCTTTCATTGCCTACTTTATCCCCATCTGCCCAGCACTCTGTTTCCTAAATAAATACTTGTCACTCGGTGTAAATCGAGTGCTGGTAGAAGTGGAACGGCGGTATGGCTCCTGTCTCCTGGGGTCAGGCTCTCGGTCCCGAGTAGGGCGAGCCGATGCTGATCGGCCCAAAGCTGGGTCAACTCTGGACCCAGACCCTCCTGCTCCCCTCCTCCTGTCCTCCTCCTCAGCCAATGCACGCTTGCTAGCGTGCCTAGCACGTCTCAGCTCGGAGTCCGTGGACTTGTCCTCGCTCTCTGGCTCCGGCTCAGCTGCTGCCTTCCCCTTGCCTTTCCCTTTCGAGGTAGGCAAATCGCGGTCCCTCCTCCTCTGGAGTAGCTCGTCGTGCAACTCCTCCCTCTGCTCGATCCTAATCGCCCGTTGAGAGGATCTACCTGTCATGTAGCCTCTCATCTCCTCACTCTTCTCCCTGGGCACCTTGTCACATTTCTTGACATTCCCACTTGTTCCGGCAATATGTTGTTTCAGCCGGAACACCCCCCCGTTCATCTCCTTCCCACACCACTTGCACTGTACCCTCTTCCGACCGGGGTCTACCATCTGCCCGTGTTCCCAAGAATCCCAACCCACGTCGGAAGCACGTGCTGGTGCTGCGTCACCTTGATCGGCCATTGCTTAAATCTGCAAAAATTGTAAACAATGCACTAAAAATGATTAGATAACATAAAAATTGATTTAGACGTTGTTCGGGAAGCAGACAACCCAAGTAACACACCATTCGGTATGTTTAAAGGGTTACGTATTTGCCGGAAATGGTCGTAAATTAACGTACGGGGTATCGGAAATTTTTCCCGTACAAAGAACATCCAATCGATGTTCAAACAACTTGAGCGGAGTTATTCGATCAAAAATCACCGAGTTTAACTCTACTCGGAGTCGTCGGAAGCGTGTAAAAATAGGCGTACGGGATATCCAGAATTTTTCCCGTGCAAAATGGACATAAACGGATAGTTCAAAACTTAAACGGACTTGTTCGGACGGAAATCGTAAAGTTTAACGACACTCAAACTCGTCGGAAACGCGTAAGAATGGACATACGAAGTTTTCTGCGAAGAAATCTTACCAAAAACCTTACAAAGATCGAAGAAGAGGTTGATTCGATGCCGATCCGAGTTTGAATCGGCGGAATCCCTTGAAGGCCAAGCTTGGAATCGCCGGAATCGCCGGAATCGCCGCCGGAATCGCCGGAATCGGTGGAATCGCCGCGGAATCGACCCTGGATCGACGGAATCGGCCGGAATCGACTCTGGATCGACGGAATCGCGGCCGGAATAGCCGGAATCGCGCCGGAATCGCCTGCGCAGTCTCCTTCCGCCGCGGGATCAACCGAGAGCTGCTCTGCGGGTCGATTCCCGGTCCAGAGTCGAACCGGGAATCGAACCGGGCCGGGGTTAACTCGGCCTTCCGAAGAATCGGTCGGATCGACCGATTCCACAAATCGATTCCGACCGATTCCAGACGTTTCAGTCCGATTCCGCGGAATTCTTCCCGGAATCGGTCCTTCCGCCCGGAATCGGATCGGAATCCACCGATCCGATTCCGGAATCGGTCGGAATCGGACCGATTCCGCCGATTCTGCAATCCATGGGCGTGCTTGAAGCCGGCCTATTGCTTTCACATTTGTTTTGATTCTTTTAAGTTATGCCGAGACCATGTGGCGGGTTTTTAGCCGGCCAGATGCTTGCCATCGGTTTGTTTAATTAGTTAATGAATTTTTATTTAAATTTTCATTTGATTGTGCATTTTAAAAGAGAGATCTTTTTTTCTGTCCACAAGCTTCAAGTTAAATGGGCCGGCCCATCTCCTCCTCCTCTTGCGCCTGCTGGCTGGTCCAGCAGGCTTCTTTTTCTTTTTTAAACTCTTTTACCAGGTGGGCCCCACCTCTGTGTTGACCGCTCGGTCAACACCCTGGCGCAGGCACCTTGCACGCGCGGCTCACGCACCTCCCCGCGGCCGCGACCCCTTCCGGCGACCATTTTCTCTTTTTTTTTATCTCCCTCCCCTGCGGCCCCACAACATGGCCACGCTGGACTATAGTTTGGGCAAAAAATCAACTTCGCCCCCACTGTTCACCCGCGGCCACAGCTTGGGCTCACGGCGGAGAGGGATAGCTTGGCGGAGAGGGAGAGCTTGCGGCGGCGAAGGCAGCGTCCGTGCGGGGTTCCGGCGAGGTTAACTACCTCCGGAGGGTGCTCCGGCGGCGATAGCGGCTTCCTCAAGGATCTCCGGCGGCCACAGTGGCTTCCTCAAGGCTCTCCGGCGACTGCGGCTGCTGCAAGAGGGGCGTCCAGCGATCACAGCGGCCGGAACCAGTGCTTCCGGCGACCACGACGCTTGTTGGAGGTGTTTCCGGCTACAGGGCTAGCTCCAGGAGGAATTCCGGTTCGCTCCCTTCTTCTTTTCCTCCCATTTTGCTCTCTCTCGGGCGGGGTGTCGACTCTCTTGCCCTTTCTCCCTGGAGTCTCTCGCACCTCAGCCGGACTTTTATAGACCTCTGCAGTCTCCTCCTTGCACCGGGAGACATTCCCGCAGGGAAAGTCCATCTTGGAGACGGACTCGGGATTTCAATCCTTCTCCGTCAATGACTCCCATTTACGCAAGTTTATGGATTCCCCTTCCTCAACCGCGCACGCCAACTCTGAACGGACTCGGAACCAATCCCACAATAATCGGGATCGACCCATATCCCGCCAAGGCTTATCCCGGCTTCCCTTTAAGGGAGATTTCCCTTCCATCCGAGGATTATTATCACCCGCATTTAGATTTTGGACAGACATCACCTAAATTTTAATTTTGCTGTCCTCTTTCCCTCCCATTTCAAATAGTCCCATTTCCAATACCGGCTGCCATTTCTTTTGTTTTCTCTTTTTTTTTTTTTTGAAAATTTTCGGTTACAACAGAAGGCTTGCCTCATATAAAGAGCTTCACGGAGAAAAATTCGCATTGAACAACAAACTTGCATGAGGACCTTATAGTTAGAAGAGATGAGAGAGTAAACCAAAAGGGCAATGGGAAAGGAAAAGTTGAAGCTGTCATTTATGGATACTGAGGAAATAGATGAATGCTTAATGAGAGCTTGACATGCTAGCAAGTAATCACAATGAAAAGATAAAGAGGGAAAGAAGAGAGTAAGAGGCTTTAGAGCTGAAGATTTAGCATATTGTCGGTCATAGTCGACCCAACCAGGTCAACCCACATCCACCGTGGATGTTAGAGCAAGATAGGGGACATTTCATCAATCTACTTCAATACAACCTATTGAGTAAGAGCACAAGTTTCTCCCAATGCAAGAGGAACTTGAGTACATTTTGCTTGATCCATACCAAGAGAAGGAATATGCTAATATTTGATGGATTGAAGAAACTTGTGTTTTATCGTTATAATATGCGAGTGAGAATAAAAAACATTAAATATTACCAGAAAATTATAAAAGAGAGATTCGCAAGATATGTAAGTGGACTATACGAAGAAAGTGCTAAAGCACAAACACGTCAAAGAACTATTGAAGACATTGACATAGATGATCTCTTCAACGAGGAGAACTCACTTGCTACGTAGATTGAGAAAGTGTGAAGAGCACCTCCAGAATTTGATCATGAGGATTATAAATGGGTTGAAGGCAAGGATCGCAGGATTAGAATTGAGACTCGGATTGGATCAGTTTGATATAGGTCGATTCTTGGGGAAGAATCTTGATCTAGAAATAATTTAAATTATGATTTTTATTTTTTATTTCAAAATAATTTACAAAATTTAGTATAAATTCCATAAAATTAGAAAAATCTTTAAAAATTGTTAAAAGCATAAATGTAATATCTAACACACTTTCGTGTCAATATGTGAGATTTTAAGCCAAGTTGATAATAAGATGACACCAATACTCATTATAATAAAGAAATAAAATGGTACAATTTATATTGAATACAAAAGATATCTTTCTATTATCAATATCTATGGTATTGACGTTCATAGTCTTTGTTCTTCTGATTCTCTTGTTTGCTCCACTGAGAATTGTCAGTCATGATTGGTTCGTATCTATATGAAAATAATGATTTGGTTATTTGACTAAAATCATACACATTGTCAGAAGCTAAAGTTGTGGGTGGATAATGTCTCTATGTCCTCAGAGGTTCTAGATAATTCCTTGCCATGTACTTATAAAAAATCCCATTTGATTCCAACGTTGACTTCTACTACTTAAATGTTGTCTCTAACTAATCATCAGCCTATGCTTCACTTATACATGCACTGATATCTGATTGTTCATTTTCATCTCCACCTCTACTTGAACAACCTACATCTTGCTATTGTGTTACTTGCGTAGGTGAAATGAAGTATTTCTTATCATTATTTGAGGAAAGTACTTAGGTACTATCTGTGGGACTCATATTTTTATGCTTAATAATTAGCTTGCTCCTCTTCTCCACTTCTTCTTCTTGTGTACCCTAACCAATGCTGTGCTAGTAGACCATCTTCAACTATTTGAAGCCTGTAAATCTTTTTCTTTTACGAATTCTTTTAAGTAGTAGAAGGATCTACACATGAAGCGTCAAGGGGAGGTAGAGCTTGATCTGGCTGTGGAGTTGGAGTTGTACATGGATCCTCAATATCTTGTTTTTCTTCTTGCATTTCTTCATCATCACCTTGTACACTGTCAAGCTCACATTCGGCCCATTCTCAATCATTTGGGTCAAACTCTAGAGGTGGTGTGACATTCTTGTCATCCATCCATGATGTAAATGGATGTTCTTGGAAAAGATATTCCAAGTCAACGCCATGCTGTGATAAGCTTTGACTATTTGTTTCAACTCTTCTCTCGTACATACCACCTACTAATTGGGTAAATCTTTCTTCAGATATTTTTTGTATTTTTTGATGTTCTTTATTTTTAACAACACATTATGATGGCAAAAGACAAGTTTTATAATATTTTACTCTTCAGCCTATTCCTCATTTTTATGTGTATAAGTATTAAGGTTTTTTAATTCCTTTCACATTGCGATGAATTGGTGCTCTTAACTCAATACCCAAATTGCAATAATGGTGAGTGGATTTCTTCCACTTTTGGTGTTCACCTGTGTATTGTTCTTATAAGAATGTTTAAGATGTACCAAATGTTATCACACATACTGGGAGAAATCTTGTCATATTAATTTCTTAGTTCTAGATCTCCATACACTCTGATTCGGTGCTTATATATTTGTATTTGAAATACAATACGAAATACAAATAAGTCTATTGGCCCTCAAAACTCAATAACCTCTGCATCATTACTTGTCCATTGTATTGCATCATTGGGTCCAAAAATTATCCTTCTAAAAAAGAATCTAACCATTAAAACATGTAACTACAACACTTAAATGAAATATAACATATAAACATACGTGTTGCATAAATATTGTGGTGACATGTTTTATCACATTTTTTATCTATAGTTTTTCACCATTTCTTTTAACTTAGGGTGTTTCTCTTTGATTTTCATATTTGCTTTGTCCATTGCATCCTATAAGTACCCTATTTGAATTTTGTTTTTGGAATCTACTAATCACACGGCATGAATTAGGGTTCTATCATAGACTAGTATTGCACCTTTTTCCACCACTTATTGTCCTTAATAATATGCTCTATCTTAGCTAGGATCTTAAATTGGTTCATTTTGCTATTAGTTAGCCAAATAATCAATGTATTTTGGTGAAAGAATGAATCTTTTCAAGTCACGTTGATGTCTTTGTAGGCTCTTTAATGTAATGAAATGTACGGTAAATCTAGCGAGATTAGGTCGCACTAGATCATGACCATTGGTAAGTCATGGTGTGTAGTAATCTATGATGCGCATATATGAAGGATGTAATCAACTGATCTTGACTCACCAAGGATCTCATAGATGGCTCTTTCCCAATGTCTTCAAACATTAAATCTATTGAGTGCGCCACACTAGGAACACAAGATTCTTTTAACTTCCACAAGTTTCTTCTTTGTAGTCTTATCTATGTTATCCGAGGCGTGAGACGCTCGAGGCGAGGGACCTAGTACCTCGCCTCAGGCGCCCGAGGCGTTTTATATTATTTAATTATTTTAATTTAAATAATACATATATCTAATACAAATAGTTAAAATAAATCTAAAAAATACTTGTAATATTGAAATAAATACATCATTTTAATAATTATATATTGTGGCCATCAATAAATAATGTTATAACAATAAAAGAAGGTCAATAACAAATATAACATCATAACAATTAACAAGAGTAGAGTACAAATCAAGCATAACATAGCATAACAACTTAATCAGAGTAGAAATCAATAACAAAAGAAGACAAATATCATAATTAAATTAAGAAACAGATCATGTTTGACCAGATTTGTTTGACTTGGGCGGGACGAGGCGTTTTGGGGCGAGGCGAGACATTTTGCTAGCGCCTCACCAACCTCAACCGCCTAGGCGGTTGCGGCGAGCGCCTTAATAATTATGAGTCTTATAAGATGTTTTATTGTCAGTCACAAACTGCACAATGTTGTTTTTATTTCCTTAACAACATCGTTTATGAGATCAAAGAGGTACTCGACATTCTTTATTTATCCAGATGTATCAATACTATTTAAGAATGTGGTGCCATCATTAGTAAATGAGAAAGTTTATTATGGATCTATTCGTGATTCCTATTCATTCGTCGCATATGACAATGCAATATCTTTCTTTTCATATCAACTTGAATCTCTCTATTTATAAGGAGAACTCACTGACCTTTGCATCTAACCCACTCATATATATTTGGACATCGGTACTTTTAATACTGATCTAGCCAGATATAGATTGGTGGCTACATGGGCTGACACCTATATTATGGAAAAATAAAACATTGTTGTTAATGTTTGTTTTAAAAACATCTAAAACACATTTAAAAAGAAGTTAAGTTTTGATATACCTGTATGTTAAAATCATTTACAAATGTGTTTGACTATCTTTTTCGCAGTCCCTATCGTAAATTTAACTCCTTTCAATGCTTGCTTTATTGTCTTTTTACTTTTATCACTTTGCCAATACATGGAGGTATTCGTCGGCTAAATTGACTGTGATCAACGAAACTCATTATCTTAGCCTAATTGATGTGTAGGGTGGGTGCCTTTCACATCTGAACGTCTGATAGTAGATCATCGTGCCCTCTTATTTCCTCATCTTCAAGGGCTTTAGCCTTAGTTTCATGCATTGCTTTTCTCTTTTGTACCTCCTCTTCATTTTTTGAACTTGTTGCATCAACCATATCTTGAGTTTTTTTTATGATTTTCGGACACGAGATTTGTGTCTTTTCTCCTAAATAACTCATCATGTAAGTCGGCTCTATGCTTGAAACGTATCTTCTTTTGTGTTGCTCTCCCAATTAAATATTCTCTCATTTCTTTTCTGATTTCTGCCAATATTTTGTCACATTTCTTGACATTCTCACTAATCTCACCTGTGTTGGTTGAGGTGGTAAACCCATTCATTTATTTTCCATTTCACTTACATTTCACTTTTTTCTTGTCAACATCTTTCACATATCCATGCTGCCATCCAACATCACGATGTGTAGAGACACTTTGCTCCTCATCCAACATTTTCCCTATATAGAAAAAAGTAGACCTTTTGTTAAATAAATGTTGGATTTATGGACATGGGGGGCATTCGAACAATCGGACAATGATATGGTTTTAGATCCGATTTGAAGGGACCGAACCTCGAGCCTGGGGGGAGGGGGGGGAGAACTGGATCACCCCTTAAGGTGATTACGGTGGCAGGGGTTCCCTTTACGGAGGGGGAACAAGGGCTGGGGTGGGGAGGGGAGGGGGAAAGAATCCCCTTGACCAGCGGGGGGGGGGGGGAGAGAGTGGGGGGAGGGGTGCTCCTCACCAGAGGGGACGGAGGGCATGTCGGAGCCGGAGGGGTAGGGATTGGGAGTGGGAGAGGAGGGGAGGGTGTAAGGGTTGAAGTGGGGGTACCTTATCGGGGGAGGAGGTGCTTCTCGCCTTAGATCCTCATCGAAGGGGGATGGAGCACTAGATCAAGAGGGGGGGGATTGGCCTATTTCAGAGGGGTGGCGAGGGGGGCCAACTAGGCCAATTTCCCTGGCTTCTCGAGTTCTTTCCATGGGAAATCATATCAGAATCGGGTCCTTTCTGGTTTCCCAGTCCCGATCTGATTGATGCCAATTCCTACAGAAGTCGGTCTTGGATTGGTTATTAGGGTGAGAATCAGATTGACAAGTGCTGATCCGATTCGAGTATCGACTGATTTTGATCTTGATCTGCCGATTTTGTGAACTATGACCAAAAGGGAAGTAGATGACATTCAGCCTAGAGATGGAAGAGAAAGTTCATGCTATTTCAACTATAGTTCTAGCCCCAACCCCATCATTACAAACAACCCCTCAGAAAATTGTGGCTAGTAGGTTGGGATGATTCAACCCATTGAAAAGATCTATCCGCATGGCATGGGGATTGAGAGTTCTTCATCACAAGTTGAAGAAGTAGTAAAGAAAAGAAAATTGGAAATCAAGTGAGCACTTGTCAATCTATCATAATTTATGCAGCACACAAGCACCATTCTCTGATGATGATAAGAAAGAGTTATTTCCACTTACACAACAATAAAATATGGGAGGTGGAGGTGGACGTGGAGGGGGAGGAGGAGAAGGAGATTTATATATCAATTTGGTAGGGACTGATGATTTGGGTCAAAAACATCATTTGAGTGGCAAAAGTCAGCGTTGGAATCGGATGTGATTTTTTGATCAGTACGTGCATTCAATTATCCAGAACTAGGACAATTTTAGTTAGATGACCGATTTGTTCTTTTCATATGGATATAAGCCAATAATGTTTGACAATTATCAATCGAGCATCTGTGAGAATTTAGAGAATGAGGAGTGCGAATGCCAATTTCGTGGATATTGGTGAAAGGTAGGTATATCATTGTTACATTGTATTGCATATCAATATATCATTTGTACCGTGTTATCTTTGTTTATTGAAATATCATTGTCATTAACTTATCTTCACTTATCTTAAACGTTTTTTGACATAAAAGTGTGTTAAATGTTATTTTTGTATTTTTAACCATTTTAGGGCTTCTTATTTTTATGAAATTTTTACAATGAAAAGAATAAAAAAATAACCAATCCGAACAACCTATCTGGACTGATTCCAGGTCAGTGTTGCTCTCAACAAATTGGCCGATCCGATTCGATCCAAGTCGAATCGGTACCCACTGATTCAGGTGCCGATTCTAATCCAGTGATCAATGGATATACATTGGAAAATTAGCATAGAGTTAGATATGATATTGTTCAGTTACATTAATCCATTTTTAGTCAGTGTATTTGCCATAATTTTTATTTGATTTTATATGCATGCTGACTTTTTATTCTTATGAAATCCTTTTCAGCCTGCAGAGAAGTTTCCAAACATATTTTCAAAAGAATCCCTCTTTGGAAGGTACCACACGTTCCTGGCAAACGTAATTGTCTATTTACGAAATTATTGATGCCCATCTTAAATGATAAATTTCTAACTGCTGTAGGTTTCCATATTTCTTGCCTTGCCTTTGCATATCACTCTTTGCAGCTGTTGTATTTGTTGCCTCTTTCTGGCTCCCGGTAAGTTGCGACGTCCATCATTTGGTAGATTATTCTTGTTCAACTTCTGCATGTTCTTTGTCTTCTGCACGTGGCTCAAATTTTGCTGTTTTTCCAGTTTGTTTAATACACAACTTGATAGCATGCGACCTTCCAAGAATTCTTTTATCTTATATTCTATAACTTAGGCTAAACCCAAATTTTTGTTTATACTATTTTGATAATTTTTACTTTTCAAACTAGAGCTTCCTTAGGTTAGGTTGATTTGTCCACATCATTTCTATCTCTTTCTTTCAATTGGTCTACAATTGTTGACTTGTCGCTACTCTCACATTTTTTTCTTACGCATTCATTTCCCATTCTATCTAATCTGATATGACTAGATTTCCATCTTAACATTCTGATTTGGGGAACACTTATTTTAAATGTTGTTTTTCATTGTCCCTCATTCACTATCATTCAATATTGTATGCCTTAATATTTTTTTAACTTAAGTATTATCTCATGATCACATAAGACCTCTGTGGCTAATCTTTAGTTCATCCATCATACTTTAATTATATGATTAACATCATATTCTTTATCTTTTTGGATATTTGAACCAAGATAATTAAATTGAATATTTCAAATAATATTACCTCATCTTAATTGACTTCCCATTTTTTTTCTTTGGCTTTCATTCAGTTTGCAATGTATATATTTTGTCTTAATTCTACTTGTCTTGAAACCCTTATATTCTGAAGTGTTTCTTGAAAGTTCTGATTTTTTTTATTAATGTTTTGTGTCTTATATATCAATACAATGTCTTCAGTAAACATCGTCATCATGGTTTGCCACCTTACATACTCTTTGTTAATTTATTCATAACTGATGTAAAATGTTTATGACTTCTTGTAGATTTTTGATATAAGCCAATTGATATAGGAAAATTTCTCGTTTTCTCTCCAATTATGCATGCATTAGCGATTGCTCTAGCATGCATGCCTTTATCACTTGTATATTTAATGGGCATCATCTTTCACTCTAACATCCATCATGAAACATCTCTTGAAACTCTGTCAGAAATATTTTTCAAGTCGATAAACACCATATGTAAATGTTTCTTCATATCTCAATGTCTCTTCATCAAACTTTTAATGGAAAAGGTAACTTTTATTGTAGGCTGGCCATGCACAAATTTAAATTGGTTGATTGAAATAGGTGTATTATCCCGTGAGTGTTGTTTTATAATTCTCACATAATTTCATAGTATGACTTATGAACTTGATCTTTCTATAATTGTCGGTAAATTTGTATAATTTTTCTTAAATTAAGTATGTTGATCATTTTGCTCGGTTCATTCGACATTTTCTTAGAGGTGATTTGTTACAAAATCAAGTTAACCATTTTATCCTAAATTATTCGAACATTTCATATTTCAATAGAGATTTTATCAAGGCCATATGCCTTGCATTTTTTATCCTCTTTAATCTCTCTTTACTTCTGAAATCTAATCTCCTAGTATGATTCATATCATTCTTTGTGATATCTTCTGAATAAGTTTCTAACAAAATTACCATTAAAAAGAGCTTAAAATAACTTTTCCACATCTTGGATGTCATTATTTTTTTACCAAAATATTTCTTTTATTATTCTTAAGATATCTGACTTAGTTAAGTGTTGAACCAAAAAAAAGAAAAAAAGGGGGGGCCGCACGGCGAACGCGTGCGGCAGACTGCCCGGTCAAACCGGGTAATCCCGGTCGAACCAGGACATATAAAAAAAAAAAATTGGGCCACGTGGCTGTTACGCCGCGCAGCGCGCGCGCACGTGGGTGCGCAACGCATGCCACCCACCCGAGGGTTGGCCGCACGGTCTGGCGGCCAGTGGCCCCCGCGCTCACAGGCACGACAGCGCGCGAGCCGTGCCTACCCTCGGTCAACCGGGTCTGCCCGGTCAAACAGGGCCTGCCAAGTGAAATAAAAAAAAGAGAGAAAAAAAAGGAAAAAGGGGGGAAGACCGGGTCAGCCGGCCTCCCCACGATCTCACGACCCAGGAAGTGCTCCCACTTCCTGGATCCGGTCACCCCAAGGTGGCCTTACCCACCAGTTTGACCACCGGCCAAACAGGAGCATAAAGAAGGGAGAAATGGGGGTAATCTCACCTTGAATCTGGTCACCACTCCACTATTGCGAAAATGGGCTTAGTGGGGGGCTTGCCAAATGACCAGAATGCCCCTTCAAGACTTCTATAAATACCCCCATATGGCCATACGCAAGGAAGGAATAGTCGGGGGTCGGCCCCAAAAACCACCCGGGTCGGTTGGGGTCGCGACCCGGGTCGGGTCGGGGTCGGGAAAAAAAAATTCATTTTAAAATAATAACCGGGTCGGGGGGTCGGGGTCAATCGGCCCAAAAGGCGACCGGGTCGGGCGACCCAGCGAACCATGGCCATACATACATTGGTTGGAGAGTGTTGGGGGAAGAGGTTGGCATTTGGTAAGAAAGAAAGAGTTAAGAAGAGAGAGAAGCTCTGAGTTCTCACTCCTTAGAAGGTAAGAAATACCTTAATTTTATGCTACCTTTCTATAAAAATGAGCTGGTTTTGCGCTACCTTTCCATAAAAGAGGCCCAAAATAGTGAACTATTTTGGATAGAAAAAAGCTAACCCAACTTCGGTCTAGTCGAAATGCTGCCGAAATTAAGTGGTTTTGCGCTTCCTTTCCATTAAAAGGGGCCTAAAAATAGCTTGATATTTTGGATAGAAATAGAAAACCCAAATCGGTAAAGCCGAAATGCCGGTCAAACCGAACGGGAATTCAAATAGAAAACCCAAATCAGTAAAATCGAAATGCCGGTCAAACCGAACGAGAATTCTAAACGAAAACCCAAGTCGGTAAAGCCGAAATGCCGGTCAAATCGAACGGTAAATCAAGATGAAAACCCAAATCGGTAAAGCCGAAATGCCGGTCAAACCGAACGGGAAATCAAGGTGAAAACCCAAGTCGGTAAAGCCGAAATGCCGGTCAAACCGAACGGGAATTCAAATAGAAAACCCAAATCGGTAAAACCAAAATGCCGGTCAAACCGAACGGGAAATCAAGGTGAAAACCGAAGTCGGTAAAGTCGAAATGCTGATCAAACTGAACGGGAATTCAAATAGAAAACTCAAGTCGGTAAAACCGAAATGCCGGTCAAACCGAACGGGAAATCAAGATGAAAACCCAAATCGATAAAACCGAAATGCCGGTCAAACCGAACGGGAAATCTAAACAAAAACCCAAATCGGTAAAGCCGAAATGTCGGTCAAACCGAACGGGAAATCAAGGTGAAAACCCAAGTCGGTAAAGCCGAAATGCCGGTCAAACTGAACGGGAATTTAAATAGAAAACTCAAGTCGGTAAAACCGAAATGCCGGTCACACCGAACGGGAATTCAAATAGAAAACCCAAATCGGTAAAACCGAAATGCCGGTCAAACTGAACAGGAATTCTAAAAGAAAACCCAAGTCGGTAAAGCCG
Source organism: Cryptocoryne crispatula var. balansae (assembly GCA_036172225.1). NCBI lineage: Eukaryota > Viridiplantae > Streptophyta > Magnoliopsida > Alismatales > Araceae > Cryptocoryne > Cryptocoryne crispatula. Next base: position 10,085,706 of record CM069919.1, read on the forward strand.
AAATGCCGGTCAAACCGAATGGGAAATCAAAGTGAAAACCCAAGTCGGTAAAACCGAAATGCCGGTCCAACCGAACGGGAAATCAATATGAAAACCCAAATCGGTAAAACCGAAATGCCGGTCAAATCGAACGGGAATTCTAAAAGAAAATCCAAATCGGTAAAACCAAAATGTCGGTCAAACCGAACGGGAATTCAAGAAGAGAACCCAGATCGGTAAAGCCAAAACGTCGGCAAAACCGAACAAGCTCTAGAAATTCCGCATATCAAATGCAATCAAGCCATTCTTGAATATATGAGGAAAATCTGGTTAGGTAAAGTCGAAATGCCGAAAAAGCCAAAACCCAGATCGGTAAAGCCAAAATGTCGGCAAAACCAAACTAGTTCTAGAAATGTCGCATATCAAATGCAATCAAGCCATTCTTGGATATATGAAGAAAATCTAGTTCGGTAAAGCCGAAATACCGCAAAGCCGAAACCCAGATCGGTAAAGCCGAAAGGCCGGCCAAACCGAACAAACTCTAGAAATGCCGCATACCAAATGCAATCAAGCCATTCTTGGATATATGAAGAAAATCTGGTTCGGTAAAGCCGAAATGTCGGAAAAGCCGAAACCCAGATCGGTAAATCCGAAATGTCGGCAAAACCGAACAAGCTCCAGAAATGCCGCATACCAAATGCAATCAAGCCATTCTTGGATATACGAAGAAAATCTGGTTCGGTAAAGTTGAAATGCCGGAAAAGCCGAAACCCAGATCGGTAAAGCCGAAATGTCAGCAAAACCGAAGAAGCTCCAGAAATGCCGCATATCAAATGCAATCAAGTCATTCTTGGATATATGAAGAAAATTTAGTTTGGTAAAACTGAAATACCGGCAAAGCCGAAACCCAAATCGGTAAAGCCGAAGTGCCGGTCAATCAAACCAAACAAACTTCGACATGTGTTGAGGAACAAAGGCTCGAATGCCCTCTCATTTATTGTACTTCCATGTACTCAAATCGACATGAAATAAATTCAAGTTCGATTGACCTGATGTGCCATTACAAGGATGACATATAATCCCCATGGACTTTGAGAGGTGGATAAAAATTAAATAATTCATTTAAATAATTTTAAATTTTAATCAAATAATCAAATTTGATTAAATCAAATCAAATAATGACTTATTTATTGACAAAAATGCCATCATAATCAAATTAAATCCATGTCATAAAATCATACATAAACAAATAACCACAAACGGTTACAAAACATGTTAAGTTTGAATCCAACTTAACCATGAAAAATTAAATTAAACCAAGTGGATAATGCTACTTAATTAAATAAGTATGTATAACAAAATCCAAATCAAATAAATGATCAAAACGTTAATAAAATGTTAACATAATCTAACCAAAATTATGTCATTAAATAATGCATAAAAAATGTCAACCAATGACTACAAAAATAAGTTATGTTGGATTAAAATCAACCATGAAAATTAAAGTGACCAATATTATTAAGAACAAATCTTAATAATAATAAGAAATTCACTACAAAAATCTTATCAAGTAAAAATGCCAACAAACACACTATAAAAATGTAAATTAATTCCAACAAACAAATGAAAAAAAAGAGATCAACTCAAAATTGTCTAAGTCAACAAATGACTAAAGACATAAACAAATCAAATCAAATCTTAAATACAAAGAAGAAGATCAATGAACCCAAACAAAAAGTTTGAATAAGTTCAACCAAATTCCATCTCATAAGGCCATGGGGATATGTCTTCCAGCATTGTGTTTATGTGGATGAATAACTTCAGTTCGATATGTTGTCTTGACGGTTAATCAAGGGTGATCGAGTATTTGCTCGATGTAATTAACACTGAAATATCGCAAGTTCGGTGAAGAGAGGTCAAATTTATTTTTTCAAAGAACTCATAAAACCTCATAAATTAAGTTGTGGTTCAGATCATCTAAGTGGTGGGTGATACCCATGTCGACACTTGGCAAATCTGTGGAACCATTGGTGTTCCTATAAAATAATACCACATCAAATTAGCTAATATTTCTATGAATACTACATATTTTCATAGTAGTCAATGCTAGCCAAAAGAAGGAAAAGAATTTCAAAAAAAGTAATTCTAATCCCAGCAAAATTTATTTTTCCTTTTAAAAGAGATGAATCAGAAAAAATGCGGTTTCAACATTAAGATCATGAGATTCTTGATACATTGCTCCACCGCCATCTCTCCTTTTCGGATGGTCTATGTTCTTTAGACTCTCCAAGTACTCTTCTAGTTCTAGCTATCTTTCTAATCTTTGTAGCCATGTTTATTTCCTTAGTATTGACTTCCATGCCTAATATTCAATAATTTGTCTTTCTTGTTTTACACCTTTTAATTTTCAGCATTTAATTTTGGTCCAAAATCCTTCTTTTGAATGTGTTTATTCGTCTCTTGATCTTAACATCTAAAATTGCTAACTTATGTTGACTTGTTAAAGTTTTACTATGAATAATTTTACAATATTTGAAAATAGCATGATTAGTCTTTTTTTAAAATGAATTCAATTTTATTTTTATTTTATTTACTTTTAAATGTTATTAGAGAAGATTCTCTTTTAATAAAATATGTATTTGTTAGTATAAGATCATATACCATGGTAAAATCAAGGATATTTTTCTTCTCTTTGTTTAAAGTTCCATATTTGAAACCTCCGCCGACTTTCATATCCATGACATTTATTTTAAATATGCTCATTGAGCTATCCACCAATAGATATGCTCTTTTCATTCAATATACTTTGTACAAGGTCATTCATATTCTCCCACCTTTTTAATCTCATTTTCTAATCCAACTTGTGGAGAATAAGGATCAACTATATTAATTACTCTTATCTAGAATCATTTTTACACAAATGATCATATCATCTACTTTTTTTATTGACACCAAGATGTAACATCAAATTTTTTAAACTTAAATTTAGTTTCTTTTTTGGAAAAAAAATTGTTTTTGTTTTGTTTAGTGTTAACAACCATGCAAATAGATGATAATCTATAGGAGTATCAACTAGTTTGGCATGATATGTGCATTTAGGAACTTACAATGTAGGTTGCACAACTCTTGTAAGTTTTGACATAGGGGTTACCCTATCACTTAGACAATCCAAATCACCTTTTTTATTTGGTTGAGGTTATTTAAATTCTTTTGAAAATTTGAACTCTCCCCACCAAACTTCCAATATTTCGGTATTAATATTTAACAATAATTAATTATATTTAACAACTACTCGAATACCCTTTATTAACCACTATAACAAATCGTGCGTAGAAACCATACATTCACAAAATAAGCATAGGAAAGATATAGCCCCATAATCTTAATAGAATGCAAATTTAGTGTTTTGAATTTAGTTTGAGTTGGTTTGGGTGTCATTTGGATTTAAATTGTTTTGTCACTTTGGTTAAGACTTTGGTGATATTTGTTTGGCTTAATCTAAAAATTTAAACTTTTAATTTGACCTCTAACCTCTTAGTTGGTGGTAAAAAAGTGTTAATTTGATTAAGATATAAGTGATAAATTTTGTTTGATAAAACATCTAAATCAAAATTTTGTTTGATAAGCCATCATCACCGCCGCCTCATCCTTCTCCTTTGTCGCCGCCTTGTTGTCATCCTTGATAAGCCACAGTATCTGCTTGCTAAGGTTGTCATTCTGGTCTTCTTTGTCATCTTCCTCCCAAAACTTGATATGGAGAGCATGGTGAAGAGGGAGTCGATGGAGAAGGAAGAGGGAGATGGTGTCACCAGAGATGGAAAAACCTCTAATGTGGTTGCCAGAGCAGGAGACGTAGGGGGGAGGGCTCGAGCGAACGGGGAGACAGCCATGGCTTGTCATCTGAAAAAGAAGAAACTAAAGCATGGATCTGATTGTATAAGACTATTGTGAAACCTCGAGGATATATAAAAATAAAAATAAATATATATATATAAATATGTTTTATGGCATGATTTGAAAATTCACTTAACTTCCATTCATTTGGGAGATGAACTCTCATTATCTTATCTTTGGCTACTATGAAAGTATATGATATTTCATAGAAAATATTAGCCAAAATATGTGGTATGCATATAAAATATATATGTCGAGGTTAGGGTTCATAAAGTTTGTCTTTGGACCTCTCTCCATCGGAAGTTGCGAATTTCCGACGTTAATTACATCGAGACTCTCGAACACCCTTGATTAACTGTCGTAGCAACTTGTATGCGAAAGAAAACATACATCCACAAAACGTCAATATATATATGGGAATTATAACCCATAAAATCGGTGGAACATAAACTTAATATTTAAATCCGATACATAGTAGTCATATATGGCAATACCAAGGCCATGGGATATTCATCATAGCCTCCCTCATAAGCTCTTAATGATCTGATCATCAAAAATCCTCTCTTTGTAAACCAGATGGCCTACGGCCAAGATGCTCATCAAAAATCTGTTTAGACTAGGCCCTGTCTATGTATAAATCCCGGGCTTTGGCTATCATCTTAGATAATCCAAGGTGAAGACCCTATTTGACTTGGGATTTATGTGACCATATTTGACATAGATACCAATCTGAATTTGAGCAATTGGCTTTCCAAATATCATTTGGACTTAGGTCTGCATCAAGCCTTGATATTGGTTATAAGATGGTCATGGTTTGATACTGAACCATAGTTTAGGTTCTGCCCTATGACAAATGTTGAATTAACCTTGAAACCTCATGCGAAACCCAGGCTTATGTGAGCCTGAAATATATACATCATTCGAGGAATCTAAATTCGGTTAAGAGTCTGCCATTCCACCTCAACATGCTCTGAAGTCTTGACATTATATGAGTCTCAATTCAGGTGATTTTTATGTGGAATACATATAGGGGTCCTGAAATGGATCTTTTCATTATTATATGTTTGATGTGGACTATATCAAATGAGGCTAAGTTCGGTCAGACTTAAGGTTCTCATGACTATGTCTGAGATGGGTATTTGAAATCTTATGATTTCAAAAACTTATGACCGGGGGGGGGGGTTACACTTCCATAAAATCCATGGGGAGGCCCATAAGTACTTGAAGACGGCAGGTTCTGCCTATGCATATGGTATATGTGAGATCATTCTCCCTCAATTCATTTCTAAGGGGGAATCCAGCACCTAGATGTCTGAAATCAGGTCCATATGCCTGAAATCCGAGGGTTAACACTCAGTTTCATATATTGCTGAAATGTATATGTACCTTATTCTCTTATATTCAAATTTATCCTCCCAATTAGCTTCCTCCCTATTATGAGATGAACTAAGTGAATGAGTATATATGGCTTCGGCTTTTATCCAGAATGTGTGGACACAGCCGCACTCAATTATATGCCTCTAATCAATTGGATATATATGTATTCCTAATGATATGAATCTTCCATTACAGAATATTGTCCCCATTGACATAGAGGTTCGGTCCATGATTGGCCTCCTCTTTACACGAATTTTTTTTTTATTGAGCCGGGCTCATGTGCTCTCTTCACTATGGGATAAATTAATAAGGAATGGGCATATTGCCTCAATTTCTGTCCAAAATGGGTATATAGGGCTGTGCTCTATCCGATCATGCTCCGGCCTTGATGTGATGCATGTATTGATGCATATTATATTTCAAAGTCCTGTTAACTTCTTATTTTTAAAAGAAACAGACTTTATCCGGAATATGTATGGAAACTTTGCCCGATTATGTCCGGGCTTTGCAATCCTGTTTTATCTTGAGATTTCATTCCTATTTCCATTCTTCCATTTGTTATAAATAGGCAGATCAGAATCCAGACTTGAAGGTTAGAATTCAGTCCAATCTATGGTTAGACTGTATGCACCTCTTGCTTTCTTATTTTCGGAAACAAATCCTTCAACCAGATTCTCATAAATCATACATACACATATATATATGAGGGATGATCCCTGCTCACTATTATGTGAGTATCATCGTATGTCTCAATCATGGCATATGGCATTCTAACATACCCTTGTATGGTGGGATATGCATACAACCACAATCCTCATTATATCGAGGCTATTTCACCCTTCTATGGAGTACGTATGAAGATGAGTCACTTATATCACAGGGGTCTTGCCCCGCAACTAGTCTTCTCCATTATAAGATGGACCAAAAGGACCACATATATGTTTATAGTCCTTCCCGGGACATGCTCATGGAACTAGGCCTAATATTAGGCTCCAATCATGTCATGCATGAGCATGAATCAATTCCTTGGCATCCTTGACCTTCTGATTTTATGATCAGAGGGTAATTCTTCACATCTTGCATATTTCTATGGTCGGATATCATGACCTTGTCAAGGCCCGGCTGGCCATCTTCTTCCCATGTCTTTATCTAAGGCTACCCGGGGGATCTTTGGTCCATCATGGGTTCCAAAGAGGCCGGGTATAACCCTTCTCTATCTCGGGGCTATCAAATGCCCTTCAACTTCTGCTGTAATGACCAGGTTCTGAGGCTTCATCTTCCAGAATTCCAAGGCCGAGGGAAGCTCTAGAGAAAAGGGGGGGGTCGAGAAGGGAGTCAAACCTGTCCATGTATATAGAGACAGGCTTCATAGGACAGTGGCCCTCAATTTGGTGTTATCCTAACTAAATGAATTCATCTAAGGCCCTAGTCCTTAGCTGTTTCTTTGATGTCCGGGAAATGAGAATTTCCAAAGGATTGGACCTCTTGGAATATGTAGGAATGTGAGGGTGGATTTCAGGTTAGAAATGGCAATCCCATGGGCCCGCAGGATTTTAACATTTGTCTAGGCATTCTCGACCCAACCAAGGTGACATCCTAAACATATTGGGAAGGCATTGGTTAGGTAATGGATATAGTATTTGAATAGGGACGGATGGGGTGACAAATGTTGAATTGTCAATGGTCATAACATTTAGAGGGACGGATGGGGAGATGGCCATGGCACCCTACCTTATAACCTTCAACCTCTGCACTTATCTTGCTGTAGAATAGTGGCCACAAGCTCTTCAGTTGCTTCCCCTCCTTGGTGTCCCGGAGAACTCTGAAACAGCTCTAATAGAACCTTCCCCCCTTCTCTTCCTGCTCCTCCTCCGACCCCTTGCCTAGGCCGCGGGCTGGCTTTTTTATAGTGATTGGAATCCTCCCTTGCTCCCATGAGAGGGGAAGGATATGTGTGCGTCTCCGGAAGCGAGGCGGATGTAGTACCTGTCCTGCAGTACTTTCGGCGCAAGCCCTCCTTGGATAAGTCATGGGGGGACAGGTGGCAGGCTCACCTCCTATATTCTCTCCCGCGGGGAGCATCCAATGAGATATTTCTCATTAACTCCCGGCTCTCCATTTCGATGGGCTTCTTTGGTCGACAGTGCCCCATTCGGTCATAGTCCTTCACCTTGTTATTGGACATTAATCCTACTAGGGATCCGGTTGATCCATTGTGTCATACCGTTGGAGATTCATGAGGATTGCAGCCTGTTTGACTCATTCAACTTTTTAATCTCGGCCTTTAAACATACATCCTTCCATCTTGTCCTTCCATTTGATGGATTCTCTCAAGTATATGGCTCATCCGATGGATTGATATTCCATTTAATCTTAACCATTGATCCTCTTATTGGATATTAATCCTATTAAGGATCCGGGAAGGCCTTGACACCCGGTAATTAGCCTTGCCTTTGATTTGTCCATCGGATATCCCATTATGGTGGATCCATTGGATATTATCCCATTAAGGATCCAATAAGATCAACTTAGTGGACCGGGGAGGATCTATGCTCCAATTAACTTGTTGATTAGCCAATCCCGGCCATTGGATGGCCTTGGCTTATCTCTCGGATCTATTTTGAATTCTCTAGACTGTTTTCCCTTCCGCGGATCATTCTCCAAACAGTTTCTTGTTCAGTCTCCTAGTTGGAGACAAACTCCTCCACCCGCGAGCCTTCTTTTAGCTAGCCTTCTTCCTTCCTCCTGTCGCACCATTCTCCTCTAACAGGCTTTGCTGCAGCTTGGATATTGCCAAGGGAAGCCATCACACCTGCTGATTGGAGCTCCCGGGTGCTTCCTTCTTCTACTTGGGGTCAGGCCGAGGAGGTGAACATCCTCCTAGTTATATCCAGGTGAGTAGAGCTCTATGCATTCATAATTTTATTTTTTTTCTTTCCACTGGACATCAATGCTATGCCCCCTCTTCTACTTTCTGTCGGCAGCATATCCATTGTCCCAATTATTCCATATCATGCCTGTTCTGTAACCATATATGTATGGCCGGTTGTGTTAAGATGCCTGGCTCTCAATCTCCTATCTGTTTGTGTTAATCTGAATATATATGTGAAGACCCGGCTTCCTTATGTGCTGATTGGGTCCCCTTGAGTAGGTCTATTGGCTGCCATATGTCCAGCTGTAAGCATGTCTCTCTATGTTCAGCTGAGCATCTCTGAGGCCTTGAAGCAGGAGCCAAATTGGCTTCTGCAGATTATTCCCGGCCTCCCCTCCTTTCCAAATTTCCATTGGCAGCAAGCCTATAATCATTGACCGGGCCTTCCATTGTTTGAACAGGAGTTTGTGAGCTCCTGGATGTCTAAACCCCTTTGAATTCATATTAGGAATTCAAGGGGGCAGGACATGTCTCATTCTCGGCCTCCTTGTCCCCCTCTCTTTTGTACCGGGGGGGATGCTGGTCCTTCCTTTGGCCAGGATGGGCCTTAAGTTCCCCTTGTATATTCATACCCAACTATGCATATCCGACCTTGGATATATGACCTTGACTTCTTCTTGATGGTATGTTATAGGGAATTGAGTATGTTCATTCCCCATAGCCCTTACTTCACTCTCTTCCATGCTCTTATATCATGGTGCCCGGGTGCTGCAGTGGGTGTTGATTGTGGGCCTCTTTTGTGCTCACCACCCTCTGTCCTTGTTTGGACATATATGTTTCCAAAACTAACCGGGAATGCTCTTATATGGCTTCATAGTTTCCTGCCCTTCTAGTCTCTGGACTCTTCCAATTTCTGCCTGATTTTAGACTGCCCGAATAATGTATACATGCTGTGTTACTTTAAACCCCTTTTTTAGACCTTCTCTTGATTGGTGGAGGTAAGACTGACCTTGAGCATATGTGCTGGATCAAATCTCTTATCTATATCCAATTATGTATAGCTGTCCTCGATCATATATATTTGAGTCCCTCTTTTATGGTGTTGGTGGTAGAGGGAATTAAGCATTTCTAACTCCCCCCTTTTTATATGCTTATGTTTCATATAAAATTCTGAAGGCCAACAACTATAAGAGAGTTTCAAGAATTCAAACATTCATTTAGACCTTCCTTCGGACTTTTTACCAAACAAGCTAAAATGTTTCCCTCTGACCAAATCAGAGGTTAGACCTTTAATAATCTCAATCAAACAGGGCCTTTGCGTTCTATCTTTGGGATTTGCTTTGACTTTAGTTTGAGTTGATTAATGATTCATTTGGGATTTGGTTTGTCTTGGATTGGTTGTTTATTTTATTAAGACTTGATGCCTTTTATCTTTGGAGTTTGTTTGGTTTCTTTATGTTCTGGTTAATGTATTTCCAATTTGAGATGTTTTTGGTTTTTTTAATCATGTTTGACTTATTGTCTGTCAGATTTAATGTGTTCTGGGATATTTCAATTTGAGTTTGAGTTTTAGTGGATTTCGGATTTGGGTTTTGAAGTTTTGGGATTTAAATTTTGGATTTTAAGATTTATGTTTGGTTTCTTTTCTGATGAGTTTATTTTTTGCTTCATTTTGATTTAATCTTTTGAACAGGAATTTCATTGTTTTGGGAGTTAGAATTGCGTGAATTTGGCTTCAGGTTTTGAGAATTTAATTTTGGTTTCAGATTTGAGGGTTTTTGAATTTGGATTTTAGTCCTTCAGATCTGAGTGCTTCAGATTAGGGTTTTTAGACTTTTGGATTTCAGAGTTTTGAAGTTTGGGACTAATTGTTCTGATTTGAAGTTTTTTTTATATTTGAGATCTTTAGATTTTGCATTTTGGATTTGATGATTTTTTTGGGATTTTATATTTGGATTTCAGACTTTAGGAGTTTTGAGATTTTTAGTTTTGAGATTTGTGTTCCAGATTTGAAGCGTTTTGAGATTTGGGATCTTGTGTCAACATATGAAAACATCCATTTTTCTTGCAGTTTTCAGATTTGATTTTTTGAATTTGTATTTCATATTTTTGATTTGGAATTCCGTCAATTATTAAGTTTGATGATCTTGACTTCGGCTCTGACTTGAATTTTCTTAGATTTAGGATTTTGAGTTGTGGGGTTTCGGATTTCTTGTTTTAATTTCCAGATCTGAACATTTTGGGTTCAAATTCCATAACTGGGCATTTTTTACTTCAGGTTTCAGTTTTGGCCCCTTTTGTTTTAGTTTGTTTTCGTTTTTAAGATTTATGAATTTGAATTGATTTAGACTTTGATAATTTGTGTTTTCCTCCATCTTCGGATGACTTTGATTTGGTTCCTTGGTGGTTTTTTTTAATCTTGGGGGCTTAGTATTTTGGAATGTGGATTTTGGGGATGTATGTTTCAGATTTGCTGATTTCCGGACTAGGGGGTTTTAATTTTAAGAATTCGGACTTACATTTTCAGACTTGGAATTGCTGTTTTTGGTTTGTGATTTCTTGGGTTTAAGATTTAAGTTTCTTCGGTTTTGAAAAGGGGCTTTTTTCAAAATTCTGGATTTTCTGATTTCTTTAATTTTCAGATTTTTTGTTTTTTTTGCCCATTTGCAGAACTTTCAATCTTCAGAATCTTAGGGGGTCCTGGTTTGCAGAAATATCAGATTTCTGGATTTTTCCCTAAATGTTCGAACTTTTATGAGTTTCAGATTTCTGTCATTTGAAAATTTTCAGATGTTCATAATTTTCTTACTCAGCAGATTTCTGCAGAAAATGCTGACTTCTTCAGGTTTGAGGAATTCCCATATTCCTGCAGATTTTGTGCATTTTGTTTGGGATGGTGGACCTGTGGTTTGCAGGTTTTCTGATTTTCTCAGCTTCATAGATTTGCTGAGTTTATTTGTTATAGTTTTTTGTGTTTTGGGCCCTCAGAGTTTGTCTGCATTTCATCAAGCCCGTGGGGATACTTAGGAGTTCTCTTTCATATCAATAATGATCTGAACATAAGGCTTCCATTTCTTGGAATATTTTGGTACAAATGTACTTGTCAGAAGAAATAGCCACAGTCCCGTTTAATGATTTCTAGGATAGAGTCCCATTGGCCTTTGATAGGTATTAGGGAGTTCTTCCCATTGTTTGACCTCATTAGCTTATGATTTGGCATATGAGTATGTAAACGCGTATAGCCTACTGTTTGCTTAATGGGTTTTTTCTCCCTTACCCGTAGAGTTGAGTATTTTTATCGGGGGCTAAGATGGTGTGACATGGGATCTTTCCTTTTTGCATTGACTACCTTTAAGTTGCACTTAAACTTGCCCTTCATTCCTTTAAGTTTTTGCCAAAGCCTAGGGCACAATCTAGGACCGTCTCCCAATTTGCAATGATTGTTGATTTATTTCATGAATTTTTATTTAGATTTATTACGGCGTAGAACACAGTTTGACTGACCCCCAATTAGCCTTAATGGGGTTAATTGCTTGTTTTATTTGGTTTTGATGGCAGAACATGGCCTGTTAAATCTTCAGTGGGCCTGATTCCTGCCTCAGGCATGTACTTCCATTGCTTGAGATGCCTTAAGTCTGGTTTGCCCCAATTCTCTGCTTGCCAGACAGATCTCTGCACACTTTCTAGCTTCTGGTGCATCTGCTGATTTCTTCCTGGGTCTGTTCGGACAGACATCAGACTCTGGGTCATTCTGGTTTTTCTAGATGCCATATTGGATTCTGGGTTTCCGGATAGGCTGATCATTCCGAGATTTATCTGAACAGATCCTCAGTATTCAGAATGTCTCTGGTTTTTTGGGTCTGTCCGGACAGTTCTCAGACAGTAAATTCCTGGTTTGGAATATGTGCCGGATTAGTTCCAGGTTGGGGGATCTTTGACATTCAGGGTGTCTTTGATCTGAAGTATTGGTGGTCTGAAATGATGATATTAGGAGCAGTGGGGGTAACACAGTCAATGTTGGTGAAAGGCATGTGAAACAGCAACTGTAGACGAAGTGGTGGCAAAAGATAGTGACAGTCTTATGTTGGAGGGTGACAATTTACAATATCCTTTAAGCTGATTATACATAAAAAAGATCTTAGTGAGGTTTCAGTAAATGCTAGTTACATTCTCAGGTCCTGTTCTGTTTGAGGATCAAGAAAGTAGCAGTAGGCATAAATCATCTCTGGGCTACTTGTTCACCATCTCTAATTCCATGTGTTCCACACTGATGAAACAGAAACAGGAAAGCTAACTTTTTTGTGCATTGCAAATTATTGAAACCTTGGGTTTATCTTGATTTGGAGAGGATAGTGGGTGGCATAAGAGCAAACAAGGGCTTTTCTACGAAGCATGGCAACAAAGATGCAGTCAAAACTTGGAATTGTTCATTAAATAATATCAAGGTTATTTCCATGCAACATTGTTGTATATTTGTTTACAACTTTTTCCCCAAATGAAAAAGAAACTATAACTTGGAGACTGGCCATATCAAATTGGTCCATAATCTCTTTTCACTCTCTGACAATGATAGCATGTAAATACTTTGCGCAAGTTTCACTGCAGCGAACATAGTTTCTTGTGTCTCCCAAGCGGGCTTTTTGAGTGCCACGAACATCCTTAATAAATTACTAGAGAATGATGGTACTTTAAGTAACCCTTAACTAGGCATTAGTTGGTTTTTTGTGTTTATGGTTTCAGACATGTTTTACCTCTCAATCTGTCGATTCCGATCGATTTTTAGGGAGAAAAATTGATTGGGAATCAGTTCGGAACAATAAATTTTTTTCTTGGTCTATAAAATTTATAAAAATCGCTAAAAATCATAAAAATTTAGGAAACCCCCTAAACAATTTGTTGAAAATGCAAAAATAACATCTAGCATACTTTCAAACCATTATAAAAGAGTTTAAACCAAGTGGATATAATTTCATAAATTAATGGCAATGACAATTGTAATAAAGAAAGGTAATAACTAACATGGCACAAATGATATATTGCTGTGTAATGCATTGTTATACATTCTTTTCACCAATATGTATATAATTGACATTCATACTCAGTATCTTCACTTTCTTGATTCTTTTAGATGTCTACTGATAGTAATATGTCATAATTGGCTCGTATCCATATGAACATAACAAATCGGTAACTTGAGTAATGTCATACACAGTGTCGTGTGTTGTAGATGTGGTTGGAAGTCCTCAAGGGGTTCTAGATAAATGGTTGTCGCGTATTGATAAAAAAAACCCTGATTCCAATGTTGAATTCTCCCACTTGAATATTGTCTTTGCCTCAAATTATCGGTCCTTGCCCCACCGGTGCATGCACTGTTAGAAAAGCCTTCTTCTCCACCTCCACCTCCAACTGAGTCTCTTACATTTTGTTGATGTGTAAGTGAAATGAATTCCTCCTCCTCATCATCATCTGAGGAGGATGCCTCTGTACTATATGTTCGATTGACATGTCCTCGCATAATTTTCAACTTTCTTTTCTTTGTTTTTTTTCTTTGCTTGTGATGCACTTTCAATCCCCATGACATGTTGATATACCTTTTGCAATCATAAAAAACCCTTAGTCTGTGTGCCATGATCCTTGTTCTTTGAGGGGTTGTTTGTGATGATGGGGTTAGAGCTGGCACTGGAGTTGGAGCTGGAGTAGTAGGGACTTCCTGTTATATCTCTTCATCTTCAAGCTAAACGTCATCTAATTTTTCTTTAGCCCATGTATGATCATCTGGATTTTGGAAGTGCTTTGCCTACTTTCTTTTCTATCTATGCAGCAAGTGGGTGCTCCTTTTGGAAAAGATAATCCAAGTCAACGTCTTTAGTAGTTTCTTGATGTGCTTGTACTTTAGCTTTTATTCATATGCTCCACCTATAAATCGTACAAATCTCTCTTCTTGAAATTTCTACTGGTTTTTTATTTCTTTATTCTCAATCTTATGTTGCAATGACAAAACACAAGTTTTTCAACCTATTTAGCCTATTTATTCTCTTGGTATGAATTAGGCTAAGGTATTCCAGTTTCACTCGCATTGGGAGGAACTTGTGCTTTGACTCATAATGAGAATCACATTTGCAACAAGTGGATTTTATTCATTTCTTGTATTTACTTGAACCCACCACTCAGCTGTATAAAGAACAATAGCAGATGACATTACTTTTACAATAATATCAAATAAAATCATTATAAAATGAGTGTTTGTTTCAACATACCAAGAGTAACTTTGTCAGATGAATACCTTATATCTAAATGAGTACACTCCATCTCTGATTTTATAGTATTGCATCAGAAAAATGGGAGTTGTCAAATAATTAATGCTTCAATGTAAAAATAATAAGAATAACAATTCTCACTTACTTCTAAGTTTGTCTTGTTGAGTTCTTGAAAGTTGTTGTATGACAAATAAAGTACCCCCTTAGGGACTTCTCGATCATTGCATACTTGTCCTATATTTTGCGTTCGAGGGTTTAAAAATTATTATGTATTCATCCCATATGGCATAAGATGATAAGAACACACATTTATGCATCAAATAATGATTAAACTAAAAATAATGAGAATCACCTACTACATGCATGTCATGGTGTAGTGCTTTATCCCATATGACATTTACGTTCTTTCACCACTGCTTGTAACATTTATGATGCTTTCCCTTTATTTTAAGCTTTTCTTTGTTCTTGACATCATAAATGTGTCTAATCTGGTTCCTCTCATCTGAGTCCACTAATATCAACACGTGTACAAATGGTTCAATGATGGAGAAGTATTATACAATTCTCTTTCAGAAATGTTTTTCTATTATTATACGCTCAATCTGTGCAAGAATGCCCAATTAATCTTCTCTGTTGTGCAGGTCAGCCACATATGAAATATATTCTTCCGATGCTATAAAACGGTCAAAGGCATGCCTGTGTTGGTATAAGCCCTCCAAGGCAATAAATTGTGTGGCAAATATGCTTTGATTAGGCCTAATCAGATCATGCCCCTCATTATGATCTCTTATTATGCAAAGTAAACGTGGATGTGAATAGATAAATAAAGTGATCAATTGTGCTTGGCTGGCAAGTGTAGAAACTGTTACCTTCTTGCCTATGCCCTCCAACATGAGATTAATGGAGTGTGCTGCACATAGAACCCAAAAAAGATGTCGCCTCTTTTTCATTAACTTCTTTCCTACCGTTTTGTAGGAGAGTTCGTTATCTGTGACAAATTGTATAATTTTATCCTTCCTAGTCTCTTCTATATCAGCATCCATAAGTTAAAATATATAGTTTGCATTCTTGATTTTATTTGAAGTATCAATGGACTTCAAAAATGTTGTTCCCTCTGATAAGTAAACAAGAAAATTTATCATTGATTTTTTGTGATGTCTATTTACCTTTTACACATCGCAGTGCATCTTTTCTCACTCCAGACTAACTTAAATCTATCAATCCTAGTCTTTAACTCATCTATCACTTCATCTAGGCTGGCAACGTAAACATATCAGTTGGTTGAGACTTGTAATTCCAGTCCAATCTCTCTAATTGCATCAACCATGATCTGGGAGTAGGGACTAGTAGCAACATGTGTTGAAATGCCTACATTAAGTTAAGATGAAAAAGCGTGTATCTGGCCCATTCGAGAAATATATAGTATACACATTTCTAAGATGACCAATTTAAGATTATTATCTCTATATAAAAATTACTTGCATATATGTTTAATTACTCGCTTTGTAGCTGAAGTGATTGTATTGACTTTTTTAAATGTTTGTCTGATTGTTTTTTGTAAATTATTTTGTCTTCCGAACATATGAGTATCCTTAGTAGGTTGTGTCAAAACAGATCGATGAAATGCCTCCCTCTCTTGTTTTCACATCCTTGGTGGGTGTGGGTTAGATCGACTGTGACTGATGATATACTAGCTTTCCAGCTCCAGAGCCTTCTACTCCCTTCTTTCTTCATCTTCTTTTTGCGATTGCGTGTTAGCATGTCAAGCTCTCATCAACTGTTCATCTATTTTCTTAGTATCTGTGGATGACTTGGGTTTAGCTCTTTCTTTTCCTTTGTCTTTTTGGGTCGACTTCTTATCTCTTCTTCTTAGAAATTCCTCATGCAAATCCTCTCTCTGTTCAATACGAATTTTTCTTTGTGAGACTCTTCCCCATAGCTTCACTGCTCTCCCTGAGTACCTTATCACATTTTTTCACATTACACCACCCACCTCACCTATGTGTTGTTTCAATCGGAATAATACCACATTCATTTGTTTGCCATACCACTTACATTGTACTATTTTCTTGTTGACATCCACCAATGTGTCGTATTCCCACTTGTTCTCACAAGGAGCAGGTGTATCACTGTCTCCTTGGTCGGCCATTGATCCAAAATCTGAAACATTAAAACATTCAAAGAAATTAGAACATGGTGAACTGAGGGGGATAATAGCCCCTTGAGGGGTCGGCTGGTGGCCAGCTTAAATAGGCCCTTAAGGGGGTGAGCGTGGGGGGGGTGGAGTGAACAACCCCTTAAGGGCTATTTTCTCTCAAACAATCACCCTTTGGGTGAGTGTTTTTTTGGGGTGGGAAAAGGCAGGCAAGGGGGAATTCGTCCCTCAAACAGTCACCGTTCGGGTGACTATTTAAGGGGGGCCGAGAAGGAGCAGATAGTGAGTGGGGTCTGGGGGGGAGAGAATAGACCTTTAACTTCCCTCCTCGGGTGACTGTTTGGGGGGTGGGGGTGGGGAGAGAATCCCTCCACAAGGTGACTGTTTAGGGGGTGGGGCGGGAAGGGGGCAGGTAGGGGTAAGAACCTCTCCACAGGGGTTCTGGAGGGGAGAAACTCACCGGAGGGGGGTATGCACCGGGAGGAGGGGAATCGCCCCTCTACAAGGTGGGATCCCCGGTGGAACTGCTGGAATCTACACCGGATCAATCAGAATCACCCTCCACAGGTTGAGATCACCTCCTGAATTGCCGGATCACACTTGATTGAGGGGATTGTCACCAGATCGAGGAGATTGCCACCGGCTCGGGGCCGATATCGATCCGAGCGAGACCGAGACTTAAGTTGTCCCTGTGGAATCACCCTGTTCCGATTCAATTCACTTGAATTGTTCAATTCTTGATCAATTCCATTAACCCAAACTGATTGCACTGAGAGTAGAGTCTAGATTGGTGCTCCATGTGATAATCGGATCAAGTCCGACCGATTCGATCTTGGAATTGGCCAATCCCAATCCGATCCAGTTGATTCCATAATCTATGACAAGTTCATATAAAAATGTTTTTAATTTCTAAAGTAGCTTGTTTATCTTGTCATTAACAAATAATATGCCACTATTCACTATTTTCGACCATTCCATGTGTATATTACCTGTAACTCTTTCAATCTTAGCCTGCATATTTTTGCAGGAAACACTTCACATGCATAAAGAAAATGGTGGACACACATCATTTGAATCTCTTGAGGCAGCTGAAAATGGTTCCACTCTAAATGCGAAGGATGAACAGAAAAAAGGTGGCCCTACGTCCCAAGAAAGTCTCTTCAAGAATTGGCCCTTAATATCATCCATCATTGTGTACTGTGTTTTCTCTCTCCATGATATGGCTTATACTGAGGTACTTCAACTTTGAACTTGCATATCGTTCAATGTCAATGTCTAGTAGTCTTGCTTTTAGGCTGTGTTTATGCCCATTGTATGGTAGGCATTTGAATGCTGAATATAGTCTTAAACTTCAACTGCTGGCCTTTCAGATTTTCTCCTTGTGGGCTGAAAGTGATAGGAAATATGGGGGTTTGAACTTCTCTACTGAGGATGTTGGGGAGGTGCTTGCAGTCTCAGGTATACATATCTTCTTTTTTCTCTTTATTCATTATCCTTTGAAATAAAATGCGAAACATTTAATTCTATCTTCTTTCATGATGTTCCAATGGATGTGAAACTTTTACATCAAAAATTAGATTCCCATTCATCTTTTGGAAAAAGTTTAAAAATGTTATCAACGGTTTATTTTGTTAGTTGTTGTTTTTATAGGTAGCAATGGCTACGTTCAATATTGCATTCAATAGAAAAATATAACAAAGAAAGATTAAGGGTCCTATTTAGATGATAGAAGTATAGAACCCATATGCAACCCCATTTACATATCTAGGGCAAAAATAAATGACTCACCAGGCGACCTCAGCTACAGTACAGATAAAGCATCTGCTCTCTTAATAGCTGTTGAGGGTAGACTCCCAGCTAGAGCCCTGCATCCTCAACTTCCAGTCTTCGAATGAGCTGCAACTTCTGATAATTTTATGCCACAGGCCTATATTCTTCTCTGTGGACTAGTATTCTTCGTCCTCCATGTGGCCCACAGCATGGCTGGTAATGTAAGCACCCATGTTTCTTTGCTCTCCTTAGTCCTATAATCAATTCTATTGTCATCAGGATAATAGCATCAGGCCAAGCTTCCCAATACAGTCTCAGGAGTATGAATAGTGCTCTCAACATGAAATTAATGATGAAAAAATGATTAACTAATTCCACTTGAACCCACAGAATTTTAAGTCTTCTTCGTCCCATCCAACCACCTCAGCTGCTTGCATAAAGGAGCCTGTACAAAGAGATTTTCTTGTAAATAAGTTAGATTTGGTTGATAATGCTTGTTTCAAATGATGTACTCAGCCTTCTTCGGTCTTCCAGTATTAAGCATCCTCATTGCTGACTTCAACAATGAGAAACATTTTTCTGTAGTATCAACCCCACACTTGAATATCTTCCAACTGGAGCAAGGCTTAGCAGAATGCAGCAAATCAGTCACTTGTAAAAACTGTTACCCTTCATGATCCGTCATGATGATGCAAATATCTTGGAAGTGACAGGTCTTGATGAAGTGCAGAATCTAACCTTTAGGCTACCTGATTGATCAGCTTCTGTTTGTCAAAGGAGATCCTGTACAACTTCGGGAATTGTTCTTTAGAAATTTGGTTCTTTAAAGCCACTTTGCCCAGCGATACATCCTTGTATTGCTTCCATTCTCAATGTTGAAAGAAGTTGGACCCGGTAGCTTCATTTTTCTGCATAATGCTATAGGAATCGTGAAGGCCAACATATAATAATTAATCAAGTTTGATTAGACTACTTTTGACGTTTGAGAGGACCCTTCTCTTTGCTGACATTATTATGCCTTTTCACCCTTGAAACTTTTCTCCAAGCTACCTTGGCAGTCTTAGTCGGCATACCTAGGCACACTGCCTAGCAGCAAATTGGGCTTCTCAAATTTGAGATGGTGATCAAACTATCTTTCAACAAGATGAATATATGCCATGATTTGCAATGTTTGTGAGATCTCACAAGATTCTTGGTCTTGGCTGGCTGCCAAGATCCAAGGGACCTGAGAATGCTGCCTAGTTGCTACAGAGGGCAGCAGTGCTAGATGGTGCTGTCTGGTGCCATCTTTCTTACTCTATCGGGTGGGAAGATGGGTCTCACTAATCCATTTCATGGGCTCAGCTGAGATCCAATATGCTAAGATCCACAACATAAGTTGAGGTTCTTGCACTTTGAAAACACTGGTTCTGCAACTGATGATTCAGATTTGTGTCCTTTGGATGGTTGCTGGGTCAGAGAATTCAGGCCTGTGGCTATCTTTGATCTTCCTCGGCCAATATAGCGGAGAAGAAAACACAGAGTGGCCTTCATATGTGCCACCGCCTGCCATCTTTGCCCCTTGAGAACATTTTCCCCAACCTTATCTTGCTAGAATATTGCGAGACTGCTACGAGATCTAGCATCGCTAACCATTCTCAAATGATTCCAAAATCTGAGGTGACATTCCTTGATATATGTCATTATCAAACTTGGAGAATTGGCTTTTGTTGGCAGTTGGCACTATAAATTTTTAATTTTATTAGTCTGGGATTAGATAAAATTTAATCCTAATGGTCAATTCTCAGATATATGCCCTTAAGTGGAACCCATCTTCAATTGGAGAAGTGGCCTATTTTAAGGTCAAGTTTGCAGCGCCTTGTTTCACACGTTATGGGAGATGAGCCCATTTTGATCTTAACCCAATGAAGAATAAGCCCTCTCATATGCCATTTTCGCAGCACATCAATTGAAGGCCTAATGGATCCTTATCACAAGGATTGCCATTTCGGATCTCGGCTTTGTCTTGGGAGGTGAAAGAGAAGAGATCTTGGAGAAATCTTAGAAAAATATCGGGAGATCAGATCTCAGATTCTTAGATTCTCGGATTACAATGTATATATGTAATATGTATGAAACAACAAGCATAACATAATATGTTATAAAGATGGGAGTATGTCAATAAACTTACATACATTACATGAAAATATATAATAACACTTTTGCACACCAACTGTGAATGAACAATCACAAAACATTCTCAATACCAAACTTCACTCTCACACCAACTGTGCGAATGAATAATCACATAACACTCTCAATACTGAAAAGATGATTTGTGTGCTTTCGATATATCACTTTGTTGGTCACTTTGTTGTTGTTGTGCCACAAAATCACCAACGAAATCACAATATTAAGCCCATGACATATGAGGTTGGCGGTCTCCCTCTCGTGATAAATTAAATCTTTGTTTATAAGGATCAAATATGTTTGAAGAATCATCTTGTGTTGTATATTCATCGTCATGAGGACCATTAGTATGACTATAATCATAATAACTATAGTCATAAGGCATGTTTGAAGGAACACATGTTTGACTGCATTATGTCCATATCTATACAAAGGTTCATATCCTTCACTATAAGATGCATGCGAAAAATCTTTTTGTATTTCTTCATATCCATATCTATGTCCATATTTATATGATGATGAATCTTGAGAATGTCCATATCCATAATATCCCCTATCAAAAATTTTCATGGAACTGAATGTGTGAGAAAGATCATATTCTTCAAATTATGACAAATCGTGTTGATCTGATGGACTAGCACTCTTCTTCTTGCGTCTATATGTTTTTTCATGTTGATAATGAACTAACTCAGTAGCATCAGTGAGGAATGATTAATTTGCTTCTACATCGCTAGCACCACCAAGGTTATTATCATTTTCATAATTATCTCCATCTCCATTATCATCACTTCCATGCCGATCGGAAGCATCCATATCAGAGGTTGGATCATCATTGTGAAGATGAGTAGACTTATAAGATGATTGAAGAATTTGTTGTCCAGTTGCATCTACATCCGTTCTAATTTTACGTGCAACACTAACAATTTCTTTAGATGGATAATCATCATGTTCATCCATATCATTGTTTGCAACCAACTTAGCATATGGATTTTCTTGATCATCCATATCATTCTTTCCTAATAATACAAAATAATCAAGTGGGTCCTCTCCTAGATCACTTCATTGTCTATGTTCAGCCTCCATTCTCCTTACCTTTAACTTCATATTATAATGACAATAAACAAGTTTCTTCAACTTTGAATATGACAACCTATTTTTAGGTTTTGTATATATCAAAGAAAAGTGCTATAATTTCTTTCACATGGAGAAGCTGTTGAAGTCTGTGATAAAACTTTGATTGCAAGTTGTCTTAAAGTTGGGGAATTATTTTCTTACATTTTTCTACCATTCATATGAAAGTGAAACAAATAATCATATATTTTTAATTTGAACCAAGTAAGTTGTCTTTTTAAGTAAATAATCACTAACCTGACCACATAGACTCTTTACTTGCAATAACACTTTTTGTCCCAAAAGAGGCCAGTGCATCTCTAAATTTTATAATCTAGTATATAAAAGAAAACATTTAATGTTAATGTCAACTTAAAAGATGATGAAATATATACATATTGTAGTGTTATCTCATTTTCAAATTGACCTCTTCCTTTGAATTTTGGAAACAACTTCTCGTAAATTTGATGAGCTCCTTTAATAAGTGCTTGATTGTTCCCAAGATGCAATTTAAATTGGTACTTTAGATTGAGAAAATATGTCGCTCCTGTAAATATTATTATTCAAAATGTTAGTCTAATAATTTGTTTTATACGTTTATAGCAAAAATTAATATTTTGGATAGAGCAAGAAAACATATTGGCCTTATAGATAGGGGTGGGCATTAATCGGGTCAACCCGATGACCCGACCCGAACCAACCCGAAATTGTCGGTTTGGTTCGGATTGAAGACTGTATTCGGGTCCATCGGGTTGCAAAATGTTCAACCCGATGAAAACCGAACCAGACCACAACCCGAACAATCCAGCTTCCCCCCAGCCCACCAGCCAACGGCCCTTTAATCTGTTTGTTGAGTTGTTGTGGAGGAGGAGTATATAAACATGGCAACCACTTTAAAACATCCGATGTGGGACAAATACCTTCAACTGTATTGTACACTGTTCATCTTTTTAGTCCCATATCGGATGTACTCAAACACCTACCCTCTAGGATTCTCTTTAAAACCCTCCATGTGGCCAAACAAAGCTACGCTCCACCTCCACCCCACATGAGCATATTATATGAGTAATAGCTCATTTTAAATTTTTGTTGAGAAATAAAGATTAAAATTTTTATTTAATTAAGTAATTTTGTTATCTTAATTTCTTTAAGTAATAAATTATGGTTTAATTCTGTTCAAACCGAACCAAACCGATTTGTAGTGGTTTGGTTCGGTTTGGTTTGAGGTGGGTGTTCGGTTTGGTTCGGTTTGAATTTTTTTTGTTATAAACCGGACCAAACCGAACCGTGCCCACCCCTACTTATAGATAGGTGCATCCATTGATTTTGTCCATCTATCATCTATGATCTTATGCACCCATGTGTCATTTCTTGGTGAAGTTGTCTTTGTCACGTCCTTCATCACAATGATTACATGATATACACTGCCTATGGTTAGATAATTTTCAGTATCCATCACACTCAAAACTATAGTTGTCAAGGTGCCCGCCCAGGCGACGCCTAGGCGGCAAGGCGCTTTTCCAAGGGCGCCTTGCCAGGGCGCCTTGTCTGGGGCCAAAAAGGCGCCCAAGGTGCCCGCCTAGGCGCCCAAGGCGCCAGCCTAGGCGCCTAAGGCGCCTTGGGTATTTTTACATCATTAAAAAATAATTTTGAGGAATTTTTCTCCCTCACAAGGGACACTTATTTAATGATAGTTTGAATATATTAATATATTGCATTATCACTTATACTATCATACATATTTAAGATTTATGATTATAAACATATATTATATACTTAATTAAGTTTCTTTTCAGGGAGGTCGATCTGCGACTACTCTGCGCTTTCCCCATTTAATAATATTATAACAATATTTTACCATCACTTATAATATTGCACATATATAAATTTTATAATCATAAATGAGTTATATACTTAAATTTTATAAAAAATTATTTAACTTTTTTCTCTTTCACACACACATCATATTTACTTATGTGCATTGATAAAACACTCATATTCAATTATAACATAAAAAATATAATTATATTTATGCTTATTTTTATATATAACAACCTCCCGACTCAACCTTCCTTGAATACCGCCTTAACCGCCTAGGTGACGCCTAAGCGGCCGCCTTGTCGCCTAAGCGGAATCGGTACCTTTCAACACCTTGGGCGCCTTGTCGCCTTGACAACTATGCTCAAAACTTTATATATGAGTTCCATAATCTTTATCGAATTTCTTGCGTAATCCCAAAACATAGGATTGCATATGATTTGTTTTACATTCTTTCCAATAGGATTGTTTCTGAATTTCAAATTAAACCAATCTGAACAAAAAAAAACCCTTTCAAACTATCTTTTTCACGCAACAAATTTTGCCATGGAGAGTGTGTGAAGAAGGGTATAGACATGTGTTAAATGTGTTTGTTTGTCTTTTGATTTTAACATTTAAAATCATTAACTTTTGTGAGTAGTTAAAGCTTCACTAAGAATAAATTTATAATGTTTGCAAAGTGTACGATTAGTCTTTCTTGTAAAAATACAATTAGATTTGACCTTTATTGTATCCACTTTTAAATGATATGAAATGATATTCTCTTTTAATAAAATGAGTATTTATTAGTATTAGATCATAGGCCATAGCAAAATCATGAATACTTTTCTTCTCTTTATTTAAATTCTCATATCAAAAATCTCCATGGACATTCTCACATCTATGAATGCATTCATTTCCAATGTGTCTACTAAAATCTCATTCAATAAATATAATCTCTTCATTTGGTATACTTTTATATAGTGATGCGTCAACCCATCAAACCAAGTGGGTCCCGCCTGTCAATCAGATCCGATTGAGCAGGTCCCATCGCTAATAGGTCTAAACTGAATTGACATCATACCACTATGTAGTGCAGAATGAAGCTAATCGATGCCAAACTGAGCTGAGTTGATATTAGCGCAATCCGATCAAACCAATTTTGTCCTGCCTGAATTGATCATTGAATTTGTCGAATAAGTCAAAACTTGACTGAAGCTAGTTGAGTTGTTGCGTTGAAGCTGTCACATTTTTTATCGTAAAATAGAAATTTTACTCATAAAATAGACCATTCAAACTAACTTTAACTATTGCACATTTTATGTAACTTGAACTGACTTGATGCAACGTACAATATCTCAAGATCCATTCACAGCTTTTGACCTGAAATGACTTAGTTCAACCCATGGAATGCGATCTCCCGAGAATCTCTTTTCTTCTGTGTGTCCGAGAAACAAGATCGCCGAAACGAGAATATCTATGTAGTACTTGTGATATCTTAATCTTCTCCACCTATTATTATCTCCAACTTGTTAGATGATCTTGTTAAGTTTCTTTCTTATATTGTCAATTTTATTATGAAATCCATCCAAATATTCATCTAAACATTATTGTTTGATAAAATTTCATAACTTAATATTTTAATGACTATATATGTACAATTGACCCAAAATATTATCAATCTCCTATTCATATTATTCAAGATGAAACTTTGTTCTGACATAAGATCCTTTATATGTCTCATACTAACAATAGTTCACCATCTCTATCTCTGTATTACGCTTTTAATTCTCTCATAACTTATTTTAATATTTAATGAGTTCTCTTGTCTTTTTTAAAGAGATTTTATGACATTCTACATTTAAACATGTACATTGATTGGTATTTTCAAGATCTAATCCCTTGAGATTTTTTCGAGATCTTTTATCTTCAATCTCCGTGAGATAAAATATAGATGTGAGATGACAATCATTGGGTAAAGTATACCCTGCATAAATGAAATCCGAGATCCGATCTCCCGAGATTTTTTCAAGAATCTCACGAGATCTCTTCTCTTTCACGCTTCCGAGACGAAGCCGAAATCCGAGACGATAATCCTTGGTTCAACCTCACACTATGTGAAAACTTTTCGAACATCGTGACAACTTTATCACCTCAAAATGGTGCAACATTTTGGCAATGTAGAGGCCAAGGCTACAATGCCCAACGCGCAATGTTCACATGGGTGCTTCCTCAGCCACTGGCATGGGGGTGTTTGTGGACCTGGCCGGCATCATGGTGGTAGCGAGGTGGCTCTAGCCTGGTGTGGAGGGTGGCACGAGGTGGTGCCGGAGAGTGCTAGCCAGCAATCCTCAACCCCCTGTTGCGCTCTGATGCCGCTCGGATGGGGAGGGCCACTCACGGGGGGGGGAGGGGGTGATAGAGGGTTCAGAAAGAGTAGCTAGGAAGAGGTTGTAGGCGAGTTTCAGCATCGGGGTGGGTTATGGGGAGGGCCACTCACGGGGAGGGGTGATAGAGGGTTCAGAAGGAGGAGCTAGGAAGAGGTTGTAGGCGAGTTTCAGCATCGGGGTGGGTTTGATGCTGCGAGGGGAGTCATGTAGGGGTGTTCGAGGGGTGCGACGGTGTCGTGGGTGCTTAGGGGACATTGGTGGAGCTGAGGTGGGTGTCGAGTTCTCGGGAACCGAGAGGGGGTGTTTGAACAGGAGGTGAGACCAGTGGAAGAAGATGAACAGGTGAGTGTTCAGGACGTATACAGGACCGGTGTGCACAAGGTAGAAGGGAGACTAGGGAGAGGGGAAGAGTGGGCAAAGAAGAAGAAAAGACCAGGAGAGGGAGAAGGAGCAAGGGAGAGAGGGACCAAGAGGAAGAGGAAGTGGGAAGAAAGAGAATGATTGAAAGTAAGAGAGGAGAGATACACAAGTTTGCTTCATTGATTCCATTTCATTTGTGTTTAGGGCTTAAGAGTCTTTTTATAGACTTTGTATACAAAATTGAAAGAAATCCTCAAAATCCTGATTAAATTACAGATACATCCGAAACTGACATAATTTAAACATATATCTTACTCTTATTTGACTCTAATATATATATATTTAAGCTTCTAATTAGACTTTGACACTCATAACTTAAAATTCTACGTACATATTGTCTTAATACTATTAAACTAATATTATCTTGATGTCAGTGTCAATCCAATGACTCTACAGTGACTTGGTCCAAGTTGGCCCAATTGAGCTAGAATCAGCCTATCCCAAACAATTCTAGGCTAGGATTGGCGAATAATTGTCAAATTTTGCCTTGTTATTGTACATTTTGGGCTCCCGGTGGCTGCCTTGGTGCTGAAGATGTCTTAGCTAGCCCTAAATCTTCTTCATGACTAAAGAAATTATTAACCCTCTTTTCTTTATGACTATGTGCCTGGTCAATCCATGATTTGTGGACACACATTTGATGATAATATGCACATCAACATATTTCACTATCATTTATAATATTACACATGCCTAAGATTTGTAATAAAAAATATATTATATAATTAAAAATTAAAAATTTATTTTTTGATTTTCTTTTATTTTCAAGTAGTTTATCAATATTAGCTCTTTCTCCAAAATATATACCTACACATACATAATCACATAAATAAAATCAAAACATTTACATTTATGCATGCATAACACACATATATTCAATTATAACATTCAAATATAATTGTATTTATATATATTTTTATATGTATGCATAAAAATATATAGTATTAACATATATTTATATATATGTATTTACACAACAGAATGCTTTAGTAGCCGCCTTATGGTCTTAAGTAGAATTGTCACGCTTGAACGTCTTGTTACCTTGACAATATGATATGAGGTTACATAACATACACATCACCTTCGTGCCTAGGCAATGTCACTAAAAAGAGTCCTGGCCTCACCTGCCGCCGAGGGACAGATCCCCACCTAATGCCCAGTCTATGACATTAGGCCTTTTATGCTAATGGAGCTCGTCTATGAAAGCCATTGCCGGTTTGTTGCCCTCAAAGCAAAACTTGACCTTATCCTTAAAGTCCCTAATGGGGTGTTTGGTTGCACGACAATGGCTATTTTAATTTTAATTTTTAAAACTTGTAACGAAAGGGATCTTAAAAACGTGTTTGGTCCACTTTTTCATTTTTTATTTTGAAAATGTTTCTACGCTTTTGTCCGTCACAAGAAAAAAAAGAGGTCGAGCCCTCTCTTTTTTTGAAAGCGACTCACCCTCTCCCCCGATTCCTCACCCGTGCTCCTCCCGGTCACACCCTTCTTCGAGAGCTCGCGGCGGCGGTGCGGTAGCTGTAGCGGCAGCACATCCCCAGCCAGCTCTTCTCGCCACGGCGGTGGCGACGGCCTCCTCAGCCCTCTTCTCCAAGGGTTTCAGACTTTCCGGCGGAGGTAAGTTCTTCTTCTTCGTTGGTTCTTCTCCTTCGCCGCCTCCGTCTCCCGATTCTTCCCATCACCCTCATTTTCTGATTTATTCCCACCCCCTCTCGCGTTGTCTCCGTATTTCTCGCCGCGCGACGGCGACGATCGGAGAGAAAGAGAGAGAGGGGGAGAAAGAGCCATCGGCGTCGGCGGGTATCGGTGCGGCATTGGTAGTGGGTGTTGCGGGGCCGTGTATTCTGTTGGAACCCGGCGGCACGCGATTGCGGAGTAGGAGTTGCCTCTCCCGGCGTTGCGGATCGGTCGGTCCCCGTTGTTGATCGCCCCGTAGCCGATGTAGCGCTGGCCCCCTCGAGCATCCTCCGGTGGATGTCGGAGTCCATCAGGAACTCCTCCTCTTCGCACTCTGCTACCGTCCCGTTGCACCTGGCGGCGCCGCCCCCGGCCATCGGCGAATTGGGGGAAGCCGATGCCGAAGACACCGCCAAGAGGAGGAGGAGGAGGAGGAGGAGGAGCTGCAGGGAAGGAGCCACGGCCGCCGGGGGGCTGCGGCCGCAGGTGCCTCCCGCCCTAGATGGTGGAGGCATCTCGCCGCTTCCTTCTTTGCGCCGCCCGCCGCGGCCGCTCCCGGAGAAGATGATGGACTTCCCTCCCATCGCCCGCCCGAAGAGCCCCAGATCTGATCCCCTATCCCTTATCCTGGCCTGGCCTCTGCCTATATAATCTCAACGCAGCACTCGCGGCTACCTCTGGTCGCCACCCACCCCCTGCTCTCCCGCTCGCTCTCTCTCTCTCTCTCTCTTTCTCTCTCTATTTTATCTTAAATTTAAAATACAACCAAACACCCCATTATCATTTTTAAAAATTAAAATATTTTTGCCAAACACATTCATTGTCATGTTTTCACTTTTAAAAATTATCATGTTTGGTATTGTAATATAATTTTTTGTCATGAAATCATACAAAAAAATAAAATGTAACCAAACACCCCATAAAGTGTCTATATTACTCTAAAATGGCATTGTCCCATAAATTTACTTAATTTATTCTTTAATAAAAACTAAATAAATTTTTTAATCATAATAATGTTGTCAGAAGCATGTACACATCAAACGTTAACAAAAACATAACCCTAGCGTTCTGAAAACTTTAATGTCAGGTATACATTTTTCTGAAAACTTTGAACAAATTTAATAATTTTAATAGCTGAATATTCTACTTATAAAAATAAAAAATATTGACAAGTACTAAAAAACATTCAAAATTAATAAAATTTTAAACCATCAGGAAAAAGTATGAATAAGATATAACCGAATTTTTATAATTTTATGAACATGATATTTATTTTTCATTGCTTTAACATGCATACATGAAAAATGTATAAAACTAATTTTTTAAAGTAATATGTTACTTTTACAACCAAAATTTGTGTGGAGGATCTAGTAATAGTATTACAATTTATAGAAAGTTTTCATAAATTTGTGTATCACATAAAAATATACATATATATAAATGTCTTTTTTCTCATTCAAAATATGTTATTAAAAGGATTATGCAACAGAAAATAAAAGATCAATATGTCGATGTATATAAATATGGAATCAATAAATGATAAAGGATGTATTGCAATATCTCATCATACTAGTTTAATTACTCAATTTCTTCTCGTTTTTACAATATAACTTAATATTAGTCTATGATTTTAATCATTCTCAGCGTATATGATGGGGAAAATTATTGATCTTTTCATATAGCATTAAGATATTTCAAGGAAAATTTAAAATAGATCTTGGGTATCACATGCCTACTTTCAAAAAGTTCAAAACTCTAAATATACAAAGTAAAGAGTGATTAATCCAAATGCCCACGTCGATCTTCACACCTTTTCCATGTTTTTCAGCAAGTTCTCTACCCAAATCAAGCCTCCAAAGCTGGTTTCTACGTTGGTCTTGCTCCTTAGGGTTGAAAAAGATGAAGAGGAAGAGAAATGGCACTGTTTATGGTAGAACATGGTAGCCTCTCTCTACTACAAAAACTCACTAAGCACTATTATGCAAGCATATATGTACATTGCATATCAGATATCACCACTCATGTCTTTATTTTGAGATTTGAGATGATGTATTTCATGAAAGTTGTCATGACCCAGATTTTTAACATGCACAGCGGAAGATAATCCGGCGACGTAACGGGGAAGGATATCGGTCTGGAACCAAATAAGACTAAAATCTCAATCCAAATAAATAATTCCAAACTTTACAACATAATATCACCATAAACAAACACCTATCTAGACAAATTAAATATCAACATTGAATGAGTACACCACTAGCTCCTCGGACTCCAAAACACCACTACGCTTCTGCTGTGCTAAACCTGCACTCCTGAAAATATTAACAACGGAAGGGGTGAGTCACCACAGACTCAGTAGGACTTACATCCGAACTACCCTACTATAATAATGATTTCTAGTGATATACAATACATAATAAGCTTAAAAATCAGATTTAATACATAGGGTTTAAACTAATTATATATCTTTAATTAATTGATTACAAAGTCATTCAACTACCCCATATGATAACATGACTCTATATGCACTAAAACCAACATATCCTACACATTAGGCTACTCTAGGTATGCTCATAACACACATCTACTTGACATAAAACCAAGGACACAACTAGACCACTAACATCTTTGCTAAAATGCACAACTAAACACCTGTCTGAGTAAATATCATGCTCCATCTGAAAAATGTAGTCACATCACAAAACTAGCACCAGATTTATCATATAGTAGGAAGTAACATATAGTAACTAAATCCCATAGTACCCCATACAGTGTGGGAGTACTTAGGATAAACCGCGGTATCCGGATCGACGGATGCTCCGGATTGTTCTAATTCATCTCGTTGCCCACATGCCCACAATACCCGAATTATAATCTCAGAAGTACATTTCCATCACAATGCACCACCGCATTAACCACATTTCACACAACGCAAGCATATAAATAACTCGTGACAAGAACTACGAACATGAAATTGGCAATCCAAACATGAAATACATAGATGAACACCCACGGTTCTATGCACCACATATTTCCGCATACCACAACACAATCTAGCATAAACTTAACCAACTATCATATGATACATCTAAATAGGATCATGCAAGGTATAACCTAAACATCTCAATTACATGCTTAAACAGGACTATCTATCACATAAAAGAAAATAAACTAAATTCTACCACCACTATGCCTATACTTTACATCGGCTTTTTATCAAATCGGGATATACATGTTTAAGATTTGTCGTGATGCAACCATGCTAAACTAGCTAGGTTTAAACATATACAAACCTATTATGATGACCAACATACATGAATAACTAATTTAATCTAAACATGCACGGTTTAAACAGATTAATCTAATTCTATCTAAACATGCTAATAAATCCAAAACATCCCATTAATTACAATCTTCTAATCCTGCTGATCTAAGCATGATTTTTACAATTTAATCAAGTATATTAGAGTGCTAAGAATAGCCGAGACGCCTACCTTAACGGCGATAGAGAACGGCGCACGGAGTTCCAAGGAAATTGAATCAGGCGACGAAACTGCCGCGGTTGCGTCGGCTACGAAAAATCGAGCCGGGTAGGTGTTCTCAAAAACTGTTGGTAGAAGGAAAATCATGAACTAGGGAGTTTGATAGAGGATGATAGGAGAGAGAGGATAGGAGAGAGAAAGAGAGTACCGCGCGGGAGAGGGGGGACCGGCGCACGGCGGCGGGGCCGCGCGGTGCAGGTGGGCGCACACGGGCGGCGTCAACGGCGGGGCGGGGGGGTCAACGGGTGCTGGCGGCGGGCGGCGCGCACGCCGGCCGGGCGCGGTGGCCGAGGCGGCCGGGCGGCCGACGCGGCGGGCGGCGATGACGCGGCGGGAGACGGCGGTCACCCGGGGGCTACGCGGCCGAGGCGAGCACGCGGGGGCCGAGGTGGGCTGTCGCGGCACGCGGGTGAGACTCCGACGTGGCGACCGCGGCGACGGTCAACCGGGAGGCTGCGTGGGCGGCGGCGGTACGAGGAGGCGGACCCGACGGCGGGCCACGCGGCAGCGGGCGGCGGTGAGCGCGGACTCGAGGCAGGCGGCGGTGCGGCGCTTCAACGCACACGCGCGTGAAGAGAGGAAGGCGACAGGAGGGGGGAAGGGGTGCGCGTCCAGGAGGGGAAAATAGGGTTTTCGGGGAGGGAAAAAAAAAGGGCGCCGCGGCTCATATGGGGGAGGTACCGAGGGGGAAAAAGAGAATAAATAGGGGAATGAGGGGATTAAAATAATAATAAATAATTATCTATTAACTATTTTTTTTTTTACATAAATATCCTGGGTATTACAAAAGTTGTAGAGGACAGGAAAATCGACACCTTGAGAGAGAAGACTCAGTTCTGAGTTTTCTATAAGAATTTATGATTTTATAAGGTTAAACTATGACTTTTATTCAAAATTTATGGTTTCTTTCACTTGGGCTTGTTTATGCCCTGTTTGGTTAGAATATAAAAAATAATACTTCATCAATTTTGGTATTGATATTTTTTAGAGGATGGAATATCAATATCAAAATTGATACAAGTTGACGGTTGTATTACATAACATGTTGTATTTGTACTGCAAGTTTCTAAATTGATACTATTAGCCAAACACCTATTAATGATGTATATCAATATCAATTTGAAAATTGATAGTGATAGAGGTGTCTAATACTGTTATCAAGCCGGCTTTAATTATTAATGGGCCTTTTAAATCCATTAACCTTAACTCATTCCTGACTGAACTTTCCTTTAATCTAACTTATCTTCCATGATTAGTTTATGAATTTTATTTGTATTTCAAGTTATGTGAGAGATAATTTAATTAGATATTAATATTTAAGTAATTATGTCAAGGTATAACATTTACCTTCAAGTGGAGCTCTTTCCTCAGATATCGACTATAGAGATTTGCTGCTACTAAATTATGTGTTCTTCAAGTTTATGTTCTACAAAATATGAATCCCATTTGCTCCTTGTTAAAAAAATGTAAATACATTTTTGGTTCCTTGATAAGGGAAATGTTTTCATGTTTTCTGATTTTACTTACTTTAGTATTTTTACACTATATTCCTTTTTTCTGATCACATAATAAATCCTCAAGTTTGATCTGCTTGTTGTCTTTTTGTTTGGTTATAGAAATAATTGGTGCATTTGAACAATTTTCTCACTCACTGTCTTTGCCCCCGTGCAGGTTTTAGTCTCCTTGTGTTTCAAATGTTTATGTATCCACGAGTTGAGAGATGTCTTGGCGCTATTATTTCATCCAGAATTTCAGGGGTATGAAGTATGCTGTTTGTTGCCTTTTGTTTAGATTTATGTATGAGCTGTTAAGGCTCTGACGTTGATGCTTCTGGCTACAGGTCTTAACAATTATCCTGCTCTCAAGTTACCCCTTCTACGTCAAGTTGTCAGGTCTTGGGCTTTCAATTGTTGTGAATTGTGCATCTCTATTGAAGAACATTTTGTCTGTAAGTTGGCATCAACTCAAATTATTTTCTTTCTTTCAACATAGGTGGCAAAAGCGTGATTATGTTATGCATGGAGCAGGATCAGATTGGCCGATCTAATTTGTTTGGCAGTGCCATCCCATATTTTGATTTCTTGTCCTGGGCAGGGACCAAGATAAATTGGCTTAAACCTGGACCAACATGATCAGGATCCAGGCTAACTGATACCAAGATTACCTGGAATCAGGAAGGCCAGCCAATCCCATGAAAATTGATATTTATCTGGTTCATCCCCCTCTCCCTAATCCTGCTTGGCTGTGGATCAGTGGATCCAGAGCTATCAAGACCATGCAGGATGATCTGATTCGGGCACCCAATACAGCTCTCTATCATTTAGGTTTGTATATATGCATACTGGTAGTGATGCAGTCAATGTTTGTGATGTACAATGTGGAAATAGACACACATCATCACAGGGGAGAATTGAATGATGAAACAATTATGAGTACTCTAGTTAAAGATATAATTGCTTTAATTAAACATTAAGTTTTGATCACGTAGGTGCTTAATGTATGTGAACATGGGAATGTTATCTGACAAGATCAATCCAGCATGAAAACTGAGTATTTTTAGAATTGGAATGACAGAGCATCCAAATTCTATTTAACTTTCTATTGTTGTATCTGATACGGTAAATTTATATGTGAACATTTTTACAAATTAAATCACAGTGAAGTTTGTTATTTCAGTTCAACCATATTAGATTCTTACAAAAATTGCTTTGTCAGCCCACAACTGTAGGAAATTTTACATTTGTATTATGTAAGAAAATTGTTGAATGAGTCCTATCTTTTAACTACTGTCAACATCACATGTAGTCCGTTGCATAAGTCACCCAGGATGCTGAGTTAGATTTCAGTATGACATCTGAATTCAGTACCATAGTATTTATTCCTGAAGATATATGTGTTGTGATCACCCTTTTCTTGGACTAGTCTGTAATTTTATTAAAATGAAGAATCATATCTACAATACCTCTCTATATTAATAAATTGGATGACATGGAAATACAAAGGGAATTCAAAATTATTAATTTTTTACACCGCTCATTTGTCATACCTATTTGGTTGATCTATGTCCACTTGCATTCTGTGGAATTTTGAATTACTTTCTATCTGTGTTATTTCATGTCAGACGACCATAATCACTGGAATGTTTATTCTTCAAAATAATGCAGTGGTAATTCTCTATTCCTCCAGAAAACTTTTATTCGAATTACTCTTTCTGTTGATTTACGATTCTATTCCATGAGCCTATGAAAGAAACTTTGTTACTTTGATAATGACATCAGGAACAACATCAAAGAGGTGCTGCCAATGGCATATCTATGACTGCTATGTCTCTTTTCAAAGCGGTGGCTCCAGCTGGTGGAGGCTCATTGTGAGTATTTGGGAACTAAAAATATGTCAGATTTTAGACCTCTTCTAAGTAAATTAACATCATATGTAAATATTTCTTTATATCTTGACATCTCTCTATCAGCAGTCTAATGAGGAAAAAAACTTCTATTATAGATTAACTAGACATATATCTAAATTCGTTGAATGAAGTAGTTATAATATTCTATAAGCAATGCTCCATATCTCCCTCCCACAATAAAAATGAACTTTGCCTATGTCAAGGAATATTTTATTTTGTTGTTACTTGATAGCATGAGGAAGCTAGATGGTCTGTCAAAGCAAACACATAACTTGTTCTCTCTTTTGTTAAGTAAAAGTGCATTTTTAGTTTTGATTCAGAAGTGCTCCCTGATTTCTAGCAGCATATTCCTTCACCAAGCTGGCCCTTATGGCGCAATTTAAGACAACTCACTGTTAAAATATCCCCATCTTTCAATTTGGATCGTAATCATATTCATTAGTCTGATGAACAGAAATGAACTGAAGTGAGTGTGCGTCAGAGTAGTTTTAAATAACAGTGGGGTTACAGTTAAGTGCTATGTTCTTAAGTGACAGCTGCTAGGTAAAGTAGATTTTCTTGGATATATTTGATACCATATGAATCAAAACTAGTTCTAACATCAAAGAAGCCTGAATATCTTAATTTTTCTGAACAAGAGTGCTGACCTCAGATGCAAATCAAAAGCTTGAAGCTTACACGCATAGACAGTACCCTGTAAGCATTCAGAAAGAGCCATGAACAAGTAT
Organism: Cryptocoryne crispatula var. balansae; assembly: GCA_036172225.1. Classification (NCBI taxonomy): domain Eukaryota; kingdom Viridiplantae; phylum Streptophyta; class Magnoliopsida; order Alismatales; family Araceae; genus Cryptocoryne; species Cryptocoryne crispatula. The sequence goes on from CM069919.1 coordinate 10,121,252, forward strand.
GCTCTGGGGACTAACAAGCCAAGGGAAGGCTAAGATGATGCGCAGGTTTGTTGTTCTCATTGTATTGACACTTGGAATAAAAAATACCTAAGCCCATTGGGTTCATAAATAGAATTTTGACTCAGAATTGGCTGGAAATTTAACTTCTTTGGCACCAATTAGTCATGTTGATGCAGGACGAGGCAGATAAATTCATCCTAGTACACAATTTCACCGAATTGGCCAACTGGAGAGGACCAAACTGAACTGCACTCGGTCAAACTGGCTGAGCTGGACTTCGAGCTGAATTGGGATGACCAAAATGAACTGGGTGCTCGGTCCAACTGGTTGAGCTGGACTTCAAGCCAGGTGGTCCAGGATGTTGAGACCAGGCATTTATTCTGGGGCTGAAATTGGACTGTCAACTTTTCCGTGGCCCCTGACAAAGCTGTCCTGTCAAATGCCCTGTCTCAATGCCAATCCAGGCAGGGCGCAAGTTTTGTGGCAGACTGGGTAGGGCGACTGGACAGACTGATCAGAGTGGCTGTGATATCGAGGCTGTTGCACGGTTCCAAGGCATTCATGCTGGAGAGGTAGTGTGGGTTACGATAACAGGGGAACGGGTGACGGTGCAGGGGCTTGCACTGTTGAAGGAGGCTGGACTGGGTGGGGTCTTGTGCTCTGGTGTTGGAGAGCACTGTACGGCATGTGAAAGGAGGTCATCTTGGGGGGTGTGTCTGGATTTTTGTGTCATGGATGAAGCAGGAAGGAATGATCTGGTGCTGGTGCTAACTCCACGTGAGCTGGTGATCTGGCGATGTGTGCAGACACCAGATACGGGAAGATGCCATGATGGCAGTTCATGAGAATTCTCGGACGGACAAGTGGGTGATGTCAACAGACAGATGATCACAGTGCTGTATAGGAGATCTTGGGTGGCCTTAGCAGTGGTGCCTACTGCTGCGGGAAAAGGATAAGATGAAGGCGATGATGACAAGTGTTACGGTGATGCAGAATTGAGGAATGAGATAAGAAGGTTAGAGGAAGGCTCCGATGCCTAAGGTTGAGGGAGGGGAAGGCCCTCCTTGGCTGGACAAGAGAGAGAGAGTTGGACCGGAGAAGGGAGGAGGAAGAACGTGAAGAAGGCTGACCAGGTGGAGGTCTTGGCTGTGTGACACAGGGAAGAGAGGGAGAGAGGACAGTGATTAATGGAGAGGAAGATGAGCCGGAGGAGGCAAACCCATGTTCACACATGACGAGGCAGTGAGGAAGAGGGAGAGATAGAGAGGGGAGGCAGCTGGCCTAAATATGCCATTTTCTTCCAAAATCTTGTCTAGGGCATATGATGGGCTTTTATATAGAGGCCTAAATTTACAATTTAAACCCTATGAAATATGAAAAGAAACCAAGCACCCTCACTTTTATAAAATCTGACTCACTCTAAACTTCAAGATTTTTTAGACACTTTCAAGACTAAAAATTAAAATAAAAGATACCTAATCAAGCTATAACTAATATAATACTATAAAAATTGATGCTGATGTTGATCCGATATGACTAATGGCACTTCATCTTCTTGAGTCATCTGTCTGTCTGACCGTAATTGTATCACAAGTCTAACAGTTGAAGTATTTTATGTTTATTCTTTTTCTAAATTATTGAAGGATCAGAATTTTCCTGTTAGAAAAGAATACACAGTAATCATTTGCAACCTGAATCAACCAATTTCAAGTTGGATTTGGATCAGCCAATTTCACATTCCATGATGTGAGAAGTGAGATGACACCTATTGATGCTGGATGGGGTAGAAGAACCCATTGCGATGTACCAAAACCAAGTGAGTTGACCTGCCTGTGCTGACTGAAACACACTAGTTCCAACTTTGTCAAATCTAGACCGACATCGAATCACTTGAACGCCGCTTGTGCTGAACCCAGCTGAACCGGGTCAATCCAAGTTGGACTAGTGACAAAGTGGACCCAATTGGATAGAACTAGACCCAAACCGGGGTTAGACCAATTGAATTAGCATAAACCGATGCAAGCCAGTTTAAACAAAGCCAAACCAGATTGAATTCAACTGTCTCGGTCTGCCATGTTGATGTTGTGTCACATTCTATTTATTCAACCAAATGCTTTACACTAATAAAACATCTTTATTGCAAACCAAGCGCACTCTCTATTCGAACGTGACTGAGTTCAATTTATTTGATGCCTTTTTTTATGCGCTGGCTGCTGGCACTTTCGGCTCTACGGTCCCCCTATCACTGTTCACATGATCATGGATGTTATTGTAGCACATGATTCACGGAATCGGCTGATCCAGATCGGAATCGGCTAATTCTTGGATCAAATCGGCACAATTGATCCAAAATCGATTCTCGGATGAATAAGCTTGGATTGAAAGAATCGGCCCTAGATCAGATCAACCAGCCAATTCTCTAAGAAAATGGAAATACTAGAATCGGGCCCGATTCCGAACCCGATTCTGATATGGGGAATTGGGCTATCGCCCCCCCTGGCCGGTTGGCCTTAAATCTAGGGGGGTGATTCTCCCCAAATTTGGGGTTTCCTCCCTAGGGGAACCTTGTGGCACCCTTTGAGGGGGGATTAGGTTACCCCGAGGTGACTTGTTCGATTTCTTCTTCCCTATAGTCGGCCCTTGCTAGCTGAAACCAAATCCTTGTCTGGACTGTCTGGTTGTCTCCCCATTGTCGGATATATTTATTTAATATAAACTATACTTTTTTGTCTATGTAGGAAAAATAGTGGACGAGAAACGCAGTGCCTCTACATATCGTGACATTGGATGGTAACACAGACACATGTTAAATGTTGATAAGAAGATAGTGAAGTGGGTAAGTGGTGTGGGAAATAAATGAATGGATGTGTTTACTGTCTCAAACAACACATTGATGAGGTGAGTGGGAATGTCAAGAAGTGTGACAAGATATCAATATAGTTGACAGAAAAGATAAAGACATATTTAACTAGGAGAGCATCACAGAAAGAGATATGAATTGAGTAGAGAGCCGACCTACACGAAGAGTTGTTCAAACGTCGAGACACAAGTCTCATGTTCAAAAGTCAAAAAAATGAAAAATCACTTGCTTACATTGAGGTGTTTTCATCAAGTTTAGATGATTAAGAGGAGACACAAGTAAGAAAAGCATTGCATGCAAGTAGGGCTCAGGCCTACGAAGATGTGGAGAGAAGGGGGCAAGAGGATCTACTGTCAGACGGTCTAATATGGAAGGCATTCGCCCTACACCTCTATCAGGCAGGGAGAGTTAGTTATGTTGGTCGCAATTTGTTCGGCTGATTGACATCTATGTATATGTAATAGTTTCATTTCCTAGTGAATATGGAGTATCTTATTGTAGATAGCCAATGATGGGAGAGACTTCGTCATTACCTAGTTTGTGATAGAATCACTCAAAGTGTTGAGATTGGTTGGTTCAAATGATTAAAATAAAATGGGTACTTGTACAATGTAATGGATAAAGCAAAGATAAAAATCAAAGAGAAATGTCTAAATGGTTATAAGAGATGGTGGAAAATTATTTACAACAGATAGGACAAGACACTTCACCATGATATTCATACAACAAGTATTTATTTATTGTTATATTTTATTTAAATGTTGTAGTAATATATTAATGGTTGGATAAATATTTTATATGGATATTTCTTGAACCGAAAGATGCAATACAACGGACAAGTGTGCAATGATGCAGAGGTTATTAGGGGTACATTGTTAGTGATGCAACATTTGTGTAGGGGTCAACATGATAGAACAAAAACCAAAATTGAAGTGAGTTGTTGTTTACTTATGAAGTTTGAATAAACATGCAATTATGTAGAAAATAACCTATTTGTATTTCATATCGTGTTTCAAGTGATATCAGATAAACATAGAATTGGAGTGTATGGAGATCTCGAGTTATGATATTCAAATGACAAGGTTTTTCCTGGTTTGTCAGTGACAATACTTGGTACATGTTAAACATTCTTATAAGTGTTTTTACTTAATGTACTACCGTCGTTTTTGCAACTGAGTGATGGATTCAAGTGAATAACAAAAGTGAATAGAATCCACTTGCTACTATTGTAGTACGAGTATTAAGTTAGAGCTCTATTTCATCACAGTGTGAGAGAAACTAGAACACCTTCAGCTTGACACACACAAAAAGAAGTGGTGAGGACACTCGAGCTCGGACCCGTTTTGATCCAAATCGAGTATACCGACGTCGCCGTCCGAACGTAGACTCTCTATGGATCGGAGACGATTAGTCAATATCGGGTGCTATTAGAAAATATATTTAAGCAATTTAGGCTAATTAAGGATTTTTATGTATTTGTTGGGAAATTTTGGTTTTATTTTAAATTTTGTATCTTCACCTCTATATAAAGACCCCCACCCCCCTATGTACGTATGCAGCAGAATTTGAATGAAAATTTTTTTTGAGTTTTGTGTTGTGTGCCTTTTCCTTCCCCGGACCAGGTCCGATGCCTTCCCTTTCACCCCCGGAGTGCTGTCCAGTTTTCTTCTCCCTCCGGAAGGCCCCTCCTCTTGTCCGGTTTTCTTCTCCCTCCGGAAGGCCCCTCCTCTTGTCCGGTTCCCTCCCCCTCCCCGGAAGAACCCTCTGTCCGGTTCCCCTTCCTTCTTCCTCCTCTCCTCCTCCCCTCTAAACTGCTGCCAGCACCCCCCAACCGCTGCCATTGTCGGCCTCGCCACCGCCCTCCACCAACCCTTCCATTGCCACCAGCCTGTGCCGTCTTCCCCGCCAGCATCTCCGCACGACATCACTGCCACCGCCGGCTTCACCGGCCCCCTCCGCCAGCTCCTCCGTTGCCATCCCCTGCAGCTGCCGGTTCAGCCGCCGCCGCCGCGTCCCCCACCTCATGCAGCTGCCACCCCAGCCGCCTCCTTCTCTAGTCGCCGCCGTCGTCAGCACCTCCTGCCGCCAACGCCGCCGCCGTCACCTCCTTTTTGGGCCGCCATCGCTGTCTCCACCAGTAGATGCCGCCACCACCACCCTCCGTCGCTGCCGTTGTCCCCGCTTCCGGCTGCCGCGGTCGTCCCCACTTCCGGCTGCCGCAGCCGCCGCGTGAACAGGGGACAGCGCGCGAAGAAGCTGCCCCCGCCACTGTAGCAAAAAGGCAACTCAGGGGTATTGTAGCATTATTGCTACAATGCGTGCTACAGTAACCTGCGTTACTGTAGCAGAGCTTGAGCGTATAAAAAAAAGGGGCCGGTTTTGTCCAGAACCGACCAGGAAAAAAAGGCTGTTTAAAAAAATAAAAATAATAAAAAAGGAGTTTGTTGGAAAAAAAGAGTACATTCAAAAAAAAAGAGAAAAGAGTCGGTTGAAAAAAAAGAAGAAACAAAAAAAAGTTAAAAAAGAGAGAAAGTTGTCCGTGAAAAAAAAGAAAGATTTGTGAAAAAAAGGTATTTGAGAATTCATACATATTTATGTCACGTCAGTGTCAAATCGTACACGTACTTCGCGATATTAATTACGATTCAATGAATGTGTACATATTTTAAGTAGTCAAGTTCAGTTTGTATTCCTATTTTAGATAGTCAAGTTCAGTTTGTATTCTTATTTTAGGTAGTCAAGTTTAAATTGTAGTCTTATTTTAGGTAGTCATGTCCAAGTTGTATCCTTATTTTAAGAAGTCAGATTCAGTTTGTACACATATTTCAAGTCGCATTAATTAAACATCACGTCAGTCACATTAGTGTCAAGTCAGTATCACGTCAGGTTACATCAACCATCACGTGGTTCAAGACATCCAGATTTTAACACACCTTGAGGCACGTGATTCGAGATAGGCCGATTAACAAGAGAGCAGCGAGAAGATAAAGTCAGTTGGAGTGCGAGCAGCTGAGTGGACGACACCCACGCCACGGCATGGAGGTACGACCCTCATACTCTCTCTCTGCTTTACTTCTGCTTATTTATTATACGTTCGTTTGCCGTGTCGCTCGAGAGGATAGGCGCCTAGTTAGCAATTCAAAATCACTGTCGGCGTGAGCTTGAGTGAACCTATTTCGATTCTACTAGATCAGTGTTTGGATTTGAGCGTCCTAAACTCGGGTAGTGGTCAAACTACCTCGGTCCCGTCCACTCGTGGGCCCCACACCTTGGGTCGATTCTACTTAATTTAGCTGTTAATTTGAAATCTTGCGAACGTCGGTAAATTGACAAGTGCAAGTATCAGTTTGTTGTTGTCCAGTGTCCAACCTAGAGATTGTCCCGCGTCAAGAAGAGTATGATGAAGAGTGAAAAATTTAAAAAAAAACTAGTGTTTTGCAATTGCAATATATAGTTAAGAATCAATAACATTAAGAACCAACAAAAAATTATAAAGAAATGTTTGTAAGATTTGCAAGTGGTCCTTATGAGTAATGACACGATACTGGTGGTCAAGGATTGTCAGAGGATAATGTTGACTTGGAATATCTCTTCCAAGAAGAATATTCATTTTTGGCATGGATAGATGACAAGGATGTCGAACTAGCTCCAGAGTTCGACCGAAATGATCGTGCATAGGCGGAAAGTGAGCTTTACAGTGTAATCGATGAGGATGAACAAATACAAGAAGAATGACAAGATAATCAGGTTCTTTATACAGCTTCAGTCCAAGATCTATTTCAAGGTACAACTCCAGAGCCAGCTCCAGCCACAATTATAGGTTCAACTTCTCATGCCGCTTCAGGTGCAAGTCCTACTACTCAAAAGAGTTCACAGAAGAGTGAAATGTTTGCATAATGCAAATCATTGAAGAAGATCTACCAGCACAATATTGTACACAATATGCAAGAAGAAGTGGGGAAGAGGAAGAAGCTAGTTACCATGCGAAGATCTATGAATCTCACATATAGTACTCAAGCACCTTTCTCAAATGATGATGATAATGAGAAAGAGTTCATTCCATCTATACAACAAGAAGTAATATGCGATTCAGGAGGAGGTGGTGGAGGAGAAGATAGTTTCGGATCTAGCAATGCACACATACTAGTGAAGCAAGGTCTGATGATTTGGGATACATGTAACATTCAAGTGAAGGAAGCCCCCCGTCTGAATCATGGGGTTTTTTTCAATGAGTACTGTTGGCGTACCTTTTTTTTTTTTAAAAAAGGAGAACAAATGGGCAGGCTTGGGAGCTGGGCCAACAGCCCATAGATCAGCCACAATTGGGCCCAATTGGGCACCCCGGTAGGAGCCTTATTTACCTGACCCATAATTGACACATTTCAGCCAAATTCAGGCCTTGTGCGCAACCCATAGGAGAGCTTGGGCCGCAGCCTCCTGCTGGCCCAGAAACCAAGCCCACCCGAGGCCACTTGCAGGCCCAAGCTGGGCCAGGCCCACCTGCGGCCAGGTGTGGGCATCCAGCCGCACCACCTGCCACCTCAGCATCATCCTGCGCACCTTGTTGCCACCTCAGCCCATTCATTAGTCAGTTTATGGAGGGGGGAAACCGAAGAGGCCAGGGGGGGATCAAGGGACAGCCAGCCATTAATCTGGAATTAATGGTGTAACCACCATGGGGAAGGCCAAAAGCCATCTACGTACAGCACATAGCCTGCCTTTTCATCTGCCCCCAGCCCCTATAAGAAGAGGGGGGGGGGGGCGCCAGCATGAGGAGAGGCTGGAAAAGACGCCGCCAGGCTGCTGGTTTGAGCCCTCATCCTGCTGCCACCTGCTGCCTGCGACCAGGAGGGAGAAGAAGAGAAGAAGAAGACAAGGTAGGAAGGAGGCAATATACGTATACTTATTATGTAGCCCTCTAAGGGCTCCTTTTCTATCTGTTCCAGCGACCATTTTCAGCCCCCTGTCCTATCTGCAGAAAATGCCCCATTTCGGCCTGATTAAACCACCCTGATATGGACTGCACCGGCCTCCTTTCCAAGCCCAGAAATCTGGACCCTATGCAGACCATTTTCGGTTACCGGCAGACCCCTTGGCTCAGCCGAACACTCCCTCTCCATAGGTGTCTAAAACAAGCCCCATTTCAGGCCCATATCTGGCCCATACTCACTCCATAATCAGGCCCCTTGCAGCCCATTCAAGAAAACCCCCGAACTGCACCTGTTTTAATTCAAAACCCAGGCCCATGCGCAGCCACCTGCTGGCCCATCTCCAACCCCTAGTCTGTCCTCAGGAAAATCCTCCTGTACAGCCTATGTTCGGATCCAAACCAGGCCTCTAAAAGCTCCCCTGTGTAGGCCTATTTCGGTCCAACTAAAATCCCAGAATAAGCCCAAATCCGGCCCCAACATAGCCTGCTAAAAGCCCCCTCTGCGGCCCATTTAGCAGACCTCCCTGCAGGTCCACTTTCGATCCAGCCAAGTGCCATTGCGCAGACCCATCTCGGTCCACCTGCAACCACCCAAACACACCTTTGTTCAGGCCCTTGTCCAGTCCATCCAGCAGACCTTCAAACCGGTCACAAACAGCCCCTTTGTGGCACCTATTAGAGCCCTAGGTGAGGGTGGATGACCCGGGGATTCTTGGAAACCATCCGACAGACCAAGTCTACTCCGGGCGGATCCTCATTTCTCCTATCCAAAACAGCCCCTTTGTGGCTACCCTTACTATCCTATTTTGGTTCTTTGTGGAGCACCTTTAAATGCCCCTGTTCTATTGTCCCTTGAGCAAGCCAAAACAGGTTCGAAGTTGCCACTTTGGGCAGTCCCAAGAAACAGGTCATTTTCAGCCTCTTCTTCTCACACTCCATGCCGCTGCAGCAGGGGAGAAAACTCCCAAAACAGGTTCTGCAGAGGTGAAATGAAGCGGTGGACAGCGGTTTGAATGTGGGCCGACTTGAAGGTGACGGCCCGGCACCCCTTGGAAACCGTCCGACGGGCCAAGGGCACAGCCGGGTGGCCTTCCAAGTCGGTCTAACCAGGCAGCTCCAGCGGTGCAACAGCTCCCCAACAGGCCCTTCTGGCCCAAAACAGTCCATGACAGGCCCGGCGGGCCTATGAAGATTGAAGGCCGGCTCGGAACGCCGATGAAATTGAACCGGCCTCCATAGCCTTGTTTCAAAAAAAATGAACAAATAAAAATTCAGAATGCGAAAGCAATATTAAATTAAGGAGATCCACCCTTCGCGGGGACTCCAACCTTGGACGACTCCCCCCGGGTCCACCCCGGAATGTCGATCCGGACGGTGGCGCGGGCATGCTCCCGTAGCCGGCGATCTTTCCCCCAATATGGCTAAGCTAAGGCTGGCTATTTTGGATGGGTAAAACTTCACTAAGTTGGAAATGACCGGCATGTCGTCGTAATGACGAAATTTTCTAGAATTGGTGAAGAACCTATGTTGGGGGAAGAATTGCCTATCTTTTCTTACATCATTGTACTTCACCACATATGAAATGAAAGTGACCCTCTATGTCAACTATGAGATGCATGAAAGTGGGCACCGATTGGCAGCCCGATGGGTCGGAGGCGATACAAACCGCCAAACCAAAAATAAAAATCATTTCAAACCCAATCTGAAAATTCAAACAAAAAATCAAAAACAGAAAATCAAATCTAAAAATTCAAACAAAAACAGAATTAAATCAAATCTGAAAATCAAAACAATAAAAAACCAGAATTAAAAGAAATCTGAAAGTTGGACTCAAACTCAATCCGGTTCAACAAAAAAACCGACCTTTAAGAAGAAGGAACCGGTTTCAAACCAACTTTCAACAACAAAAATCAGATTTTGATCAAATCAAAACAAATAAAATTCAAATTTAAGTCAAATCTGTCAACCACCAAAAAAAATCAGATTTCAATTAAATCTGCAAACCAAAAATCAGAGTTGAACAATCTACCAAAACAGATTCTAACCGACTTCAAAAATCTTATTTTAGCAATATGAAAATTCACTTAAAATCCACCGAACCTTGCTCAAATAAATGACAAAGATCAACTTTTTCAAGAGAAACCAAACAAACAACTTCAAATACCCAAAATGGATCAAAATCAACCAAAAAAACAAAAAAAATCAGAAATCTAAAATTCAGAATCTAAAAATTCAGAAAAATCAACCAAATCAAAAATCCAAACATGCTTAAAACTTTAAGCACATCAAAACTGAAATCAAAACAAAAACTTGAACCAAACACGTCAAAAAGTAAACAAATCAAAACTAAACCAAAACAAAACCAAAACAACAAAACCAAATCAATCAAAACAATTGATTCAAACTCAAACCCTCAAAATCGACTTTCAAGGCAACCAACAAGCAAATAAAACAAACCCGAACAAATCGGTTTGCATCTCATCGGACCCAAAAGGCCGCTGCCCTTTTGAGTTCTTTACTTTTTGTGGATGTGCATGTCTCCAAAAATAGGTTGCCGTGACGGTTAATCAAAGGCGTTCGAGCCGTTGCTCGATGTAAGCTAACGCCGGTTACTCGCACCATCCGGTGGAGAAGGGTAAAAATGAAATTTTCAAAGAACCCGAACCTCGGTTCTTATATTTTTAAACTATCACCGTACTACCTAATATTTTAGGTATCATCTATTTTCCTAGATAAGTCCGTGGTATCAAAAAATGTCTTTCTTTCTAAAAGAACAGACACGTAAAAAAGAGGTTCACACAAGTACGTAGTGACAAATTATCTAGAACCTGGTTCAGATTTGAAACCATCTTATCCATCCCCACCTTAAGCATATGGTAGCGTGTATGATTTCAATCAAATTGTCAAATCATTATTTTTAATGGATATGGGTCAATCGCAACTGATATATTATAATGAAGTATTAAGAAGAATCATGATAACAAGGATTATGAAGGTGAATATTGCAGATATTGATGATACGAAGATATCTTTTGTATTGCATAAGATTTATATTGTTTTCTTTGTTTATTGGAATGAATATTAATGTTATTTTATATTTATTGTGTTAAAATCTATCATAGTCACATGAAAGTGTGTTAGATGTCACATTTATATTTTTAAATTTTTTTAAAGAGTTTTCATATTGTTTAATATTTATCATGATTTTTTTCATTTTTTAAATACATTTTTTTATATGGACCAATTCTGGATTGAATTCTTCCCTAGATTCGGTCTGGATTAGATCGGCAATGGCCGATCCTAGTCCCGATTCCGATCCAGCGAACCTTGTTTTAGCTTCTACCTCGACTTGTGTCTTCTTTCACTATCCATGCAATAGGCTTTTCCTTCTGCCGATGAACGGTAGCAGCATTTGGTGTAGGTGTGTAGAAGTGGCACCAACAACATTGGGGTGTCGTGCAGGTGGAGATGGAGTGGTTTATCAGCCTAGTTTGTGGTGAAGGCCATGGTGGTGGGGCTCTAGGGGTGCTGGAACAGCCAGTGTGGGGCGATACTTGGCGGAGGTAGAGGTTGCATAGCAGCGAGGTTGCTTGGCCGGGTGGATGAGAAGTGAGGTGGGGTATGAAGCTGCCAAGACAAGGTGGCTTTCTGGTTCGGCATTGGCAAGTGACACAGTTGTGAGGCCCAACACAGACATTGGAGCAGCGGTTCTGGAACATGGAATTCATGAGGGGGGGGGAGAGGAAGGAGGGCAGGTGGAGGAAGATGAACACGGGAACTGGGGAAGGGAAGGGGTTTGAGATGATGGGGAAAGGGAGAGAAGAGGCACGAGAGAAGAAGAACAAGGGGAGGGTGCTTAGGCATGGAGACTACTGCCGCCTGGCACCGCGGCAGCGGCGCGGGGGAACTTGCGTGGGACCAAGGAAGAAGGTGGGATGTGGTGCAGGGTGGGCAGATGCTTGACAATGGCGCGAGGCTAGCAGGGCTTGGGTGCAGCCACTGGCGGTGATAGAACAGAGGAAGGACGTCTAGGGAGAGGAAGAGGAGTGCCAGAGGAGACAAAAACATGAGAGTGAGTCAAATTCAGTCATGATTTTTACATTTTAAACATCTATAATTTCGAAATTAAAAGTTAAACTATTTTTTATGATTCTAAAATGTTTTAAAATTCTTAATTTTACTTTGACACCCTCAAATAAAAAATGTATGCATAAGTAAAATTCTTAATGCTAATAATTATGATAAATTCAATATTAATGTCAGTCGTGTCTGACTGTTGGCATGGAATCTTTTCGAGGCTGTCTGTGGTACGTATTATCTTGTTGAAAACGCATCATTTGTTCTTTTGTTTCTTTAAGGAATTAGTATTGAAGAAAAGGCAGGTATAGAACAAGCATACAAAACTGAAACTCTCCTGGAATTTCTGGCTACGATCATTAAGCAACTCACACTTGAAACATAGTAGATAAGATAATAGCAAATTACTGAACCAAATGGTCCAGACGATTGAAATCTGAAGTTAGTCAGATGGATAGATAAGCGTGATCCAACATGGGCATGAATTCATCAGGCATTGCTGACATGTTTTAGAATCCATCATGTAAGCTGTTCCTGCATGAAGTTCTCTCAAAGGATTGGGTATTACTTCTCTGATTACTCCATGGATCCAGCATGGTTTTTTTCTTTACCTTTGACTGGGTTCAACTTCTCTAACGGTTCTTTTTAGTCATTCAAATTTTAAATAGCATTGCATAAACTGATGCTTGGATGGGTAACTGCTGACTCAGAATGTTGTCTTATTTTAGCTTCTTTTTAGTGGGGACACTAGACAATGGCCCCGTTTCAAGCAAGTTTATGGGCGTCGTAGAAAATCGTTGGGTCCCATTTGGCTGGGGAGCATAGTTATTTGATTTCATTGATTTGTTATTTGAGTCATCTACTTTCTTTTGGGTTTATTAGGGCGTTCTTTTAATTTTAGGCGTCCTAGAGGTTTTCTTGCATTTGTTTCACCTTTTTTGGCTATACTTGTAAATATGGGCCTTGGTCCTATAAAGGGGGACCGAGTCCTTCTCTTTGCGGGATGGTACAGTTGAAATGAAAAGAAAAGTAAACTTTTTCCCGTTGGCGCTTTTTCCCTACCGTTTCCCGAAGGTTCTGTGATCTCTTTTTCTCTCCCGTCCCGTCGGTGTCAAGCGGCGAGGCCGCTTCCCTCCTTTTTCTCCTCCTGCGGGCGACAGGCCCAGGCGACATCCCATCGAGCTCGCGTCCGGCGTCAGGTGGCGAGACGGTTCCTTCCCCCTTTTATCCCCCGCAGGCGATAGTCGCTGGCTCCATCTCCGCGGGCGCGCATCCTTCTCGCAGGCGACGCCCTAGGGCGATTTCCCCTATCGTCCTCGCGCTCTCCTCCTGGCGGCGAGCTCGGCGGGATCTTCTCCGGCGGCGATCCTTCACCCCTCCCGCAGCTCGCGGCCTCTTCCAGACAGCGGATCTTTTCCCTCTCGGGTCCTCCCTCTTCCTCACGACGACGAGGCGGGCGGTCCCTCTCTTCCGGCGAGCAGTGGTCCTTCGGCCGCGACAGTCTCTTCTCCTTCCCAGATCGCGATCTCCGCGAACACCTCCAGGCAACGGGGCTCCCCCCCTGCTTCCCCGACCATCCCGGCGGTACCATTCCACGGTCCAGCTATTCAGCATCGTATTCTACTCCGTCGGTCGTTCTCCCTTCATATTCTGCTCCGGGGTACACGTTTGGGAGGCTGAATGGAGCCGTCCTAGGTAGCCGAGGAGAAGGAGTCGTCCTCCCCTCCGCTTCTCGTCGTTGCCGGACTTGGAACCTCTTCGGCGACCATCGTGAACTGGACGACTACCCCATTCTCTGGTCCGGTTCCTTATGGTTTCGATCTCGGATGTTGCGATGTCCGTATGAGTTAATATTTGAGGTGGGATTGGCTTTGTTCCGATGCTTTCACAGTTGCATTTTGATAAGGCTCTTTGGGAGTGATCGATCTGCTGTCGGAACTTGATATGCAGTGATCGACGTGGTCCTTGAAGTTTGCTCTTCTTCGTGAGTCTTTGTGTCTGACTGGTCCCTCTCCAGTCCGATCCAGTTGCTGGCAGTTCATTGCTCCTCCTTATTCCGGATCTGGATTCTGGTTCATGGTTGCGCTTAGTGTTCTGTGGCTGGTCCTATTCCGGCTGGTTTAGTGCGTTGAACTACCTTCATTACGGTTTGTTCCCTCGGTTCACTCCTGCCGAGAATCCCCTATTCTTCAATACTGGTCCATTCCAGTGGGCTACTTCGTCAACCAATGTTTTCTGGATTTCTGGTCTGAGTTGTACATTTCTGGTGTGTCTCGGAGATATAAGACTGGTCCATCCTCTTCCAGTCTGATTGGGAATTCGTTTTTGTTATCCGGAAATTGCTGTTTATCATGGTGATAAAATCGAATCAGAGCCTACAGCAATATGGCAGTCCACAGTCGGTTTGCCCACAGCATTTGACCGGGAGATGATGAGGACCTCAAGGCATTCACCTTGGTAGCCTCCGGGTTGCCGGTATTGCAGGCAATGGACCCCTATGGATACTGAATCGAGAGTCTCTGATCCCAATTCGGGGAAGAACCCTCCTTCTTCAGATTTTGAACTGGATTCAGATATTGTTGATAAGGACTGTTGCTGCATATTCTATCTTGGTCAACCTGAAGATAGGCGTCCCCCCCTCATTAATATTGTAGATCTCTTACCACCCTGCGAGGTGTGGATCATTCTTTTTGGTGCTGTACTTATTTTGGTAATCAGTTGTAATTAAGGGGGATACCTATCTCTCAGCCGAAGACAGGCTTCCCTTTTGATTGTGGAGGTACTTTTACGGAACTCTCCTCCTTGCATGGTTAATTTCCTGTTTAGCTATTATCCTAATCGTGATGCCATGCCAAGTGCGAAGTAGGTCCTAGCCTTTGACTCTTCATTGCTGTTGGTCTTGGCGAGGTCATTTTGAGAGAACCACCCCTCCAGATAAATTAAAATCTGATTCCGTTAGCGGTAGGATCGATTTCAAAATCTAAATCAGATTTTCAAAACGGCGTTCTCCTCAATCTTCTCATCCCCCTTCTGATTCATTAAAAGAGAAAGTAACTCTAGGCTAACAATTTCTTGATTAGATAACTCTAATATTGGAACCCTAGAGCCTGATTAGGGAGTCAGTCTCTTTTCACTGCGTACTGCTAGCTAGGTCAGAGGCTGTCCCCCATCACTTTTCTTCCTATAACCGTGCCATGCTCTTGGCCTCAGATTCATCCAAGATATTGAGATTCTTATCATGGTTTTTCTATGTAGCTGATCATGATGAACATTAATAAACTGTTTCCAATAATTGAGTTGTGATTCATTCAATGATCAAACTTCTGATAGTCAAGCATCTTGTCAAGACAATGATAAATATGACTCTTGTATAGATTATTACTGCAGTCCCCTTTTATGCTCTAGTAAGAGCAAAGTATTTTGCCACTTTATTTGGTCATAATATTTGTTTACGAATCTGTCCACGTGCAGGTTTGCTTGGTCACAGAAACGCCAATCTGCTGCTTTTCTTCCTGGTAAAAATCCATATTGAATGCTATAAACGGCAATAGAAAAAGTGCTACTTATGCATGATATACATGTGAACCATTCGTGTGGTTGATGTTTAGTGTACTTTTTAGATTAAAGTATTAAACCATGTTTCACTTCTTTTTACGTGGACAGACGCTAGAGTCCACGGTTGATTCAAAGACTGCTTGCTTTTGTCTATTAATTCCTAGTTTGCAAGCATCTTGTGTAGCATGGCATTGCTCCATAGCATGAAGTCAATTGAACCCTAGTTTTGCTTTATTTTAAGTTCTTGGCTTGCAGGACTCCCTTATTTTTGCTGCAATTAGTTCTGACATGTTGGCTCATAACAACTTAGAGAGACAAGGGAAAAGAAAAAAGAAAAAGAAAAAAGAAAAACAGGGATCATTGCCTGAAGTTATCTGATTGCATACCTGATATCTGATGTCTCTGACAACTGGGAATCAATGTCAAATCATATATGTCAGATTTATGGAATTCTCTGATAAATGTTGTTGTAGGAGTCAAGCTTTTTTCATCTAAGAAATAAAATAATCGTCACCCTCTTTTCTTTATGAAAAATGAATCCAGTATATATACCAAAAGATGCTAAGAAGTGTACTTGGATATTGATGGGTGAAAAACTCAAGTTCAGTTATTTACGGTGAAGCAGAATAGTTATGTAAAGTGCAGAACTAGCATGCCTCCTAAGACTAACCGGGTGACACCATTTACCTAACATACGGACATGCTCTACCACTTGCGTTAAATTGAAGCATGTTTATCAGGAGTTTTAATCAGGTATAAATCTGGCAAAAAATTTTAGTTTTTGGTGCACTTCAAGTCAACCACGTCTGTGATGGGGCATTACTTGTAAATCTCCATTAGTGTTATATGGCAGCTTTGTTCATTAGCTGTATTTATTTTATTTTCATGCATATTGATGTTGTAGTATTTTTTCATGTGCAGGTAACCAAATGGTATTTTTTGTACTAAATTTGGTTGAGCTGGTCGGTGTTATCTTTACATTTAGACCCTTTCTCACCGTTCTGGAACACAAGCCATCTTCCTGAAACCTCGAATCAGATGAAGTGCTCAACTGCTGGCCCACAAATGGACGACTGTCCTTTACATTAATCAACAATACAAGTTGGTCATTCTCCGACAACGGTATCATTTCCTTCTGGAGGCCACATCACGGATGTAAACTTCTATCAGCTTTTCAGCAGTGTGCACATAACATTTTAGGACTTCTGAAGCCCCCCATAGCTTGAATACTGCCACACAGCCGAGGCTTTTAAACCTCATATAGTGCAGAGAACCCCCTACCCTTTTGTAGCTAATGTAAAAAAGAAAGCAAAAGACAAGATCCTTTATTGGCACTGGATAATGTGAAGAATGAAAGAGAGGAAAACAAACAAATTTTTTTTGGGGGGGGGAATGAATGATAACCTGGTCTCACTTTGTGGAATGATAAATGGCTATTGCCTATTGCCATATGGTAATGCTCTATTTTACCAGTCTTTGCTACTCTCTTCTACAGTGTCATATTATAATACTTTTGTGGGAGGCTCTCCCGAGCTGTTATGTTCAAATCTCATACTGCACCAGTACTCAAAATCTGACGGGTAGATTGTGAATGACCTAAACTCTGATGTCCGTTGCAGCTGGTGGGTGGTGTCACTCCACTGAGAAGCTTATAGTACATGTGGATGTGTAATGAGATCATGTAAGATATGGTGTTCTGGAAGACAAGTATTTATGCCTTTAATGGATTTGTTTGTCAATCTGTTTGACACAAATTGTCATTCCTGATCAAACATTTCACATTATCTTGGAGAATCACTTGTGTGTATATGCAACTATTGACCTTGCCATCATAAGAACCTCGGTATACTTATTCGGTTTTTAAATAATATATTCTGAAACAAGAAATGGGTATAGTGTTTTCTAGTAAGTAATCTTTTTTCTTTGTCCACTTTGTTGCCTCAAGAGAGCTTTGATTCAGAAAGAGTTATTTTTTCGTCTGTGATTGTGAGATCCGGTGGATTTCCGTTGGTTTGAATCTTCACGTACCAATTATATGGAAAGTTTGGTACTAAAATGAGCTAAATAAACAAGTTTAAGGGCACATTTGGTTGTAGAAAAGATCATAAAATAATCCTACCGTCTTCAGTTTTCGTAATCATCTCATTTTATATCTTGATAGTTTTGGATACAAAGAGGGAGGAACAAGAAACCATTTTCTTCTTTTCCAAAAGTTTAAGTTGAATTTAGAGTGTTTTGGTTGGAATGTTAAAATTAATACAATAGTAATTTTAATGTATAAGCACGTCAACATTTAATAAGACAGTATTAAATATCAAAAAAAATCCTGATATAGGTGGTCACTGGTCAATAATCTATCCAAACACTCCAGAGAGAGAATTATTTTTAGTGGAATTGTATGCTGTAGGGAGGGATTATAATGATTAAATTCTTTTCTATAATTCCAAGTAAATACAATCTAAGATAAGTTAGCTTACTGGCCATGTCAGATTGATGCCAACTATTTAAACTTTCAACTTTTATTTTCAACCATTTACCTCGATTGTAAAATAAAATTTTAGATTTTTGAGGATTTCAAGTTTACGAGGATACATTTGAAATAAGAGTAGTTATGGGGTGCAAATACATTAGTTCATAAATCAAAATTCGGCTCGATAAAAACACAAACTTGAACAAAAATATAAAGTTCAATTTATTAATGAGTCAAGTCCAAAGAGATCTGCGCTAACTTGATAAACTTAGGAATAGTTTGATTACTTATTTGATTAAATGTTTATTTAAAAAAATTTAAACTTAAACTTAAATCAAATTGTATAAATAGGCCAATAAGGTGTTTGGATGCAGTTTTTTTACTATTTTCTATCTTAAAATTAAAAATTGTTATCAACACATTTTATAATTTTTAAGAATTGCGACAGTTTTGTCAAACATATTAAATTTGTGTTTCTGTAATTTTAAAAGAGATATTATTCTTACACAAGACCAGCAAGCTAACTCCCCCCCTCCAATCCGTCTCTCTTTTAGATAAATAGCTGAACTATTTGTCACTGTAACGATAAATAAATAGGTAAATAGATGACAAATAGATAAATAAAACAATAATTATAATAATTTATATAAACTATTGTGTTGATATACAATATTTATTTATGTATAAATATTTGATATAAATTTAAATTTAAAAATTGTTATCAACAATATTTAATAATTTTTAAGAATTGCGACAGTTTTGTCAAACATATTAAATTTGTGTTCCTGTACTTTTAAAATCGATCGCTGATTTTACTTCGAAAATAAGACTACCTAAATAAAAAAAGAGTAACAAAGACGTTGCAAAATTTGAATTTCACAAATAAGTGTAACTCAAATTCAAGTTATACGAGTAAATTCATAAAAAAATAAATTCAAATTTGAACTAAATTTGAGTCCAGAGAGTTAAGATTTCTGTTCAACTAACTGAAGAGTCAAATTTAAATAAGAGTGCAGCCTACTCGCTAGCCCTTCATATAAAATAAACAAATCAAATTCAACCATTGTGGTAATCAGTTGGCTCTTTTTCACTCCTACGTGGCGCCGACGACATGGCGGGTCCAGGCCGGCCTGGCCGGGCGAGGAGAACAGTGGTATACCGACCGACCCGGAGTCCAGACTGCAGACGCGGACAGGACAGCTCGAGCGGGCAGAAAGGAATTCTGGCAGGATCCGATATCCTTTACATGTAATGGGTCCGTACAAGGATCCGCCCCGAGGAAAGCATCATCAGGGGCATTTCCGTCATAACGGCTTCACACGATCATGCGGGACACGCATAAAGGGGGTCCCGATTCGGCGGACGCATGGTAGGGACTAGGACAGATCCCGATTTTCGGCGCGGTCGACCCCCCTTCCTCTGAAGCCATGGCCGATCAGCTCACAGATGACCAGATCTCCGAGTTCAAGGAGGCCTTCAGTTTGTTCGACAAGGATGGCGACGGTCAGATTGATCCTCCTGTTGCGTCCTTTTTTGTTCGCATTTATTTTCCAGATTAATTGGCTTGGCCTCATCACTTCTTTGCTGGTTCGCCCGAGTTGGAGGCTCTCGATTTGTTGGATCGTTGTTTTCTTCCTACAGATGTCCCCACATGTTGATTGATCTGGAAGCGCGGCCCCTTTTGGGCGCTTTTTTTTGAATAGTCGTTGATTTGCTATGCATTGAGACGATAGCGAGATCTTATCGATTGTTGTTCTGTCGTTATTGGAGCTTCTTGGTTCCATTTGTTGGTTCTTCTGCGTTAATTGCCCTAACAACTTAGCTTGTGGTATCAGGCATCAGGGTGACGTTTTTCTAAAAGGTGGCAAAAGTCACATATTCATTAATATGAAACGAAGAGTACGATAGGTTTTTTTTAAGGTCAAGCACCAATTTCTATTAATGCAAATGAAGGAAACAACACGTACAAAGAGATAAGATCAAGAAAGAAAACAAGAGAAGAACTCTCTGCCACCGAGCTACTAGTATGGAGGTATTACAAGAAAAACTGCATGAAATGGAAAAATCTATCCCTACAAAAGGCCAAGTCCATAAAGCATTCTGAAGAGGCAAGCAACCAATCCTAGACAAAGGAAGACATATGATACAAGATCAGATTGCATGGCCAGTAGAACTAATTCCACGCCGAAGACGCAAGGTCTGAATGCCATAGGTTCAGCCACAGCCACTAAGGCAAGAGAGAAATGGTGTCCATCCATTCCACCCAAGCAATTTTTCAATATTTGAAAATGATCTGCCACAAGAAATTGATGATACTACACTTAAGGAAGATGTGATCCACATTTATCACCTTGAAACTGTAGAACACAACATGTTGATAAAGTCAGAAAAACCCTACAAAGGTAGCTTTTCGTAGGGAGCTTCTACCTAGTAATCTTCTATAAGAACACCTTGATCTTAAGAGAGACCAGTTGCTGCCAGTGCCAGATATCATGATGCCAGTAGAAATCCACCCCACCAAAAGACAACTGCTCAACGTGTATTTCACACTAAAAGTAGATTTATTGCAATGAAGCCATACTAATTTATCTTCTAATAGCAGAGCACTTGTGGTCTTTAATAAGAGTTAGAAAGGCTGAAAGCTCAATGATCTCATTCTTAAAGACTCCTGAAAGGCGGGCTTCACTTAGTCACCTCATCTTAAGAGTCGCTAACCTTAACATTAGGGTGAGTGCACAAATTGAAAAGGGTAGGAAACATGGAAGCCAGACAAGCTCAATGATATCCTCATTCTTAAAGACTCCTAAAAGGCAGGCTTCACTTGGTTACCTCATTTTAAGAGTCGCTAACCTTAACATTATGGTGAGTGCACAAATTGAAAAGGGTAAGAAACGTGGAAGCCAGACAAGCAGGGCCCACCCACTGATCTTCCCAAAAAGAGATCCTTCTACCATTGCCTAGCTCAACCATCATTGCAGAGGTGAAAAGATCTCATTTCTGCAGTATGTCTTTCCAGATACTTGAGATTCTTGGTCAAGGCAGGCCGCAAATTTTGAAAATTTCTATTTATGGTAGGTTTGATCAGTCATTAATGTATCAAATTGGAGGATTGGCTAAACACGGCAAGTCTAGTGGTGATTCAAGGCAAGGGAGGATCGACATGGAAGGGAGGTGCGCGATGGGGTTATCGGGTGGAGGAGGAGTCGTCTCGAGCGGGCTTTCAACTATTGCACCCCATTATGGGTTTGGGCATCGAATGATCCGATTGACTTAAGTGCAAACCTAGGTCCAAGGCTGGTTCAGCCAATGTCTGCCCCTGGTTCTTCAACAGTAGTGACCTGTCCTTCCCTGTGGGCTGGTGCTTCAGTCTTGTAGGAACCGATTGAAGCATCTTCTTTCCTGGCCGGCCAGCTATCTATGGCTGGTCCAAGCCCTCCAGCTTGCTGCGTAGTCAACCCGGCTTCATCATCTTCTTGCAAAGGGCCTCTCAGCATTGGGCACCACAGCCTTGGGTGCCGTTGTAGGCTTCGGAAGCGAACACCAATCCTTTTCTTCAACGGCTTTCTTCTTCTGCTCCTTGATCTGACTGCATGGGGGTTGTACCCTTCGATCAAGTTTTCCAGGAGTTGGAGCGGACCACTGACTTGGGACTGCATCTAGCTGATGCAGCAGAGTTGTTGTCTGTCAAGGGCCCCCGGGCAGCCGTAGGCGGTAGTGGTTTTGGCAGCAATGAGGAGATTCCAGTCACAATCCTGCATCAGGCAGAGGGTGATCTGGTGTTGAATGAAGACAATCTTGCATTGGCTCTGCGTGTCAATCTCCAGACCTTGAGGTTGAAGTGACTAGCCTTGACTGGGCAAAGGACTCTGATAATGCTCGGGATGTTCGGATGCAGATATTTTGTATGTGGGGGAATTGGCCAGTCTAAGTATCATGGGCAGGGAAAGGGAGGTTAGAGTTTTTTTTTTGGCAAGCATTGATGGGAGATCCTTATTTCTAAAAGTTTTGTTGGGGTTAATAGAAGCATTCAACATAGGGTCAGCTCCAGGGAGATGAATTTTTTTATGAATAATGAGGTTGTCGAGAGGAGTAGGAGAAGCAAGAAATCACGGAAGAACATTGTTATTTATATATGATTAACATCATCGCGTGGAATTGTCAAGGGATGACTGGGAAGGATAAAATTAGAGAACTGAATAATATTGTGGCATCTCAAAATCTAGATATCCTTTGTTGCAGGAGACTAAGCTCGACTTTTTCAATCAACATGATATGGATGTGCTTAAATGTGGTAGATTGGAGGAGTTCTCAGGTTCCATCTACCGGGAGAAGTGAGGGTCTAGCTGCGATTTGGGACAAACATAAATTCATAGTAGAAGACCTACATAAGGAAGGGCACTACCAGGTTCTTAAATTCAATGATGCAAGGTCTAGCAATAGTTGGTTCTTGTGCAATGTATATGGTCTAGTGAGAGATGGTAATAACTCTGGGTACTGTTTTGCTTTAAAGCAGGTGATCAACAATCACAAAAGTTTGGCTTGGTGTGTTTTTGGTGACTTCAATGTGGTCTTAAAATTTGGTGAAAGATGAGGTCAAGGGGATTGGATTTCCGAGATGGATGTTGTTAATAACTGGGTCAGCGCCTGCTGTTTGATTGAGGTTCCTTTATCTTTTGTCTTATACTTGGTCCAATAGCATGTCCAAACCTAAACTTGGCAGGTTCTTTCTTTATGCGACATGGGCGGAGTGGTTTGGTATACTAGATTGTGTTCATATTTCTAGAGTGGCGTCTGATCATTTTGTTGTGGGCATTTGTAGTGGAGGGCCTAAGCATTTAACTAGCCAAGGAATTCAGATTTGAACTTGCATGGTGCAGGGACTAGAACCTCGAGGAGTTAGTCAAGGGTTTGTGGGATAAGCATGTTGCGATGCCTTCTTCAGATACTAGGAGTTTTATTAGTAAATTTAAATGGATCTAGTGTTGCCTGATGCGTGAGCAAGAGATAATTTTGACACATCTGTAAAAACCTGGGGCACTTGGATTTCACAGCTTGATCAATTTGAGAAACTTACTGACAACGGGCAGATCAGTGAAGGTCAGACCGGAGAGTGGAACAAAACCAAAGAGGTCTATGATGAATGGTGTTTTAGGGAGGTGATTACATGGAAGCAGAGGTCCAAAGAGTTGTGGCTGAAGGAGGGTGACAAAAAACCAATATTTTTTATTCTTGGCCATCACTTTGGATGAAGAGGAATACCATTCAGAAGTTGAGGGTGAATGGCTCTGGCACATATGATAAAGGGCAGCAAGCAACGGATTTCTACATAGTTTTATTTTCTGATGAGAAAGAGTGAGGTCCTTTTATCAATTTCAACATGCAGAAGGTCATTGAAAGCGGTGAAGCGGTTTCTCTTGTTTGTGCATTCTCTGAACATGAGATGTTTTGTGCTATTAGAAGTATGAACCCTTACAAAGCTCCTAGGCCAGATGGCTTTTCAACATATTTTTATGCTCATTTTGGGAGGTTATTAATGTGGATTTTCTGGCTCTTAATAAAGGAGTTTGAGGTTGACTTGAATTGCATCAATTTATTGAATGCTACTACATTGGTCCTTGTCCCTAAGAAGAACAGTGTGATGGTGTGATGGACATAAAGGATCTTAGACTGATCAGCCTTCTCCAATGCAACTAGAAGATTATCATTAAAGTGTTAGCCAATACAACATGTCCATCGGCTAAGTTGACAAGCAGCAATCAGTCAACTTTTATCCTTGGGAGATTTATATTGGACAACTTTATGGAGGCGCACAAATAGCTTCATGACCAGAAGATAGAGGGTAAGCAGTGTATTCTCCTCAAATTGGACTTTTAAAAGCTTATGACAGAGTTAAATGGTCCAATTTGCTGAGAATTATGCAGTTAATGGGGTTCAATAATTTGTGGATTAGCTGAATCAAGAGTTGTATATCCATTCTCAAATTCACATTTAATATTAATGGTAAAGGGTTTGCCTTTTTTAGTCTTCACGGGGACGTAGACAAGGCTACCTATTTTTCCATTGTTGTTTGTCTTGGTTGGACAAATTCTCAGCATCATGTGGGGGAAAGTTACTTAAAGTAACCTGATTGATGGTACTAAAGTGGGTTTTGATAGGTAGTTTATTACCCATATTCAATTTGCAGCTGATACTCTTCTTTTCTTTTCAGGGAGACTGGACAAGTGCCGCAATTTGAGAATTTTGCTTCTTATGTTGCATTTCATGACTAGTTTGAAGATTAATATAGAGAAATGGGATCATTTCTATTAACATGAATGATCATCAGAAGGAACAAGTGCAAAGAGTCCTTAATATGCCTTGGGTATCCTTTCTGATTAAGTATTTGGGCTTATCTCCCTCTCTCTTTTTCTCTTTCTCTCTCGCTGTGTTCGTGGTTCTAGAGGTAAGGATTGAGATTGTATTATTCACAAGTTTGAGAGCAAATTGCAGGGGTGGAATAGCATTGTGTTATTTTTTGGGGCAGATGGATCTTATCTAAAACAATCATGCAAAGTTTATGTTTTTATTTTTTTTCGATTTATAAAGTGCCCAAGGCTATCTGTCAAAAATTGAAAAGTATCTATAAAGTATCCGGACGGAACCGAGACCGCGGAGAAAGGGGGGGAAAGAGGTGAGGCGCGGCGTTGTCCGGCCTCACGCAGTCGACGGAGATGGAGATGGCGATGGCATCCAGCGACTGCGGTGTGCGGGCGAGGTGGAACCGAGGGGTACAGATCCGGGGATCGCCGGATCTGCCCCTCCCGAGCCCCCTTCTTCTTCTCCCTTCTTCTTCTCCTTCTACGTCTTCTTCGCGCGAACGCACGGAGCCAACGTCCGGAGGCCGCAGCGCACAGACGAAGCAAAAGAAGGGGAACGGTGGAGCCGACGGTCTCGACCTTGGCGTCAGAGGGGGATGTCAACCTGATGGTGCCGAACTGAGAAGGGGGAAGAAGAGAAGAATGGCACGGAGGCCAGAGGATGAGGAGGAAGAAAGGGGATCGGCTACCTGCCATGCTTGGAAGATGGAAGGGGAAGGAGGACGGCGCTCCTCGCCGGGATTGGGGAAGGAAGACGAGCCGGCCTCACTGCCGGAGGTGGGAGAGAAGCGGCCCTCACTGGCCGGGGTGGGGGAAGAAGATGGGGGCCGCAGCCCCCTGCGCGGGAGAAACCTCCGAAGAGCTCCAAAAATCACTGTATTGCTTAGTTCGATATGTACATTGGGTCCTCTTTTAAAGAGGGAGGAGATGACTAATTAAAAGAAAACTTTCTAAGATTTAATATTTATAGACTTGTCCTCGTATGGACACAAATAAAAGAAAAACCCAAAAATTACCAAAATATGTCCCCATCATTCTCTCCGACCGGGAGGAAACTCGACCTCGAGTTTTTAAACCGGTTCGGACGTACCCAAGACTCGACTCGTGAGAACGAGTCGATTCCGGGCTCTGATACCAAACTGATGCGGGACAAACCGGCTAGACCGGGCTAAACCGACCGAAAACGAAACGCATCGGCGCTAACCGCCGTTAAAACACCTAAATGAGCCCAAAATGGGACGGACCGACTCGAATCGGTCAAAATAGGCCCAAAAAGGCGCTGAACCACATCGAACCATGCTGAACCGGGTCCAGAACAGTCCAAAATGCCCTGAACCGGACTGAACAGGCCGGTTCAGGCACTGAACCGGGTCAAACCGGCTTGAACCGGCCTTGAACCGGTTGGACCGGGTCTGGCGACCGGTCAAGACCGCAGACCGGCTGGCCGCGAACCGCGGTGGTCGCACGGCCGCGTGGATAACCCGGAGGGGGTCATGGCGCTTCCATGTCCCCGCGGGGGGGGGGGGGTCGCGTGGCCGCATCTCCGCCGTTGAAGTCCGTTGCCATGGCAGCATCGCGTCGTCCTCGCCCGAGCGCCGTGGCCGCGTCTTCGTCCTCGGCGGGTGCAGGCAGACAAGCGGCGGGGCAGGCCGGCGGAGGAAGGGCGTCGTCCGCGTCATTGTTCCATCCGGACGGAACCGAGACCGCGGAGAAAGGGGGGGGAAAGAGGTGAGGCGCGGCGTTGTCCGGCCTCACGCAGTCGACGGAGATGGAGATGGCGATGGCATCCAGCGACTGCGGTGTGCGGGCGAGGTGGAACCGAGGGGTACAGATCCGGGGATCGCCGGATCTGCCCCTCCCGAGCCCCCTGCCTCGTCTCCCTTCTTCTCCTTCTACGTCTTCTTCCCTGTCGTCGTCTTCGCGCGAATGCACGGAGCCAAAGTCCGGAGGCCGCAGCGCACAGACGAAGCAAAAGAAGGGGAACGGTGGAGCCGACGGTCTCGACCTCGGCGTCAGAGGGGGATGTCAACCTGTTGGTGCCGAACCGAGAAGGGGGAAGAAGAGAAGAATGGCACGGAGGCCAGAGGATGAGGAGGAAGAAAGGGGATCGGCTACCTGCCGTGCTTGGAAGATGGAAGGGGAAGGAGGACGGCGCTCCTCGCCGGGATTGGGGAAGGAAGACGAGCCGGCCTCACTGCCGGAGGTGGGAGAGAAGCGGCCCTCACTGGCCGGGGTGGGGGAAGAAGATGGGGGCCGCAGCCCCCTGCGCGGGAGAAACCTCCGAAGAGCTCCAAAAATCACTGTATTGCTTAGTTCGATATGTACATTGGGTCCTCTTTTAAAGAGGGAGGAGATGACTAATTAAAAGAAAACTCTCTAAGATTTAATATTTACAGACTTGTCCTCGTATGGACACAAATAAAAGAAAAACCCAAAAATTACCAAAATATGTCCCCATCAATTGGATTCTAATATGTGGGATTTTATCTTACCAGCTATGTTGTGTTCCATTTGGCTCACCAGAAACTGACAGGATCTTTGATGACTATTTCTTCACATGGTGTCAGTCTATGTCAAAGATTGATTTTTTACTCATTCTCGTTGCTATTTGGATGAACAGAAGTTCAGGCAGAGATTTTTGCTTAGCAATTTCTTTTTGTAACTCCTATACCTCCCTACCATCTCAGTAGATGAGTGTGGGCTCCTAGTTTTTTTTATTGTACTTTGTTTCTTGCCATTATTTTTGTACTACCTTTGTTTTATTAATGGAAATCATGGTCTGTTGACCAGTTAAAAAACACTTAGTAAGAAGAGTGTTGTTTAAGATATCCAAGGACATAAAATCAACCCCTTTGTCTCTTGTACTCCTACACATGATTTCATTAAACTAGGTGAAAACCTTTGCTCTCCTCTTCTCCTTGCCAAAAGAAGGAAGCCCTTAGTTTTTTTCAATTTTGTTACACACTCACATAGGAAGTTTAAGAATCGAAAAATAGTAGTTGGGATGCTATGCAAAACATATTTTGACAAAAATTTATCTGCCATCAGCCAACAACAATCTCTCTTTCCAATTTTGTCGCATCTTCTCCATCTTATGTGTTAGTGACTTCTGATCTTGTAGTAGTTTGTCAGGCATATGAAACTGTATTTTTCTGTGCATCCTCCGATATGGTTGTGGGTAATGGTAGGAAACTCACTTTTGGAAGAATAGATGGGCCAGCAATATGAAGTTAATGGATCATTTCTCTCTATTTTATAATGTCGCATCTGATAAGGATGCTAGAGTAATCTTATTATGAAAAGACGAGACCGTGGATAACAAATGATTTTTGTCTCTTTAAAGAAATCTCAAACTCATTGGGAGAGGAAGTTATATAATACACGGCCTCCGTAGACTATTTGAATGTGTTCTCTTGCACCTCTTCCCACAATGATAGAATTTTGTTAACTCCCATTGAGAGTGCCTCCTTCTCGGTGAAATCCACTTGTATGGGGCTTTCATGGGGAGGTGTAGAAAAGCTAAGGTGGAAGTCTGCTTGGGCGGCTCTGTTTCTTCTAAAGACCATATTGTTTTTGTGAAATATTTGTTGGGGTAGACTCCCTACTAAGGTTTAACTCAACAAAATCTTTAATACAGGCTCTGTGCAATGTGTGTTTTGTTGGCTCCGAGTGGAAGATATTGATCATGGCTTTGTGCAATGTGGAGTCATTAACTAGTTATGGTCCTTATGCTTCAGAAGCTGGACGATGCAGTGGCAGGGCCCTTCATCAATCATCTCTCTTATCCAGCTTTGGAGCAGCTCGTGTTTGTGGGACATTCAACCATCCATGTGGAGTCTTTTATGCCTGCCTTTTTGTGGCCTACCTGGAAGAGAGTTTTTTATGAACATTTTCAGGTTCCCACATATATTCTTTTACTTGCCACACTTTTTGTTAAGGACTGGTTCTTTTCTTATTCAGGGACTAAGCCGGGGTGATCATCTCTTGGATTGGAAGAGTTTGTGGTTGTAGTTTGTGGTCCTTGTGTTTGTAGAGTGGGGGTTTTTTTGGTCCACCTCCCTTGAGTTCTACCATCTTGGTAGTGAGCAGGCATGGTTTTTGTTGTGTTGTTGTGCATTCCCCTGATTCTATGTTTTCTTCTTCAATATATGAAATGTGACCTCTGTCACCTTCAGAAAAAGTTTCTTGGAGGGCCAGCACATTCACTTTGTGCAAAGCAACCAACCAAACACCTCAATTCCTAGAATTTTTTCCTTCCTACAGATTTTCTTAACATTTCAACTGGTAATGTTTAGCATGGATAAATGACAATATCTTTTATTGTTCTTCTCCTTTTTCGTCAAAATGCAGTCATTGTCAAAAGAAAATTCAACTCGCTGGATTTTTCTCTCAGCTGGGACAACTTGGTGGAAACGACAGGGGCATCCAACAAGCCCAAGTCCTGTCTTAGATCTTTGATGAAACTCCTCACATTCATTTCCTGTTCAACAAAGATCAAGCCAGCTGCTTCACCCATGCTTAAGATATCCTTGTCAGACAACGGCAAGAAGTCACCACTAGGCCCCTGGCTGGCTTGGTCTTCTGGATTGGATGGACTATGAGCACTTAGGCATTGGAGCATTGAAGATCAGTAGTAGGAGATGATGCCTCCATAACTCCGCACAGCACAACCTTCACAACATCTCCATCTGTAGACGCCTCTGCAACGCTTCTCGGATCAACAGGGTCCACTAGCAGACCAAACCCAGATGAAACACCCCTTTGGCAGAATGCATTAGACCTGCTACCACTGTGCCATCAACGATGACTGCAAGATCATCACAGAAGCCTGTCAGGCTCTGCGAAGAAACAACAGCTTGCCCAAAAGCCCTGCATGAAGCACCTCGACCAAACCAGACCAGACTGAATCCGCCAACAGAATAACCCCACGACCTGTCGGTTTAGGAGCATTGAAACATCCAGCGTGAACTGGTTTGCCACAGGCCAGTTCAATCATTAAGTTAGATGGATCCTCTTCCATTTGGGTCCCAATCATACCTGAAGATGGATTGTCGTCCTCACCCAACAAATGCGGCAGCACACCCAACTCGGCCGCAGCACCTTGCCCCTTTAGATGGCCCAAGGCAATTGACCTTCCTGAACTGGCATTGAAGTCGCTCCAGGAGCTTCTAGAATCATAGCAGCAGCAAGCGGATTTGAATTTCCTTTAACCAGAATGAAATTTATCATTTGTGAAATTGGGGAGGCCTTTCTTCTACACTGCCGTATGAAGACCCAGAACCTGCACCCTTCCAGGGTAGACACTAGCATCACTTCTTGTAACAGCTTTATCAGCTCCAGTAGCATATAGGGCTATAAACGGATCCGGATAAAATCCGGATTCGGTTCGAATTCGTATTCGGATAGGCGGATATTATCCGTTTAAGCTGCTCCGGCGGATAGTTATTTCGGATTCGGATATTATCCGAAATTTAAACGGAGAGGATTCGGAATCAGTGGATCCGCTCTGGTTAAGATCCGGTTAGATCTGAGCCATTAGATGTAGGATCCAACGGCCATCTTTAAACCATAATCTTTTACCCCCGAATCCCTAATCCCTCCAGCCGGCCAGCCCCCGACTCCCCATCCCGACATCCCGCATCCTCGCAGTGCCTCCCGAGCGTCGCGCCTCCCGAGCGTCCCTCCCTCCCTCCCGAGCGTCCCAGCGCGGCGGCGGCGGCGCCTCCCGAGCATCCCCATCCCGGCGCGGAGGTGCGGTAGCCTCCTTCCCGAGCATCCCGGCGGCGGCGGAGCCTCCCTCCCGAGCGTCCCTCCCTCCCGAGCATCCCGGCGCGGCGGTGGCGGAGCCTCCCGAGCATCCCCATCCCGGTGCAGTGGCAGAGCCTCCCTCCCGAGCATTCCCGGCGGCGGCGTAGCCTCCCTCCCGAGCGTCCCGGCGTGGCGGCGGCGGAGCCTCCCTCGCATCCCCATCACGCATCCCTCTCCCTCTCGACAGTCGACTCCACAGTCCTGAGCAGGTTTTTTGAGATTTTTTTTCACATTTTTATAATTTGTGCAGGTTCTGGGGCGAAGCGAATATTATCCGTATCCGCTCCGTATCCGAGAGATATCCGATTGTGAAGATCCGCTCCGTATTCGAATTCTAACCGGAGCGGATATCCGATATCCGAATTGACTAGCGGAGCGGATTCGGAAATGGCATATCCGCTCCGTATCCGCTCCGTTTACAGCCCTAGTAGCATAGGGATCTCCCTACTGGATGGCCAGAGCAGAGCATTCAGATCAACATGGATGAACCTACCCACTGGCTCAACGATGGCCATACGCTAGCAGCCTAGAAACAGCAACCCGACGTCGGACCAGAGTAACTTCCTTCAGCTCCATGACCAATGATTGTCTCTTAAAGGACAATTCTACTCTATCATCATTGAAGAAGGATTTGCTCGCAAATGCCGCCAGTCACGCAAAAGCAAGATTGTTTCTAACGGCCACCTGCTGCCCAAGAATGTCCTCAGACAGTTCCTCCTCCCCCGGAACAAAAGAGCCTCTGACCTCAACAACAGCACAGCCCTCTGCAGTCAGGCCTTGCCACTAATCCCTGACGATGGCTTAGACGGTGACAAAGTAGAAATCAGATCCTGCACCTGCCAAGGACACCAGAAACTTCTATGTCCAACATCCCAACATGTTTTGCACTGCCACCCATTTCTACACTCCAAAGCCCAATAGCCCTTTCCATAACAACGGCCACACATGACACTACCCAAGGCCCACAGCACCCCCTTCCGCAGAGACAACTGGCAGGACAGCTTACCCAGCAGCCCACCAGAATCAACCAATGACTGGGAATAAGACCTTTGGCGAACCCTGGGAGGAATGTCACCGGCAAGTACAACCATCCCCAAACTACAATTCTTCCCAAATGCCCCAATGTTGACATCACCCAGCAGAACACCTTTCCTTTTTCAAGCAACAACACACCTCGTCTTCCTCGAGACCGTAGTCCACCCCACATCCTCAGACTTCACTGCCTGATCAGAGGCACAATGGAGCATACTGCCACAACCAGCCAGACTACTTCCTGAAGGGCATGAAGCTTATTCATGGTAGACAGACAAGAGGAAGACGGAGACAATATGATAACCCTCCCCCCTTTCATTTTTCCAAAACTTAGATGAAATTGACTTCAGAATGGCATTTCTGTGAGTTCCTTGGGTGTTTCTTTATTTTTGCGATCGTGCTATACCTTTGCTTAGTTTTACTTATGTTTCTTAGGGATTTTTCTTCTTAATACTTATCTCTGAGTATTTTCTTTTCTTTTTTCTCATCACTGGAAGGTCACTGTTCAGATAGGTCTATCCTGTATATTCTTTGGTCATAGCTCTAGGTCTTTTGTATGTTGTTTTCCTTCTTTTTGTGAATGATATGTGTTAACTACTTTTCTCTTCAGTTTCATTAGCAACTGGCAAACTCGTAACTGATTTTTTAGTTGTCATTTTCTGGCATAGTTGTGTCTTAAAGATTCTAGACAGATTCTGTGGATATCAAAAGCTAGCTGCAGTAAAGTGAAGTTAGCATCGATTAGTTTTACAGAATCGAGTGTCTATTTCATGGTGGTTAATTTTATGCATGTAAGAAGAGGAAATATTAACATGTGAAAACATTCATAAGAGCTTTCAAAAGTGTGCTATTTGACTCCCTCAAATCACTGACTTCATCCGTGCACATTGTGAATGCATTTTGGGGCTATGCCACATAAGTTGCAGCATGCAATACGTTGCTTACACTTGATGAAAGTCTCTTTAGGGCACATTGCGATGTAGTAGGTTCTTAACTAATGCAAATAAGGTAGTAGGAGCTTTTATGGGGTCTTGGACTGTGAAAAGTTTTTTCAAACATATGTGAAATTGTAAACTTTAAACCTTAGATGCCTGAATTTTGATTGATTTTTAGGAAAATTATATCAGGTAGTTTAAGAATGTTTCTTAGAAAGGCATTCAGTTGTGCTCAAAGAATGTACCTTATACCTGTATTTGTGTTACAAACTACTGAAAGCATGAAACTTGACTTTCTGGTTCAAACCTCAAATGTGTTATCTTTGCACTTACATTTTACAGCATGCTTAGTTATCTGAATTTTGAGTTTTTAAAAAAATATTTTTAATTTTTTTTTCTATGGGGTTGCATATTGCAGTGGAATTTATACTGAACTAATTCTATTATCATTAAAAAGGAGGCTGTATTAACGCAAGGGTTAGAAACTGTGCCTGGCTAATCATATCCGACAGTAACGAATTCAATACTATTTGGTTACTAGCTACCAATACCAGGCCAAAGTCAATGCCAATTTTTTTTCTACTATAAAACTTGTGGTCCCCTATTATCTCTTTTTATCATCAGGTAACTCATGTTGCTAGGTCTGGTTACATTTCTCCTGATTTGATGTTGATGATTGTATCCATTAAATATTTAACATTTTGCAAGTCCAGATTATGTGAGTTTGTGATTCAAAATGCTGACACATCCCTTGCTGGTCAAGTTTTTACTATCCATGAAAAGATATATGTATGAAAGCAAATTGATCATTTCATGCCTAAGAAATTGTTGAATCCGTCATACTATGTGTTACTTTTTGCATTTTAATGAAGAAATATCTTTTATCCCGGTTTTCTTTATTCATTTGTTACAATCATTGTCCTTACAAAATTTATCAAAATATGTGCCCTTTTCATTGGATTTAAATAATTTTTTCTACTACAGCTTTAGCTGAAGGTTTTTCTTGCTAATAAAAAGCCTGTTGCAAATGTCTAGCTTGCAAAATTTTAATTCTACAGTAAAGTGCTGGAAATTGCTACTAGCTGTCATCTGTTACTCTAGTTAGTCATCTCCTTGTTTTTTTATTTAATTACATAAAGTACCATCACCAAATAGCTAGGACAAGGGCCTGACTATACTGTACGGTTCACCTTTTAGCTTTCCCGGTGCTAAATGGAACTGACTCTGATGTTAGTTTGTGCATCAGGCACCCTGAGCTATCTCCCAGGTTCTAATAAAGAAAGACAAAATGCCAGTTGTTTTGCCTCTAACTAGGTGTCATCAATTGGTGACGTCTCATCGGGTGCTTTTTTGCAGCTTCAAGATTGAGATATGATTGTGTGGATTTGGAAGAGAATATGAGAAAGGATGGACCAAGCATCTTACTCTGCTTTAGATATAGACTTTGGGATCTGCTTGATTGCACTAAAACTGACAGAAGGCAATTCGCTCTGTATGATGTTTGATGTGGAACTGTTTCGGTTGTATGTTTCTTTTCTTTGTATAAACAAAAACATCTATGGTTTTGGGAACCATCATAATTGTTTAGCTCTGTAGCCTGGAATTTGCCAAGTGCTAGCAAGTGAGCTACAACTTTATTGGAACTTGACCTTAGGATGCCAGTTTTGAACGAGGATCTAAATATGTTTATTTATGAATCATAACTTTGCCTGTAATGCAGAACCTGCATATTCAATCTAGGGAAATTTTTTTACTAGTGGTTTTCATGACTGTCCACTTGTTCTCTTCATCCATAGTTGTCAAGACGACAAAGCAACCAAAGCGACCAAGGGTCCCTTTAACTGTTTACCGCTTAGGGCTTAAGCACCCTCTTAAGCAATAAGACTAGTTGGAGAAGTCTGGGTTGGCCCATCAAATACAATAAAATAATCGTAACAATATGGCATATATAAACCTAAAATTTTATCATTTCACTCGAACAATCAATAATAAACTAATGTGACGACTTGACCCTGAAGTTAAAACAATATGCACCATACAATTAAAACAATCTTAGGTGGAAATGGAAAATAAATAAAAGTATACAGTCAATACAAGTTAAAATTCAAGTATAGAACTACAGATTAAAGCAATATACAAGTTAAATCGGTCGAATGGGAGGTGGAAATAAGCCAGGAGGACAAAACAATATACAAGTTAAAACAGTCAATACAATTTTCAAAACCAGAAAAAAGAACATAAAAGAAGTTGGAAATAGGTTATGGGGTGTTTGGTTGCATGATAATGGAGGCTTTTATTTTAATTTTTAAAACTTGTAAGAAAACTTGTTAAAAGATTTGTTTGGCAACCTTGACAATTTTATGTTTTGAAAGTGATTTTATTCTTAAACAAAAAAGAATGTCTCACCTAGGGATGTCAATGGTTACCGATTATCCGACCCGTTCGTTAGTTAACAAATAGTTAATGGATAGTTTAAATTTTTTCGAATAAGCTATCCGTGTTCGTTTACCGATTAACCATTATCTTAGTGGATGCGATCATGGATACACCATAAACCGAACCCGAAAACTGTTATCCGTATTAGTTAATTAATACATAATACAATAACTCACAATTTATGACATCTAAATATATATATGTCCCATTTAGAAAATCTTATTGTTCTTAACTCACCGGTTCACCCTCCTCCTTGAGATCTTAACATTGAACAAGCATTGCCCTGACGTCCGACACCGATGTCTTCTTCCTCTTCCGCTTTTTGAAGGTGCAATCCATGTACACATTTTTGCTGTAAATCGACTGTCTCATATTTTATGTTGGACATGTATTATTTTGAATATGTAACTAAGATTTTTTTTCTATCTCATTTTTTGTGTTGCGCATCTAATTATTTACTGCAGACTCAAAAATTATTTTTAATATAGACTTGTAAATTATTTTTTTGTATCTCATGTTTTGTGTTAGATATGTAATTAAGATTTTTATTTACTTTTTATTTTGTTGGGTTGTATCATACATATGCTATCTCTTTATATATTTGATAACTGTCCGTTATCCGACCGTAAATTGTTTTTAAGCGGATAGAACAATGCGGTTCGGGGATACACCCGATACCGATAGTTAACGAACATCAAGTGGATACACTTTTTTCTTATAGGATACGGATACGGATAATACTATTATTCGACCCGTTGACATCCCTAGTCTCACCTCTTTCTTTTTTCTTGTGGTTTCCATTTTGTTTGGTCATGAATGGTAGTTACTCTTTTTTGTAATCACATCCCTCCAAACATGATAATTTTATGACATGAGTTGGTTCACTTTTTATTTTAATATAATTTTTTATCATGAAAATGTACAAAAAATTATCATCCAATCAAACACCCCCTTAGGAGGAACGAGGGTCGGGGAACGATGGTCGGGTAATAGATGGACGGATTCGAGCAGGTGCTTAAGCGGGTGCTTTTTTAAGGGCCATTAAAGCGGAGGCCTGCTCAGGGCCTGATTTTCCGTGATTTTCCGCTTTGGCGCATAAGCGCCCGCTTTGACAACATTATTCACCCCATCTTTTTCTTCCTTTTACAGCTACATGCCATGACTTTTGATTCAAGATAAATGATTAATACGTGGAACTCTTTAACTGGTCACATGAGCTAATTGCTCCTTTGAATTAATCTTTAGTCTCATTGCCTAGAAATGGTGCATGACTTCTCGGAAAGTGGTTTGGGCGTGGTGGTGTTGGTTAAGTCTAGGTTGGTTGGGAGGAAATAGGGGCTTACTTGAGCGACATGTTGTTACATACATGCGTTCATGTGATGTGTTTTTTACACTACATACTTATTTAGGTGCAGTTTGATAAAGTTAAACGTGTTGCAGTGGTGTTATACAACACTAATTCATGCTAGTTGGTTTGCTGAGAGGAAAGAGATAATCTTGGTACAGGTATTTCACAATTCTTATTGTACTAGGGATGAAATACTCTTTCCCCATAACACGGTCCAAATAAAAATTTAACTTGTTCTTGTATAAGCCATTCCCTGCATGCCAGTTTCTATAAATTCTAATTCATCATAAAAAATGCGATGTACCCAATATACTGTGCAACAATAATGTCACGCATGTCGTGTTTCCTCTCAACTGCAGAGTGATGGGGAATGATCCATTTTGGGTTTATTTTTGCATTTTTTTGTCCTTGGAGGACCTGCTTGTAAATATTTTAAGTTATTTTGAGTCATTTTAGTTCATTTCAGTCCTTAGAAGGCCTTAATTGTATTAGTCTTTCAATAGTCCTTTTTGTATATAAGAAGGCCCTTACGTGAATAGAAGAACAGAACAAGAGAATAATTTTTGAAGAAGTTTTGCATTTGGGCTGATCGTTGTGTAGCATAGATCGCGGAATCGGCCGATCCGGATCGGAATCGGCCGATTCCTGGATCGGATCGGCCATTGCCGATCCTATTCTTGGCTGAAGGACCGATCCGGAAAAAAGTTCCGGCAGAATCGGTCGGGATCGGCCGGATCGGTCGGGATCGGATCGGAATCGGATCGGAATCGGAATCGGATCGGCCGAATTGGTCGGGATCGGAATCGGAATTGGAATCGAATCATTTTTTTTCATTTTTTGCTATTCCAGTCGGATCGGCCAGGATCGGCCAGAATCGATCCGGATCGGTCTGGGATCGGATCGGATCGGAATCGGAATCGGATCATTTTTATTTTATTTTTTTTTGCTTACCGATTCTGGATCGATTGTCTTCCATTGGATCGGTCGGAATCGGTCCGATCCGATCCGATCCGGATCGGATCGGTACCCACCGATCCCGATTCCGATTCCGATCCCGCGATCCTT
This sequence comes from Cryptocoryne crispatula var. balansae, assembly GCA_036172225.1. NCBI lineage: Eukaryota > Viridiplantae > Streptophyta > Magnoliopsida > Alismatales > Araceae > Cryptocoryne > Cryptocoryne crispatula. The sequence goes on from CM069919.1 coordinate 10,158,124, forward strand.
GTTGTGTAGGGGGCCTTGGCCCTTGTAGCTCTTCACCCCCGTGGAAGGTCCCGGTCTCCATCTCCACCCCTGGCAGAGGTCAGCTATCCACTCCACCCGCGGTAGGAGGCTGGTTCCAAACTCTTCTTCCCTCCCTCCAGTCTGCCTTTGTGCCATTTCTTTCCCATTCACCTTCTTGGTTATGTAGGCCTCTGGTTTGGTGTCATTGGCACCTCTTAAACTTGCTTGGTAGTGAGGCAATGCTTACAACTCATAGTTTCGGCGATCCACGGACTCTCCGAGCATCCTGACAACTGCATGACCCCCACGTTGGCTCCCAGTGACCTCCCTCAGTGTCAACTACATTGTTTACATTGTCCGATGATTTTTGGACAACAGCAGTCAACACCTATGTCCGCACAAAGGTCAGCATCCAATGGTCTTCCATATAGCACTCCGGAGATCCTCAGAGTACCGTCGCTGATCATCCTCTGTGCCATATCCAGATCGGCACCCACAGCATAGGTCCACCATTGAAGCAAGGAGTCCTCACCATTCAGCTTCTGAGACTGTTGGAGGCTTCATGGCCTTTCAGTTCTCGCCACCATAACCCCCTCGGAAGCACCCGAAGCCCTCTCCTCCATCAACTCCTTCCAGATCTTCCAAAATGCAAAGTATCACGGAACCACATTGTCTACCATGCCTCTTGCCACAATTGCACACCTTCTCTCCATCCTGATAGCCTGCTTCCACGCGAGGATGCCTTTGCCATCGCCTTTGTTCAGCCCGTTCCACCCCACTACTCCCTGTCTTTAAAACAACGAACAAGAACAAAGACAACGTACACGAAAAGGGGTCTTGCCTGATAGTTTGTTAGATATGTCGGGGAAAGAACGCCTCTCTTGCCCTCAGGTGCATCCTCTGCCCAGCTCTGACCTGTCATCCAGATGGTGCCGTGAAGAAGGTAGACAAAGAGAAGAAACCTGCCCTGACTACTTTGTCAGTTTGGTGGGGTTTCTCACACACCCTCGGACACGTCTTTGGGCCTCCATGAACACCCCTGGTAGGGTTAAGTCAACACCAGTCAATCTAGTTCGGTTCAGCCACTGGTCGAGCTGGCTAAAAGCTGGTTCAATGGGCGGTCCAGCTGGTTCAGTGCCCAAATGACCGGTTCCACTGTGTTGTCCCATATAAAATTGGTGTCAAAGTCTGGAATCAGCCCATTCCTACGAGTTGACTTCTAGGATGCTTCTATCAACTTCGGCCCTATGTGGATAAAAGTGACGGCGATGTTCATGATGCAGCTACAAAACTCGAGAACAAGTTTTCTCACGGTAGTGGAGAATGGTGGGGAACTTTTTGGGTTTATTTTTGCATTTTGTTCTTTGAGGACTTACTTGTAAATATTTCAAGTTCTTTTGAGTCATTTCAGTTCATGTCAATCTTTATGACTTACTTGTAAACAGTTTTTCAATAGCCCATGTTTGTAATTTGGCTCCTCTAGATAAGGAAACCTTTACATGAATGGAAAAATAGAACAAGAGAAGAATTTTTGGAGAAGTTTAGCTTTCGGGCTGGTCCTTGCATAGGGGGCCTTGGCCCCACAGCAGATCTTCACCCCGTTGAAGGTCTAAGTCTCCAACTCCGTCTCTAGCAGATACCAGCTACTCACTCCACCCCTGGTAGGAGGCTGGTTCCAAGCTCTTTTTCCTTTCTTTTAGTTGGTCTCCGTGCCATTTTCTTCCCCTTCCCAGTTATGTGGGTCTCCGGTTTGGTGCCATCGACACCTCTTGGTGTTGCTCGGCTTGGCACTGAGGCAATGGTTATAGCTTACAGTTCCGGCGATCCTCGGTTTCTCCGAGCACCCTGATGACCACACGACCACCGTGCTGGCCCTTGGTGACCTTTCTCGTCATCAACTACTGATGTCGTTTGCATTGTCGGACGATCCTGGACAATGGCAGTCGACACCTCCTGTGTCCATGCAAAGGTTGGCATTCGGTGTTCTTTTGAATTGGACTCCAGAGATCTCCAGAGTTCTGTTGCCGACCGGATCTTCTGGAGTTCCACGGAATCACCACTGTCTACCACACTTCCTGTTAGACAGCCTCCTTCCGCATGGGGACACCTCCGCCGTTGCCTTTGTTCCTCCCATTTCACCCTACTACTCCTCCAGGCCTTTCGGATGGTGACGAAGGCAATGAAGGAGAAGACAAACAAGGATGAAGGTGATGAGACAAAAGGGACCTTGCCCGACGGTTCGTTGGATCTGCCGGGGAATGGGGGAAGGAACACCTCCCCACTCTCGAGCGCATCCTCTACCTAGCTCTAAGCTATCATCCGGACGGCGTTGCAAAGAAGGTAGACAACGACGGGGAAGAAACCTGCCCCAACTACTTTGTCGGTTCTTTGGGGGGAATCTTTGGGCCTCCATGTACCCCCTAGGCAGGGTTAAGTCGACACCAGTCGAGCTGGCCAGAAGCCAGTCCAGTGGGCAGTTCACCCTGGTTCAATTCCCGATATAGGTCAATTTATTTTTCCATTTTTTTATTATGTTACTTTTTTATTCATGTCATACCTTATCAGGCAAAGTTTTTTATTCATGTCATACCTTATCAGGCAATCTAACCTCGGGATAGACCTGACTTCACACGGTCCATTTTGACTTTGCATCCGGATTAACCTGGCTAGTCCTGGGGCCTTTGCCAAGTGTCGAAGCTTGAACACTTTAAACTTAAGAGTAGTTCAAGACTCGTTTCTTTGATGGAAGAAGGTTCATTACTGCTTACTGTATTTGTAATAACCAAATTCTAAGCAGGCTGAAAGAAGCTACCTAGGGACATGTCACCTGTAGAACGGGAAAGGTAATACCAAGAAAAGACTAATCAACACGGCATAAAAAAATTTGGTGATATAGAATAAGTTTTATTATATCAAAAGCTTTGTTAACTCAAATGTATTATATCAAAAGGCATTTTTTACGTAACCTATATACATATAAGTAATAAACGACCTAAATTACTATATTAAAACCTACGCTGCCCTCCTGAGTTGAAAAGTTTTGGATACACTTTCAGAACGAGACGTGATGTCATATGTCAATAAGGGATGAATTTGTTTCATCCATAACCATATGTCAATAAGGGATGAATTTGTTTCATCCATAACCATATGTCAATAAGGGATGAATTTGTTTCATCCATAACTAGGCTGCAGAATTTACATCGCTTCTTGTGAGGCTCTTTTGATCCAGGTCATTCTTGCTGTAGTTGGAAGTCTGACATCACAAGATTTTACACGTGAAAATCTGGATTTTCAACGTACATTGCTTGATTGCTTCAACCATGCCATAAGTGCCCAATTCACGTTAATAGCCTGAATGATGGTTCAACTTGGTTTGACTGATTTTCCACTGGTTCAGCCCTGTCTAGGCTGATTTAGGCTGGCCTGAGGCTAGTTCAACGTGGTTCAGGCCAGTTCAAGGCATTTTAGACCGGTTTAAGTCCAGCTTCATATTGTTTTGGTTCGTTTTCAGTGTTTTAACATTGTTTTTTTTAGACCGGTTCTACCTTGCCATCCTGTGTCACAGAGGTTTCCTAGAGTTTTTCTCTTCCCATAATTTATACACATTTATTATGTATTTGGTTACATGACAACTTGAGTTGTTGTAACAGAAGTTGTTAAAAAAATGTTTGACAATCATTACAAAAGTATAATTGTATAGGACTTTTTTCTTGGACAAAAAATATAGGTGAGATGGTTGCAACCAAACACCCCGTAACATAATCGTTGGTATTTGGTTTCACGGTTGCAATATGCTTCTACATTATTACCTTGAACACTGTTTCTTTTAATGCGAAGTTCTAGCCTTTTTGTGGTGTGTTTTGTTTTCTTACAATAGTTCTCTTCCTGGATTGCAGGTTGCATCACGACGAAGGAACTTGGGACTGTAATGCGATCGCTCGGACAGAACCCAACGGAGGCGGAGCTCCAGGACATGATAAATGAGGTGGATGCAGACGGCAACGGAACAATTGATTTCCCAGAGTTCCTCAACCTGATGGCGAGGAAAATGAAGGACACTGACTCCGAGGAGGAGCTGAAAGAAGCCTTCCGTGTCTTCGACAAGGACCAGAATGGCTTCATCTCTGCAGCCGAGCTCCGCCATGTCATGACCAACCTCGGTGAGAAGCTGACCGACGAGGAAGTCGACGAAATGATCCGGGAGGCTGACGTCGATGGTGATGGGCAGATCAACTATGATGAGTTCGTCAAAGTGATGATGGCAAAATGAGGGAATCTGATGGCGCTACGGCGCATCAGATCAAGGTTGTTCTCCTTTCAACATGCAGGTGGTGAAATCTACCTTTGCCGTTTGTACTTCTGGTGACCCCTTTTCTTTCTTCTGGATGCGTAGATAGTCTTAAAATTTTCAGCTTCTTTACTTCTTGACTTGAACTGCCAAGAATCCTCTTGGCAACCAGAATTCGATTTATTTGTAATTTTCTTCTAGTGATGGTATTTAAGAATGGTGACACCGATGTCATGTAATTCTCTGTTTATGGTTTCTGGTTGATTGCAATTGGCCTCTGTGATATTACTTGGTTTAGCCTTTAAGAAATGGCATTTGATTGAAATGGTAAATAAGAAGATTAAATCAGTTGACTGACCTAATAACCATCTTAATTAGCATTTTTCATTACTCACAACACAATATATTTAACTCTGGAGTTTTTTTTTCCAATCAACTCTGAAAAATAGTTAATTAGATTTATTAATAAAATAGTTAATCAGATTTACCAATAGTCTATTAATTTAATTTAACATATTCTCAAATTGAGATGTTACAGTCATTACAATCAAATTGAGATGTTCAAGATAATTTAACATTATCTAAAACATTTATGTCTGTGTCAATATTATATACCTAGATTCTTGGTCATGCTTTCAACTCAAACTCAAGTTTGTTTAATTTTAGAAATTTATCATTTTAATTTTTGTAAAACGATTAACCAAAAATGCAAGTAGCAGACAAATTACAGTTGAAAACTGAAAACAACTCAGTAATTTTTTTTTTTTTTGCTTTGTTCATTCGCCCCGTGTATGTTTCTGAAACAAGACTTCTCCAAATGCATTATTTTATATTAATTTTTACGGTCTGCAGAGTTGATGCTCCAAACCTGCCTTGGCCCGTTCGGGTCAATCCTGAGTTGTTAATCCATCATGGGGATTGCCTTGATTAATTTATAAGTTTTGAGGAAAATCAGATTGCTACCTAAATGACGATATCCGTATCTAAAGGACTCTCACGTACCGTTTTATTCTATTATCTCATCTCTATGTCATTAATCCCGACCTGTCTGGTTCAAGGAGAATAGACCTGTCCACGGATCTTTATCGGGTCAGATTTTTTAAGATCCAAATTTGAATCTAATAAGACACATTCGAATCCAATAACAAATCTTATAAGTTATTCTATTTCGGATCTAAAAATATAGCCGGATCCGAAATTATTTGCGATTCTGGATTGATCTGTTAAGAACCCGACGAGCTGTGTACACGTCTCTTCGTTACTCAGCGAGGAGGCAACGGGCTGCTGGGCGGGGAGGGGGAATCGCGAGGCTCGCGGAGGGGGATCGCTGGCTGCAGGGGGTTCGTGGAGGGGGATTTGGAGGTGGTAGCAAACCCACCAGTTCCAACGTCGCCAGGCATGGTGAAGTTGTCCCCGACCTTGTGCTTGGAGTGGCCCACAGTGGCCACGAGGCCGAGGACGACAGCGACAATGACCACCAAGGAGACGCCGGAGACGATGACCTTTGTCCCAACACCCATCTCCGTTCAATCCAATTCACTCGTGGACGCAAAGAGCTCATCGGAGGGGGATCGAGGGGGTGGAAGAGATTGATGGGGGCGAATGAAATTATGTAATGTGAAAGGTTCTATTTGTAATTTGTTTTCTTTACATTTTACCCATCGGGTATTTTTGTACAAGGAAGAATTCTCCCGCCTATATATACCGTTACACATTCACCGTAATTACACACAGGAAGGAAATACACAGGTTTTTCCTCCATCCTTCTCCTTTATTGATCTGTTATGCTTTTCTCTGTTTCTTCATTCCCGATCGGAGCTTATCTACTTCTAAAGAAAGAAGCTTCATCGCCAAATCTACTTGTGCTTCCGCTTCTAGCTGCATTTCCAGTGCTTCGACATCACTGAACTTTGTCAGTTTGGTATCAGAGCAGGTATTTCCTGTTCGATGGAAGGATCTTCTGGTGTAGCTAGGTCTCCGTTGGGTTCTTCCGGTTTTAACACAGAGAATGAAAATCCTTATTATCTCAGTTCTTCCGATAATCCTGGCACATTACTGGTTTCCGATCTACTTGTTGGAGACAACTATATATGTTGAAGAAGAGCAATGACCGTTGCGTTGTCTGCCAAGAATAAACTAGGTTTCGTTAATGGAACTATTAACAAATCAGATTTACTTGATCCCACATACAACAATTGGGATCGAGTTAATAATATGGTTCTGTGCTAGCTGCTTAATTCAGTACATAAAGATATTATGTCTTCTGTCATTTACTGTAATACTGCACATGAAGTTTGGAGGGATCTTAGCGATAGATTTTCACTAGCCAATGGTCCGAGGATATATGCACTTGAAAGGTCAATTGCTGTTTTGAAACAAGGGAATGATTCAGTCCCGAAATATTTTAATACACTCAAAGGTCTTTGGGATGAGCTGAGTCAATTAGATGTTTCCACCGATAGTATGTTTGTTGACAGAAGAAAACTGATGCAATTTCTCACGGGACTTAATTAAGTCTATGCTAATGTGAGGAGTCAAATTTTACTAATGGATCCACTTCCTCATGTCCTTAAAGCATACTCACTTGTGTTACAAGATGAGGCACAACGTTCTGTACAAGTTCAGAATCCGAATATTCATGAGATTTCAGCCATGTTTTCAAGAGGAATTAATGTCAAACAGGAGATGAGGGAAGATAAAAACCTTGGTGTTCGCATTGTAACATTCATGGGCATGTCAGGGAAAAATGTTTCAAGTTAAATGCACCGAGATGCACTCATTGCAACATTGTTGGGCATACTCGGGATGTCTGTTACAGACTTAATGGTTTTCCTGAAGGGTATAAGAAGAAGAACTATAAGAAAGGTTCACAGCTTAATTTGACAGAAGATCAGTACACCAATCTTGTCAAACTGTTAAATACTACAGTTTCTGAAAGTTCTATACAAGCTAATTCAGCTATTAGGCAGCAAAATTGTATGCCTTGGATTGTCGATCCTGGAGCCACTGCGCACATTACTCCAAATTCTGAGAATTCTATCCTAAAAGATATTGCCAGCAGCTCAAATCAGACATCTGGTATTTGTTTACCTGATGGGACTTCTTTACCAATCACAGGAATTACTTCTATGGATGTTAATGATAAAATCCAGTTGTCAACTGTCTACATAGCACCTGATTTCCAGAATAAGCTTTTATCCGTGAGCAAATTAACAAAAGAACTAGATTGTTCAGTCACTTTTTTCCGAAATCATTTTGTTATTCAGGATACAAGGTTGAACCAAGTGATTGGGCGGGGCCTTGAAGATGGAGGCTTGTACTACTTGATTCAAGGAGGAAATCTTGCGGCTTTGAATGTCAAGACTGATATACAAGAAGTTTGGCATAGAAGATTGGGACATGTCTCGAATGACAAACTTAAGATTTTGTCCAGAAGTTTAAATTTCAGTTTTAATGATGCTAATTGCCACATATGTCCATTGGCAAAACAAACAAGACTACCTTTTCATAATAATGAAACACATACTTCATCTGTTTTTTATTTAGTTCATTGTGATCTTTGGGGACCTTATCATACATTGTCAAGGACAAATGCAAGTTTTTTTGTCACCATAGTTGATGATTTCTCACGTTTCACTTGGACGTTTATGATGCGTTTCAAATCTGAAACTGTTCAGATTCTTAAAGATTTCATAGAATATGTACATAATTTTTTTTCTGCTTCTGTTAAGATTATTCGGACTGATAATGGGTCTGAATTTGTAAATTCAGAGTTACAAACTTTCCTTAAACAAAAAGGAATTGTGCATCAAAAGACTTGTGTATATACTATGGAGTAGTAGAAAGAAAACATAGACATCTATTAGATGTCTCTAGAGCACTTAGAATTCAATCACGTTTGCCAAAAGCATTTTGGAGTGATTGTGTTCTCACAGCAACATATTTGATTAATAGATTTCCTACTAAAGTTCTTAACAATAAAACTCCTTTGGAGATACTTTTCGGTAAGGTACCAGACTATGGAGTTCTTAGAATTTTTGGGTGTCTATGTTATGCTTCAACTTCACATCTACAAAGTGATAAGTTTGAAGATAGGGCAAAGGCATGTATATTCATCGGCTATCCTCCTCAACAAAAGGGCTACAAATTATATGATTTGAAGTCACAGAAAGTATTTGTGAACAGAGATGTTGTTTTCAGAGAAGATATATTTCCTTATGTGCAAAATACTACTGAAGACAATGTACCAATTCCTTTGTCTATCCAGGATTCAGATTTAGATTTTTTTAATGAAAACTCTCATATTTCTAATTCTCTGCCAGAAGCTATCGGAAACAATGGTATACAGCCAGTCAGTGAACAACATGTTCATGATTATGTCATTTCAAACAGAGAAACAAGATCCAGAAAGAAATCGGCATATTTGGAAGATTATGTGACAGGTTTCAGTGTTAAATCAGGTCAGAAAGAAATTCCATACTCCATTGAGAATTATGTTTCTTATCATTCTTTTAATGAAGAACATAAGGCTTTTCTAGTCAATGTGTCAAACAATTTTGAGCCACAAACATATGACATAGCAAAACAAAATAGGAACTGGGTTCAGGCTATGGATGAAGAGCTTAATGCTCTTAAAAAAACAACACTTGGGAAATTGTGAAACTGCCACAAGGAAGAAAACTAGTTGGTTGTAAATGGGTTTATAAAATCAAATATAATTCAGATGGCAGCATTGCTAGATATAAAGCACGTCTAGTAGCTAAAGGTTACTCTCAACTTGAAGGTCTTGATTATCATGATACGTTTGCCCCGGTAGCTAAACTTGTGACTGTTAGAATTTTACTTTCAATTGCTGCCATAAAAGTCTGGTCTTTGAACCAATTGGATATAAACAATGCTTTTTTACATGGAGATCTTGAAGAAGAAGTATATATGGAACTTCCATCGGGATATCCTAGAAAGGGGGAGTTTTTTGCTTGCAAGTTAAAAAAATCTTTATATGGTCTTAAACAGGCCTCGAGAAATTGGCATGCTAAGTTGACAAGTGTATTGATTGATCTTGGTTTCAAACAGTCCAAAGTGGACTACTCATTGTTTACTCTTACTACAGATAAATTACAAACTTATGTTCTTGTTTATGTGGATGATATGCTGATTACTGGAAGTAGTCAAGAGCACATTGATTCTGTCAAACAGAAATTACATGCCTTGTTTGGAATAAAGGACTTGGGAAGACCAAAGTATTTTCTCGGACTAGAGATAGCAAGGAACTCACATGGCATTTATCTAAATCAGAGGAAATATGCTCTAGACATAATTGTTGAATGTGGTTTATTAAATTGCAAGCCAGCTAGTGTTCCATTGGAAACAAAACATAGATTTTTTGAACAGGCGGAAAAGCTAAAGGATCCAGGAGTTTTTAGGAGGCTTGTGGAAAAATTAATGTACTTAACTGTGACCAGACCTGATATTGTTTTTGTTGTAAATCTTCTTACTCAATTTATGACAGAACCATCGGAAATCCATATGGAATATGCCTTACAGGTTGTAAGGTACATAAAATCTTGTCCTGGTGCAGGAGTTTTTATTAATGGGAAGTCTGAGCTTAAATTAACAGGTTATGTAGATGCCGATTGGGCTGCTTGTCCAATCACAAGAAGATCTACTAGCGGATACGTGATATTCCTTGGAGAGTGTCCAGTTTCTTGGAAAACCAAGAAACAGCATACTGTATCCAGGTCATCAGCTGAATCAGAGTATAGGGCAATGGCTATGCTGGTTTCCGAAATTCAATGGCTCAATTATTTGCTAAATGATTTTGATATTCAAATTCCCAGTACAAAACTTTTTTGCGACAGCCAAGCTGCTATACACATAGCAGCAAATCCTGTCTACCATGAAAGGACGAAGCATATCGAAATAGATTGCCATTTTATTCGAGAGAGAATATGCAATGGTCTTATTCAAACTTCATATATCAAGTCCGAAGATCAATTTGCTGACATGTTTACAAAAGCATTAGCAAAAGAACCTTTCAAATTGCACACAAGCAAGTTGGTTCGGGATCTTCACTCACCAACTTGAGGGGGAGTGAAATTATGTATTGTGAAAGGTTCTATTTGTAATTTGTTTTCTTTACATTTTACCCATCGGGTATTTTTGTACAAGGGAGAATTCTCCCGCCTATATATACTGTTACACATTCACTATAATTACACACGAAGGAAATACACAGGTTTTTCCTCCATCCTTCTCCTTTCTTGATCTGTTATGCTTTTCTCTGTTTCTTCATTCCCGATCGGAGCTTATCTACTTCTGAAGAAAGAAGCTTCATCGGCAAATCTACTTGTGCTTCCGCTTCTAGCTGCATTTCCAGTGCTTCGACATCACTGAACTTTGTCAATTGCGAAGACGCAGGGAAGAATCCCCCTTATGCCCACGGAGGGGAGGAACACCACGGTTGGGAGGAACTGCCCTCTGTGCTTTTATATATAAGCTGGCCACCTGGCCCTCTTCTCTCTGCCATCTCCTCCTCCTCCGTCCACGGCAAGCACGGAGGGGAGCTGTGCGATGGGTAGCGATCCTACCACAAGAAGATAACTGCTTGGGTCCAAGCAGTGGAGTGGTGGCCTCGTGTCTTCACCGTTGACACGCTCTCCGTTGTCTTTGTCGACCTTGGCACTCCCGTCGGACGTCCATCTCTGTTGTCTATCTCCGTCCTCGGTGACCTTGGCAGCCGCCCATTCTCTCTCTTGTCTATCTTCATCCTCGATGACCCTGGCAGCTGCCCACTCTCTCTCTCTCTCTCTCTCTCTCTCTCTCTCTCTCTCTCTCTCTCTCTCTCTCGGGTTCCCAGAGAACCTGAATGTTAAACTCATAGTGCGGTTCGGATTTCTCTCGTGAGTAACAAATCTAAGCCTGCCTATTACTCAATTTGGTTTTGCCGTTTAACATTCAAATCCGATAATGTTTTCGGATTTAGGTTAGATTTTCAGACATTTCAAATCCATTTGACAGGTCTAAAGGAGAAGTTTCTTTTTGTTCTTCCAAGGTGGAACAGTGATTGAGGCGTCTCAATTACATCAAATTATATGAATTTGAGACTCATAAATGTGACAAAGAGATTTATTTCACTCATAAATGTTCTGTGTTAAGAGAGAAGTCTAGATCATGGACTCATGGATGCGGATCTGCTCGGGTTACCAAAGTGTTGTAAAGATGATAATGTTAATATAGATATGCTAACACACTATATCGAATATGATTTTATAATGTGTATAAAAGAAAAGATAGTCACCACTTCAATCACATGTTAGTTTATTTATTTTACAATTGAGGGTATACATGTTACTTTGAAACAAGAAAGAATGAGTCGGGGGTCGGCCCCCGGTCGGCTGGCCCCCAACCCAGCCCGGTCGGGCCGGGCTGCCAACCCGGTCCGATCGGGTCGGTTTTTTTTTTTGAAAAAATTGTGGAAACAATGGAAAAAATCAAAAAAAATCCAAATTTTTTTAAAAAATAACAAATATGATTCAACATGATTTATTTAACATTCATTCAAACATAACAATAAATTGTTCTTCTACATAATGTATGTACTTTGCCCATGTCTAAACTGGGCTCTTATCTCAGGTGGAGTCTATGTGCACGGTGCAACATCTTCCTTGATACCGGTATGATGATGTTTTAACTAGTAAGTTCCATCGTATAGAACTTTGTCACAATACTTACATTTTACTTTTCTTTGCTCCATTGACACGACCGTGCAATGGAGCCAAGTTGGGTCATTCCGGGTGGAGCAGGAAGTCTCACAGCTGGGATAAGACATTAGAAAAGTAATCCACAATATAAATAACACGAAATAAAATTGAGAGTGGCAAAGACACCACTTTAAGAGTGTCAAAATTAACACTTTGAGAGTGTGAACGACACCAGGTGGAACGGAAAGTATCTGGGTGCAACGGGAAGTATCACGGCTTTGAGAGTGTCAAGCACACTGCTGGAGAAAACAATTCGGAGTTCGTAGAGGGGTGAGCCGTTGCGGGGTGAGAACTGGGTGGAGGGACGAGCCGTTGACCAGTGAGCACCGAAAGAGTGATCAGTGAGAGAGGGGGGGAGATTGAAAGAGTGATCAGTGGGAGGGGGAGACCGAAAGAGTGATCAATGGAGGGGGGAGACCATGCTCAATTTTGGTGTGGAGTAGAAGTCTCCCCTTGGGGGCTATTTTATAGTTCCCAAGGGGAGGGCATTTTTGTAATTTGGGGGTGAGTGGGGTGACTCACTAAGCACTTAGTGGGGGTGGCGGCCATTTGACCGCCAGCGACCCGGTTAGTCGAGTCACCGGGTCGCACGACCCGAAGTTGGGCTGGCTTGTAGTTAGCTTGGTTGGGCCGTTTTCGAGCCGGTCGGCCCGAAAACCGATCAGGTCGGGCGACCCAGCCGACTGAGTTTCAAACCAGTTATTTATTCAAACTGAAAATTATATGAAAATTTTGAGGAAGACCGCAAAGATGATTGTGTAAGCATGCATTTCTTCCATCGATCTCCACTTTCTCTTCTTATTAAGATTAGGTTTTTCTAAATTATTTTATATTTCTCTAGATGATGGGAAAATGCCGAAAAACATGTGCTACTTTTTGCTGGCTTCTAAGTTCCAGCGAGAGAGAAACAAGCCCTTAAACCAGCAAGCCTAGAATGTAGATCATATATCACAATTTTGGGTTTTTAGTTGTATGCCCTACAAAATATGGCACATTTATTCAACGTCTAAATTCAATGAATAAAATACAAAATTGGAGCCATTGTTCACACCAAGGTGAGGGGGGTCGGGGGTCGCGACCAGGTCAGTCAGCCCCAGGCCGACCTTGCCCGATGAGGCCGCAACCCCTATTTTTAAATTTTTTTATTTTTCGACCCCCAACCCCCCTCACCTTGGTGTGAACAATGGCTCCAATTTTGTATTTTATTCATTGAATTTAGACGTTGAATAAATGTGCCATATTTTGTAGGGCATACAACTAAAAACCCAAAATTGTGATATATGATCTACATTCTAGGCTTGCTGGTTTAAGGGCTTGTGAAATTGATGTCGATAGACAATTCTATTACATATCAGGTTCTCATGGCACTAATGGGGTGTTTGGTTGCATGATAATTGAGGTTTTTATTTTAACTTTTAAAAATTGCAAGAAAACTTGTTAAAAGAGGTGTTTGACAACCGTGACAATTTTATGTTTTGAAAGTGATTTTCTTCTTAAACAAAAAAAGAGGGTCTCACCTCTTTCTTTTTTCTTGTGGTCCCCCACTTTATTTGGTCATGTGCGGTGGTTACTCTTTTTTGTAATCACATCCCTCCAAACATGATAATTTTATGTCATGAGTTGGTTTACTTTTTATTTTAATACAATTTTTTATCATGAAAGTGTACAAAAAATTATCATGCAACCAAACACCCCATAAGAGTTTTAATAATAATATTTATCGTTAAATATATTTATTGATAATTTTTATCATTATCAATTCTAAAATTAATAGTGACACGTGTTCGTGAATAGAGCCTTGGCTAATAGTAATGATTTTGAAGTCTGTAGTACAAAACTAGACTTGAATTATGAAACAAGTGTTCATGTGTCTCCATTTTAGTATCGATACCATATTCGTTAGAGCATCAAAGGAAGTTGGTTGTATACTACACATCAACACCATATTCATATAATTTAATTATACACATATATAAAATATTGGATACTTATATAGTATCAATGATATTATGCGCCAAGTGTAATCTAGTAGTAGCACATAGTAATACACTCGGGTATCGTCCACCATCCAGCACTACGAAGAAGGGAGTTGCACGTACGAGTCATGATGATCTCAGGTTGGGGAGAGAGGTTCCTTAAATAAAAAGTCACAATCTTTGTAATATGCATCCAAGTGCAACAACATATTTTATTAGTCTCGTACTCTAATTAGTCTCATGGGTAGTTTACTGCTTCTCTTTATATTTTTATTAAATTATTTTGCACTTAATTATAAGTATACTGCTTGAGTTGAATATGAGTTTTAAATGTGATACATTTTTAGCAGCAACTGAATAGAACTCCCTCCAACATCCAATTCAGGCTATTCGCTCTGGTAATCACAATCGCATGCAGCCCAAGGAATAAATTAATGCAAAGTTGATCAATGGCTCTGCCATGTTCATCAATATATATATATATATATATCTATTTATATTAACGCAATTCTGGCTAGATCTCATCACATGACAAAAGGATCATCCGTGTGGAAAGAGCAGTACCGTCGGAGAGACATTCTCTGAGGGCGCTTTGTTCTTTTCTGCAACACCATTATTAAGCTTCGAGCAGAAGCAAGTCTGCGGCAACAAGCTGTGTGTCTAAAAGCCACCAGATCGAATCATGGGAGTGGCTTGGATTCCCATTAAGTGTGATGGAGGGTAATCATAATTAAGATTTCACCTACTGGGATCGTCACTTAAAAACTTAATGACGATATTTTAAGAATTTTGTAATCAAGAAGATGTTTCAGCAGTTTTTTTTAGAAAGATATATATATTAGTTAAATGGGTTTGTCAAAGTCCATTGGTGTGCTTGTTGAAACTCAAGACCGGAGTGTTCTCAGTTTGTTCTGGTTTCACACATAAAGACATCAACACAGTTGGTGACGGCACTGGAATCGACAATTTCAGATATAGATGTTTATTTTCTACTTTCGAATTAATCTCACTCCCCTTTAATCGTCTTGGATTGGAATACCAAAGTATTAGATGAATGAGCTATGGAATGAGATGACTTACAATATAATTATATTGTCTATACTTCATCCATTCTGTTAAGATTTTGTGTTGGATATATAGTGTAATAAAATTGTGATGAAGTGGACACATCTACCCCACGAGGGCAGTGCTTCCCGGGTTCGAACTCGGAAGTGACTTGCCCTTGGTCCTGGACAGTCACCTCCGGTGCAACCGCTGCACCATTGTCCAAAAAAGATATAGTGCAATAAATTTTAACATGATATCAAAACTCATAATCAATCATTCTGGGTCGTGTACGCACGCATCTCTATTTGTAATCCAGTTGATCAAATCAAACCATTTTAAGAGAAGGACATGTTAGAATAATCTCATATGATACATATTTCACTCATTTTTGGTCAAGAAAAGTTGAATATTTATTTCGGATAACAAAAATAATAGATAAATTTTATAATTGTTCTAAAGTATTCTTAGAAGGAGCTCGTACATATGTCTCGGAAATTAATTAGAACAGGTGAACTGGCTAATTCTAAGTTACACCATCTAGTTAATTACACCATCTAGAACAGTGGAATACATGTGTGAACCATGGAAAACTGGGTCGGGACCCGGATCGCGACCTGGGCCCGACCCGGTCGGTTTTGGTCGTGACTGGCCCGGTCATGACCCGGTCGGCTCGGTCGCGACCTAGTCGGCTTGAGTCGTTGGCCAGGTAGTAGAGTAGCGATCGCATCGCACGACCTGCGGGCGCGCAGGCGGGGTCACATGCCAGCAAAGGGGGAGGGACTTAAAGCCACCCCCCCATTCTAGCCAAACATTCGAGAGCAATATCAAACTTTTCAAGATTTTTCATCAAAGAGTAGCAGAGACAGTGGAGTTGGATACAAGGGTGCCATCACTTCACAAATACAAGGGACTCCAAATCCTCTCATATCTCCTACAACGTCTCTATGTTTTACCCGCGAGCAGTAATACACCTATGCGACCCAAGACACCGATCATGGTACATGGCTGTAATACCCCGTATTTTTAAATAAAAAAAATTAGTTAATAAAGATTTAATAATATTTTATTCCCTCTCTCCCTATTTATTCCCTCCCTGCCTCCCCGTCGAAACCCTCCCCGCGCCGCGAGAAAACCCTGATTTTTCCCCCTATTTATTTTCTCTTCCTTCCGTCGAAACTCTCCCCCGTACGCACCCTCCACGGCGCCGTTTTCTTCCCCAAAACCCTCCCCGCGAAAACCCTGTTTTTCCCCCTCTCTTTCTCTCTCGGCCGCCGCCTGCGCAAGCCCTCGCGCCGCCTCTCTTTTTCTCCTTTTTCCCGCGCGCGAGCCGCGCTCTCGCCGCCGTCTCCGCCGCCCGGCCACCGCCCGCGTGTCCGCGGGGTGTCCGCGAGAAGCCGCCGCGACAGCCCGCCTCGGCCTCCGCGACGTCGCCACCTCGTACCGCCGCCGCCTCGTCTCGCGCGCCCGCGCGCCCGCGCGCTCGCGGCCGCCGCCAGCCGCCGCCGCCCGGTCCTCGTACCGCCGCGCGTCGCCACCTCGGCCGCGCGCAGCCCCGCCTTGGTCTCCGTGCGCACGCGCGCGTCCGCCCGCCGCCTCGCCTCGTCGCCGCCTCGAGCCCGCGCGACCGCGGTGGTCGCCGTTGACCCGCCCAACCGGGTGACGCCGCTCGCCGTTGACCCCGCCTCGGCCTCCGCGCCCGGCCGCCGTGCGCGCGCCGCCGCGCCACCCGCGCCCGCGCAGCCCTCCGCCGTGCGCCCGCCGTGCGCCTCTCCTCTCTCTCTCCCGCGCGGTCTTGTCTCATCCTCTCTCCTATCCTCTTCTTCCTATTATTTTCTATCAAGCTCCATTGTTCAATATTTTCCTTCTTCCAGCAGTTTTTGAAAAGGCCTACCCGACTTAGTTTTTCGACGCCGACGCAACCGCGGCAGTCTCGTCGCCAAATTCAATTTCCTTGGATTCCGTGCGCCGTTCGCCGTTGCCGTTGAGGTAGGCGTCTCGGCTATCCTTAGCACTCTAATATTTTGATTAAATCATAACAATCATGTTTAGATCACCAGGATTAGAATATTGTAGTTAATGGGCTGTTTTGGTTTTATTAGCATGTTTAGTTAGAGTTAGATTAATTTGTCTAGATTGTGCATGCTTAGATTAATTCGGTTATTCATGTATGATAGACATCATGATAGGTTGTACATGTTTAGTTTAGCTAGTTTAGCATTGCTTGCATCGCGGTGAACCTTTAATGTATATCCTGATTTGATAAAAAGCCGATGTAAGGTTTAGGCATAATGTTGGTAGAGTTTAATTTATTTTTCTTTTATGTGATAGATAGTTCTGATTAAGCATGTGATTAATGTGTTTAGGTTGTAAATTGCATGATCCCATTTATATGCATTAGTTGTGCTAGATTGTGGTATGGTATGCAAATATGTGGTGCATAGAACCATGGGTGGTCATCTATGTATTTCATGTTTGATTGCCAATTAAATGTTCCTGTTTTACTGTCTGAGTTAATTATATGCTTGCATGGTGTGGGATGTGGTTAGTGCAGTGAGCTGCATTGTGATGGAAATGTACTTCACCAGACTAAATTAGTGTCCCGTGGGCAGCGGAGATTAGTTGAATCTGGTGCATCCTTCGATCCCAGATACCGCGGTTTATCCTAAGTACTCCCCTGCCTAGGGGTACTATGGGATTTAGTTACTATATGTTACTTCCTACTATATGGTAAATCTGGTGCTAGTTTTGTGATGTGACTGCATTTATCTGATGGAGCATGTTATTTACTCAGACAGGTGTCTAGTTGTGTAGATTGGCATAGATGGTATGTTATAGATGTGTCATTGGTTTTATGTCAGGTTATGTGCATACCTAGAGTAGCCTAATGTGTAGGTTATGTTGGTTTTCATGCATATAGAGTCTGGCTATCATTTGGGGTAGTTGATTTACCTTTGTAATCAATTAATTAAAGATATATGATTAGCTTAATCCTATGTATTAAATCTGATTTTTAGGCTTATTATGTATTGTATACCACTAGAATCATTATTATAATGGGGTAGTTCGGGTGTAAGTCCTACTGGGTCTGTTGTGACTCACCCCTTCCGTTGTTAATATTTTCAGGAGTGCAGGTTTAGCGCAGCAGAAGCGTAGTGGTGTTGTGAAATTCGAGGAGCTAGTGGATTTCTCATTCAATGTCGGTATTTAGAATTGTTAGATAGATGTTTGATTCTATGTTATTATGTTGTAAAGTTTGGAATTGATTAATTGGATTGTGATTTTAGTCTTATTTGGCTCCAGATCGATATCCTTTCCCGTTACGTCGCCGGATTATCTTCCGCTGTGCATGTTAAAAATCCGGGTCGTGACAATGGCCGCAACATGGAAGAGCTCACCATGCCCATGGAGCTAGAGGACTATACCACGATGCCTCCAACGATACATATGATTCATCCTAAGACTCTTGGTTCTCCACATATGGCCAAAAGTATTATAGAATGAATTATGTGGAGTTATCAAACACTTCGATCCAATCGACCTACGGCTACAATAGCTACGGTGACTCGTTTGGATCAAGTCTTAGGATAGTTTCCGAAGAGACTAACGAATATGATCGTTATGTATACATATATCAAGATTTGTACTCAACTCAAATGACATAGAGACCGGGGAAAGTATATAAACTATCTACAAAATGTAGAACATGTTGCATTAGAATGAAGTTCATAAATTATTTGTTTAAATCATGCCATTTATTTTTTCTTCATTTTTTGTATTTGCTTAATTTTTTTCTTATTTTTCTTGATTTTTAAAAAAAAATAAAAAAATTTAAAAATAGGGGTTGCGGCCTCATCGGGCAAGGTCGGCCTGGGGCTGACTGACCTGGTCGCGACCCCCGACCCCCCTCACCTTGGTGTGAACAATGGCTCCAATTTTGTATTTTATTCATTGAATTTAGACGTTGAATAAATGTGCCATATTTTGTAGGGCATACAACTAAAAACCCAAAATTGTGATATATGATCTACATTCTAGGCTTGCTGGTTTAAGGGCTTGTGAAATTGATGTCGATAGACAATTCTATTACATATCAGGTTCTCATGGCACTAAGAGTTTTAATAATAATATTTATCGTTAAATATATTTATTGATAATTTTTATCATTATCAATTCTAAAATTAATAGTGACACGTGTTCGTGAATAACAGTAAATCGATTGTTACTGAACCGTTACTTAAGTGTCATGAGAATTGTGGCATGTTCTAATTGAAGATCAAGGGCGTTTTCTTCATTGTGGGATTGAGATGATTCGGACTATATATATATATAAGTTTGGGTCGCCTTATGAGGTCGGTGGAGAGAGCATCTTCTGTCCAAGACATAAAAAATGAGACTCACCGTGATTTAAATGTCGATTTAACCCATGAGACTTACTTTTATCATGTGAGTCCCATAGATATTTGTATCTGAGTGGAAAATACTTTCTCAATCTACCTCTGAGCTGACTGGAACTCTATATATTTTTATGTGTATATACAGAGAGAGATTGTTCTTAACTTCTCTCTCTCTCTCTAATGTATATATATATATATATAGAGAGAGAGAGAGAGAGAGGTGCATGCGTGTCTATGTCTGGCGTGGTCCACGCCCATGTGCTTCCCCAAAACTATGATCGAAAGAATTTTGGCAGGCTAGGCCAACTTTCGCTCTGAAAACGAGGCGTGCTTCCACTTGGGTCTTGCCATGCATGCACGGTCCACTTATGGCCTAAACCCTTGGATTATTCTATCTCTGACTCTGAGCCTGTCTGGCCGCAGCATGTAAGAACAAAACCTGAAAATGGCTCGTGCATAGGGGATACAAGTTTCAAGAAAACTTGAAGCGTGAAAACTTTATATCTTGATTTGGTTTACATAGGAGATCGGTTGTCTTGAAAAATAAGCTTACCCATTTTGTGAGCTGCAAATTCAACATGTGCCATGCATGTATTACGAGTGAGAAAGATTACAGTATCTATAGTTGTGACCGTTCCGAACGCTCGAGATTCATCCCGATCGAATTATGACTGGCCAACCGAAAATAGTTTTCATTGACCTCACTTTCAATTACAAACCAACCAAATGAAGGACTTTGTTAAGCTTTGAGTGCCTGCCGAAGTCAGAGAGATGCATACAGATATCCAAATCTTTGTAGTCCAAACAGGAGGAGGAAGGAAGCATATATGATATTTGACAATAGCAACAGTTGCAACTTGCAAGTAGTATGAAAGATGTGTAGAAAGTTTTCAATTTCAAGCCGGCGATCGTCTCAGAAGCTGTACGAAGGGTTGCAGCGCCCTTGCAGGCCTGCGCTGATCAGTCAGTTTATGAAGGGATAACGGGGATCACTTTGAACGTATTTCATGTTAACTAAAATAACGCAAGACCGAAGGGAAGACAGAATTCTCTATAAACCCGTGTTTTTTATTGATTGACGATCGCTGTTCTAAAAAAAATAAAATTGTTACAAAAATATTCTTGTACTCATGGTTCGCCGGGTCGCGACCCGGGTCGCGACCCGGACCCGACCCGGTCGGTTTTGGGGCCGACCGACCCGGTCGCGACCCCAAGACCCCGACTCCATTTTTAATTTTTTATTATTATTTTTCGCGACCCGGTCCCAACTCCCGACCCCACCTTCCTTGCTTGTACTTATTTGTCGCTTGCTTGTTTGTCAAACTTGGATCAATTTGTTGTCGTTGGTGTCGTTGTGGTGTAGATGGTATTAATATTGACTTAGTCCGAAATTTTGAACTCATGTATGTTCTCTTCCTTGGTGGCAAAATTAAGTAGTTAACTTGATTAAGATATTTATATATTAATTAATCCATGTTTATTTATGGTGATATTTGATTTAGCTTAATGGAATGTCTAAACCCTTAACTTCATTTATAATCTCTTTTGTAGAATACAAAATCAAACCGAACCTAAAAGAAACATATGAATATTTCTATAAGTGGAGAAGAAGATCCCCTTGACATTAACAAGTTGAGTTTGAATAGATCCTTGTTTGACTTGATAAATGGGTGAGTAACTCGATTAAATATGTGATTAAATACTTATTTGAAAATTTAAACTATAAATGTTAATAATTATTTATTGACGATAAAATATATAAAATAAACTAAAATGGAGCTTAGTTTGAATTTTATAAATGAAACCAAATTAGAGTTCCACGTAAAAAAGAGTACAGGTCAAAGCTCGAATCAATTAAGTAATAAATCAAACTCGAAAAAATGTCAACCTTGCTTCCTCCGAGAGGTCCAACTCAAATAAGGATAAATGTGCCAGACTTAACCAAAATATTACTCTACTTTATTTGACTTGACCCCACCTGTCACCAATCTGACAAGTTCAGTCACTTTCATATTGGATGGTGAGGAAGAGATCAACCTCCCACAAAAAAAAAAACATAAATTTTCATTTTTATTTGCAAATAGAATAAAAGGTCACCCGTCATATTCAATAACAATCTGTTTTTAATTTAGCTAATTATTCACTGTTTCCAACCGTAATCCTGTGGCTAATAACATGCATGGAACACATTCTTCTGACACTCATTTATTACAAGAACCATGTTGACCCGCCATGTCATATATATATATATATACACTAAAAGTCAAATTCTTTAATTTGTTTTTCAAGAAATGCTGGTTTATATAACACAAGGCTCAAACCAAACCGAGTATTTTAATGGGGTTTGGTTGCATGATAATTTTTTGTACATGATAAAAAATTATATTAAAATAAAAAATAAACCAACTCATGACATAAAATTATCATGTTTGGAAGGATGTGATAACAAAAAAGAGTAGCTATCGTACATGATCAAATAAAGTGGAAGACCGTAGGAAAAAAGAAAGAGGTGAGACTCTCTTTTTTTGTTTAAGAATAAAATCACTTTTAAAATATAAATTTGTCATAGTTGTCAAATATCTCTTTTAACAAGTTTTCTTACAATTTTTAAAAATTAAAATTAAAATTTTTATTATCATGCAACCAAACACCCTATAATTGATCGTAGTTTTTTTCCCAGAGAGACACATGATGGATCTTCTTCTTTAATTCGGTGTCTCATTTTAACTTAAACAGCTATCATCAGATCTTCCGAAGAAATTGTTCTTCTTGTCCTCTCCATTTCTGTCTTTTTTTGGTGTTAAATATATCAAATAGACTGTTAAATGATTTTGCCATGCTAGGACACATCCTAAAGATTTTTGTGTATGTCTGACATTCCCAGTGATCAATATCATGCGTCTTAAAACACAGGATACACAGTTATACACGAGTGGCAAATTCAACGACCTGTTTGGTAACATTTAGGTATTTCTATCACTATCAATTTTAAAATTGATATTGATAAGAACTATTAAGAAGTGTTTGAATAATTGTATCATCTTTAAAATTTATAGTATAAATAAAATATATTATATAATACAAGTGTCAAATTGTATTACTTTTGATATTGATACTCCAACATTTGAAAATATTAATATCAATATCGATAGAATACCAAAAATGAAACTCTAACCAAACGGGACATAATATGTTTGGTACTATATCAATATAGATATTAAAGTTTTTAAATATTAAAATATCAATATCAAAATTAATACAAATTATATTTATATTACATAATATATTTTTTTTACACTGTGAATTTTATAATTTATACAATTAATCAAATATCTCTTAATAGTTCCTATCGATATTAATCTTAAAATTGATAGTGACAGAGATACTTAATAGTATCACCAGACAAGGTATAATAATATCATTCTAACTAACAGTGATCTCTCTGTGCATAAAAATAACATTATTGCTTAGTATTATCCTCTTTGGAAAAAAAAAGAGACAAGAATATACGAGGAACAGACCAGAACAGAACAGAACCCAACGCCAACAAGAAGGTTCTGTCATCTGTGTGTGATCGGCGGACCCACCCAATCGGTAAATGCGACAAATCCCGAAAATATTCGCTCCTTCCCTTGTTCTCTCTGTTCTTCGGGCCGGGAAGGAGCGGGCGGTGTCAGGATCCGTGGCCCCCGGACAAGGGAGCCCGTCTCTCGTTCTCTGCGCCGTGCCGCGCGGCGATCCGGAGATCGGAGTAAGGGCACCGCTGGTGACCGGATCACCTTCTCTAACCTAACCCACACAGCGGAGATGCTCCATCCTGACCGTTGCGTGAGCATCGAACGGTTAGAGTGGGCTCGCCTGGTAGCCCTCGTCAGCTTGCGGTCATCGGTCTGGCTCTTTATTCTCTGAAGCCTGGCTCATTGCATCTGGGCTCTCACTCTCTAAATTATCATATAAATATGTCTACTCTAAAAATAAAAAGATGTGTAATGTCGTGACGAAAAATGTAGTATTTTATTTTGAAAAATTGAGCTCCATATTGATTATTTGTATATGGGGATTTGATTTATCTGGGCCAAAAGAGGCTGGGAAGGCGCTTTGCGCCGAGGCTCAGAGGAGTATGGTACATCGTCTAGAATTTCCTAACTGAAAAGGTACCGAGGCGTGCGAGGAGACTCGGCAGTGGAAACCGGGAAGAAAAATGGAAGACTGGCGAGGGGCACCACCGGCCATCACGACTTCTCGGCAGCAGCAGGAGACCCCAGGTGGCTGTTAGCTCCGCCGTAGCTAGGATCCGGTGAGCATCACCTGCATCCCCACCTTGCCCGGGCAGTTTCAACGGCACCTGCTCCCGCGTACACCACCCCAACGATCTGCGCGAGGCAGAAGCGGTGGGGGATGCTCAGATGCCGGCTCCTGCCGTGGTTGGAACACTGACGCTGCCTTCTGCGCCGCAAGCCTAGCGGAGGTCTGTAACTGCCCCCGCTGCCCACCCTAGCTCCGGTGATGGAAGGTAAAGTTAGGAGAGACAAAACCCTATCTTTGCCTCCGTCTTTCTCTGTTCCCCTCCTCCTGATTGGCGATTTCACTTGTGTCTCTCTCTTGCTGCTGTTTATGGTCATCCTCTCCCTCGCTCTATCTTCTCCCTGACGAGAAAAGTGAATCTTTGGATCCACGCAGTTTCCTGGTACTGGGTCGGCGTCTGGTGGGATTTGAGAGGCTCCTTATTGATCTGTGTTTATCATAAAAATACGGCTTCTGCTGTGCATTAGTCTACCTGTTCAGTGGGTATTACAGCGGGGCTGTAGGAACAGATGACGTTCTCGGTCTCCATTAGCATCAGCTTCAATTGATTAGTGATTCTCGGTGAACAGAATAACGTATTTACCGGAGTGGGTGATCCAAATGCAGGAGATGTTGGTAGCTCTAACTCTCCTTTGTTTTTTTTTGTCAGTTTGCTTGTGGGTTAAAATATAATTTTTGCGTCAAGATGGATAGGGAATGCTGATGTTTCATAGAGGTCTTGGCTACCTTTATGCGATTGGTTGGCTATTCTAAATCTTCTGAACTTCTGGTTGTCATGGCTATCCAGCTGCAGTAGGCCAGCACCAACCCGTTTTTGCTAAGATTGGACCATGACGCAATTGCTGCTGGTGGCATATAGTGCATCCGGAACATCTTCATTCCTTAGTGGGCACTACCTTGGTGAATTATGCCAAACCTTCATCTCGTCCAAAGAGATTCTTAATAAATGCAAAATTTAACGTTCTGTGTGTATTTACATACAGATAGTGCTCATTTTCATTGTATACATACTTTTGCTTGTGACAGCTGCCATAAGTAAGCTAGCCACACCTTATACTCTCACGTTTGATGGATGCAAGTTAAAGTAAAACGGGTATGTTTACAATAATTGAGTGTAAAATTTTAAAGAAATTTGTTGGAACGTGTGATGAAAATAGGAAAACTTTCTATTTTTTAGGATGAGTGAAGTAGGATACTTCTGCCTTTAAGGAAATTTTAGATTGATCCACATAACTAGTGTGATTAGACTGACATCCAAGTTTGAATTTGCTTCTATTATTCTTGCAGAATTTGATAATTTTTTTGGGTCAAAACAAGCCGGTCTATAATGAAATGCTCAGGTTTTTAAGCGTGTCATTTATTTTATCTGGTAGACGTACAATGTTACTAGACAAATGCTCCTTATAGGAACGAGTTTACCAGGCCTTAAGATAAAGAGACTATATAGTCGAAGGCAATTCTATGGAGTTTTGCTTTACATGTGCATGTCTTTGGAAACTGGAAGTTGTTCTAATGTGAAGGTAAATTTGGAAGGTTTTTAAACAAAGGTATAAAGGACTGTTTTCCTGGTGCATTAGCTGGGCACCGACTACCGAGTCCCATTTTCAGTATTGAAATGACAAAAACAGGTGGCTGTGCATTATTCATTAAGGAAGAGGATGGATTGCTATTTCCACACTAATGGGGTGTTTGGTTGCATGATAAATTGAGTTTTTGTTCCAATTTTATGTTTTTGTAACAAAACTTGTTAAAAGAGGTGTTTGGAAACCATTACAAATTTATGTTTTAAAAGAGATTTCCTCTTGGACAAAAAAGAGGGTCTCACCTCTTTCTTTTATCTTGTTGTCCCCCACCTTGTTTGGTAATATATGGTACCCACTCTTTTTTGTTATCACGTCTCCCCAAACATGACAATTTTATGTTATTGGCTAGCTCACACTTTATTTTAATACAACCTTTTATCATGAAAGTGTATAAAAGTATTGTGCAACCAAAATACCCTATAGTATTATCTAAGCATCCTTTTGGTGGGGTGCATTATGTAGTGCCAAAGGCAATCCACCTTCTTGGGACAGGATGCAAGCAAGGATTTACTTTATCTGGATTATGGATCAGATCAAATCGGTCGGATTTGCTGATCTGGAGGTAGCCAAGGATTGGCCAATTCCATCCTGACTCATCAATTACTCCGTCCAAGTCAGGGTGGAATCAGCTGATTTCAAGCTAAGAGTAGCCCGTCGAGGCTCAGGATCAGCTGATCCTTAGATCTCAGCCATGCTGTTGTGATTTCAACTAGACGATACGGAAGATGGATTCGGGAAGACTTGATACCACCAGTCAGATCCAATCAACATGGACAACCAAATTATATTATTTTAATAAGTATCAATGTCTTATCTATTTAAGAGTCTAAGCTATGAGTGTCAAAGCTAACTAGGAGTTAAACCTATATATTTTAGGGTCAAAATAGGTTATAAGTTCAGATATGCTAAGTCTTGGGTAAATTTGGACTTTTTTATTGAGAGTCTATATAAAAAGACCCCCAAGGTCTCCATCCTGCTCATCATCTCTTTTTATCCTCCATCGGCAGACCTTCCCCCCCCCGGGCCTTCATTTCCTCTTGACGGCCCACACCACCCCCTTCCTCCAGACCTAGCCAGCAGCCAAAGAGTCCTGCACCCCTCCTGGATAACCCCACCACCCTCCTCTGTTCCCAGCTCCACAGCGGACCTACACCGGTCCCCTTCCGTTTTTGGGTCCCCCCCCAGTGGCCTCCGCAAGAACCCCTTCCCATGGCCCACCTCACCATTGCAGTGCCTGTAACCCCCACAGCCTGATGGGACTCCCTCTGCCACTTGAGAGGTCCCGAGGCATGGCTGGGCTCAAGAACCTGTCTGAGGGCCCTCTCTTTCACCTCGCCGCATGCCGCCTCCAACACCCAAGCCATCCCATGCAGGAGCTGGTCTAGCGGACCTTTGATCCCGCCTCCATGACTCCGTCCCCGGTAGCCTTCCCACGGGCACCCCCAACACCAATGGTGCCTTCCCAGGCCCTGCGACCACCACCTCTAGCACCTTTGGATCCCGGTGGAAGAAGCCTCGGCACACACTGTGGCTGCTACAGTGGTTCATGGCACAATTGGCAGCACAAGCTACAGTATCTTGGTCTCGTGTGAACAGTGTCATTTGGCACCATACCATAGCTTTGGCATATACGGCCATCTCAGCCCCAAAATTTGGCACAACTTTTGACTTACCCCAGGCACGAAAAGCATCCAATTTTAGTCACTTATGAAGCATGGAAAGTACACAGATTTTGAGGTGATTATTACTTTGAACCAAGTTGCAGGCTGTTCAAGACACTTATATTGAGTCAAGGTCAACTTAAAAGGCACATATATTTGACATCGATTTGGACATCTGTTTTACAAGTAAAATATTCTATTTTACCAGTAAAAACATGACATGACTTAGCCGCGACGACTTGACCAGATTAGGTTTAGTTTCGACCTGTTTGGTAGATTATCAGTTTGGCTCAGCTCAACATTGATGGGCTTGGTTCTGTGCTACATGATAGTATGACATCAGTTTGGTTCAGCAGTGTGACCCATTTGATTGGATTTGTTCGGTGGCCTGTCATTCATGGATCTGATCTGTTCGGGTAAATCAGTACGATGGATTTGGCTGTCCATTCGGCTTGGTTCAGTATCATTAGCTCGGTTTGGCGATTTGAATCAGCTCGATGGTCTGTTTGGGTTATATGACGTCGTTTGCTACAGTGAGACCTGTATTGTTCGATTGGACCTGTTTGATGTCACATCATGCGGAAGCACATTGGGACCCGCCTGGTTCGATTGGTCAATTCAGTCAATTTGATACATTATGATGGACCCTACCTTCCTGTACCACATCACAAGCTGAGTTGGCTCAATTATCAGATCAATAGGTTCCAAGCCAATCAGGTGCTCTTATCATAGAATTGGCTAATCTGGCCGATTCCAGGCCTATCTGGGGTGAAGTTCACTCTGGGATTGGCCATACCCTATAGGCACTTGTCAATTGAGACCAGTGCCAGTCACCATCTAGATTGGCTGATCCTTAAAACCATGGGTGCAAGGTTTTATGTCCTCAAGTCTTTGGGCCTGATGGCTCCTATCTGGGGACATTCTTGTGCTCCACTGAGCATATTTTTTGCAGGCAATATATTTGGGGTCCATACCATGTACATCCATCAGGATCCTGAGTCGTGAACGATGATATTTCTGTTAACCAGTCAAAGAGTTTTACTCCATCTGTTTCAAGTTACCATGTCAACCCTTATTTACCCTTATGACCCTAACACTTCTTGGGTGGCAGCCCATTTGATGCGGGACGGGAAGGGAGGTGCCGCCGTCCCGGCGCGCGTCGGCGGGCCCGAGGAGGCAGTACCGAGCTGTTGGGGTGCTGAACCGAACCGAAGCCAAGCCGAACCGAACTGAAAGGTGCTGAACCGACCTTGGACCGCGTTGAACCGCGTCGAACCGGGCTGGAAACTGCTGAACCGGGCCTGAAATCCACCGAACTGGTCCCCACGGCCGCTGAACCGGGCCCACAACTGTTGAACCGGTCCCAAACGGCACTGAACCGGCCTTAAAAGGGCTGAACCGGCCTTGAACCGGTATGAACCGGGTCCAGGAAGGCTGAACCGGCCCTGAACCGGCCTCTGGATGAGTGAACCGGGCCTGAACCGGTCTGAACCGGCCCCTAGAGCGTCGAACCGGCCTTGAACCGGCGGTCGAACCCGGTCTGGGCGCTAAACCGGCGCTTGGACCGTTGGCTGGCGAACCGGTGGGCGGGCTGCGCGCAGGCCGGCCGGGCGGAGACGAACCGGCGCCTGAGCCGGTCGCGTGGCCGGCCGCGTTGCTTAACCCGGCGGGGTTCGTGGCCGCCCGGGGTGGCGCCGCGCGACCGCGCGACTAATCCCCTGGAGGGGGGGTCGTGGCGTGCCGCGGCGAGCCGGCCGCAAAGAGAGAGAGAGAGGGCGGTGGCCGCGGGGTCGTGGCGTCTCCTCGGTGCGCCCGACTGCGAATGGAGGGCTCGTCTTCGTCCTCGAGCGCGGCGGGTGTCCCGGCGGTCGCGGCGGACTCGGGAGCCGGAAGCCGGAGGGGAAGGCCTCGGCAGCGGCGGGCGGGGGCCCCGACGGCCCCGCCTAGTCCTCCTCTTCTCTCCTCCTTCGTCGTCGTCGGCTGGGCCCGCCGGAGTGGGGGAGTTTGGGGGGGGGGTCTTCTACGGTCGACGGAGGCGGGGTTGGGGTCCGAGCTCGTGGCGGCTCAGTAGGAGGAAAGGGGGTTCGGGAAGGCTCCGTGGGAGGCCAAAGACCCCGCGGGAGGGGTGCTCGTGGGGGTAGGGGAGCCGCACGGGGGGGGGGGGTCTCGGTTTAGGGCGCGTGTGTGCGCGCGGGTCCGGAAGGGGGGGTGCCGCAGTGCTTCCAGAAGGGGGGGTTGCAAGCGGCTCTTCCAGCAAGGGGTGGTCCGTAGGGGTGAGGGGAAGAGGTGGTGAAGGTCCGGTTGGCCTAGGGCAGCATCGACGGAGGTGTCGACGTAAATCTGGAAACAGAACAGGATAGGGGAAGAGGGGACCGGACCTAGCTCCGGAGGTGGGGAGGAACACCGGGAAGGGAAGAGGAGAACCGGGAGCACCCGGAGGTGAGGGAACGACGCCGTCGTCGGAGGGGAAAGGGGGAAAACGGGAGGAACTCCTTCCTTTCTTCAAACATCCATCTCTCCCTTTCATTCAAAGACTTGGACTCTTTAAATAGAGCTGGACATTACAAGATGGACCTCTAAAAACCCTAATTACATATATGTCCTCTAAAGGACTAAAATAAAAAGGACTCAAAGGACTCTAAATACTCAAATAAAATGCATAAAAATAAAAATCTAATACTACGAAATAAAAGAAATAAATACGTCGTCTCCTCAAGACCCGGAAGACGCTATCTCCAAACAAACGGACGATCCGGTCCGTACCGGTCCCCATCACCATTCTTTTGTTTTTTAAATCCCATGTACTTCTTCTAGTACAGCCCCCAATCTCATGTTCTTTGAAAGTCTCTCTTTCCTTTTCTCTACCGATGGAAACATTCTTCTGGTTAAGAGACATAATTTAAAAGAGGACATCCCATTTCACGCCAAATGTCCAATCATATTCCCATGTCTTCAGTTAGGAAAGTCTAAAAGAGCCAGGTTGCCTGATTATTATTAGACTAAGAAAACCTATTGCTGGTTGAACGATGAAAACAGGGATGAAGAGGGAATAAATGTCTAAAGCATCCTAATTCAGGATAGAGTGTGATTTAGTACCATTTTCCTCATCGATGTCAATTATCAACAAAGTAAGGAGCAGATTTGATTGAACTTCACTGGAACTGGAAGGCTGTTTCAAGAATATGATGTTTTTTGGAAATTTTATCGAACGTCAATAACTCAGCCTGTGCAAAAACAAAGGGAATTTAGTATTTTAATCATGCCTCTGTCTTTTATAATTTATTCATCATAATTTTTTTATGAATGCAACTTGTCCCTGTTGTCATGACTCTTTAGTTATTCAACTTGGAAAGTTATCTAAAGGTGCTTATCATTTAAACATACATGGTTCCTTTAGCCACTGAATCTTCTGTTGAATGAGGCATATGTTTGATGTCTTTGTTTATACGTTCTTCTGTGTGCATTTTTTAGGCTTGTAACAACAGAAAACTCAATGTATTATTCTGTTCAGTGGATGATAGCATGATCATGATTTTGCCAAATAGGGATGAAGCTTTAGAAGTTGCTCATTGTCTCTCAGCTGTCTTTGGAGTTTGGAGAATATTCTCTCTATGTAACTAACTGAATATGGTCTTATGTAGTTTAAGTTTTATTTTCTTTTTAGATCTTTCACATTTGCTATCTAGTGGTGTTTTGAATATATGACAATCTCTGGGCTCCTTTTGTAATATTGGACCCTCCAGTTCTTTTTCCATTTTGCAGCTTTGCTCCACCGGCATCATGGTGGGTTTTTCTTCTTTCGTTGCTTGATACCTTTGCTCTCTTATTTTTTTTTGCATCAATCACTCTTTGTCAGAGTGACAAGGCCAAGAGAGAGATACTCCTGTAATTGGAATCTTGGAAAGGGCAAAATGTGCTTCCAAAGGAAGAGAATTTGTCTGTCTTCCAAGTGTCTTTAGGCCATCCCATTTTGGACAAGAAGTGACTGGTGAGAGACACATGGAGCTAAATCAAAACTTTTTGCCTAGTGTTTGGTGTTGGTAATTCGTTTGTGAATAATACTCATGTTTCATTGATTTAAAAAATGTTCACAAATTCAATGCTCTCGATTCTTTCTGAAAAACTGGAAAATTGAAGTATTAGGGTAGTTGATAACTTGAGAGAAGAGTTTGTTTTATATCCAAATGAGCGTGCTAGTTGATTATGAAAAGGTGCTGAGAGTGAGGTACGTCTGGATAAATTGAGATATCTGTTCTGGTGTACGTAGCTATTGAAAAGTAACCAGATTTTGGTATTAGGAATGTTGATAGTTATAAATTATAATGCCTTCTATCCTTCTGAGAGACTGGAAAGATAAAGTTTTGATGTAAATAGAACAAAAACTTTGTTCGATGCATTTCAAAATGTAGTTTGGTGATTGATTTAGAAAGAGGCCAAGCATAGGCATGTAGAGATAAATGGAAATTTTTCTTTGAAAAATGCCAGATGCATGTACCATTTGACATAAAAAAGAGAGATTCAGTGGTTGAAACAGTTTCGATAGATGGATACTATTACATTAACCTTAATAAAAGCTTTGCTTCATATCCAGATGCTATTTGGTGATTGCCTTGAACATTCTACAGTCAATTATTTTGCCACAACTGGTTCCAAGACGTATTGTATTTAAGATGTTCTTACAAATTTGTGTTCTTAAAGGAATTACAATGGTAATTCCAGGAACTTATGGTTTGATTTAGCTTTTCACCTATCATCTGTTTTTTTGTTCAATTTTGACCTGTTTACGAGTTCATCCAATTCTGGGTTTGCAATCTTCTATCATTTTTCTAGGCCACTTTCCGGGGGGGGATGCTATATCGTTCCTGAGTAACTTCCTTATAAGGCTTGGTTGAAACTAGTTGATTTTTCTTCTTCTCTGCTAAATTATAGCACCACACAGATTGGTTGTTGGAAGGGGCTTCCTGGTTCCATTAACAAAGTTATGGAGATGCATCATGTAGCAATGATACCATGGATTTTCTGCATTTATTATTTGCATGAAAGAGAATTTTCCTGGACTGAAAGTACATGGTCTGTTATCTGCAGGTGGATCCCCTGACCGCGCATCAGCAATATCTGGGATGAAAAGGTCTAGTGTATCTTCAAGAGGGTGGAGTCGGGGCTCATCATCATCATCCAGTCGTAAGGAGTTTCTCCGGAGATTTGATGACAGTGAAATTTTGACAGCAGAACTCGAGAACTGGTTTTTTGCAATTTCTGAAGGATCAAGAAAGAAGCCAACCTTTGATGTACCTTTCGAACTGACAGAAGTTCAGAATTTTGACTATGCTCTTGAAGGGGTTCCCTTTCAGCAGTTGATACGCATGCCAAATGCACTGTATGCCTCAACGTCAGAAGCTGTTGGGGCAACAGCACATCTTGCTATAGAAGACTTTTTACATGCTGGTCTGAAAGGCTTATGGGAGACATTTTGGGGCACAGATACACCAATGCCTTTCTCTGTTGCTTGCCTACACAGCAGTAGCTCCAAATTCTATTCAGCAGAAAAAGCAATTGCTAGAGGCAAGCTTGGTGAGCTTTGTGCAACTGCTATACTTCTTAAGAATAACAGGCATTCTCATGGAAAGTGGGAACAGATTGTTGAATTAGCTCTATTGAGGCCTGACATTGGAATGCTTTCAGTGTCAACTGACCGGCAGCCTTCCATCTCTGTTCTAGGGGAAGCATTGTTTTTTGCCCTCCGAGTACTATTATCTCGAAGCCTTAGCAGGTCAAATGAGGTTGTCCGCAGTTCAGATTGCTGCTTTGTGCTTCTTGTTGATTCACAATATGGTGGGGTTGTAAAGGTTGAGGGCAATATTAATAAGCTTGACTTTGATTCAAGTAGTGTTTATGAGAGTGCCGCCGAATGGTTCAGAGAACATTCACGAATCACTGTATCTCCTGTTGACCGGATTTGGAATAAATTGGGAAATGCAAATTGGGGTGACATTGGTACTCTGCAAATGCTTCTTGCGACTTTCCACAGTCTCATTCAGTTCTGTGGTGCACCAAAGTATTCACTCAAACATCTGGCCGGTGAACATAATTCCCGTCTCCAAAGCCGAAGAACAGAAAGGCATTTAGCAGATGTCAACGTCAATGGAAATGGAATGTTCCGGTTTCAACAACATAGCACATCTTCTGAGATTGTTGAAGTTCGAGAGGAGTCCGTAAAAATTGAAACTGAAGAGATGCTGAATCTGGAAATAGGATCTGTCTTGTGGTTAAATGACTCGAGTTGTCAAAAGGGATTCCAGATCCATGGAATCTTCACTGATGGTGAGCTACCAGTGTATAGAGCTTCGGACACTGAACAACCAGAGAAGGCACTTTTACTGTATGTTGGCTCTCGCCCTTCTCATTTGGAACCAGCTTGGGAGGATATGAATTTATGGTATCATGTCCAAAGGCATACAAAAATATTAACGCTGATGAAACAAAGAAGGTTGTCTAGCAAATACCTTCCTCAACTGGTTGCATCAGGCCACATTATTCATCCTGGAGAGTGCAATAAGCCAAGCTCAGGCAGAAACTGTGGACACCCATGGTGTGGCACCCCTATCCTAGTCACTGCTCCAGTTGGAGATAGTGTTTCCGACCTGATAAGAAATGGGTTATTCAGTTCAGAGGAAGCTCTCAGATGTTGCCATGATTGCTTGTCAGCTCTTTCACTCGCTGCATCTGCCGGAATACGGCATGGAGATATTCGGCCAGAAAATGTGATCCGTGTAAGTCATGGAGTTAGGATACCTTTTTATATGCTTATTGGTTGGGGTCGAGCTGTAGTTGAAGATAGAGATCGCCCTTCTATGAATCTTTTCTTCTCTTCTACTTACGCACTACAGGAAGGAAAACTGTGTGCCACCTCTGATGCAGAGAGCCTTATATATTTACTATACTTCTCGTCTGGTGGTGTTCTCCCAGAACTAGAATCTGTTGAAGAGGCTCTGAAATGGAGAGAGATGTCTTGGTCTCGGAGGGTCATTCAGCAAAGGCTTGGGGACATCTCTACCGTGCTAAAAGCTTTTTCAGATTATGTGGACAGTCTTTGTGGGACACCTTATCCAATTGACTTCGACATATGGCTAAGAAGATTAAGAAAGGTCATCAATGAAGATGACCATGGCAAGGATGTTGATGTTTCCTGTTAGATTCTGACTGGCCTCTTGCTGCAATTGCGGCATTCTCTAGTTTACTGGAGACTCCGGATCTTTTGGAGGTTGTCTCAGCAAACCTGAAGATTTATTTCCATGAGTTATATTTCATCTGTTGAGGCTTGCCTTCTGGGTGTGCGTATGATCTTTCTAACCCGAATCTGAATCTTCAAAGCTACCATTTGGACCGGGCACTCCTTGAGCTGGAGGGACAAGGCATTCATCTGATCGTGAATCGAGATATGTGGCGGTTTTGGCTTTACCTTTTAAAACTTGACTTCCATAAGGTGTTCCGCCACAATTCTTTGATGTCATTGATGACCTGTTCACCAAGTTTCAACGGATCTTTGGGGCTGTTTCATGTGGAACGTCCTTCAGATGGTCTCTTCTGAGTTCCCTCCAAAATGCTGGCTCCGGACGTACCAGCTGGAGTGAAGTCTTTTGGCTCTTCCTAAAGCTCGTTGCCGTTCCTCGGAAATCTTGCTTGGCTGCTATCCTTCCCCCAAGGCTAAGATGAATCTTCTTCAATTGGTTCATTCTTTTGGTAAATAGGTTTACATCTTCTCGTGATGCATGTTATGTGGGTACGAGCGACAAGCTCGTCCACAAAAATTCTCAACCTCAGGATGAAGGCAGCGCCTGTAAATTATTGTTTTTTCAACTCGCTCCGGCACTCTTTTTTCTTTCACTTTTTTCAGCTGGTCCGTTTATCTGTTATTAACCCTTGCCCGATGGTGCTGTGCTGTTCCTCTTTCCGTTGGTATATATTGCGGACTTTTCTATTGCTCTGGTTCAATGCTTAAAATGCCGGTTCAAACAGACGTTTTGCACCGGGAAAAGAGTACGACGATAGGAGAAAGTAATATATAAAAATCCCGAACATGTGGGGGTAACGTAAGGGACGGCGTTGATATGTTTAAATTACGCGCTCGCTTGATAGATGCCAGGCCCAGGCGCTCGAAATACCTTACCGGTGGGTAGACGGATGTACCGCAAAAAAAGAAGAAAGAAAACAGACTGTTTGAATGGTTAGGAAGTAGGATGATCATGTTGGGGGTCCCGTGGACAGCAAAAAGTGCGTTTGCCGGGAGTCGAACCCGGGTCTATTGCTTGGAAGGCAATTATCCTGACCGTTGGACTACAAACGCTTTTGCGCGCTTTAAATGTTATATATTTTCTCTGTAAGTAGTCACAGCCCATGACCACCTATGTGAAAGAGGATAAGCAAAACCTACAGGCGTCGTTTGGTATCGGGATAAATTTAATGGGAATAGGGATAAACCAATCCTTGTGATTAATCCTATCCTCATCGTGTTTGGTTTAACTTAGGATAAGTTTAGGGATAAACCTATCCTATGTTTGGTATGTTAACAATAAATTCGAGGATAACCCTATATTTTTATATTGTTACTTTGTTTATATTATCTTATTTTATTACCCATGACATATTCATAAAAATATTAACCAACTTATATATTTTATATAATAAATTTAAAATATAATTTAAAATATAAATACAAATATAAAGTTGAAGATATAAATAATATGATTTTAAAAATATGGCATTTAAAATCAAATATAAAGTTGAAGATGGGGATCAACGGAGTTGCTCTTTCTCTCCTCCGTCTTCGCCGCCGCCGGCAAACGATCCTCCTATTGATCGGCTGTTTTTGGCTGAATCGCAGGGGTCTTCTCGTCGAAGACCGGTAGCGAGCGTCACCACCAACGGCCGACGGGAAGTTCTCGAGCAAGCATCGACGGCGGCGTCGGCTCGGCCGCCGCCCAGCCGAGACCCGGCGAGGAGGTCGACCCCGCGAACGGGCTGATCCTGGAGGCGGCCAATCTGCGCATCTTCGCCTTGTCGGAGCTCAAAGCCGCCACCAAGAGCTTCAAGCCGGAGACGATGCTGGGGGAAGGCGGCTTCGGGCGGGTCTTCAAGGGGTGGGTCGACGAGAGGACCCTCAGCCCGACCAAGAGCAGCTTCGGCATGGTCATCGCCGTGAAGAAGCTCCACCCGAAGAGCCTGCAGGGCTTCGAGGAGTGGCAGGTGAGTCCTCCTCGCCGCGGACGGCGGCCTCCCCGCCGCGGACGGAGCCCTCCCCGCCGTACCGGGAGCCCTCCCACCCTCCTCCCCGCCGGACGGACACCCCCCCGATAGGAGCCGGCCGGAGTTCACCCTCCCCCCGCCTAACCAGACGTATCCCAAAAATACCATTTCAAGATTAACTTAACCCAAGTATTTGGTGGGATGATTTATCCCTGCACTTATCCTTAATTTTGGGGATAACCTGGATTAACTTAATCCAGGTTAAACTCATTTTTAAATGTGTACCAAACAGAGGATTAGGGATAAATCAGGTCTATCCTAGGTTATCCCCATACCAAACAGGGCCATATGGTATAGATAGCATAATGCGATGCGAGCTCATGGGCCTTACTCCTTAGCCTGCGAATACTTTTACATGATAACAACCACGAACTAGTAATGAATAAGAAAAAAAGTACATAAAAATTAAATTAGTGTTTATAACATTTGGGGACTCGTGATAACATATTTAAAAATAAAATAAACATTTACTATGCAACTTTGCTGAGTTTGAGGCAAGAGATTTCCTTTAGATTTGTTCTCTTCATGTAATTAACGGGAGCCAATGAATATGTACCTAGTCACTTTTTACGTCTTACATCACAACTTATTTTTATGAGATTTATTCAATGATAATAGTGTATTTGCATGTTAATTAAGTTGTGAAATCAAATTAATTAATTTAAATGTATTTTAAATCATATTAAGTTATTTTTTACACTATTAAGAGGCCAGACATAAAATTAAGAATTTAGTTTTTCTTGTTAAAATATGGATGCAAACAAATAGTATGCAATTCAAACTCAGTTAGCCCTACTCAATTCAAATTTGAGCTCAGCCTCTTGAGCAGGCCTGACACTTTTTCAAACTTGGTTCATTACACTTGGCTCAGAGTTCAAACTCAAACAACATGACCAAAATTCAGTCGAAATTCGATTTCTAGCTCCATAAGATCTTGTTGATGAAACCCAAGTTTGCCATAAAAAAACTTGTCCGTGAAACTCAAAATTAACTCATTCATGAAGTTTTTGTTCTAAGTTTAAGCTCGAATTGAAGTATACTCTTATGACCTGTTTGGTTAGAGTATCAAAAATGATACTATATTAGTATTGATATTGATATTTCTAGAAGATGGAGTATCAATATCAAAATTGATACAAGTTGACACTTGTATTACATCATGTGTTTTGTTTTCACTACCAATTTCAAAATTGATACTATTAACCAAACACTTCTTAGTGATTACTAGAAATATCAATTTTAAAATTGATAGTGATAGAGGTGTCAAATAGTGTTACCAAACAGGGCCTTAACTGATTTCATATATTTAAGTGACACTGTATAATAAATAATAATTATATTTGTATTTAAAAACTACTTTATTGGGTAATTAATCACGTATTTCATCAGGTTGCTTGACAAGTTTAGCTAGTTGAGCCATTCACTCGTCAACATATTGAGTTTCTCTTTTTATTCGAACTTGTTAATTAGTTTAAAGTGGTAAACAAGCAAAGTGAAGTCTTTATGGAGCCCCTTTCAAGCCTTGGAGTGTATTGGTTTATTTACTGCTCTAACCACGTAAGAATACAATCAAGTAAAACATTTTCTTATCAGTAACTTTTCCAATTAAATTGGAAACATGGTCCATCATTTGATCAGGTGTGATTCGATTTTCCAATAAATTATAATTCATTATACAATTATAAGTAATTTTTCTAAAAATGTTTTTTATCATTTGAATTAGTTATGAATCAATCTTCAAAATTATGACTAACCGTTGAGTTTAGCATTTCAAATTAACTTTATGATATCTTATTTTTTTACAACGAAACTTTTATCAAAATATTATTTAAAAATCATTATCCATTATTATTTAAGACTGAACAATACAACTCAATTTCTAGACGAGCGCCGCTCATCCTGTGCCTTGAAAAGCGGCGTCGGTACAAAAAAACATGCCTGACGGGGGTCAAGGAATATATTTTACGTCAACTTATATTTTTCAGACATCCAAATAAGAGCGAGTAGCATATTTTCGAGTAAAACAGATTGCGGGTGACTCATTTTACTGCAACCAAACCGACCCTAAATAAAACAAAAAAAATACTAACTGTTGTATCCGAAAATTTACAAGGGGAAAAAAATTTGCCGTGGAACATGTAATATCGGGTAACAAAAAAAGTATTATTTATTTTTTTGTTACCAGATATTTGTGGAGTTACACGGACTTAATTGTTAAGATTATCTATATATTTATTAAGATTATGAAATTCGAGTGATGATTTTTTCTCATTATCACGACGTTGCGCAGTTGTGCTTCTCGTTTTATTTTTTCGGGTCGTGACCGAACATGTATTAAAAAAAATAGGCAAAAGAAGAGGGATTGTTATGGCCAGCGAATTAAAAAAAAGGCAAAAGAAAGGAAAACAAAAGGTTAAGACAGGTGCGCTGGGAACTCGAGGTATGTTTGGATGAAGAAGGCATTTATTTTCCAAGAAAAATGAATATCCGAAGGCTTTGTAAGTTTTAAATTTATCTAAAAGACTGAATCATAAAACGCCAACAACGCGGTTTCCCTCTCGAAGAACGCGGCTCTCGGTCGTACTAAAACCCTACGGCAAGGTCCCTACCGAGTCCAAGCCCTGGTCATCTGGTGGGCCGTTCGGTTCTACGTTCGAGAAGCCGCTTTCCAATCTTCCGCGCTGTTCAGTGCTCTCCGTTCCAATCTGCTCAATCGATTCTCGGATATTCCCCCGCTGCGCCTCGGAATGCCCCGCCTTCCTTCGCCGGGATCGGTCACTATCTGCGAGATTAATCGCGACTTGGGTTCGTCTCTTCGCCACTATAATTTTCTCTCGAACTTAATGCACTTTCGGTACTGGCAAGGTTCAGGGAATAATCTGTTTCTGGATTCCGTATGTGCAGTCACAGCAGAGAAGTTGTCGGATGAGCATGCCAGAGAGACCTACGGGAAAGTACTTGTACGTCGTCGCCTAGATGTTGCTTTTACCGCGGCCGCGGCCACCCGTCGGCCTTTGGATGACTGTATTTCGCGTATCTTTCTCTTGCAGGGAGTTGTGTTCAGCCCTGTAGCGTTCCAGGCGGAGCTGCTGTCTACCGGGGACGAGCAGGACACTGAATTAGGCGGTGAGAACGAATCCGTTCCGAGAGGGGTCATGGCGACTTTCAAGGCAATCATAAACGATCCTTTAAGATCCATCTTTTTCCACGGGAATGTAAGTTGGTTAAATCACGCTTTCCATCCAACTCTATGATTTCAGGCGAGTGTACGGCATCACTGAGTAGCTTATCAAGTTAACTCTCCATGCAATTAAGTCATGAAGATCTGTAGATATTCTTCATGTTCCTTTTAGTATTAAGGACAATTGTCCAACTGCTCCTTGAAATGTTTTCTTTCTTTAAATAGCTACGTCAGAAGATTCTCAATGCATATATGAAAAAGGGGTGCCTGAACCATGAGGATGCTTTGTGGATAGCTATATTTCTTCATACGCAGTGCTCATAGGTCCAAGGGACAACATGCCAGTGGTCTGTTTGCCTTCGTGAACTAATGGTGAAAGGACTATAAGTTCTTATAGGGTGTTTGGATATACCTTTTTTCTCGAATAATTTTGATTTTAAAATTTATATGATGATTAATGATGGCACAACTATTAAACATCAACAAGACTCACTGACACATTTTGTAAAAATGACAAGGTTATTAATTATTGATTAGAGGCATTTGGTAAATGTCCTCCTCCTCCCTAACTCTAGGCAAGGACACAAAGTGACCCAGCCACATTGACGTGCATGCTGTGACTATAAAACAAAACAAGTTGATGGTTGCTTTTATTTTGAAAGAGGTTAGCTAAAGAAAGGCATCTTTTTTAAAATCAAGTTAGTCGCAGCCAAACACGTTTATGTATCTTTCACTTTATTTTTTATTTTAAAAGAGAAAAGAGGTAAAAAATTGTATCCAAACACCCTATCAGTGGTCTAGCTTGAGTAAGACAAACTAGATGTTGTCTTTGAAAATTATCAACTTCATAAATCTTACAGAATGGTAGCTACCTGACATGTTTAAAAAAAGTGTGGTAGGTGCTTGTTTTGACTGGTTCTCTTGATTGTCTGTTTTTTCTAGATATGCTTACAAACCAAGGCTGATGGTTGCGGAGTTAGTTGGCACCCTTGTAAACACATTTTAGCATTCATTTCTGCAAGCAACCAGGTTTCAATACGTGATTATGATGACTCAGGTTAGTAAATTTGTTTTCTTCTATCCTTCCCCTTTGTAGCAGAGTATATTAAAGGGAAATTCTACTTGCAAATTTTTTTTTGAAATGCTGCTCTTGATCGCTCTTTGACTATTAAGGGACTGTGAAAGCGAGCTGATAAAATTTTTGATGTGTTATTTGCATTGCACATGCCACCTGTGTTTGTTTTTTGCTGACCAGAAGTCAAAGAGCCGTGCATTTTGGTGAGTGAATCCCAAAGAATTATTAAAGCACTGGAGTGGAGACCAAATAGTGGGAGGACACTGGCTGTAGCATGCAAGCAAGTACCGGACTTGAACATTCTTTTCCTTGAGCATTACCTATATGTTACCTTTTACAGAACAAATTGTATGCTCATTATAGAAGACCAATGATATATCTGATGTAAGCTATATATTATTTTTCAGGGATGGAATCTGCATCTGGTCTGCATCATTCCCAGGTAATGCAGCATCTGTAAGAACTGGAGCTGCATCTCATTTGGGGACTAGTAGAGGTTCTGGAGTTCGATGGTTATTAGTGGATTTCCTGCGCAGTCCAAATGGAGATGAAGTAACGGCACTCAGCTGGAGCCCAACAGGAAGATATCCTACCTTAATAATAGGGACTGAGGGTTTTTAAGCTTGCTGTGATGTTCTGTCTCATTTCCTCAGTGGAAGAGTAAAAACTTGTTATTTTGCCACTCATTGATGCTTCATTTACTTTTTTCATTTGCTATTTCATCTCTGTTTTTTCTTGACAATTTTTAAGTATTTGGCATCTGCGTCATATGTCAGCTCATCTTTCACGATTTGGGATGTTGCCCAGGGTAAAATCAGTTCTATTTTACACCAAAATTTACATTCCTGGTTACCACCCTGCTTTAATTTTCAAACCTTGGTTGCCTTACAGTGTTACTAATTGTATAATAATATCATTCACTCATTTTCATAATGCTTGTGTTGTAAACATCAATGCTGGAGCCAGGACTTCTTTGTGGGAGACACCGTATTACCACTTAAGTTCAATAGAATCAATTACTATTAAAAATATAATTTTCTATTGATGAAATATTTCTAGAGAATAAAATCAAGTGCATAACTTGTTGAATGTTTTAAATTATATTCATTTCTGTGAAGTCTGCCTGTACCATTCTGAATTTCAGAGTATAGGTGTGGAATTCAATTGGTGGAACAAGGTTTGGTCCCATGTCTTAGCTTGGGAAATTAGGATTTTCATGTGGAAGATTGGCAAGCTCCGTGCCGACCAAACAATTCCCCTGCAAGAATTTCTCTGACCAACACCAGCTGCTGCATCTATTGTGGGTTAAAGGAGGAAATGAACATTTCGTTCTTTCATTGTGGGATCGTTAATGCACTGTGGGTGACTTTCTTTAAAAGTGGAACCTTCAGGGTCCTTTAAATGAACATTTGCCAGACTTCTTGGATGAATGGTAGTCAATCAACCTGTGGGGCGAAGAGAAAATGTTATGTGAACTCTCCTTACTGGCTTTGTTGTGTCCATGTGCAAAGCATAGCACGAAACAAGAGAATTTTTTCGATGATTCCTTCAGGATTCTTTCAACAATTTTGTCTTATGCAACTTTGTGTGGGAAAGATTGGTTCGTCATGTATTCTGGAAAATATACAGAATTCAGATAGATCTGATTTTGCTAGTAGATTTAGGGCTTAACAAGTTCACTCTTTAGGTGGAATGATGTTTATATGTGTGAATTTGGTTACTACTGTTTTGGTAGTGACCGATGTAAGTGTTGCTTTGGTTTACTTTTATTTTCCTTTCATGTTATTGTACTCTTTCCTATCATTTCAGTTTTAATGAAATCGTGGTCTTGTCATCTTCAGAAAAAAATAAAACGTTTCTTTATATTGTTACATCTTCTATAATTAAATCTACATCATGTTTTACTATTTTTTATATATAATCATCAAATTTTGAGAAATTCATCTTTCATTCTATTTTGAAGTTTAGTTTTAATGATGTTCATTATAGAACAAGTTTTTTCCCGTCATGAAGATGTACAAATATAGGAGTATTGGAGGTTGTGGTGCAACAAGAAGGCCACAACGTGATGTTGCTGAGTGTCATTGTGGTCCATGTGAACACGACAAAACATGAAACTATCATGCTGTTGATCTGTTCGTGGGGGATGCCAAAAGAAAACATTTAAATTGGTAGAGAATAAAAAACTTATGCCGTAAGTGACAGTCAATGAGTGTGAAAAAAACAACCAAGGTAAGATAGATCTATGTTTTCAGAGGCGACCGAGGCGAGGAGGCGAGGCGAGGCGGCCCGGTCCCGCCTCGACTCTGTGGTGATCGCCTGAGGCGATCGCCTCCCCCCCCTCAGCCGCCAAGGTGGGGGAGGCGTGAAGCGAGGCTGAGGCGTCAGCCTATCAGATCCAGACCCAAGCGGCCGGATCCGATTAACTTAATATGGCCCCGCGGCCT
Source organism: Cryptocoryne crispatula var. balansae (assembly GCA_036172225.1). Taxonomy (NCBI): domain Eukaryota; kingdom Viridiplantae; phylum Streptophyta; class Magnoliopsida; order Alismatales; family Araceae; genus Cryptocoryne; species Cryptocoryne crispatula. Next base: position 10,201,147 of record CM069919.1, read on the forward strand.
CTTCTCTCTCTCTCTCTCTCCCGCCCGACGTCTTCTCTCTCTCTCCCGTGGCCCCGCCCGACGTGTTTGAAGCCCCGCCGCCGTTGCTCGCCGGAGAAGCCCCAGTCGCCGGAGACGCCGCCGCCGCCGCCAGTCGCCGGAGAAGCCCCCGCCGACACCTTCTTTAGCCAGAGAAGCTGTCCAAACTTTCCAGACCATCGGAGGAGCTCTCCAACCGGTCCGTTTTAGGGTTTTCACGTTTTCTTCTTCTTTTTTTTTCTTTCTTATTCATCATCTTTCTACTAATACAAGAATCTTATCTTATGTTTTATTTTCTTCTATCTTGGTGTACATTGTTAGAAGACCGGATTTAGACGTACAAGGTACGTTCTTTTGATTTGTCTTCTTTTTTTTTCATTGTAAATGTGATTCCAATATTTTTATTAGGCCATTGGCAACGTGTAGAAGGCGTAAGTGTTGTTAACCGGGTTTGCAAAGATTACCGAACAACCCGGATGTTGAGGGAAAGGTATAATTTACGTTTTTTTCCGTTTTCTTCGTACACACTTCTTTTATTTTGTTATAGTTGAACATACTTGATTAAGATGTTCATACAATCTGATTTCTTAATTCTGATTTTTGAAAATGTATTTGTTTTTCTTCAAAATTTATTTCTGTTTACGGTTGTTAATGCTAGTTAGATTTCTTAAATCAGATTCCTTAAATCAGATTCCTTGAATCTGATTTCTTATTGTTAAATCTGATTTTTTTAAATCAGATTTCTGAAATCAGAGTTTTTGTTAAATCCGATTTATTAAATCAGAGTTTTTGTTAAATCTGATTTATTAAATCAGAATTTTTGTTAAATCCGATTTATTAAATCAGAGTTTTTGTTAAATCCGATTTATTAAATCAGAGTTTTTGTTAAATCTGATTTCTTATTGTTCTTAATGTATTTCATTTACAATCTAATTTTGGTGGATCCATTTTTGATTTTTTTCTGATTTATACTATTTTTAATGTATTTGATGTTTATGTATTTTGTATGAAGATGTCTAAAACTGTGGAGCAAGCTTCGGGGACGGGGTCAAACACCCAAACAACTTCATCGGGCCCCATTATCTCAAGACATCCTCCTAAGTCAAAAGATGTTGGTTGGAAGTATGAAATTTTGGTGGATCTGAAAAATGGGGATCTTGTTAGATGTTCATTTTGCAACAAGGATTGCAAAGGTGGGATATGTAGGTTGAAGCAACATATAGCTGGCTTATCCACCAATGTGACAAGTTGCAAGAAGGCTACACCGGAGGCCAAAGAAGATGTTAAACAACATATGGAGCAAGCTAAACAAACTCACTTTGAAAAGGTTGCAGTGATAAGAGAGATCGAAGGAAGAGACAACCTTCTTGGTGTGAACACTTCGGAGACAAGCATGGAAGCTGAAGACACATTACTTGTTTGTGATCCAACATTTTTGCCTCCTCGTTTGAGAGGTCCTATGGACCGTTTTATGAGGCAAAATCCAGAAGTTTCCAAAGAGAAGAGTGTGAAAGACAAAAAGTATTTGAAGGAAAAAGAGGGAAAAAGTTGTGCAAAGGATTGGGGAAGCAATTGGTGGAAGGATTGGGGAAGCAAGGTTCCTCAATTGCAAAGGTTCGCCATCAGGGTATTGAGTCTCACTTGTAGTGTATCTAGTTGTGAACGCAACATGGTCTGAAAACTATTCAAGCGTACGGTGTTGAAAGGAATACCTGCTTGGTACATCCACCGAGCAATGTATTGCACAACTTTTTCCCTTTCTTACTTCAAATACTTTTTGTCTTTCACACTCTTCTCTCTGGAAATTTCTGGATTTTACCTCATAAAACGGTCCATAAGACCTCTCAAACGAGGAGGCAAAAATGTTGGATCACAAACAAGTAATGTGTCTTCAGCTTCCATGCTTGTCTCCGAAGTGTTCACACCAAGAAGGTTGTCTCTTCCTTCGATCTCTCTTATCACTGCAACCTTTTCAAAGCGAGCTTGTTTAGCTTGCTCCATATGTTGTTTAACATCTTCTTTGGCCTCCGGTGTAGCCTTCTTGCAACTTGTCACATTGGTGGATAAGCCAGCTATATCTTGTTTCAACCTATATATCCCACCTTTACAATCCTTGTTGCAAAATGAACATCTAACAAGATCCCGATTTTTTGGATCCACCAAAATTCCATACTTCCAACCAACATCCTTTGACTTAGGAGGATGTCTTGAGATAATGGGGCCCGATGAAGTTGTTTGGGTGTTTGACCCCGTCCTTGAAGCTTGCTTCACAGTTTTAGACATCTTCATACAAAATACATAAACATTAAATACATTAAAAATAGTATAAATCAGAAAAAATCAAAAACGGATCCACCAAAATTAGATTGTAAATGAAATACATTAAGAACAATAAGAAATCAGATTTAACAAAAACTCTGATTTAATAAATCGGATTTAACAAAAACTCTGATTTCAGAAATCTGATTTAAAAAAAATCAGATTTAACAATAAGAAATCAGATTCAAGGAATCTGATTTAAGGAATCTGATTTAAGAAAGCTAATTAGCATTAACAACCGTAAATAGAAATAAATTTTGAAGAAAAACAAATACATTTTCAAAAAATCAGAATTAAGAAATCAGATTGTATGAACGTCTTAATCAAGTATGTTCAACTATAACAAAATAAAAGAAGTGTGTACGAAGAAAACGGAAAAAAAACGTAAATTATACCTTTCCCTCAACGTCCGGGTTGTTCGGTAATCTTTGCAAACCCGGTTAACAACACTTACGCCTTCTACGTTGCCAATGTCCTAATAAAAATATTGGAATCACATTTACAATGAAAAAAAAGAAGACAAATCAAAAGAACGTACCTTGTACGTTGATGTAACCTCAAAAATCTAAAGATTTCTTTTGTTTTGGAAATTTATTTTTCATTTGAATTTGGATCAGACCTTAGCATTGACTTTGTAATAAAATAGATGTTATTTCATAGAAATACTAGCTAGGGTCAAAATTATATGTTGAGGTTGTTAGGTTCTTTGAAAATTTGTTTTGACCTCTTCCCGTCGGATGGTGCGAAGATCCGACGTTAATTACATCGAGATTTCTCGAATACCCTTGATTAAGCGTCATAGCAATCCATGAAAATAGAAAACATGCATCCACAAAAATAAACATTCACACATATGGACATAGGAGAAAACAATCCCATAAAATTGATGGAATGCAAGCACTTAATTCACTTTGAATTTAATTTGAGTTTAGTTTGGATTTGATTTGAACGTTTGTTGTCAGAATTAGTTTGGATTTGATCTTTTATGTGTTGATTGTGATTTAAATGTGTGTTCTTTTAAATTGATTTGATTTATTCGGAAGTCTCTTTTTAGGATCATATTTCATTTAATTTAAACCAACTTGGGCTTCTGATGCAAATTTAACCGAACCTGAAATTTTAAGTATTTTCGGTTCCCTTGAACTTTACAGATTTTGAAATGTATTGATTTTGTACAGATCTCAGATTTTCAGCTTTCGGGCCTTACAGATTTCTGGATTCTGTGCACATTTGCAGATTTTAGTCTTCAAATCATAGTTGTCAAGGCGATCAAGGCGACATAGTACTGCCTTGGCGCCTTGGCGATAAGGCGAGGCGTTAGGCGACGCCTTGTTTTATATAGTAAAATAGATAAAATAACAAAGATATATGTAAAAAATGATGTAAAATAACTTTGACACCATGAAAATCAATCAATAATGTGAGAAGTGCATAGTTACATAGACTAAATAACTTGAAAAATTAGTTAATTTTACTATTTAAATTATATCATCTATTAGTAAACACTTAAGAAATCATTTAACCCTAGCTATTATTTCATCAAAATGTTAATTTACAGTCAAATTAACTATTAAAACTAGTTGTTTTTACTCTAAAACAACTTATTTATATGATATTGACACTTAATTAGTATTATTTATTATTAAAATAAATAAAATAGTTATTTAAGGCAATGGGCGCCTAGGCGCCCATCGCCTTGCCCCCTCTGGGGCGCCTTGTCGCCTAGGCGTCGCCTAGGCGACGCCTTGAAAACAATGCTTCAAATATCAGATTGCAGATTTTTTTAGTTAGGCTCTCCTGCAGATTTCAGATTTCTTGCAGAGCCGGCATATTCTGTTCGAAGCATGCATTTTCTGATTTAGATTACAAGTTTCAGATTTAAGTGATCTGATTTTGAATTTCAGACTTAGCAGACCTTAGATTTCAATTTCCGCAGATTTCAGATTCTGGATTCTACAGGTTCCCGCTTCTGATTTTCAGGTTTGTTTCAAATTTCAGATTTGGGTCTCATATCTATTTCAGATTTTTAAATGGCGGTTCTACACATAGATCCAGATTTCAGATTTTCATATTTTTCAGATTTTTATGGTGATGACAGATTTGGATTTCAGATTTTTGTTCGTTCCAGATTTTATTAACTTCAGATTTTTTTAGACTTTGTTTTATGTTAATTTTTGTTGTCTTGCCTTCCAGAAAATCTCAAGTGGTTGTTCTCCCCTTGTAGCATCAATCTATGTGCCGAACATGAATTTCATTTGTTCTCTCAAAAATATGAGACATGATTTACAACTTGAACAGCAATCCGGTCCCTTTGAGTCCTTGATGAACATGTAGCTTGTTTGATGATGAAAAAAGCACCCGGTCTTTGATAGACTTGTGGGGACTTATCTCATTGATTTGAGATTAAATACACCCGGCTTTTGATAAACTTGTGGGCAATCAACCCACTGATTTGAGATTGAGCACACCCGGCTTTTGATAAGCTTGTGGGGACTCATCTCATACCTCATGAACCTCATTAGCTCATAGTTTGGCATATCGGCATGTTGATCATGCACAGCCTTCCCATGGCATAATGGGTAAGTAACTCCCTCTTGGGGCATGGTAAGACATTGTGGTCTTTTTAATAGACCTTTATATGTCCACCTTAAAAAGTTAAGGGAAGGTTTAGAACCGACCCACAAATTCTTTTAAGTTTAGCCAAGACCATGTGGCGGGTTTTTAGCCGGCCAGATGCTCGCCTCGGTTTGTGAAATTAACTTAGTGGATTTTTATTTAATTTCTGTTTGTTGTTTGTTTTATTTAGTTTTTGAATTATGGGTCAAGAGGCGTGCTTGAAGCCGGCCTATTGCTTTCCCATTTATTTTCATTCTTTTAAATTATGCCGAGACCATGAGGCGGGTTTTTAGCCGGCCGGATGCTCGCCTCGGTTTGTTTACTTAATTAATGCATTTTTATTTAATTTCAAGTGGAGGGTATATTTTAAAACTTTTTATTGGATACTGTTCATCCGGAGCTATTGGGCTCTCGGACGGCCCATCTTCCTCCTTTGGTGGGCCTTGCTCCGGTGGGCCCTGTTCTTCTTTCCTTTTTTTTTAACACCTTCATCAGGTGGGTCCCACCATTGTTGACCTGCGGGTCAACGTCTCTTCACGCTGCCGCTTGCGACCAGCTCCTCACGCGGGCCCATACATGCCGATGTGGACTAAGTGGGGAAAAATAATTTCCTCACGGCCCGGCGGCCCTCGACCCTCTGACGGCCTCTGGAAAGGGCTTCGACGGCAGCTCGCGAAGGGGGTTCCGGCGACGGCGGTTCCCGGAGGGGGTTCCGGCGACGACGACGGCAGCGGCAGCTCCCGGAGGGGGGTCCGGCGACGGCGGCTTCGGGAGAGGACTCCGGCTCCGGCGACGGCGGCTTCCGGAGGGGACTGTGGTGACGGCAGCTTCGGGAGAGCGGACGGCGGCTTCGCTCGGAGAAGACAATCAACCCCCCTTATGCTGTGGGAAGGATAAGAAGGTACCCTCTCCTCCCTTTCTCCCTCTTGCTTCCGAATCCTTCTTCTGCCTCTCGGTTGCTCTCCGGTCTCTCTCTCTCTCTCTCTCTCTCTCTCTCTCTCTCTGTTTCTTGCACTCACGGCTCCTCTCCCCCTCCATGCCATCGAGAGACTTACTGAACGAGTGAACCCAGCTCCGAGATTGATTCGGAACAGATTTCTGGCCTCGAGCCGGACTCAGAAAGGTCCGAGATTTGCGGGATTTAGCTTCCCCCTCTCTTCTCCAACTCTCTCTATCGCGTTGGAGACTTCCGTGAAGTAGGATCCTGCTCGGAGACGGACTCGATCGGGTGCTATATCTGCGGGATTGACTCCCCGATTCTTTCTTCCTCTGGCCTTCCTCGGCTACAGCCGTTTTCACAGCGCGGCTATCCTTCCGGAGGTCTTGTTTAGGCAGTTTTTTTTTGTTTCCATATGATTTCCAATCCTCGGATGAGTCCGATTCGGTGTGAAAAACCTTCCGAAAACCTCTCCCAACTCCCTCTCCAACCGCTGGAATGGATTGGGCCTAGGATGCCCATGTGCTGGCCGCTCCAAATGGGCTTCAGTCCTATCTTCCTCGGTCGACAATTCTAGCTGCCCTATTCCTCTTTTCTTTCTTTCTTTTTTTCCTTTTTTTGTACATTGCAGGTCTTTCCAGCCCCTGTGACGAGCAGGCTCTTATAAGAAGAGGGAGCCTACAAAGCTCATTACATGCATGTAAATGGGCTTAATCTAAAAAAATCGGTGCCAACATACGTCTAAATCCGGTCTTCTAACAATGTACACCAAGATAGAAGAAAATAAAACATAAGATAAGATTCTTGTATTAGTAGAAGGATGATGAATAAGAAAGAAAAAAAAAGGAAGAAAAAAATGTGAAAACCCTAAAACGGACCAGTTGGAGAGCTCCTCCGATGGTCTGGAAAGTTTGGACAGTTTCTCCGGCTAAAGAAGGTGTCGGCGGGGGCTTCTCCGGCGACTGGCGGCGGCGGCGGCGGCGTCTTCGGCGACTGGCAACGGCGGCGGGGGCTTCTCCAGCGAGCAACGGCGGCGGGGCTTCAAACATGTCGGGCGGGGCTGCGGGAGAGAGAGAGAAGACGTCGGGCGGGGGAGAGAGAGAAGAGGCCGCGGGGCCATATTAAGTTAATCGGATCCGGCCGCTTGGCCCCGGATCCGATAGGCAGAGGCTGAGGCGAACGTCTCAGCCTCGCCTCACGCCTCCCCCTCCTAGGCGGGGGAGGCGATCGCCGCAGAATCGAGGCGGGACCGGGCCGCCTCGCCTCGCCTCCTCGCCTTGGCAACCGAGGCAGTCACCTCTGATAACATAGTCAGAAATCATTAATAATGATCTCCTTACCAAATGGATTGAAAGTTCCAGGCTGGTGGTGATTATCTTTGGTGTAATGTAATGTGGTCCTATCCAAATATAGTTTGAGTGGGATCATTGTGTCCCTTAGAGGCATCACTGGCTTATGTCGTCTATCTAGCTTATGGAGGGGGATTTTTCAGAATTGACATTTTTTTTCTTCTCCCCCTCATCAATTGTGTTAGGGGATGGTAGAAGGATCTTGTTCTGGAAGGATTGTTGGGCTGAGATGTGTTGACAGGGAAGATCAGTTTTTGCTAATTCTGGAGAAGGACCGCTCATTTTCTATGAAATCTGCTTGCAATAGACTGTGCACGGGGGTACTGAGGTGTGGTGGTGGAAGCTTGTTTGAGATCCGATGTTTCCTATAAAAATTAGGTTATTTCTTTGGAAGATTTGTAGAGGAAGGTTGCCTACCTGGTCTTTTCTGCATAACATTTCCCAATGGAGACAGTTGTGTATTTTGTGGCTGCTTGCATGAAGATATTGACCTCCTCTTCCTTCGATGTGGGGTTATTGCGTATATTTAGATATTCTTATTTATCAGTTGGAACATTGAATGGGTTGAACCGAACTGTGTTTTAGTCTTGTTGTGGTAGTGGAATATGAATATGTCATGGACTGTTGAACTTCACTTATGAAAGCTTTCTTTACCTGCTATGCTGTGGTCCATTTGGATAGCCAGCAATAAGAGTATCTTTGAAGATCACTTGGAGAGTCCTTGTCATTCTTCACATGCTTGTTGCATTCATCAAGGACTGGCTCTTTGCTTTCACATGGGCACTTACCTGACAGTTCAACTTTCACGGATCACTTTCTTCTTTGAAAGAGTTTCTGTCTTACCCCTCTACTATTTCCTTGGTAGCACGTGATGGGCTTTTTGTTTCAGTTTGTCTTCTCCTTCTTTATGTTCTTTTTTTCTTTCTTGTAGTTTTTCTTCAGTTGTAAAATTGAATTTGACCTTGGTCATCTTCAAAAATAAAAAGAAAAAAGAAAAAGAAAAGAAAGAATTTATAGGCTGATGTCTGCAGGTGCCAGTGGAATATATGGTCTGCAATGTTGGGTTTGTTCAATGAAAACCCTTGACAAGCATCTTTATTGATCCTTAGGTAGTTACTCTTTTGAGTTCTGCCATGAATGATGTTGGGAAGACAGAAAGGAAGGAGGTCTTATGGAATGTCCACATAAATGATTAATAATCTAATCGCTTAGTGAGGAGGGAAGGACCATTAAATGCTTACCTGATCTTTGTTCTCACTCCAAATAAGCAATGAATGAGCAGGAAAAGAGGTTTCTCATAAGCATGACAAATCTCAATGGATTGGGCCTCTTCAAGTCCTCTGTTTTTGTAAGGGGGGCATTTGATTGCACTTAGTGCAAGGAGTATCAATAACTTAAGGATCAATTTATACAGGAAATTAGCAACTCCAAACTTAAAAGCATGGTTCATTGCTGCAGCTAAGAAAAATCACGTCCACAAGTTTCTGTTACAAAGGCCTATGAGATGACCACCTAGGCACTGATGCAAGGAGGCACTCCCTGTCTCAGCCATTTTAAGATGGTCAATTTTTACCTCTTAGGGTAGTTATCCCTTAATTTATTAAAATAGTTATTATTTAAGATTATTTTCTTTCTTCTTAAGTTAGTGAGATTGTGGTAAAATAATTATATGATTAGTAAATGCCAGGTTTTTGTCTTATTTCTTTTAATTACCTGTATAACCGTGTTCTTTATATGTTTAAATGATGAAGTGCGATGTAAAACCACGATTGCTCCACTAATGGAGTGCTGTTACGGTGAGGTAACCCTTCTTTTGCGTCAACCATTAACTCTCATTATGTAGAAACAAGTAAGAAATCTCTTCCAGTTGTTAATGAAATATGATTTTGATCAGATGATTTTTATTTTATCGATCCTGTGTGATATTCTGTCTTCTACATTTTTTTGTTGTCCTGAATGCTTTGTTTCATCTTTTTTCTGGTACGTAGGCATAGGTACTCCTATACGAAGAGGTTTGGGTGGGATATCAATGCTGAAGTGGTCACCGACAGGAGAGTATTTTTTCACTGCAAAGTTGTATGTCCAAGCTTCATATTTTATCTGCAGAGACAAGGATGCCTTAATCCTCTATATTATGCTCATGTTTATTTTCTCAATTACCTGTAGTGATGGTACATTTTACCTATGGGAGACAAACACTTGGACATCAGAGCGTTGGTCTTCAACAGGTGGAAATGTTTCTGTAAGTAGACACGAATTATATGTTATTCATGCATTTTGATTGTTTACCGATGATTGCTTGGTAACATACTCTTAAAGTGTTTTATTATTTTTGTCCGGTTAACCTAGAATTTGCCACATAATGTGCTAATGTGCGCTTTTTATGTATGTGAAGTTATTCTTTCTCTTCTATCTTTAGTATACATAGAAGTGCAGGATCAGGTGGTTTTGATTGGAATTTGTCATGACTGATTTAATCAATTCTTTGAAACCATGGCTACCTTTAACCCAGGCTTAGCAGGCCTGTTTAACAGCTCATTAGTAACTTCATGGGCTGGTCCATTCACTGGATATGTCCTAAAATCACCTATATGTAACATGTACTTACCAGACATGGCTGTCTTTTGGCATTAATGGGCTGGGCTTGTAGTCTGTTTTTAGCCTTATCAGGTAGCCCATCAATCACCCAATCACGATCCACTTTCTGCTTGATTGAGGACTGATTTATGAACTCTTTGTAGGCATAGGCCATAGGCTGCTGTGAGTAGAAATGGAGTGCGGTGCTGGGTGTGCATTGGGGGGGGGTATAGGAGCTCTAACCGTAGGATGGCGGTGTGCTCAGTGTCAGGTTCAGATGAGAAGCAACAAGATGAGACAGAGGATTTGACATGAGATCTTGATGGGGGAGTCATGGCCGGTTGAACGTGGCAAGATCTTGGCGATTCGTGCCACCATCCCGACTGCAGCCTGGTGGGGATGGGCTCGACAGTCCCAGGGTGCTGGGAGGATGCAAGGCTGGCATTATGCTGGCGGAACCTTCTGGAAACCAGTGCGTGAGCCCACATGATGGCAACCAGTGTTGCCATCTTCGTCACATACAGAGCTGTCAGCTGTCTGCACGAAGAAGACAGTGGGAAAGGGGACAAGAGACACCGATGAAGGAAGGACACCGTCTGTGAATCTGCTGCTAGATGTTGAAGGAGGATGCTGCGCAAAGGGATCAGAGCTCCGGGGATCTCCGGTTCTGCCTCCTCCGATGCCATCTAGATCGGAAAAGAAGTAGACGATGTTGAAGCTACCGTTCACTAGGCAGCCAAACAGAAGTGCACAGCAGCCGAGCAAGCAGAACAGCACAAGGAGGCCAAACTGTAGCGATAACGCACAGCAGCTGAACAGGAAAATCAGGATGAACAACAATAGATCTGAAGACATCGCTCACAGCAGCCAATTAGCAACAGAGCGAATGGCAGTGGAGTCTGAAAACCTCGTGCACAGAATCACTCGACTCCAGATGCAGCCAAATTCGTAAGGGAAACCAGATAATGGGGATCTCAGCAAAGAGGGGAATGGCAGCAGATCTGTAGAAGAATAAGAGAAGAGAGGAGGGGAAAACCGACCTCTGTCGGGGGTTGGAGGAGGGAACTGGGATCTTACCAGATGTGAGGAGAAGAACTGGAAATGGAAACGGGTCTCCTGGCTGAGGTTGGGAGGAGAACGGAAGAGGGTAAGAGGCCGAGCCCCTTGCAGACGAACCATGTGCCAAGGCATCCCAAAAATTCACTATTCAACTATTCCATTGAACAATCCATCGGGAGTACATATGCCTCTTTATATAGAGGATCCACCTATTGCAAAAAGACCTCTAAAAGAGATATTTACGAACATGTTCATTTAAGGACCCAAATAAGAAAAACTTAAAATCTCTTATTGGTTCCCATCAGGAGGGCATGAAGAGGCAACACCAGTTATGAATCATTGGGTAAAATTCTATCCACCGGTGGAAGATTAGGTCAATGAGAGAAGAAATAGGTCGGTTTTTCTATTTTCTAGGCATTTTGGCGGGATTTTGATAGGTGGACCCTACCTTCAGCTAATCCAACGTGAAGAGATAAGTTTGAGGATATTTTTTGAGAATTTTATGGGATTTCCAAGATTTTTTGGGATTTATTTTTTATTTTTATGAATTTTTCAAAGAGAAAATGCCTAAAATAGCTAACAAAGTGATTTTAGGATCTAAAAGATATGGAATTTTTAGGGGAGCTTCAAAGAACTTTAAGAAAATTATTGACCATGAGAGAATGATTTTTAGGTCAATATTTGTATTTTTATCATTTGCAAGAGAAAAATATTTTTTGGATTTTTTAAAAATTTGAAAATCTATAGTTATATAAATTTGTTTTTGAGGATTTTTTTATGAATTTTCAATTGGTTTTGGAGAATTGAATGATTTTTTTTGATTTTTGAATATTTATCTATGAAATAAAAATGAAATAAATGGAAAATTTTGGTAAAATGGGCCCAATGTGTTGAGATGTTCAATTTGGGCTCAAATGGGCATGAACCATAGATTGTCGGATCAAAATTGGGACCTAAATTGGGAGGTCCTAATCTGATCCAAAGTGGGATTTGATTGGCTGATTCGGCCGATTTTTTAGGTAGAAAATTGATCCAGATCAGTCATGATCTGATTTAGGATTTTTTGGGGTTGAAATTGGCTTCAAAATAGACAATATAAGGCCACCACGACAGCCGTAGGCGTAGAGGGCTTGATGCCAGCGATGAATTATTGGAATCAGCCGATTCAACTTATTCCGACCCCAATTTAGTCTGAAATGACTGATTTCAGTCAATTTCGACAATAGATTGGTTGGATTGGTTCTACGGGCCGAAATTGGATCAGATGTTTTTTATCCAATTCGAGAAACAATTGATGCCAATTCAGATCGGCCAATTTTGCAATCAATGGCATGAACATGAGGTTTGTCATGGAAAATAATGAATAATTTAAATTTTAATTGGGAGTGTGAATCTCAATTAAATAAATTTGCGTATCTCCTTTTTCTTGTGAAAATTTTGGTGTCAACAGTTGCATCTGAGGCTTTTTTGCCCCAAGAGGTTGGTAGGTGGGGACTGGAGGGTCCAAAGTGAACTCCATAGTTTTTATTTTTATTTTTTTTTGATTATCTTGAATACTTTGTTGAGACTGGTCAGTCATGATTGGCTCATATCAATATAAAAATATATACACTATATGATGTTGGAGATGGAGGTGTGGGTGGAAAACATGGCTCGAAGTCTAAAGTGAGTTCTGGATAATTCGCCACTGTGTGCTCATCAAAAAAACTCATCTGATTCCAACATTGACTTCTTCCACATGAATGTTGTCTTTGACCTAAATTATCAATACCTACTCTACTCATACATGCACTACTCGAGGAACCACTTTATTCTTGTCCAATCCACCTCCACCTCCACCTAAACCTCTTTAATCTTGTTGTTGTGCAGGTGGATTGAACTATTTCTCATTATCATCTGAGAAGGGTGCTTGGGTGTAGGACTTACAGATTTTTGCCTAACAACTAGTTTTCTTTTCTTCCCCATTCCTCTTCTTGCATACTCTGTCTAATACTGCATTGGTATACCTTCTTCAATGATTTAAATCCTCAATTTTTTTGTGCACTCTTCTGTACGGTAGGACCTGCATATGAAATGGCACGAGAAATGGGATTTGAAGCTGTTGCTAGAGCTGACTCTAGAGTTGTGGTGTGAGATGGATCCTACTGGACTGGAGCCAAGGATGCACGAATTGGAATCAAAATTGAAATCGATGGGTATTGATCCAACCAATTCCGTGGAATGAAATTGATTTGGAATCGGTTTGAATTTTTAACTTTTTTACTTCAAAAAAAATTCAAAAAAATCATGAAAAATATCAAAAATAGAAAACTCACTTAAAAATCTTAAAAATAAAAATGTACCGTTTAACATGTTTTGATGCCATAACATTGCAAAATACTTAACATATATAACATGATAAAATTGAGAGTCATTGACATTAAATATAATTTGATACTTCTTTTTTTACCAATATTTATGAAATTGGTCTTCATCCTCCTACTCCTCGTGAGTCTCGAGCTTGGGATTCCATTGAGATGTGTTTGTCATTATCGGCTTGTATCTATATGAAAAAAGTGAGGCAACCATGTCACTAAAATCGTGTATTGTGTCCTACACATACACTGGTGAAGTAAATGGAATGTATAATGTCCTTATAATATGGAGTAAATGGGGTGTGAATAGATAAAATATGTGATTACTTGGGCCTTCCTGATTAGTGTAGATACTGTAGACTCTTTGCCTATGTCCTTCAACATAAGGTCAATTAAGTGTGCTACACATGGTACCTAGAAGAGACTATGCATTTTTTCCATTTATTTTTTCTCTGTTGTCTTGTGAGATGGTTTATTGTTAGTCACAAATCGAACAATATTTTCTTCTTTAATCTTTTCGACAATAGCATTCATTAAAGAAAAGATGTACTCGACATTCTTGATCTGACCTCAAGCATTAACTGATTTTAAGAAAGTTTGCCCTCTGAACAATAAATAAGGAAGTTAATCATGCTCCTCTAGGTGATGCATGTCTACACATCACACATGACTGTGTAGTCTCTCTCCCTCTACACCAACTTGAAACCGTCTATCCATGTCTTGAGCTTTGCCACCTCATGCTCTAGTCCTCTAGCATAAAAAATCCAATACTTGGGACTTGCGATCCTAGTTCAACTTTAGTGATAGCATCAACCATAGTATGAAAAGTATGAACTAGTGGTTGTGTGAGCTGGGATGTCTACATTTATGTAGATAGAAAAAATATTATTACCACCCAAAATTAATTATAATAAATGAAATAGACAACAAATTTAACTATTTAAGATTTATACCTGCATACAAAAATCACTTCACCATATGCTTTACTACTTTCTTTATAGCTGTTCCTATTACCTTCACCATTTTAATTGCTTGTTGAATAGTTCTTTGTATCGACTCAGATTGACAATATACGCCCTCTCTTGCTCTCGTACCCACACCCTCATTGGGTGTAGGTCATATCGACTGTGATCAACGAAAGGTAGGGTAGGGTCAACTCTTAACGCTCCTGCTTCCCTCCTCTCCTCATCCTCCTTGTTTGCATGCCTGGCTTTTCTTAGTTCAGATTCTGTGGATAAGTTTTCACTCTCAGGTTGAACCTCAACTCTTGCCTTCCCTTTCTTTTTGGAGTTTGCACCTATTCCCTTCTCCTTCTAGAAGCTTATCATGCAAATTTTTCCTTTACTCGATTTTAATCTCTATGAGGCTCTTTTTGGCAGGTAGCCTTAATGTCTTCATTAATCTCCTTAGGCACTTTGTCACATTTCTTAACATTACTATCAACTCCGGCAATGTGTTGCTTCAGTTGATACATTCCTTCACTTATCTCCTTCCTACACCACTTGTATTTGACTATTTTCTTTGCCATATCAACCATATATCATGCATTGCAGGTACTTCGTCTTCGCCATGGTCAGCCACTGCTTGTAACTAAAAGCAAAGAAAAATCACTTAAAGCATTAGACAATCAAGTTAAACAAGGCAATAATTAAATTAAGACGTAATACAAACTGTTTAGGAGGTGGTCGGGAAGAGAACAACTCATTAAGGGGTTGTTCGGACGTTTAGGGAGTCGACAGAAACCGAACATCCCCTTGAGGGACTGTTTAGCCTTAAAGGATAGTGAAAGGGGGTGGGAAGGGGATAGGGGACCGTAAACACAATTTTAGGGTATTCCGGGAGAAGAATACTCACAAAAGACTTGAAACGATGGATCGTTGAGGAAGAATCACTGTCAAAGAAAGCCCGGATTGTTGGAATCACTGGAATCACCTGTTGATGCCGAAATCGCCAAGTTGATCGCCAAGTTTGAGAGCCCTAGTGCTTCAGAAGTAGGAATTGGCTCTTCGGGACTGATATCACTTTTAAATCAGATCGATATTGGGTCTAGATCAGGCCCGATATCGATCCACCGTTAGGACTTAAGATGTCCCAACGAAATCGATCAATTCTAGATCATATTCGAGTGATTTCAACAGAATTATGTTTGGAATTGGTCTTTTAGCTCAAAATTGGATCGAGACCAACTGATTCTAGCGACTCTGCAATCCATGACTGGCGTTGTACAAGGAACTTGAGCATCTCTTTGTTCTTGCATTTATTCATCATCACCGAGGACGCTGTCAAGCTCTCCTTCAGCTCATGCACGATCATTGGGGTCAAATTCTGGAGTTGCTTTGGCATCTTTGTCATCCATCTATATTGAAATTGGATGTTGTTCTTAGAAGAGGTATTCCAAATTGACTTCCCATATGATAATCCCTAACCATCTACATCGTGTCTTTACTCACAAAGACCACATGTAAATCTTGTAAATCTTTCTTGAGAATTTTTTTGTTGGTCCTTAGTGTTATTGATTCTTAGTTGCATATTGTAATGGTAAAACACTAGTTTGTCCAATATCTTATTCATCAGCATGTTCCTTCTTTACGTGTGTATCAGGCTGAAGTGCTCCAATTCCTCTCACATTGTGATTAACTAGTACTCTGACCCAACACTATATTGCAATAACGGCAAGTGGATTCCATCCACTTCTATTGTTCATTTGAATCCATTACTTAGCTATAAGAAAGACTAGTATAGTAAGTGTGTAATCTTTTTACAAAAATATTTAACATATATCAAATGTTATCAAACATACCAAGAAAAATCTTGTCATATGAATATTGTACATTTGGATCTCCATAACTCCAATTCATTATTTATATGATGTCATCTGAAATACATTACAAAATATAAATTAAACTATTGGCTTTGAAAACTTAATTACTAAGTAAGCAACAACTCACTTTAATTTTCGCTTCTGTTCTGCCTTGTGAAGTCCTATGTAAATGTTGTATTGCTAACATTGTGCCTCATGTAATCCCTACATCATTAGATACTTGTCCGCCATATTGTATTCTTGGGTTCAAGAAATATCATGACAAAAGTGGAAGACAACTATTAATGACAACAACACATTACTACAAGACTTAAATAAATAATAAGATAGATAATTACATGGGCATGAATATCGTGATAAAGTATCTTATCTCATATGTTGTTTGACCTTTTAGATATTTTTCTTTGATTTTTATCTTTGTTTTGTCCAAGGCATCATACAAGTACCCTATTTGGTTTTTGTCATTGGAATCCATCAATCTCAGCACATGCACCAAGGGTTCTATAACAAGCAAGTAATATTGCACACTATTCCGCTACCTATTGTCTTTAATAATATGCTCTATCTTTGCTAAGATATCAAATTAGTCTATTATGTCATGTAGATCAGCTATGTAATCAATGTATATGGATAAAAATATGAATCTCTTTTAAGTCATGTTGATATCTCAACAAACTTTCTAATGCAATGAAATACGTGACAAATCTCACGAGACTAGATCGCAGTAGGTTATGACCATCATTATGTTCTCTCATTATATGTAGAAGTCTAGGATTCCCATATATAAATGATGTAACTAATTATTCTTGACTCACCAAAGATCTGATAGATGGCTTCTTCGCAATATTCTCCAACATCAAGTCGATGGAGAGCACCCAAAACAAATGTGGTATGACCTTCATCAATTTCTTCCTTGTAGTTTTGTAAGAAAATCCATCGTCAATAACAAAATACACAATGTTGTCTTCACTTATTTTCTTGACAACATCGTTCGTAAGACCAAATAAGTACTCTGCACTTTTGTCTTGACACGATGCATCAATAGATTTCAAAAATGTAGTGTCCTCAGAACAATACATAAGAAAATTAATTATTGATCTCCTTGTAATTTTTGTTCATCTATCACACATTATAGTCCAACCATTTTCCTTTTATATTACCTTAAATCCATCTATTCACGAGGTCAACTTATCGACTTCTGAATCTAACCCACCCTCATAAATATATTTCAAACTTAAAATTTTTAATCCTAATTTAATATCTCCAATAGCATTAATCAGCGTCTAGAAATATGGACTAGTGACTGTATGAGCTGGGACATCTATATCAAGTCAAGATAAGATAATGTTGTTAACGCTTGTTTCAAATTTCAATAACACAAAGAGACACATTCAAATTAAGTCAATTTTGTTATATATTTGCATGTTAGAACCATTAAAAATATACATCATTTCTCTTTTTATCGCCCATGTTGTAGCTTTAACTCCTTTTAAAGCTTATTTGACCTCTATCACTCTGCCTGTACATGGATTTGCTTGTCAACCGAACTGATTGTGATGGACATAACTCACTTTCTTAACCTACTTGAGGTGTAAGGCGAGTGTTAGGATCCACATTTGAATGTTTAACGATAGATCCTCCTGTTCTCTTCTTCTCTCTTCATCTTCACAGACATGAACCCTATTTGTATGTATTGCTTTTCTCATTTGTGCATCTTCTTCATTCTTAGAACTTGACGAAGACATCTCAACCTACACATATGATTTTTCTTTTTTCCTACTTACTTCCATGAGATTTTTGTCTCAACACCCAAGTAGCTCATATTGGAGGTCAGCTCTCAGCTTAATTCGGATCTTCCTTTGTGATGCTCTTCTAGTTAAATATGACTTCATTTTTTCTGAGCTCTGCCGGTACCTTTCCACATTTCTTCAATTTTTCACTCACTCCATCAATGTGTTGTTTGAGATGATAAACACTTCCATTTATTTTTTTCTCGCACCATATTCATTTCGCTTTTTTCATATCAACATATAACATGTGTCTGTGTTGCCATCCAATATCATGATGTGCTAGTGCATCGCACTTCTTGTCTAACATTTTTCATACACAAAAATAATTTATATTAAATAAATATATCTGATAATCGAATGGTCTAGTTTGGATAAAGATTAGGCAATTGGACGGTCTAGACAACGACAATTGGACCATATGGAACAGGATGAGCAAGCCACCGGCCAACCCCAGTCTCCTCTACTGTCGGGTGACTTATCTTTCTCCCTTTAAGTTCTAATGCCAACAGGCTAGGTGGGGGAGGGAATCTGCACCGGAGAAGAAGAAATCTAAGAGGAGGGAGAAGAGAGGACAGGGAAAAAGAAAGGAAAAATATCTTTCGAGGGGAGTTTTTTGACCTCGCCGGAGGTGACTGCCGGAGGGGAGGAGAGCCCTAGAATCAGGATGGAAGAGGAATGGGAGAGGGGAGTAAAGGATTGTCGATTTCTTTCATTTTTTCCCTCTCCCAAAGGATCGCCGATTGGGAAGAAATCGAATCGGATTTGGATCCAAATCAATAAGTTATGAATCTGATTATGTAACTTACCGACTCCTGACTCCTGCAGAATCAGCCTATCCAATCCAAGCCAATTCCTCTAGCAATCGATCTTGGATTGGTAGTTTTGAATCTTTTGATGGTTGATCAAATCGACATGAGCCGATCCAATCCAAGGATACCAATTATGCAAATAATGGCCTGTGGTCCATACAAACTATTTATATTAGGTTTTGCATCAAATGGAATTTGATTGCAAGCGCATTAGATGGATCAAAGCATGTTTATAAACATCAATTTGCTTAATGCTAGTATGTGGTTACTGGTTAGTCATTGGGCCAGAGGGTTGAGACAAGGTGACTCTTAATCCCCTTTATTATTCATTTTACTCAAATTAAGAAAATCGAAGGGTTTTATTCTCTCGTTTCAGGCACCCATGGGCTTGAAAGTTGATTTTGGCACCAGCAAAGTTGTTGGCATTGTTGTCAAGGTGCCTGCCAAGTAGCTTTTACAGACCGTAGGTTCCCACCTTAGCGGTTTGGGGCATTTGGGCCCTTCCACATGACTACATTTGGTTGATCCACGAACTGTAGGCACCCATTTAGAGTTTGTTTGTTTCCGTGTACAGCATGTCTCATGTAACACTTTTCGTGGAAAGTTAAATAGAGCTCTTATTTGTTTTCATTTAAATGTGCGGCCAAAAGAAAATTATTTTCATTGACCCATAAAACCTCCGATTTTGGCGTCCATAACAATTCGCCGGATGTCGTTCTCCACACCACGTTGCTGTAATGTTTCACACTGCTTTCAGCTTCATTTGTAGCATCCCCCTCTCTCTCCATCAACCACACAACGGGCATCACTAGTAAATGAATATTAAATTTAAATTAAATAATATTTATTAATATATATTATACTTCAAGATAAATTTTAAATTAAAGTAAATTATAATGACTAAAGTATTAATTATTTTTCAAAAGGTAAAAGTATACAAAATATTAAAAATATTTTTAAAAACTTTGTGCTATAGAACTTTCTAATCATGAGGATAAAAATATAAAATATTAAAATATTTTACAAAAAAACAAATGATAAAAAATATTTTTAAGAAGATCATTTCCAACCAACCAAATGAGATATTTGGATTTAATTTTCCATGAAAAACTAATTCTATGTAAAATGTTTTCATCAAAATTTTTTTACGTGCAACCAAATAATTCTTGATAAATTTAATTAAGTTTATGCATAAAATACATAGTCTTGTTAAATATGATTAAAAATAAATATATGTGTTTTATACTTCTACTACATATATTTATCAAGTTTAAAAAGTATGATTTCTAATGATACATTTAATTATCTCTTTAAATTATTCTAATTGTAAAAAATAGTTCAATCAAAATTTATATCATGCATTTGTGATATCAAAGATGATGAAATACCAATCTTTATCATGTTTTTTTTGTAACTGTTCTTACATGCAACCAAATAACCACATATGATATTAATTTCTTGGAAATTTTGTTCCAATGAAAAGTATTGTCTCTAATTTAACTTTTACGTTAGACTAAAAGGACCCTTAATGAAAGTGAAATTACATTAAAACATTTCATTACCACTTATAGTATCACATATATTACTTTTAAGAATACACTTAAACTATATATATAGATGGATGTATATTGTAATGCAAACAAGTCGGATTCTGTAGCGACATTACTTGTTTCTGATTCCAATTCCAATATGAGAATCTGCACCGGAGAAGAAATCCAGAGGGGAGGGAGAAGAGGGGAGAGGGAAAAAAGGGAAAATATCTTTTGAGGGGTTTTTTGACCTCATCGGAAGGGACATTGGAGGGAGGGAGAGCCTTAGAATTGAGAGAGAGGGATAAGAATCGAGGAGGGGAGAGTAGGATCACCTATTTCTCCCCTTTTTTTCCTCTCCCGGAGGATCACCGATTTGAGAGAAATTAGATTGGAATCGGGTCTGATTCCATAAGTTATGGATCCAATTCTATAACTTAAGAACTCTCAGTGAATCGGCTGATTTGATCTGAGCCGATTTCTTCCGGAATCGATCTTGGATTGGTGGTTCCGGTAGTGGATCAGATTGACCACAAATTGTGGGCACTCATTTAATGAAAGTAAAATTACATTAAAACATTTTATTATCACTTTTAGTATCATATATATTAATTATAATTATACCCTTAAAGTCTCTCTCTATCTATTTATGTATATGGTCATGCAAACAAGTTGGATTCGGTAGTGGTATTACTTGTTTCTAATTCCAATTCCGGTAAGGGTTAAGCGATTCTGATTTTAATTCTAATTAAATCGGAATCATGCCATTTTGATTTTGCTCAAATTCGGATTCCATTATCGGAATAATCCTATAATTTTGAAATCTATACTTTGTATCAATTTTTATTAAAATATATTAAATAATTCTTATTTTACTATTATACTTTTAATAATTTATATATTATTTTGGTTTAAATTTTATTTTTATTTTTTACATTTATATATTATACTTTTAATAATTTATAATATTATTAATTATATATATTAAATTTTATTTTATTTAAATTTGATAAACGAGACAAAATTAATTGTTTTCAATTCCAATAAACTATCAAAATATCCGATTCCAATTTTGATAGCTTATAGTTTGTAAAAATATGTTTTAAATATGTTAATTGTTATCGGAACTAGATCAGAATATTGAAATGTCAAATTTCGTCTGCATCCCTAGTCTTAAGTTTGTTAGGACATTTTTAATCTCATGAGCATATTCAGTTGTTCCTCCATGATCCAAGTGGTCAACGGGCAGAAAACACAGTTTTGGGATGGCCATTGGCAACATGACTCTTAAGGATTTTCTCATATTCTTTGCCTTATCTCTGCTGAGGGTTGACCCAGACTGCAAGTCACTGATTTCTTGGATTCCTTTAGTAATAATCATGACTCGACCATGCACTTTTAGGAGAGACATGCAGCAAAGTGAGGGGTTGGGGCATTTTATTCAGCTTATGCAGATTGTTCAACAATTTAAGGTTAGACCAAATGAGTCAGGTAATAGAAGGTGGAGTTGGAGCACTGATGGCACCTTCAACTCTTCAAGGTCAGCATGGTCTGAAAGAAGTTGAGTTACTGGAGGCATCGGGATAGACTAGGTCAATATAGTTTGGTTTAAGCACATCCCTTTGAATATTTGACTCTTCCTTTGAAAATTAAAAGGGGAGGCTACACATTCAGTGAGAATCAAATGGATGAATAACATGAGGAGCAACCTCTGCAGCTTTTGTGGGTCTTTTGTGGAGTCAAAACCATCTCTTCCTTAACGGTGGTATCATCTGAGTACTCAAATTACAGACTTGGGGGAAGAGCAGAGTACTTGTGACCTCATGGAAAAATAGAATTCGGTGAAATTGGTTGGGCAGGGAGGAGACACACGGGCAACATTCCTAACCACTATCTTATGGAGCATTGGCCAGCTAGAAGTTGAAGATGTTATGTGGTAGACTTTTAGCATCCTGAATGGCTTTTATCAATGGCTGGTCAAATATTCTAGATTGGGCAGAGGCAGGGGACTGGAACAAGCTGGATCTGCAGGCCCTCATCCTTCATCCTCGAGGATTAGAAACTGTTTTTGTAGGGCAGTTCTTTTCTCATTTTTTTGTCTTGGGGTTGTGGGGGGTCCACTTGTTGCTTCTTTGTTCTTTCTTCTGGATAGATCATCAAGGACACATCCCTCTTATTGTACTTTTTTTGTTTCCACTCTAATGAATGCTTCCTTCTGGTGGTCTTTAGAAAAACTTTTTAACACTTCAGTCAAAGATCCAACATGGTGCCTTTGCTGTTCATTTGCTGTGAAAAAGAGATTGGTATCATCAATAATTAAAGTAAATGGTGTCAGCTTCCCATTTCCTTGTGTTGTTCCTATGCAGTCTAGATATTCAACTATTTCTCACTTTGTTTCATATTTTGGCCATTGCTTTCATTTATCATTGTAAGTCTCTTAAGTCTGCTGCAAAACATTCCCAAAGCACTTGTTGATCATGCATATTATACTTTCTGAACATAAGATGTCGGTTCTCTTTTATGGATCATGTAAGAACTGTATGTGATTTGTGTTATATCAGTCTCCTGATTTTATGTCTACTGCTTGTTTCTACTTCTTTTTATTTTCTTTGCATGATGCTAGATTCGTTTTCATGTGTGTTTCTCATAAAATGTCCAATTTAAACTCAGTTACTCAGTTACTCTGTTTGACATCAGGGAGCTACTTGGGATCCTAATGGGCGTATGATACTGATTGCTTTTTCGGAATCTCTATCATTGGCTTCCATTTACTTCTCATCAAGACCCCCGTCATTGGGTAATCTTCATCTTCTTTTGGTAATCAAATTTTAAACACGGAATATGTTGTAGCTGAAGGAATATTTTGTTCAGAAGGGAACATTGCATCAGTCCATTTTTATTATGAGCAAGATGTGTTCCACAAAGATTTCTTTAGTTCCATCCCATCAATATCAATTCAATTTAATGAGTAAATACTCTACTAGTATCTGATTTTAAGGTTTTCTTACATTTTGTGAAACAAGATCATATTGTGTAATAACATTCATGTGCAATTCTCGAGAATCTCTCGAGATCTTTTGAGAATCATTATCTTTAAAGTCCTGAGAAACGAGATTACCAAGATGAGATCTATGGAAAAATACATTATTTTTTATTTTCTAGCATGTGTTGATTACTCCAACTTTAAAGCTCTATACTAACTTAAATTGTTCATATCATTCATATTATCACTCATTATTATTTTATATTATTAAGTTAATTAGGTAACTTTATGAAGTTTCCATGCGTTAACAACTCTATTATTGCATATATCTAAAGTTTTATCTAGGTGTTGTTAACTGATGTTTATTATATTTTATAAATTAAGATTTCTATTTAACTATATATATGTAAAAGTGATTCAACTTATCACACAATCTCTCAATGTTTAGGGAGATCTCTTGCTCGAGAAAGAAAAGGTCTAGATCCATGTTAGAACTTATTGATGTATCTCCAGTCAACTTGTCAAGTTTTTGATCTCAAGTCATGCCCCCTTTTGAAAAGATTATTATGTCATTTTACACTAACATAACGAGATTCAATCTCCCAAAATTTTCCTGAGGTCTCTTCTCTCGAATTGCCTCGAGACGAAATTGAAATGTGAGATGACAATCCTTGATATCATTTACATGCCCCATTAATCATGTATAAAAAATCATGCTTATAAAAATATTTTTTATTATGTCTAAGGCAGTGACTTTTTCATATTTAATGCCTTACAATGTAATATCTAGGATACCTTAGTGCATGTTTGGTTACACTTTTAAAAGTGATATACTTTCACTCTTTATGCTAGCTTCTGATATATTAAAATTAAAATTGATGCTACCAAATATTATATTTGATATTGATATGGTTGTTAGTATCCAAACAGGTCGTTATTGGCAGGTGTCGCGTACAACTGATTTTTTTCAGCTATTCTTTCTTGTCCATACTCATTCAGTATTCTATCGTGATATCAACCTTTCTATCCTCTTCTAGATGCACACCTCCTACCTACTGAGTTGCCAGATATTGTTCCTACAGGCAGGTAACATATGGTGTCACTTTTATGGTATTTCCGTTTTAACTTTTTCTATCTGCATTTTTGTATTTGCAAGTTCAGTTATGCCTTTCGTTATCATTCATGATTTCATAGACACATTTTATCAGAAAATACCTATTCGCCTGTGCTGCATGATTATTCATGTCATCCTTCCGAGTTCTATTGGCAATGGCCATGGTACTTTGTTAGAAATGAATTGTTACATATGCAATATTTGGATGTTATTGATTTCAATTCAGCCAAAAAATTTGATGCTTGCATCGTGGAAATAGTTTTTTTTTTTTTGAAGGTGGCAGGGCCACCAATGTCATTAACTGAAAAATTAAGTACAAAGTGAAATAAAGAGGAATGAAATAAACGCTAATACACCCCGTCACAACTACCGAGGTGATAGTTGGCAGTTTGCAAGAAGAAAGAGCTAAAAATTAAAATCTTAGTTACCGAAAGACTCCTCATCCACCCAAAAGCCTGTATGAGCAAAGGACCAATCTCTTACAAACCCAGACATCCGATGAATAATAATTCTGGGGTGTTCGAAAGGGTCTTTAAAAATATGTCTATTCCTTGATTACCAAATAGCCCAGAGCATTGCAGGAATGACACGACTTCATAGTATGGTTTCCAGATCCGGAGGCCATGGATTCATCTTCATCCAACCATCCAGAAGAAAGTACATCTTTAGGTTCTGACTGCTGAATCTTCCAACCCAAAAGCAAGACTTTTCATAGGGACTTAATAATGCCTCATGATGATGAAGACGTGGCTAGTAGTTTCTTCCTTCTTACCACATAAAACACATACTGAAGAAGATCTGGAGAAAACAAGTTTTAAGTGACTCTAGTTGGGAGACGTTGTCTGTATATCTTCTATAGGAATATTTTGATTCTGAAGGGTAACAGAGACTTACAAACTACCTGGTACCAAGAAACATGCACACCCCTATAGGATAATCTGCTAATGGCGGACTTGACTGCAAAAAGTAGATTTCTTTCAAGGCAGAAAGCATTCATGATTGTCAAGTCAAGTATCAGCAGATTAGAAAGCTCACAAATTTTCTCTTCCTTGAGATCTCTTCGAAACTAAAAACACCATTTAACATTAACATCCAATTGTTGCACACTGTAGCTTGAGAAACTTGGCTTAAGTTAAAAAAGATTTGGAAACATGGTGATGCGGGACCTACCGGGCGTCAACATCTTAGCTAGCTATGAATCTATAACAACACATTAACTATACAGCCGACAAGCTAAGAATATACTTGTAGACTATCATGTCATGCCTAACAAGCCTGAGAGCAAGGATTGCCGTCTCGGATCTTGGCTTCGTCTCGGGGGGGGGATGGGGTGAAAGAGAAGAGATCTCGGAAAAATCTTGAGAGATCGGATCTTGGATCTCGGATCAAAATGTATATATATATGAAACTGTGGACACCCAATTTCTTTCATAAAGAATTATAAAAAAAAATGGAGCACTCAAAAAAAAAGAGGAGGGACAGCATTCCCTACATTTGTGTCCTGTTCCAGCATTCCCCATAGCAAGCCAGTTATCAGGTTTTACAAAAAAAGGGGGGGGAGAGGAGACCCTATTAACTTTCAAGCCGATCCCCAAATTTGCTGTTGGGTGAGTTCATATAGGTTGAATGATCCTAAAGAGGTGAATTCCCCCAGAGGATGCCAATTATATGAAGAGAAGAAGATGAGGATTGTTAAGAGATGGAGACAAAATAACCTGTAGTTAAGGTAGCTAAAACAGACATGAATATGGATGGTCGAAGAATACCCTTGTTAAAAGAAAAAAGAGAACTCCAGACAGCAGTAGCAGCAGCTAGCAACGATAATCTTCTCAGCTGGAGGTCCCTCAGATGGCAACAACAAGTATAGTTGGTGATAAACAAATCTGGTAGTTAAGAGGGAAGACTTGGTAACACTAGCACATGTTTATAAATTATACCGGTAGAGAGAGAACAAGGTTAAACAGGGTCTAGTTGATGGTAAAAAAAGGGTAACGAGCCTTTGTCAAAGAAGCTGAAACTCTTACAAACGCCTCCAAGGGTTGCCCGTGTAGACTAGTCCGACAGCAACAATGTGGAGAATAGCAAGACCTTCTCCCAATGACAGCAGCAGTAGAGGAAGATGTGCCTGACACAAGCAAATAATTAGGGGGCAAGCCCGCAGACAGGACACCACCTGTTGAAGGCCTTCCCTACAACAGCACCAGTGGGAGACCTGATCGAAGGAGAGGATGACTGCAGCACCAACAGTATCCGGTGGCAGGAAGTCCGCTTGCTGGAGAGCCCCTCGACGATGACCAGATTGGCGTTGAAGAAAAGGAGAAGTAACAGAGGGCTCGATGGTTCTCTCTCGTGGTGGAAACCCTTGAGGAGAGATGTTTGATTTTATAAGAAGGGTGACAGGATCGCATGATAGATTTGAGGGTTGAGATTAGAGTACCTTTAAGTCACGGATCCTGCCTTAATGGGTCCTTGGTGGTATTGGATCCTGAAGATTAATGGATGGCTGAGATATCATCAAGAGATAAAAAATAAGATTAATGGATGGCTGAGATCTCATCAAGAGATCAAAAATAAGGTACGTTTAATCCAAGGGCTATGGCTGGACTTTCACTTAAGATATTGGATCTTGCCTTAATAGGTCCTTGGTGGTATTGGATCCTGGAGATTAATGGATGGCTGAGATCTCATCAAGAGATCAAAAATAAGGTATGTTTAATCCAAGGGCTATGGCTGGACTTTCACTTAAGATATTGGATCTTGTCTTAATGGGTCCTTGGTGGTATTGGATCCTGGAGATTAATGGATGGCTGAGATCTCATCAAGATATCAAAAATAAGGTACGTTTAATCCAAGGGCTATGGCTGGACGTTCACTTAAGATATTGGATCTTGCCTTAATGGGTCCTTGGTGGTATTGGATCCTGGAGATTAATGGATGGTTGAGATCTCATCAAGATATCAAAAATAAGATAGATGAAGGACGTGCAAATTCTTACGTTGCCAGTTGGCCCACCCCTTGACCCGGTCAAATCCACTTTCTCCAGAATCTTCGGGAGAGTTGCAAGAAAAATCAGGAGAGTTAAAAAGAAAAGAACGTGGGACATAAAAAACTACCTTTTCCCTCACTTCGGCCCCCACTGTCCCCACTCTCTCCATGATCAGTGGGAGGTCACGTCTAACAGTTGCTCCTTCTTTAAAAGGAGAGTGGCCGAAGAGAGTGAGGGAGGTTTTTTTTTCGACTGGGTAGATGATCTCTCTGGACAACAGATAGCAAAGGGGGTTGGAGGATTGGGAAATTTTCTCTGCGTGAAGTAAAGGAAGGACAGGCAACAGTATCAGCCGGAGAAGAAGAAGCTGCTACTACGTACCTGCTGTTTGAAGACCAAGAAAAGAAAGAGAAGGAAGAGAAAGAGGTAAGGACTGGTGGCTCGGTCTCATCCTTTTGTCCCCTTCAAGTCTTTCTCTACAAATTTTCTTTGAAACCCCCCTCTCAAGGGATCCTTATGAATAACTCCCTGACATGTCCCATGCATGTTTTCATGATCGGACCCTCCATTCACATCACATAAACC
Organism: Cryptocoryne crispatula var. balansae; assembly: GCA_036172225.1. Classification (NCBI taxonomy): domain Eukaryota; kingdom Viridiplantae; phylum Streptophyta; class Magnoliopsida; order Alismatales; family Araceae; genus Cryptocoryne; species Cryptocoryne crispatula. Next base: position 10,228,993 of record CM069919.1, read on the forward strand.
CTGTCTAGAACCTTTTAAAAGCTCTTTCAAAATCTGTAAGAGCTCATTGTCTAACTCTCTTGACACCACCCTTAACTTCCCATGCTTCGGTTCACCAAGTTCTTTGGAAAAACCTGTTAAGAGATGTTAGAACTTAATGTCAAAGCCCAGCAACGTCCATACATCTTGGCAACATATGAACAGTTTCTAGCTTTTCCCTTCGAACATCCCCTTGCACTCCAGATGTTCGAGGCCTAATAGTGCCTACATCAACTGAGGATCTCAGGGCCAACCGGGCCATGGCAGACCGAAGAGTTTAAGGGATCATCGGGGTCACTTCTACAACCAGAAATGTAAAGACCAACAGGGTCCATGTATGATCTGATTGTCAAGGCCAGCAGAGTGGGTTTCATTCACAAGAGCCAAAGTTATCAAAGGTCGCCAGGACCAACCTTTGCAAAAAAAAAAAGGGCCAAGACTGCCAGAACTTGACTCCTGTCAGGGGGGTCAAGAAGGCCGACAGGGCCTCAATTTGTCCATCGATGAGGAATTAAGGCCGTCAGGGCCTGAAAGACCAAAATTTGTGTTTGAACACATTAAAAATTAAATTTAAGAGGCTAGCCTACCTCCATAGGCACCTATGGGGCGGGCACTCGGGCATGCTCCCGGTGTGCTTAGTTCCGACTAGGGAAATGGGCAAGTCTCCCATATTCCACCAAACCTTCCACCTATGTAGAGTGTATCATGCTCTATCTACAAAGGATGGTAAATTTCATCAATTTCAAGTGGGAACAGATCCCCTTGAATTGAGTAAAATATACCGAGGAAGGGTAACAATTCCAAACCATCAAGGGTTAAGGGAACATATCCAATGTATATGTATTTTCTACCCAAATAAACAGTATGAAGGCAATTAAAAGTCCCTCGATGGTGTATGTACGTAAAGGGAGCATCAACAGCCCAATGAGTTGAAAGGAATACAGATTGAAGGAATGATAATAAAAAATGTAATAGTACAATTGTAATAATCTGTCAAGGCTGGGTTTGGGCTATATCAGGCCGCCCAGATTGAAATGAGGTCGGAGGTATCTTAAATCTAAGTTTAGAGAAAACCAAAAGACTTTTGCAATCAAGTCAAATAAACATAAACATAAGCCAAATACATGACCATTAATTGATCAAGTCTAAAATAATTGAGAAGGCCTTAATCAAAACGGGCAATCAAAAAAAATGAAATTTGTAAGCCTTAATCAAGCCAAATTGTTAATCAGAACTATCAAAATAAATCCAACAGAAGTTGTAAGGAGCTCTTAAACAAATTGAAAGTAAATAAAAAAGGGGATTCAATTGAACCTTCCAATAAAACTTGATCCATTTACATTAATGATAATCTCAAATATAATTCATCCCACAGCATAAATCTTGACATATTCGAACAAATTTTTAAATTAAAAAGGAAGAAAGAAAGAACTTCAATAAAAACCGATATTAAACCTAATTCAAATATCATTCTAAACAAAATCACAACAGAACATGAAAGATCACAACAAAATAAAAAATGATGATGGTTTAGACCAATCTCAAAGATAAGAGTCCTTTCATAAGAAACCCTTTTTTTTTCTTAAATTCAATCCCAATCATATCTCACCCAAATCAAAATTCAAACGAACACCTGAAATTTCCAATCAAAGTCCAAGTCAAATTCTCCAACCAGAAAAATCAACAAATTTTAATTAATCCACTAAATATGAAACATACATCAAAACCCAAGAAATCTAGAATCTAAATTCTCATATAGATGGAAACTACCAAATCAAATTCCAAAACCAGAATCAATGAATTTAAAGTAAATTTAAATCAATTCAAACTAAATATAAAACACTTCTGAATATTTGCATTTCCTCGAGCTCATGGGGTCAAGGATCGCGGGATCGGAATCGGTCCCTGGATCGGTGGGGACCGATCCGATCCGGATCGGATCGGATCGGATCGGACCGATCCAGGCCGATTCGTCGGAAGGAAAATCGATCCGGATCGACCCTTAAAAAAACCCTAAAACACCAAAAAATTAACTAAATAAGGAGGTAGATCGGATTCCGATCCGATCTACCCCATTTTGGGGCGATTTCGGGCCCAAAAGTGGCCCGAAATCACCGCCACGGCGGCAGCTTGCCTCCGTGACATCTTCCCCGCCCTATCGGGCGGGGAAGATGACCTTACCGGGTCCGATGGACCCGGTAAGGATAGGATCGATCCTCAACCGGTAGGGTTTTATACCCTACCGGTTGGTGCATTGATTGCAGAATCGGCGGAATCGGTCCGATTCCGACCGATTCCGGAATCGGATCGGTGGATTCCGATCCGATTCCCGGCGGAAGGACCGATTCCGGGAAGAATCCCGCGGAATCGGTCCGATCGGCTCGAGATCGGTCGATCCGACCGATCTTCGGAAGGCCGGGCCGGGCCCGGCCCCGGCTGTTCCCGGCTCACTCGGGACCGGGGAATCGAACCGATTCCGGCTGCCAGGTCGAATCGACCGCGTAGCCGGCCTCGGCCGATCCCGCGGCGGAAGGAGGAAGCGCAGGCGATTCCGCGCGATTCCGCGTCGATTCCGTAGATCCACCGTCGATTCCGGCCGTTTCCTTCGCTCCAGGGACGATTCCGGCCCGATTCCTCCGATTCGGGCGATTCCAGGGCGATTCAAAGGCGATTCCGGCGATTCCAAGGTCGTTCTTCAAAGGATTCCGCCGATTCGAAGCTCGGATCGGCATCGAATCAACCTCGGCTTCGATCTTTGTAAGGTTTTGGTAAGATTTCTTCACCAAAACTTCGTACGTCCATTCTTACGCGTTTCCGACGATTTTCGAGTCACCTTAAACTTTACGTATTTCCGTCCGAACAAGTTCGTTTAAGTTTCGAACTATCCGGATATGTCCATTTTTTGCACGGGAAAAATTCGGATATCCCGTACGCCTATTTTTACACGTTTCCGGCGACTCCGAGTAGAGTTAAACTCGGTGATTTGTGATCGAATAACTCCGCTCAAGTTGTTTGAACATCGATTGGATGTTCTTTGTACGGGAAAAATTTCGGATACCCCGTACGTTGATTTCCGGCAAGTACGTAACCCTTTTCCGACTTCATCTTTTCTCTGATGGATGGGGTGGTGGAGGAGATCGGGGAGGACAATGTGGTTCAGGTTGTCACTGACAACGAACCATCATATAAGGCGGCTGGTAGGAAGTTGATGGAGAAGAGGAAGCACATCTTCTGGGTGCCCTGTGCAGCACATTCCATAGATCTCATTTTAGAGGATATAGGCAAGGAGGAGGGTGTATCTACACTTGTCAGGCAGGCGCGTACGATCACATCTTTTTATTTATTCGCATCCCCGCCTCCTACATATCGCGAGATCTCACACGGAGGGCACGCTCTTGTCAGGCCCGGTCCGACACGGTTTGCCACGAACTCCATTGCAAGGCCGGGAGAGTTTACACCGGCACAGCATGCATTGGTTCGGTTCGCACACACCGAGGAGTATTACAACTATACGGTGGACAACTCCGTACGACAAAAAGAGCAGTTGGAGATTCTTAGCCGGGTCCGAGAAGCGGCATCACCGACAAGAGAGCCGGGAGAGGATTGCCTACTACTGGCAATCATCGAGCCACCGGTAGTTGTGCGAGGTTGGTAGACTCGGATGACGGACCCGTACGGGCACACCGTATGATGCGCGGACCGGGCAAAGCTGAAAATTAAAGAAAAAAATCCCGCAGGTTACAAAAGCGGTGGAAGATCATCGATGACCGATGGGACAAGACCTTGCACCACGATGTCCACGCCGCAGTAACCTTGGTTAAAAAATTTATTCGCCGTATAATTGTCTTATACGCACGGTGTTAACTAATAAAATCTTCGCAGATATTTTTTGAACCCCCGCATCCAATACGGAGGACGGAGTGGTGAACGACAACGAGGTGATGCGGGGTACACTTGCAGCTTATCCAATGGTGCCGATCTCAAGAGGACGGGATAGTAGGCCGAGATAAGTAAGTTAGAGTTCATTAAATACCTTGGACTAGCATTACCAGGCAACTAATTTTTTTATTTAAATGTTTCGGATGCGGATGTACAAGACGAGGGTCGGTGTATACTCGGACGTTGACACGAAATATTCGAGTTGACAAAGTGTCACCCGTATAGTAATAGTTTGATGAGGAATTTCTTTTCTTTTCATATAAGTTACGCGTGACGATGGGCTAATTGTTTTCCTTTCTCTTCGTGTTTTTCTTTGCAGACGAGTGGTGGGTTCGGGTGAACACCGGGAGTGGATGGAATCCACTGCGGCCATCGGTATCGGGATGCGGAGCGAGCACCGAGTTCCTCCCCGCGAGAGGAACCGGAGCACATTCAACTCGATACATACTCAAAAGGAGGAACAAAGGTTGACCTCGCACCGAGGCCGAGAAGGCCGGTCTTCGTCATTACCCAGGCTCGCGCATAAAGAACATCAAGGATCGGTGAAGATCGGGCCGAGGAGCGATTTCCGGACCGGTTCATAGTGGCCCGTACGAGCAGAGGCATTCACTCACACCACCACCCGAGGAGGTGGACACGGGACAGATTTTCCGGGAGGAGCGTACGCACTTCGCTCTCGGATGTGAGTGAGAGGAAGCCAGGGGATGCCTACCGAGTTTGATCCCGACGATGACCGCGTACGGGCGGATGAGAGTTGGATGGTGTCAAGCGAGGAGGATGCTCCACTCACCTCCATCTACTTCTCGTGCTCGAGTAGGCCTTCTTCTCGCCCACGAAGACGCGAGCGCCCACCGCGCTTTGTACCCCCCAGCCTCCGGGCTCTCCAAGCGAAACGCTACCTGTACCCATTCGCAACTGGGGAGAACGAAAACAAAGTGCAGGACCGCACGGAAAATGGGAGGATTTGCAGTTGAAAAAAACTTCTTGGGTTCCGACTTCTCGTAGTTCGAGAGATGGCTTAAGAGGTAAAGAGAAGGAAGCTTAGAGGTCGGGCGTCCCGTCGCCCCGGATGACGACAAGACGCAGTTCCTTCTCACTCACCCTCAGTGATGACGACGAGGAGTGTATACCGCAACGTTACGCGGCCATCGGCAGCTCGAGTCACCCGATTCACGGTTTCCGGCCGTATTACACGCCCCGGATGGCAGACACCGCATTTATACTACGGAGCCACAAGATTCCGCATTTCGTCAGTTGACCGGCGGTGGATTACACCACCAGCCTCCACCATCCTCTCGCTTACGTCCCGGTGCGTCCCGCAATGTCCGATCCATACGACTTTCGATGGCATGGCATCGGCATTATTTTCATACGGATATGGTCCCGGGACAAGATACAAGACCGAGCACGACGGAGGAGCGTCACGAGCGCAGGAGAGGAGGACGACCCACATCTTTATCCTAGATATTGCTAGTAGATTGATACGATGTAATTTTTTTTTGACGATGTATCAACTCTTTTCGATATTTCGAATAAATGGAATTGGAATACGTACTTAACTTCGAGTCTTCAAGTCTTCAATCGGTGTTCATTAGTATTTCAGGTGATGTGGTCTTGTGGATATCATGCATTGGTTATTTTTTAAAATGTTTCTAACTCATTTCCTATTTTTTTAGAATTTTTTCTGAATTTTTTGAATTTTTTTGAAGAAAAAAAATAAAAAAAAAAACGATTCCGGACCGATTCGGAATCGATTCCCTTCCCAGGAATCGGCCGATTCCGGCCGATTCCTGGAATCGGAATCGGAATCGGTCCCAACCGATTCCGATTCCGATTCCGGAATCCTTGGGTTGGCGTATCGGGTCCATGGGACCCGATACACTTGAATCGCCGGATCCGGTGACTTAAGTCACCGGATCCTGGCCTTACCGGGTCCGATGGACCCGGTAAGGTCATCTTCCCCGCCCGATAGGGCGGGGAAGAGGGCTGCCGCGGCGGGATGGCCGCCGCGGCAGCCTGTGGGTCGATTCCGGCGATTCCACCTACAAACACCGATCCGGATTGATCTTCGGTCCGGATCGGTAGTTCCGCCGGGAATCGGATCGGAGGGGTCCGATCCGATCCAAGAATCGGCCGATCCCGATCCGGATCGGCCGATTCTGCAATCCATGCATGGGGTCGTTGTTCCCAAGGTGTTTGTCTTTATGAATGTATGTCTTTTATTCATTGCTATGGCGGTTAATCAAGAGTAATCGAGCCATTGCTCGATGTAATTAACATTGGATTTTTGCACCATCCAATGGGGAGAGGTCAAAACCAATTTTTAAAGAACCTAACAACCTCAATATATATATTTTTTATGTATACCATTGACCTAGCTAATAATGTTATGAAATACCGCATTTTTCTAATAGTTAAGGATAAGTCAAAAGTAAAAAAATCAAACGGAAAATGAATTTTTCCAAAAAATTTACCAAAAAATTGAGGTTCCAACAGAAACATAACATAATATCTTATAAAGATAGGAGTACATCAATGAATTTATATGAAAATATATAACACATTTATATATCAACTGTGCGAATGAATAATTACAAAGCACTCTCAATACCAAAAAGATGATCTTTGTATTTCTAAAAGATTAAAACTTGTATACAATCTTATTTAAATACTAATATGGTATTAAACTTGTAACACATTTTTTATGTGATAGTATAAGTGATAGTGAGATATATTAATGTGTTTACACTATCATAAACGGGAGGGGGGGCAAAGTAGTCGCGGATCAACCTGCGCGGTTAGATCGTGGGGATCAAGGGGGCAGCGTCCCTTGTGGGGGGTATTGGGGGGGGGGGGCAAAGCCCCCTGAAGAAATTTTTTTTTTCGGATCAGGCTACATGGGGTGAGATCTTGGCGATCTCGTTTCTCGGCCCCCTTGGCGAGATCTAGATCTCGCGAGATCTCGGCGAGATGTCATTTCATGCCTGAGAGATGGTCTCATTCAGCGGGTGGGCTGTGGACACTACCGAGATAGGACAGTGCCAATGATCAACATAACCAATCTACATAGCTCGGGACGGTAAACTCCACTCACATCGACAATGATAAATCAAACTAGCTAGATAACCTACTTGCTCCCGGCACGGCAATCGATGTATAATAAACAAGCAAGTAATATTCAGTTAAGAAACCATACCTACACGCCTTGGCATGGGATGTCGACCACCGTTGAGTCTTTGATTCGGTTAGCGGCGGCACACATCCAACTGCTAGCGTACGTGCCACCACCTCATTGTCCTATGCGAGCTGTTTGTCAAGTCATCCGAGCTTCCGCATTGTTCGCCGTGCAGCCTGTTGAAACTGGGCTGCAGCCTAGAGGTGGGTGCTGGAGGGAGGAGGAAGGTCACTGGAAGGGGGAAAAGGTGCCAGAGTTCGGGGCTAGCAGGTGGGGAGGTGATGGAGCTACTGCTGCCATAGGTGGAGGTGCACACAGTTCGGGTGAGGGGAAAAGAGAGGGGAACAGGGGGTTTAGTGGAAAAAGGAGGGTGTTAGAGGGAGCATTAGGTCTGGACAGACTTGTTGGGAGAGCTGGAAGCAAGGGGGAAGACTGGAGGAAGGGGAGGAAACCGGCGGGAGCATTTCCAGTTGGGTTTGCTGGAAGGGTAGGCGGGCAAACGGGGAAGGGAGGACCTATCGGAGTTGAATGGGGGTGCTGATGGTGCTGTCTCCACCAGAAGGAGAAGGGAAGGCAGCCCGGAGGAGCAGCTGCAGTCGCCGGAAAGGGGAGGACCCGGAGGAGGAGCTGCTGGCCATGAGCCCTAGCTGGCTCCCGTCGCATGAGAGAGAGAGAGAGAGAGTCGGGGATGGGGTGAAGAGAGGGGGGAAATAGGAAATTACAAGTTTGCCATTGCCTTAACATTCATTCATCTGCTCCATTGTCATTCACATGTGAGTATATATAAACAAAATCCATTACAATAATACCCTTCAAGGACACCTATTTTCTTTAAGTGTAAGGTGTGTATATCGTAAAACATGTGTAGATCCCCAAAATACATACAAAATGTGAGTCATAGATAAACCCAAAATGAGGTGTGTACTACACAAAATAGACAATAACATCTAATCATCGATCCAAAGAGACAAAATCGGTCGTCGACGTTGCTGGTAAATGAGGGCGGGGTTGAACCGGCCTCATCCGCAAGTGTCCTCACCACGTGGAAGCCTGAAGAATACGCCCGGTTCATTTATCTTTTTAGAAGGAGGTCCTCTTATTGTTACCAAATTCTGGCAATGCATGAAGAGTTAAAAAGACTCCCAAGTAATCAGTATGCTGTGCCAAATATTAGGCAACCTGCTTCTATCTCTGTAATCTCTAATCCACTTGCCATTCCTCCCACCATACTTGGAAATCACAATCCTGATCCATAGAGCGTGTATTTTCAAGTTTAATTTTTAAAGCCACTTAGACAGGAGGGTTTTGTTAATCGTTTCCATAGGTGAGACCCACATCCCTTTCCTTAATTGACTCACATACTTATCTCACTTATTGAGATGAAGACCCTTCTTGTCATTTTTCCCATACCAGAAGAACCTAGCTCTGATACTTTCCAACTTGTTGCAAATATCTTTAGGCACTTCGAAAATGGAGAAGAAAAATTAGGGGAATGCTATGCAATATCGACTTGGATAAAATTCATTGGCCTTCAGCAGATAACATTCTGCCTTTGCCACCCTTGTAATTTACATTCCATCTTATGTATTAGTATTATGCATTCCTTCTCTGCTCTTTGTTCCTTTGTCGAAAAGTGGGAGACTGAGATACTTAATCATTATAGAATACCAAGACATGTTGAAAATTTGCTGCAACTGAACTCTTTGCCCATCATTAATGTTAATGTTGATACGTTCGCTCTTCCGTTGGTTGATTTAAGCCATGTTATTGTCTGAAGAAAAAGGAGCAAAAATCTAAGCTTGAATCATTTATCAAGTTTGCCGTTGAGTACAATAAAGTGTCATAGTGAACAAAAGATGTGTGATTCTTTCCCTGTTGGCTCCCACCTCAATACCTTCACTCATGGAATGCCAGGTTGGGACCTAAGTCGCATTTGAGACTTGACCCAAATAGTTTTTTGGCTGGTTGGCCTAGTCCAAATCTCGATTTCGAGACCTAATGTTGGATACTGGCCGGGACATGTGATACTGTGACCCAGTTTGGATCTTGCCCGACCAGGCCTTTATAAGACCCCAATGGGCTTCCTCTTACCCTCACACCTCCCCCACTCATTCTCAACACAATTCTCACTCTAAAAAGTCTCTCAAGTGTTTGAAGAGTTTAATTTCTCTCTCTAAAATGCTTCGAAATTGTTGATTTTTTTATTTGTTTCAAGGCTTCCTAGAGATTAATTTTTGTTTATTTGTGTTAATAACCCATTTTTTATTTGTCATCTTTATTTTTTAAACTTTTTAAAGCCGTGACACTCAAACTTCTAGCATCACCCCAAAACAGTCCGGCTTGGCTACATTACAATTTGATATCTATGGCGGGAAGAAAAACTCAATGTAATTGTTGTGAAAAAAATACACTGGGAAATTTACTAGTTGAAGCATCACCTCTCTAGGATAAAGGGTAACGGTGTCCGGTGCACACAGACTCCACCTGAGATAATAATCCAATTTCGTAGATATTTAAGTTCTATGGAACATAAAAGGGAGCAACGTGACATAAGAACACTGTTTGGGAAGAAAATATTCAACTTTCAAGTTGTGGAGTTCATATATACGAGACCGGACATAAATGTTCGATAACTCCTTCGGATGCAGGTTTCGATGATAGTACATAGGGGTGTAAACGGAATCCGATATTCCGATATTCCGATATTCCGATTCGATTTCGATAAAAATTAACGGGTTTGGAACTTGTTTTTGTATCCTATAAGCTATCGGAATCGGAATCGGATATTCCGGTAGCTTATTGGAATCGGAATCGAAATCAGTTGGTTCCGTTTCCGTTAATCCGATTTCGATAAAAAATAATTATATATAAATAAAATAAAGTTAAATAAATTGTAAAATATAATATATAAATTGATAAAATAATAAAAATAAAATTTTAAGAAGATTATATCAAATTTTAATAATTATATGTAAATTATTGACTCACTTTTCAATAAAAATTAATATTTAATATGTATTTCGGATTTTATCGGATTCGGTTCCGATTTCGATAACGGAATCGGAATCGGATCGAAATCGGAACATAGTGATTCCGAAATTATCAGAATCGGAATCGGAATCCCTTAACCCTTATCGAAATTGGAATCGGATTCTGATGAATCCGCTACCGAATCCGACCCGTTTACAGCCCTAATAGTACATTACCATTAAGGTTTAGTAAGTGATACTAATAACTCTATGACATTCGTATTTAATCATTATTTTTATAAATAGATGACATGATACTTGTGATGGAAGCATGCTGAAAGTTATTGCGAACAAAGACATGTATTAACATACCGACTGATTCATAAGTCAATGTTTCAGAAATGGCAGTGGATGCGGAATTAGGAGCGGGCCCAGAAGTGGAGGATCAGACACTGAGGAAGAATGAGATCCAAGGTCTCATAAGAGATGATTACTCCAAGAGTAGGTTTAGTGGATCTTGTAATCACAACTATAATCACAATGGTAACGAAGAATTTGTGGACATGTAAGGAGAAATTCAGTCGAGTGACATCAACATGGTTCTTTTTTTTTGTAGCATAACAGTGAACGCTACAAAGGGACCATATTACGAAGCGATGATTGACACTATTGTGGATGTTGGTAGGGGTGTTCATGGTTTGGTTTGGTTTGGTTTTTGGGTATTTTTTCTCAAACCAAACCAAACCAAATTATCTTCCAAACCAAACCGAACCGAACCAAATTAGTTCGGTTTGGTTTGGTTTGGTTCGGTTCAAACCATATTTTACTAAGGTGTAGTAGATATATCAATATATAATTTTATTTTGTTTGTTTTAAATCATATTCTATTAAAATCTTGTGTATATGTTTGTACATTACAATAATTTTACCTTAAAAACTCTTGAAACAAATTTAGTTTTATAAAAAAAGATGCATAAATACTATCTTATATATAACTTAAACTAAAATATTTAATCCAATTCGGGTTATTCGGTTTACCGGTTTGGTTTGGTTTCTATGACCCTTCGAACCAAACCAAACCGATCGGTAGTTCAAACCAAACCAAACCGAACCAAAGTACTGGTTTGGTTTGGTTTTTCGGGTTGAACTGAACAGTGAACAGCCCTAGATGTTGGCAAGGGAGTGCCTGTACCAATGTCGAAGGAAATGTACAACACTTATCTTTCTATAGAGGTGGAAGATATTAAATAATATGCTAAGTCATTAGAACATGTTTAGTAAAAAAATGATGCAATTTGATGACGAACTACTAGACATGTATAGTAAACTTTATTCTTTTACTGTCAATGTCAAATTAGGAGCTTAAAAACATATATTAAAGTCAAAATGGATTATAACTTTAAATGTGTATGACGGAGCTCTATAAAACATACTGCCCCCTGTATATGGAGGCAGTGAAGAATTAAGTGAAAACAAGTTGAAACTCACTCCCTCTCTCTCGTAGTTTCTCTTCTTCTGCACCCTATCCCCTTTGGTTCTTCTCCTTCTTCCTGCTCTACTAGGCTTTTCTGTCTCTTACCCTCTTTGGCCGATGGGCATTCGTCCTTCTTCTTTTAGAGTTTTCTTCTCCTTCAACTGTGCAGTCTGTGCCCTTCACCTCCCTCTTTTTCCTCTTTACCTAGTTGTCTCCGGCTCCCTCTCTTTTGTTTCCAGCTGTAAACAACCCCATGCAAGAGCCCTTGGGTCCCCTCTTCGCCCCAACAGCCTCCATGCCCTTTCCAAGTTCCACCGTCCCATCAGAAGCACCACCGGCTCCCCTTTATGCATCCAGAGCAATTGTTACATATGTAATTTTTCGATTATTTTTAATTTTTAAATGAGTTTAAAAGTTTGACACTAGGATTGTGGACCAACCAGAAGCTATGTTATTGCGCCAAGTATATCATGGCACATAATTGTGTCACGATGTGATTGGTGATGAGTCAAATACCCTACAAACACGGGCCACATTGTAATGCTTCTAACATGTTGAGATGAGGAGTGACAGAGTTTCCCCACCACAATAGGAGAGGGAAAGTAAGAAGAGGGAAAATCAGAGAAAACACTAAATTTTTCCTTTCAGCCTGTCTGCTTTTTTATATTTTACAGGGTGTTGCAAGGAACCTAGCCTTTGGTGTCGCTTTATTGTTGATGGTACGATTTAATGCCTTCAATAGGTTTTGTCTGAGAGCCGAAGCCAAATCTGGGAGCTGGACCTAGGAGATGTCAATCTTCAGAGACTGGGTCCATGATTGTGGTCTCATTGAATTTTTAGTTTTGGCATCAACTTCACTTGGTCTAATGCTAGATCAAAGTTCAAATTGGATAGGTTCTTTGTCTCTCTTTTTTGGATTCTGACTTTTAGAGTTCCCAAATGCTTCTATGTACCTTGTGTGGTCTTCGATCACTTTGCTGTGGGAGTTTCCTTCAGCAGTGAAGGTAAGGTAAGGTGTACACTGAGAAATTCCATTTTGAGTTAGCATGGTGTAGAGACGCGAGGCTTCATGATTTGGTCAAAGTTTGGTGGAATGAGCAGGTGGTCCCGTCAAACTCAACTATCTGGAGATTAGTCTGGAAGCTAAAGTGGGTAAAAACTTGCCTCAAAAACTTGGATTCAACATCATTCAAGACTTTAGCCAAAGATAGAAAGGAATGTGTTTCTAAAATTGATCATTTCGAGCAATTGAATGAGAAAGGAATGATTAGTGATAGTCTGAGTGAGGAGTGGGAGTTAGTGAAGAAGGTTTATAAGGAATGGAGCTGTAGGGAAAAGATCAAATGGAAAGAGGTCCAAGGAGACTTAGTTAAAAGAGGATGGAAAATATAAGTTTTTTATATGTCGGCTTCTATAAGGAAGAAAAGGAATTCTATCAATATGCTGAATGCTAATGGCATTGTATGTGATGATCAGATTGGCAGACATGCTACAAAATTTTATAAGAATCTTTTCAGTGAGGAACAAGGCTGGAACCCTCCTTTTGAACTTTATTACACCCAAGACCCTAGTTGCAAAGGGATCAAAGTCTCTAGTAGGTGCCCTTACCGAGCAAGAGGTTTTAAATACTATAAAGTCAATAGACCCCTACAAAGCACCTGGTCCTGATGACTTTTCTGTTGGTTTCTACCTTCACTTCTGGGACATTATTAAGGATGACTTTATGGCATTTATCAGGGAATTCAAAGAGGATCCTAGGTGCATCAAGCTAGTGAATTTGACCTCCATTAGTTTTACCGCTTAAGAAGGAGAACATGGAAAACATTCAAGCTCTAAGGCCTATTAACTTCTTAAATTGCAATTACAAAATTGTTACCAAGATTCTTGCAGCCAAGCTATGCCGGTACATTGACAAGTTGTCAAGTTCTGCTCAAACTGTTTTTATTCCAGGAAGATTTATATTGGACAAATTTATGGTTTTCCATGAATATTTACATGATTAGAGGTTGAGACGCAAGGAGTGCATTCTTTTAAAAATTAAAATTGAACTTCGAGAAATCTTATAACACAATGAGATGGTCTTGTCTTTTCAGAATTATGCAGTTAATGGGTTTCGATAACAAATGTATCAAATAGATCAGATGTTATGTTAGTACAACTAAGTTATCAGTTATCATTAATGGGAGAGACTTGGGTGTTTTTGCTTCTCCCAAAGGACTCAGGCAAGGGGACCCAATGGTCCCAATCTCTTCTTTGCCTTTTGTTTTGGTTGGTCAAGTCTTTAGCATCATGTGTGATAGAGTTGAGCAAGTTGGTTTGATTAAAGACATTGAGGTGGGGATTAACAGGGAACGTATTACTCATTTCCAATTTGTGGACGATACTCTGTCTCTCTTCTGAAAGCCTTGATAAATGCATCCACTTGAAATTTTTGCTTTGTTTACTGCAGTGTGTCGTCGGTTTGAAAATCAACAAGGACAAATGTGAACTTATTGACATTAACTTGGTTGACCTTTATAAGAGCCATTTACATGCTATATATGACATGTCATGGACCACTATCTATTAAATATCTCAGTTTACCTCTATTTGACAGGAGAATCAAGGGTAGGGAGTGGCAGTGTGTCATTTAGAAGATGGAGGGTAAGCTGCAGGGTTGGAAGAGTAGAATGCTTTCAATAGGTGGGAGATTTGTATTATTTAAAGTAGCGTTGCTGAGTGTTCCATTTTTTACCTTTTTCAAATTATCTAGAGGCATTTGTAACAAACTAGAAAGTATCAGAGCTAAATTTTTTTGACATGGCAATAATGACAGGAAGAGTCTTCATCTAATCAAGTGAAACCATGTTTGTAAACTGACCAAAGGAGGCGTGGGTCTAGCCCCTTTGGAGGCTTTCAACAACGCTTTATTGTCTAAATGGTCGTGGAAATCTAATGTAAATGCTCTTTGGGCCAAGCTTGTGTGCTCCAAATATGAGTTGGTGGTCAATGATCAATGGACCAGAGATTTCAGAAACAAAAGCAGAATTTTTAGTATTTGGCAGGACATTCTCCATAACTAGAACCTCTTCAACTCTTATTCGCATATTATGGTCGGCGATGGCAGGAAGACATCTTTTGGGGATGATCATTGGATTGGGCACGCACCCTTGTCTTTCATGCTCCCATCTTTGTTCAGTTTGAGTTGTAATCCTCAAGCCCATGTCCAACATTTCCGGGATGCCAACATGCAATGGTGTCTTTCTTTGGAAGAGACCTGAAGGAGGAGGAAAGTATCGATTTCTCATCCCTTTTTGCTCTTCTTGAAGATCACAAGTACACTGATGGACTAGAAGACATTTGTTTGGTTGATATGCAAAAAGTTTACTTTGACAGTGAAATCTGCGATAAGTAGACTGACCGCAGGTGACGAGGTAGTCCCTTGGCATAGTAATGTTTAGGGATCCCCCTTACCTTTCAAGATTAAGATCTTTTTTATGGAAAATCGGCAAGCAGACTCCCGACTAGGTGCCATCTTCATAAGATTTTCCCTTGGGATCCACTTTGTGTGTCTTCTGTGGATGTAGGGTGGAAACATTGGATCATATATTTCTTAACTGTGGAGTTATTAATGTTCTTTGGAAAATCATGTTCAAACATCAGATACATTGGCTGGACCCCACCAACATTCTTTCTCTTATGCTTGTTTGGCCCCAGTTGAACCCCTAGTCTTCTTACCTCTCTTCCCTTACTTTCTGTTATTAATAGAAATTGATGCTCTGATCTTTAAAAAAATAGGTTGTCTGGCTGTACGAAGAAGTTTTTCTTCTTGTTTTGTTTCCAATGCGCCTTACAAACCTTAAGCCCTCTTTTTCAGTCCACCAAAATTTTACACAAATAATTTTTAGTCGTAAATTATTTCTCCATCCTAGTAGCATCTCCCAAGCTCAACAACTAGACCATGTTCTTTGTTGGTTGGTCCTTCTGGGTTGCACATGAGACTAGATAGTTTCCCAATACACAGGCACCCTTTGTTTCTTACCTCCTCGTGAATGATCTACGTGGCACCATGGACTGTCACACCAAGATTCAGTTGGACGTGTATCAGCTGAGCCTGAGTAATGACAGAAGCTGCCTGTCTCATTCTTCTGAACTTTTCCATCAACCTTTGTACCCGAGCCCCTCTCTGCATGAGCAGCCCATATGAACAACATTTTTATTTTCATAATGTCCCCTAAGACATTATTTTCTATTGAAACTAACGATTTCTGATGACCACACACTCCTACGCCAATCCTTTGGACCTTGCACCTTCAATATACCCCTCTCTAGTGATTGGATGAACCTGTCTGAGCCATTTGAGCCGGAATGGAGCAGCTAGACCAGGTTGGACTGGTGGAGACTAGCTGAACTGGTGAGGCCACATGAACCTGTTTGATTCAGCTAATGGGCCCAAGTTTTGGACCGAAGTGGCCCCAATGGTGGGAGGTGCAAAGAGGTGCAACAAAGGTGTCTTCCAATGCCTGTGCTCTGCTGGTGGAATTTGGTTGCGTGTTGGGGCAGGCATGGGATGGTTTTCTGGGTGGCATGGTCATACAAAACATCAGAGGGTGCATGGCTCGAGGATTGGACTGCACTGGGTCAGGAAAATGCGAGCTGCTGGAGGGGGGAGGGAGTACCTATGTGGGTTAGCTGAGAATGGGGACAGCAGGATGCAATCGGGTGGGTGTGGGTGCCGGGTTGAGCTTCAGGTGTGAATGGTGGAATGACAGTTATTTATTCTAACAACTGACTGTGGAGTTGATTGCACTGGTGTTGGAGAATTGAAGTTGCGTAATGAATATGGAGTTGCAAGGGTAATGGTTGGTGTCTGGGTGATACTGGCGCAGGGTTTCTGTATGATGGGGGGGGGGAGAGAGAGAGATGGTGACTCAGAGGGTAGTGTGTCTGGGACAATCAGGAAGAAGGGAACTGGTAACCTAATGGAGACTGCACACTCTGTGCAGGGTTCAGCAAGACGCTCATGCAGCCAGATGCACTGGGAGGCTACCCGGTTCACACAGGGAGAATGACTATGGCATGGTCCAGAGGGGTGAGCTACAAATGAAGCTTTGGGTGATCCTAACGATCATGGAACTGGGTGGGTGCAGTTGACGGCATTGAGAGGAAGGGGCTCTGTGGGCTTGGCTGTGGTGCGGGCCTGGTGGAGGAGGCATCACAATGTCCAGCAGACTGTGCCAGTTCACAAGAGGGGTGGGTGCATACAGGGCGATGTGCAGGAGCATTGCAGCATTGGAGTAGATGCAAAGAGGTGATTCACATCCAGCCAAGTCATGCATGGGATTTGTGGTGTGCAAGAATGAGGTTTCTTTGTCAGTCCTCACTCGGGTTAGATTCAATAGCGGCATTGCCTTTTCTTGATTTTGATTCCAATAAGGGTTAAGCAATTTCGATTCTGAATAAATCGGAACCACCGCATGTTGTTTTTTTCAGATTCAGATTTCATTATCAAAATCAGAATGGTCGACTAATTTCTGATTTAAAAATCATTATTTTAAGAATTTTTATTATTTTATTTATTATACTATTATTTTATACATATATATTATTTTTTGTTGAAATTGGACAAGTGGATATGGTTGATTGTTGCCGATTCCAATTATGATTCCTTATAGGATACCTAAAAAAACTTCAAATCCATTAATTTTTATAAGATTTAAATCAAAATATCAGAATCTTAGATTCCATTTGCACACAGTCCTCACAAGCCACTGGCAGCGTTGACTTAGTGATACAGAGATTGCTGGTGCTGACAGTTGATACCCGCCAATTCAAACATAGGGAACGGTGAGGTGGCGAAGGTAGGAAGCTGATATGGGTAAGGGGGGTTTAGGGGTGTGCACAAAATGGTTCAAACCACCAAACCGAACCGATTTGAACCACTTATTCAGTTCAACCAGTCTGGAATCTTCCAAACCAGACCAAACTGTTTAAGCTAAAATATAATAAAAGTATTATTATATTATTAATAATAATGACATTTATATGTTTTTATGATAAAATAATATTTTTATAACTAAGAATAAGTATGCTTATGTAAATAATTGATTGTTTTCTTACTTCATTGATTTTCGTTTTTAAACTAAACCAAACCAAATTGAACCAGTTCGCTTTAGGTTCAATTTGATCACCTGATTCAGTTTGGTTTTAAAAAAACTCAAAGTATCTAAACAAAAGAAATCATATTATTTGTCAAAACATGCTTTACGTAACCAAAGAAAGAGGTGTAAATAAAAAATCATATACAATTAAATTATTGTAAGTTGACATAGAGCTCGCTCGATAGCGATACATCTCCATGAATTTTCCATCTTTATTTGTCGTCTGAACCCAAATGCAGCATCGTTGAGTTGAGTGGCATAGTCTTGCAGCTCACATTCAAATTAAACAAGCATAACTCTAGCATTAATGGAGTCAAGTCATTTTAAAAGTGTGATGCACATGCACACGCTTCAGAAGTGCCGCTAACCTTTCTCTACCAACATATGTCAAACAGCTTTCTCCTGGTTGTCTGATGTAGTGACATGTTGCCTTCAGGAGTGCAGACACCTCACAAATTCAGGTGACTCCCTGATTGTTGCACATACAAAAAGTGTCCCCTACAGTTCAGAACATTCCATTGATATCATGTTTGGTGAGATATCATTACTCAAAGTGTGGGGACCATATGTAACTAAAAAAGGTGCGGGACCACAAGGAAACAAGGTCTCGCCTTTTTTTTATCCAAGGACGAATTCTTCTTGAAAACATTTGTTGATTGCCAAACACTCTTTTCTTAACAAGTTTGGTTAATAAAACATTTTTTATAACAAAAACATTATTTACCATGCAACCAAACACCCCTTTAGAAAACCAGTTTGATGTTATTGTTATCTACTGTTTGATCTGCTCTTTTGCCTTCTATGCATTTTCAGTCATGGAATTGAAAACATGGCTTGGGATGCTTCAGGAGAACGATTAGCATTGTCATATAAAGATGGTGATGATTTATACAGAGGTCTTGTTGCAGTATATGACGTCAAGAGAGGCCCCCTTATCTCTGCATCACTAGTGTCAGTAGTTTCTCAACTCTATTACAAGCTTGTAGTATTCCTCATCTTGCAGTGTTGTATTAAAATCTGAAGGTGTTGTCTTCTGTTTTCTGATGGTGTTTCTTTTTCATTTGTCTTAAAAGTGGGTTCATCAGGGGACCTGGAGAAAATCCAACACCACTTTCATTTGCTTTCTACAATAAATTTAAGCAAGGTCCACTCCTATCAGTGGTAAGTTTGAGCTGTCGTATACATTTAATCACAATATCCACTGAAATGTTTATTGCAAAATAAGTTTACAAATGAGTTTTGAGTCCTGACGGCTAATGGAACCTTTTAATTTAGTGTTGGAGTACTGGCTGGTGTTGTACGTATCCTCTTATGTTCAAATCAAATTTGCTTCCCTGATTGAGGTGAAGTCATCTACCAGTCTTTTTTTTCTGTTGCTGATTAGTATCACTTTTTACTGAAATTTGGCTAATGTAATTTTGTTTATCTTTATTCAGCTGGCTTCTAAGGCCTTTCTAATAGTCGAGCTTTATGGAACATGCGTACAACCTTGTTAAGGCAAAAAGGTTTAGGACTAAGTGGACGTAAGTAATTACAGAACCCACCGTGTGTGATACACATTTGGAACCTAGTGCTTTGGTGGCAGCCAGGTATCCAAATCTTAGTTTTTGGGATAATTTCTTCTTGAAATAGGGGATATTATCAAATCTTTTACACTTTTTCTGGTACCATCTCTTGTTTTTTCTTGCATTATTTTCCTAAAAGCATTTCAAAGAAGTGATCACCTGGTAAGTGCCCGAAGAAAATGTGGATCAAATCAAAGTCAGGCATTGATTACTTTTGTGCTCTTTTGCTACTTGTGGATAAACTTGTCTTTCAAAGGTAATAGTTTATTTATAATATATTTTAAAAAGAACAGGATGACAGCCATCATACCATATTCAACAAAACTAATAATTTGCGGTGGTTGTTTGCTTCAGGATAATGTGGAGTCTATTTCTAGAATAGCATTGTTTAAAACCAGGCCTCGGAAGACTAAGCAGTCCTCGCCTAGATAGTTTGGATATGCCAATTGCTTTGAAGAATTCCTACTTGGTTGTTTATTACTGGTTATTATTTATCAGTTTTTCTTCTCTATGTATATGAAAATTTCGTTGATGTCTTTGCAAATAAGTTCTAAGAAATTCTTTTTGGTTTGCATAATCTGCCGATTCAGAATCAGATTGGCCCATATCGATCCTATCCACCTTCAGGACCACCGATCTTGAATCAATTCTCAAAGGAATCAGCCTTGATCGTCTAGAATCGGGTCCGATTTTGGACTCCATTCTGATCCAATTCCTTCCCATTAAGGGGAGAATCGGCCCCTTCTCGATTCCCTACCCTCCCCCTCCCAATTCAAATGCTCCCCCCCCCCTCCATCTTTGATAGTGAAGAAGCCTCTTAGGAGGTATGGTTTGCACCTAACTTTCCCCCTTGTTTTGGGTGTAGCCCCCTTTACGCATGATTGGAACCCCCTTTGGGGGGCTGATCAGACACCACGAGGGGTGACTTACAGTGGGAGGGGGTGAGGGGAGGGGGTGAGGGGAGGAGTGGAGGGTAGCCAATGGCTTCTTTGTTCCCAGACCATTTGATTACCAGACATATATTTATCAATGTGAACTATTTTTTGTATTCGGACGAGGAGCAACGTGTCCTACACATCATGACATTGGATGATAACACAAGCATATGTTAAATATCGACATGAAGAGAGTTAAATGTGATTAATGTGAGAAGTAAATGAATGGATATGTCTATCACCTTAAACAACATATCAGTGGGGTGAGTAAGAACATGAAGAAATATGACAAAGTACTAACGGAGTTCAGAGAATAAAGGATGACATGTTTAATTGTGAGAGCATCATAAAGGGAGATCTGAATTTAGTAAAGACATGACTTGCACAATAAGTTGTTTGAGCGAATAAACAAAATTTTCATGGAAAGAAGTAGAAAAAACAAGAAACGCCAGTTACGCAGGTTAAGCTGTCTTCGTCAAGTTCTAATGATCTGGAGACACAAATAAGAAAAGTAATATATGCAAATAGGGCTTAGGCCCGCAAAGATAAGGAGAGGAGAAGAGATAAGATGATCTACTGTCAAACAATTGGATGCGGATCTAAGCATTTGCCCTACACCTCATGTAGGTTGAGGAAGTGAGTTTTGTCGGTCGCAATCAGTTTAACCGTCAGCGAACACTATCATGTATATGTTGAGTGACAGAAAGTAAAAAAGTATCAAGCAAGTCCTAAAAGAAGTTAAGACTTCAATGGGAGCCTGCAAAGAAATGATGAAGAACACGTGTAAATAATATATGATACTTGACTTTATGTTATTGAAATTTGAAACAAATTTTAATCACATTATCTTATTTTGACTTAAATGTAGATATCTCTGTCTATGCGACCAAGAGTCTATATTGTCAAACAATGATTGATGTTATCACTAAAGTGGGACTAGAATTAAAAATTTTGTGTTCAAAATACATTTATGAGGATGGATTGAATTCAAAGGTAGGTGAGTTGATCTCGTGGATAGATAAATTCAAGGCAAAATGCAAAGAGAGGGTTGTATTGTAATGTGTGATGGATTGATAGGAATAACCAAGAGATCAATGATAAACTTTCTCGTTTATTGTTCCGAGGGCTCCATATTTTTTAAAACTATTGATGCATCAAGGCAGATCAAAATGTGAAGTACTTGTTTGGTCCCTCGAACGATGTTGTCGAGGAAACATGTGAAGTCAACATTATGCAATTTGTTGCTAACAATGAAGCTTCTTATAAGGTTACTGGGAAGAAGTTAATAGAGGCCAAACCACACTTGTCTTGGGTGTCTTGTGATGCACAATCCATAGACTTGATGTTAGAGTATATTAGGAATGAGTCATATGTCAGAACCTTGGTGAGTCAAGAACAATTGGTCACATCATTTACATATATGGTCATCCTAGACTCTTGCACATCACGAGAGAACATATGATCGTGATTTAGTGCAATCTAGTCAAATAAGATTTATCACGCATTTCCTTGCATTAGAAAGTATGTTGAGACATTAACATGACTTAAAGAGGTTCATACTTTCATCAGCATATATTGATTACATAGTTGACCTTTATGGCAGAATGAACCATTTTGATATCCTAGCAAAGATGAGCTATTATTAAGGACAACAGGTGGTGGGAAAGTGTAATATTACTTGTCCATGGCAGAGTCCCTGATACATGTGTTGAGATTGGTGGATTTAAATGACAAAAACCAAATGATGTACTTGTATGGCCAAGATGAAAAATCAAAGAGAAACTTCCAAAGAGTTATAAGACATGGTGGAAAATAATAGATAATATATGTGATAAGACACTCGTCACGATATTCATGACACATGTATTTATTTTATGTTATATTTCATACATTGTATTATAGTAATGTGTTACTATCATTAATGGTTGTCTTCCCTTTTGTCAAGATATTTCTTGAACTCAATGATACAATGACGGACAAATATCTAATGGTGTACAGGTTATACGAGTCATGTTGTCAGTAATAAAATGTTTATGTAAGACTCTACAAGACAAGACAAAAGTGGAAATTGAAGTGGGTTATTGTTAATTTACATGTGACTAAGTGAATTTTGAAAACCAATAAATTGATTTCTATTTTATATCGTATTTCAGATGATATTATATAAGCATCCAATTTTGAAAACCAATAAATTGATTTCTATTTTATATCGTATTTCAGATGATATTATATAAGCATCCAATTGAAGTATACAAAGATCCAAATATTTGGTTTCATGTGACAAGGTTTCTTCTAATATGTTTGATAACATTTGGATTATTGTTTATCTATATACTTATCTTTTTTACAATTGAGTGGTGGATAGGTATCCAACAGAAGTGGATGAAATTCACTGGCCACTATTACGGGACGAGCATTGAGAAAAAGCATTAGTTTGTCACAGTGTGAGAGGAATTAAAGAACTTTCAACTTGATTCACACAAAAAAAGAACAGGTTGAAGAGTAAGACATTAGTCAAACTAGTGTTTTGTCATTATAATATGCGACTAAGAATCAAGAACATTAAGTATCGGCAAAAAAATTCTAAAGAAAGATTCGTAAAATTTACAAATGATCCTTATGAGCAAAAACACAATGCAGTCAAAGATTATTATAAGGGGATGTTAACTCAGAATACCTCTTTCAAGAACACAATCCATTTTCAGCATAGATAGAGGACAAGGATACCGAACCAGCTTCAGAGTTTGACCCCAATGATCGAACATGGGTCGAAGGAGAGCTTGACAACATAGTTAGTCAAGTTCCTTGTAAAGCTCAAGTCCAACAAGATCCACCTCACACCACAGCTTCATAGCCAACTCCAAAGTTTCTAGCCACAACTCCAAGTCCTACTTTTCAGAAGATAATAAAAAAAGAAATATTGAATGATTCAAATTAGTTAAGAAGGTATACCAACACAACATTGGTCAAAGTATTTATTATTGTAAACAAAAGAGCACCCGATGGTTCGGAATACTCTTGCGGAATGTTTCGATGATGATAAGTTGTGCTATTTCTTGATAACTTACATCTATATCAATTGACATTGATATTAAATACTTATTCTTGTAAACAAAAGAAATGATATGTGTGATAGAGGCAAGTCAAAAGTCTTTTGTAAACAAAAACATTTTAGTATATTGGTCGATTCATCAGTTCGGAAGCAGTCACGATTTTGAAAGTGGAAGGGGATAGATCAATGATAAAGAAGAAGATGTTCATGATCTCAAAAGAGATAATGACCCACCTAGGTGTACTTTTTGTGGATCTCGTAATCACACGACCTAGACAAAGTCAAACGACGATCACGACAATGAAGAACTCGAGGATATGCAAGGAAAAGTTCAAACGGGCGATGGTTGGATGGTTCTTCTATAGCAGCATACTGACAAATGACACAGAGGTTCTATTACGCATTATGATCAACACCATAGCCGACATAGATAAGGGTGTTCATGGACTGAGTCAAAAGGAAAATTTTAAAACTTTTCTTCTTATGGATATTAAACAAAAGAACAAATCATTTGAATGTATTTGACAAGAAAGATGGTGCGCGTTGATAATGAATGATTGGATAGGTATACCAAAGTTTGTTTTTCATTTTTATTAATTACTTATCTTTTCATACTTAATAATTTGCAACTCATGCATGATGACTTTCTTAATAGATATAAGTAGGAAAACAATGATAAACTTCCTAGTATATTTTCAAGTTGAGATCGTGTTTTGAAACTCGGTGGATGCATCTAGACAAGTAAATAATGTCAATTGCTTGTTTGAATTAATTGACATTGTTATTGATGGTATAGAAGAGGATGGGATTGTCCAAACAGTTATGGACAACATAGTTGCTTACAAAGCAACATTATAAATATTGTTAGTTAAGAGACCATGTCTGTATTGGTACCATATTTCACTCATTTCTTAGACTTAATGATATAAGATATATGAAAGGATCCTCAAATTGACCATGTAGTTGATATGATCCAAATCATATCATCTTTTATTTATAATTATAACTTTATCGTGAACTTAATGAGAGAGCATACGAAGAATCAAGAGCTCTTATGGCTCGATGCAACTAGGTTTGTTTCACATTACATATCTGGAGAGTTTAAACTGAGAGGTGTCCTCTTACTTAAATGGTCATTTCATTGGGATGATCAAGTTAGATTGTTAAGGCAAGTCCTTCATATAATAGAAAATTGAGGAAAGTACCGAAGATGCAAGAGAGATGATTTTTTGGTGAATTATAAAGAAAACACTTTATATAGTACTACCCATAGTAAACATTATTAGAATAGTTGATGGGGACAAGAAGACAGATATGAAATATCTATGACATACTTGAGTGGGCGAATGAAGAAATCTCGAAGATGGTGACAAATTTCCCCAAATGGTGAGATATTATTAATGGTAAGTGGGAGCGGACGTAAGGGTATATTCTTTTTCAATGCTTAGTTCTCTATTAACATGTATACAAATTAAGAAATGATTGATGAGACACGAGAAGGTATGTTGGAGATGAATATTCTAATTCAATATCAAATGTTGGATGATTCGACTTCAAAGAGTAGTAGCGATAGAGTATTCGACGATGAAGGAACCATTGATGATTCAAGAATGTCTATAGATTCGGAGACATACTCTACAATACTGCACTTGGCAGGTGGATAGCAATATACACATGCTGCAATACCAGAATTATGGTGTATTGTTGCAAGATGGAAAATAACAACACACAGCGAGTTGGAGGTTAACATTATCACTACTCTTTTCATAGTTGAGTCATCTCAAGATTTTTAGTTTTTCACTATCATTGGGAGGGTCATGGGATGACTCTAGTTATAAATTCTCATTGGACACTTTTATGCACTCCACTTATAATAGTTGTGAAGGATGCTATAAAACTTATCATAAGATTGTAGGAGGAAGTGCATAGTACAATGAGCATACCTTTCAACGCACATGCTCTTCCCTATTATATTGGGGAAAGTATGGATTACGTAGAACGACAGTAAAATGAGATATGCGTAAAAATAAATAATGTCATATTTTGTATTTTAATTTTTTGTAATATTTATGAGTTTTTTATTTTTTTATTTTTACTTTTATCGGTCCGGTCAGATCTAGACCAGGTTAGGCCAGGCCAGTTGTGATTCAGGACCCCTCCTACCTTGACGATAAGCATTTATTATGGGTCTAAAATCTTAATCGTTCTCGAAAATGTGAAAACATAGTTGACATTTTCTCGATGAAATATTTCTATTGTGATTTAGTATAACAGAGCAGACGTCATAAATCTCTGTCGCCTCTAAAAGATACACTATTCATGAATTTTAATAATTAAATATGGAATACAAATTAAAATAGCGTGATCGTAGGCATCTATTATGGATCTTAAAACTTAAAAACGTTCATCGAAATGTGAAAACACATGATATTCTCTCGACGAGCGTATCTAACGTGATATGGTGTAACATAAAGCAAGATGGCAAATAAAATTACGTCGTCGAGAGGGAAAATGCACCTGTTAGTACAAATACATACGCGAAGAACTTGATGCAAGTGATAGGTTTGACCAGAATTTAAATAACTTCTCCCAGCCAGATATATTTGGTTGAGATTGTAACTTGATGTAGCGCATAGCGTATTGAAGAGACGAAAAAAGGACACAACATTACAGCTGTTAAGAATAATGAGATGTACACAGAAGGTAGCTCACGGTTTCACCAAACGACGTGCTTGCTTGAACACGTACTCCACGCAGTACTGAGCTACTTAATTGCTACGTGTTTTGTTTTTGTATTCTTATCAACATGATCAAATATTAGCCTCCAATCTTACCTTTGTCTCGCTTAAACTATGGCGAAACACAAAATGCGTTTTTTTGTTTGTAAATCTGTAACTTCGTACAATACTCTAGGCTTATTACTGCTATACTAGGAGCGAAGGGGGTCGTACGTGTTCGACTGTACAGAGTTGTTGGTTTTGCCGTTCCTCCACGTTCCCGTTTCACGGTTTCATAATCCAATCTCAGGCGTACTACAACGTGGCATATAATCATACTAGACCGGTAGGGCCCTATATTTCGAATTTGCCACATAAAATAAAAGCATTTAGGTGTTTTGGCTTGTTGAATGTTCCTGGTGCTTGGCTCCGATAAGATAGACTGCCGCTGCAGTACATATGTTCATGGAGGGAGACAAATCTGACAGCTTTTACAAAGCCCCTTCGGTATTCTTGATCGCCATTTACGCAAAAAAATCAATGATTGTGCCCTAAAAGTGAATAGTACCCCGTTTTCAGATGAAGAACGTGGTCAAATGTGTTAAATTGTCAATTATTTTTTGAATAACTCGTTCCCTTGCGAACTACATAAAAACTGGGACCCGAATAGGTTCTCGGTTAAACAAAGGAAGCACGGCGAAATGAATATTTCTCTTGAATTAAAATGTAAAAAGTGACACTCGGAAACCAACAAAATCGTTAAGTTGCGTCATTGACGGAAACGATTAGCAGTAACTAAAAAACGTACCATGCTGAAATTTATCATCTGGTCGTTCCTAATACAACAACCGATTCTCTACAAACTAGAGATGAAAAATGATTTTCATGCACCAGCAACTGTTTACGGACTTCACAATCTAGTTTTTCCCGAGGGACATCAAAACTGTTGTAAAATTATTTTTTAATCAGATCTAATCGAGACCAACGCAGGTCGAATTCGGCTGGGGCAACTCGATCCCCGACCCGACTTACCCGGTAATAATAACTAAGTTGGTCGAGCCCCGCCATTTACACCACAAAGTGCGAAGCTTAATATGCATATGCATATCATCCTTTGACGATCTCCCAAAAATATTACACCATAAATAAAACCACATAACATAATACATATACAAACAAAAAATGTATATTCATTTCAAATCGGTTAAGACGCGACAATGCTTAGTTCTCTATTAACATGTATACAAATTAAGAAATGATTGATGAGACACGAGAAGATATGTTGGAGATGAATATTCTAATTCAATATCAAATGTTGGATGATTCGACTTCAAAGAGTAGTAGTGATAGAGTATTAGACGATGAAGGAACCATTGATGATTCAAGAATGTCTATAGATTCGGGGACATACTCTACAATAGTGCACTTCGCAGGTGGATAGCAATATACACATGCTGCAATACCAGAATTATGGTGTATTGTTGCAAGATGGAAAATAACAACACACAGCGAGTTGGAGGTTAACATTATCACTACTCTTTCATAGTTGAGTCATCTCAAGATTTTTAGTTTTTCACTATCATTGGGAGGGTCATGGGATGACTCTAGTTATAAATTCTCATTGGACACTTTTATGCACTCCACTTATAATAGTTGTGAAGGATGCTAGAAAACTTATCATAAGATTGTAGGAGGAAGTGCATAGTACAATGAGCATACCTTTCAACGCACATGCTCTTCCCTATTATATTGGGGAAAGTATGGATTACGTAGAACGACAATAAAATGAGATATGCGTAAAAATAAATAATGTCATATTTTGTATTTTAATTTTTTGTAATATTTATGATTTTTTATTTTTTATTTTTACTTTTATCGGTCCGGTCAGATCTAGACCAGGTTAGGCCAGGCCAGGTGTGATTCAGGACCCCTCCTACTTTGACGATAAGCATTTATTATGGGTCTAAAATCTTAATCGTTCTCGAAAATGTGAAAACATAGTTGACATTTTCTCGATGAAATATTTCGATTGTGATTTAGTATAACAGAGCAGACGTCATAAACCTCTGTCGCATCTAAAAGATACACTATTCATGAATTTTAATAATTAAATATGGAATAAAAATTAAAATAGCGTGATCGTAGGCATCTATTATGGATCTTAAAACTTAAAAACGTTCATCGAAATGTGAAAACACATGATATTCTCTCGACGAGCGTATCTAACGTGATATGGTGTAACATAAAGCAAGATGGCAAATAAAATTACGTCGTCGAGAGGGAAAATGCACCTGTTAGTACAAATACATACGCGAAGAACTTGATGCAAGTGATAAGTTTGACCAGAATTTAAATAACTTCTCCCAGCCAGATATATTCGGTTGAGATTGTAACTTGATGTAGCGCATAGCGTATTGAAGAGACGAAAAAAGGACACAACATTACAGCTGTTAAGAATAATGAGATGTACACAGAAGGTAGCTCACGGTTTCACCAAACGACGTGCTTGCTTGAACACGTACTCCACGCAGTACTGAGCTACTTAATTGCTACGTGTTTTGTTTTTGTATTCTTATCAACATGATCAAATATTAGCCTCCAATCTTACCTTTGTCTCGCTTAAACTATGGCGAAACACAAAATGCGTTTTTTTGTTTGTAAATCTGTAACTTCGTACAATACTCTAGGCTTATTACTGCTATACTAGGAGCGAAGGGGGTCGTACGTGTTCGACTGTACAGAGTTGTTGGTTTTGCCGTTCCTCCACGTTCCCGTTTCACGGTTTCATAATCCAATCTCAGGCGTACTACAACGTGGCATATAATCATACTAGACCGGTAGGGCCCTATATTTCGAATTTGCCACATAAAATAAAAGCATTTAGGTGTTTTGGCTTGTTGAATGTTCCTGGTGCTTGGCTCCGATAAGATAGACTGCCGCTGCAGTACATATGTTCATGGAGGGAGACAAATCTGACAGCTTTTACAAAGCCCCTTCGGTATTCTTGATCGCCATTTACGCAAAAAAAAAATCAATGATTGTGCCCTAAAAGTGAATAGTACCCCGTTTTCAGATGAAGAACGTGGTCAAATGTGTTAAATTGTCAATTATTTTTTGAATAACTCGTTCCCTTGCGAACTACATAAAAGCTGGGACCCGAATAGGTTCTCGGTTAAACAAAGGAAGCACGGCGAAATGAATATTTCTCTTGAATTAAAATGTAAAAAGTGACACTCGGAAACCAACAAAATCGTTAAGTTGCGTCATTGACGGAAACGATTAGCAGTAACTAAAAAACGTACCATGCTGAAATTTATCATCTGATCGTGCCTAATACAACAACCGATTCTCTACAAACTAGAGATGAAAAATGAATTTCATGCACCAGCAACTGTTTACGGACTTCACAATCTAGTTTTTCCCGAGGGACATCAAAACTGTTGTAAAATTATTTTTTAATCAGATCTAATCGAGACCAACGCAGGTCGAATTCGGCTGGGGCAACTCGATCCCCGACCCGATTACCCGGTAATAATAACTAAGTTGGTCGAGCCCCGCCATTTACACCACAAAGTGCGAAGCTTAATATGCATATGCATATCATCCTTTGACGATCTCCCAAAAATATTACACCATAAATAAAACCACATAACATAATACATATACAAACAAAAAATGTATATTCATTTCAAATCGGTTAAGACGCGACAAGGCATTCCCGCTTCTCATCACCTCTCTCCTGGCAAGAAGTCTAGAACCACAACGCGATTATTCATCCTGCAGGAAACATGCATGTTGGCTAGGGAGGTTCGCTAAACATGAACACGAAGGTGACATTCCCGGGCCATAATCCAGAGTCCAGATCAATACCTATGAAAATAAAGAAAACTTACTATGTTATATTTTGATATTTTACAGACCTCGACTCGTATCCCATTCCTTTGGCATCCGAGTTCAAATAACCAAGTGAATAGAATAACCGGTAAAATCATTGTCCCCATGAAATATTCACGGACTCAGGAAAATTCTTCGTTCGTTCGTGCGTCCGACAAGAGGCACCTTTATTCTTCCTCTCCCCACCAATCACCAACACTCCCCCAATCTAACTGGCTGTTATGAGGAATACGAAACGAAAATTGCTTGGCGATGTTATCTGTAAGAATGGAGAGAAGAACTACACTCTTGGAACTTGGAAATAAGGAAGGCCGGGACGAGGGTCGGCTCGGGGTCAGTCGGTTCTAAATCCAACTTGGTTGGACCAGGTCATGACTCAGGTCATAACTCAGTCCGACCAGGATGGATTTGATATTTTGTTCAAAAAACGTTAAAAAATATAGAAATAAAAAAAATCTAAAAATTTTGAAAAAATAAGAAATATAACTGAAAAAATATTTCATTGAATTTTCCCTCAAGTGTTACATAGTATTATTGTTCCACATTGTATGTATTATCTCCATGACACTGTGAAAGATTACGAGACATTAAATATACATATAAATTGATGATACTCATCACCATCTCGTATAATTATTCCACGATATAATGTAAATAGTCCACACACCTATCATACGTGAAATGTATAGAACTATCGGAAGATGTTCCATATAAATGATTGGATAGTCTCATATCCAACAAAAATATATGTAAGATATTAAGAATTTTGGGAGGATTCAAATCTATAGGTACAGTGCCCATACTTGTACTGTAGAAACAAGTATTACTACGTGTTCGACTCTATCATGTCCATGTTCTTGTCTTGCTACATGTTCAACATCTTGTGTCGTATAGGTGTGATGCTCTTCTTTTGTGAAATGTTACAAAAGACGCATCTCCGAATTTGTTATCCTTCCACCAGAAGTAATGCCGGTGGTGGTGCCTCTGACTTCTTCATTTTCCATGACATCATCACTACTCTTTAAAGAAGGATCCTTCGATGTCTGATATTGCACTCGGATATTAAGTTTCGGTGTATTTTTTAGTCTCATCGATTATCTCAACATCAACAATATCAAAAGAGCCAGTTAAAACCCTTTGATTGTTTACGTTGACAGAAAGATTATTCGATCTTCTGTCTCTTAGCCACTAATTGAGAGATCCAAAATTCCTCAAATAGAAGAACATTATCAAGCTCTTTGAGCCCATTCTAAATCTTCTGAGTTGAACTCTGGTACACTCATCCCTTCTTGATCGTTAACCCAAACTTGCAAAAGATTTTACTCTTAAAAGATCTCCTCTAAGTCGATCTCTACTTCTTATACTATGATCGCCTCACTCCGTTTTCAACTTACTTCTTCCATTTACCTTCGTTCATGCTTATGGTTGTCTCTCATCTTCTGCAAGTTCTTTATATTCAATCTCGTGTTGTAGTGGCAGTAGACAAGTTGCTCTAGTCTCATTGATTTCAGCCTATTTCAATAAGTAGACAAGTGTCTTCTGCAACTTTGTATGATTAAGATTAAATGTCGACCAATTTCTTTCATAACCCGAAGTGGATGTGGTTTGACTTAGGACCCGAATTATAACATCAGTCAAGTCTTCATATTGAAATAAATTTAATATTTAAATCTAAAAACTAATCAGATTACACATATCGGGGTTAATGAGCATAACTGCTCTTTGCACCCTTATTATCACAAAGTAAAATAACCTCATTCTATAGTCGTACATCTTATTTGTTGTTATAATTGGATAATCATCATCTTTAAGCATCCTCCTAATCACCTTCTTGACGTTGTCCAAAAGTACATTAATGAGTTTAAAACTTAGATTGCAACAATATCTTGGGTTGAAAAAGTGACCTAATAATTGACAATAAAAAGAAAAGATCAGTATTGAACATAAACATAAAAAATTTAGTTAACAAATATCGTTTGATTTAATTGCAAAGAACATACATGTTGTATGTATAAGATGATACAATGTTCTCTCTCATGATCTCCAACTAAACGTTGAAGTTGGAGACCTTCTTCGCTATATCTTCCTTGGCCTGCTTAAGTGCATCGTACAAGTACCCATGTTGGCCTTCTTATCTCCGTCTACTATCCTAAGGACCTTGACTAATGATATCACTATATCAAGTGTTTTCTTTACAAGCCGTCAAAAATCTCCACTCTCTAATGTCTCATCTATCTTCCTCCCTCTTCTCTTATTTGATAGACTAGTCCTAACAATCCAACTGTCCCATCTTGGGGAAAGTAACATTTGTGTAAAGACACGCCTATGTTGGAATAAGCTCTCTAAGGAAATGTAATGAAAAGCAAATTAGGTTGCCACAGACCATATAAGTTGTCGACCATTTGTGTGCTCTCTCATTAGGTTAAGGATAAAGATGTGGTAGTATATAAATGATGAAATGTATTGGGCAGCTTACATATTCAATCCATTTGGGAATCCATACAAATGTCCACTAACATTAGGTCTAATGAATGAGTGAACATGGTGCCTAATATAATTTTGGTCTCTTCACCATCAACAATTATCTGGCAACTTTATAAGTCGCTGCATTGTCTGTCACTACTTAAACAATGTGATCCTCTCATATCTCTTCAACAACACCATCTGTTAATTCAAATAGATAGCTGACATTCTTTACCTATCCAAATGCATCAAGAAACTACCAGAAGATAATCCCGGTTTGACAATATACTAGAAAGTTGATTATTATTTTCTTAGTTAATCCTATTAAAAAGAATATTACGTATTAAATCTAAATTTAAAATTAATAAAGACATAGGCTATGGCATGTTAAATTCAAAGAAGACTAATGTGTCTAACCGTCCGTCATCAATGTGTATCCTCGTTTGTCCTAAATATGTTCAAATGATTTCACGTATTCTTAAATATCTTGCACCTCCATTTAAAGATATGTGTTGTATATCTCTTTCGGAGTCGGTCCCAACACTCCCCTCATGACGTCAGCTATAGTGTCGATCATCAACTCGTAGTAAGACCACTTTACGGCATTGGCCAATATGCTATTGTAGAAGAACCATCTGAAAGTCGCCTACCCGATCTTCTCCTTACATAATTCAAATTCTTCATCATTGTGTTGGTGGTTGTTTGTCTTTGTGGCGGTTGTGTGATAACGAGATCGACAGGACATGTTGCGAGATCATCATCTCGTGTGAAATTATAAATATCTTACTCTTCTATTGGGTTTAATCCTTTCTAACTTTCGCGTCCACTCTCATTTCCATGTCTGCTATGACTACCTGAACCTTGACCCAAAAATCAGCTACTACACTAAAGCATATCTTCGTCGGCAAATGAGTTTTGACTTGCCTCCATTGCTCTTGCCAAGT
This sequence comes from Cryptocoryne crispatula var. balansae, assembly GCA_036172225.1. NCBI lineage: Eukaryota > Viridiplantae > Streptophyta > Magnoliopsida > Alismatales > Araceae > Cryptocoryne > Cryptocoryne crispatula. Next base: position 10,262,278 of record CM069919.1, read on the forward strand.
CATCTATTTGTAATGTAAAATAATAATTAAGTACATTTCAGTATATATATTAATACGAATTATCAAAGATAAAGTATTACATACCTTCATCTAGTATTAAGACGCTTCCAGACGTTGTTGTCCAATACTATGTGTATCAAATGTCTTGCCGGTTCCACAATTTCTTCACAAACAATGTCCTTATATCTCTTTAATGCTCCTTTTGATTTTTCCAAATCTTGTAGATGGTTTGAAATTGTGCTTGCACCTTGGATGGAATCCAGATGCACAGTGCGGCATCCCTTTTGATACTGGTAAATTGATGTTTCAACTAGTATATTCTGCCATGAATTTTGTTGCAATACTTACATTAGACTTTTCTTTGCTCCATTAACACCAACGTGCAATGCGGACAAGCCGGGTCATTGCGGCTCGAACGAAAACTCTCATGACTTGATAAGACATTTCGAATGATAAAATTTAACAAACTAAAAAAAACACTTAAAAAATGAGATTAAGTGAAGTAACAAAACAGAAATTAGTAAGAAAGTTAACACAAATATAAAACAAAGAGCAAGAAAGCATAGACAATTTTAGAATGAGAGAGTAAGAGAGAGTGAGTGAGGGGGTGGAGGAGAAGGCTCCCCCTTGGGCGGCCTAAAATAGCCCCCAACCCCCCATGCAGACCATTGGCGACCCATTCGGGCCAGCCCCAGGTCAGTCAACTAGGTCACCAGCAGACCAGTTGGAGTTAAATCTGACCAGGTCACCCAACTCTGCTTACCATGCTTGGAAGGTACTGGTAACTGGCAAACAGTCACCAATGGGCAGACGCAGGGGTCGACAAATCACTGCAGGTTCACAGAAGTGACGCTACTACAATGTTTTTATTCATAGGTATATGTCTATAGATGTGTCAGATTCAATTTGAGAGGAACGAAGCTATACGGTCAAATTGCAGTAATAAACAATTACATTTTACTGGTCAACTGACATTACCGTACTTTGCTGACATTCACAAGCCGAAACAATCCATAACATAGAACCAACCAAATACTCCATAGTTGGTACTTCGTTAATTGAGTGGATTTTTGGACTTTTTTGGATCAACGGCGCCAGTGCACTCTATCCATCATAAAAAATTATGATTAATGAGCCGTAGGCTTTGTTGCCCCAAAGCTTCCAAAGTTCCGCTAAAACAACAGATAGAAGGGCAATCAGATGATCATCATCCATTATCGCTAAAGAAACAGAACAACTTCACGGTAATTTAGTAAAACTGAGAAAGGTGAACAATAAATATAGCAGTCCAAGCGAGAAACAGAACTATGCAGTAAACATACAACAATAAAAAGGAACAAAAATATGTTTACCACATAGAATAAGGCAACAAGCAGCAACATCAGCGGTTAACAGAACATTGCCAACTCCGGTCGGCTAAAAACATTGTTTGCTTCATCTTCCAGCAAGGGATAAGCAGCAACAAGGGCATCTTGTGATCCGATATACAGAGAGTTGTAGATTTTCCAATACACTTCTCTGACTTTTCTTGCTGGATGAAACAAACCTTGAAGACAGTAATTAAGAATGACTGCGGACCCCAGGGCCACCCTCATCCCTTCAATAGCTTCCATCACAGCATTGATAACATGTGGAGACGTCTCAAAGATGTTAGGCCACACATAATTAAGCAGATGAACCAGTGCATCCTCGCAACCCAGACCAGCAACCCCCAATGCCATATGCTTAACAGCCGAAGCCGCCGTTTGCCTGTGAACCAGATCCCTGTCCATCAAAGCATCTTCAAGCAATGGTGTAACAGCATAGATATAGTCCTTTCCCATTTCACCTATGTACTCAAAAAGAAAAGAGAGGGATTTCAATACTCCATTCTGCACGTTCAGTTCAGGAACACGGTATTCATTCATAAGAGCTGGCAGAACAGTGAATGGCGAACAAGTCTCAGCCACTATAGCAATAGCAACAGTGGTACAGACACGGTTTTGGCGCTCTTGTACTTTCAGATTGTTCAACAGGGTGGCTAAAACATCTTGCGGTCCAATTGCTTTTGCAATATATCCAAATGTGTTAACAGTAGCTCGCCTAATCCCTTTTTTGTGAGCCTTTAGCATCTCAAGAAGCTCAAAACAAATCCTCATCCACTCTCTTGCCGGAACAAATTCAGCTCCACGATCAGCAATCCTACCAACAAGGTCAATACAATTTTCTTGCACCTTTTCATGTCTGTTCTTCAAAATAGGTGTTAAACGGGGAAGTAAATCCTTAATTGGAGGTGTCATTTTTGTCATACCAATAACATTTACAATGGCCTTTAATGCTCCCAGTATAGACCCTAATACCTCTGGGTACTCTTCTCCCAAATACTCATACAGAACAACCCCCAAGTGTCCCATCAGTGCCTCTTCGTGGCACTGCTTCATAACAACAGCTATTCTTGATATAAGATCTGCAGCCTGCTGTCTGACCTTTGCACTTTTGTTGTTCAGGCGCCACTTAATAGTACCACAAATCTGAGGTAGATATGGTTTAACTTTCTGTCCAAGAGCATTCACCACTGCACCAAATCCATTGAGCATAACATTAGCATCATCACTAGTTTGCTCCTGGAATGCGTAAAGAATTCCATCAATCAATAGCTCCTCCAAACGGGCATCAATATCTGATGCACCCAAATTTGCAACCACCTTTTCAATTGTCTCCATTACCATTCTTCTGTAGGGTTCACTCTCATCCTTGAGATCCTCTACTACACGACCAACAATATCTGCAACTCCTACTTTGTTTGCCATTTCTACAGTTGTCTCTACAAGCTGCTTGTAATTCCTCCGATCTAGAGCCATCCTCCTAACCCAGAAATTACGGAAAAATTCTGGAAGGATATCACTTCTAATGTAATCGGCCTCCACACCCTCTGTACTAACACATTGCTTCACAACCTTCAGCACAATCTTCTTCATTTCTTCATCGGGAGACTGGAATTCACGGATCAGTATTGACATCACTTCCTTGGTATAGTAGCTAGCATAAGTGGCATCCATCAAGGGAATAATAAAACCAATAGACTTCAGAAAGGCAGCTAGAACCTTGCCCCTGTGAGATCTAATGCCCTTCCAGAGAGGCCTCAAAACTGAATCAAAGCTTTCTATTCCATATGGGGCAGCAGCCTCTGCTAGTGCAGCAAGAGAAAGAGCAGTGATAGTCCTTACCTTTTGGTTCTCATCATTAAGTCCATGCTCTATGATCTCCACAAGGGACTTCAAGTGCGGAAGAACTGCACATCCCATAAGAATAGCAATTTGCTGCACAATCTTAATACCTGTGTGCCTAGCTTGCCAACTCTTTTTGCTTTGACAGACAGCCTTCAGGAAGGGTAAAAGGGTGGGAATTCCTAGTGCAGAAGCCACAACACTGAAGGCCCTTGCAGTCGTATTTCTCACATATTCATCAATATTATCAATATCTGGCCTCATAGCAGCAATCATACTAGCCAATCCAGCTGCCTTGCTGAGATTTGAAATAATTTCTCTGCCTTCAACACGAGCATAATAGTCCTCGTCGATCAATAAGGGTTCTATAACCACAAGAATCTTATGCACATACGGCCTCACCAACTCATCTAGCTTGTACAGCACCCTGTCAATAACTTTAACCAGAAGATGTCTCTCTTGGTCTTCCAGTGTTGGCTGCATGAGCAGTGGCAGAATCCGGTTAAACAGTGGGCCTGCCCCGAATTCCCGGGCCTTGTCAGTAAGCTGCCGCAGAGCAGTTTTCCTCTGTGGAGGTGTGCCATTCTTCACCTTCAGCAACAGTTTCATGATCTTCCTTTCCTTTTGCTCTTCTGGTGAGAGCTCTTCTTCGTTCTCTTCATTCAGCAGAGCACCAAAATATTGGTAATCCTCGGGCTTCATAAATGGCAACCCACCAGGGACCTCCTTTGGAACATCAAACTGCTGGCCGCGATTCTCTTCGGGAATGGCATAAAGAGGAGTACCGAGGGGGGTAGGAGTGGCAAGAAGCTTCCTTGCCGGTGTCCTGATTGGAACGTATGAAGCTGGAGGGTCCAGAATCTTGTACCCCTCTTGGGGGAACATTGCGTCTAGCTCTTCATCTGTTAGTGGACGATTTCTCTCCTCGATATCTCTCTCCCATCTCAAAAGATTGTATTGCTCCGGCGTTATGGCTCCCCGGAGATTGATCGCACCAGGTGTGGGAGTCGCCAGATCTACGCCGCCAACAGGAGTCACGCCGGGAGTGAAAGCAGCAGCAGGCGTTGAAGCACCGGGCAAAGGTGTTGCGCTCCCCATGGTCGCAGGAGTTTCATCCCATCTAGATCTCTGACGCTTCGGAGTCGGGGTAGCAAGACCAGCAAGCTTCGGTGTAGCATCCCAAGTCATACCAGCCGGAGTAGCACCTGGTGTGACGCCACCAGCCGCGGGTGTAGCATCCGCATCAGCCAACCGCCCAGGCGTGGGCGTCTCGTCCCACCTGTTGCGCCTGGAGACCGAGGGAGTGGCATCGGCAGCAACCCTCCCGGGTGTGGGAGTGGCGTCCCATCTCGTGATTCCCGGAGTGGAATCGGGAGCATCCCAGTCCGATCCCGCCTTAGCCTTCTTGACAGCACCGCCATCTGCCTCCTGAGACTGGTCCCACCGATTCCTCCTCTTTTGCGTCGGGGCAGCGACCGCCTCCGTCTCTCCTGCCGCCGCCTTGCTCTTCTCCTCCTCCTTCTTCTTGGCAATCTCCCTCAGAGTCTCCTCCTTCTGTCTTGCCAGGGCCTGCTCACGCATCACGTCGGCATAGGTTCGCACCGAGGGGTCGGGCGTTGCCTCCCCGGCGGCAAAAGGATCGTGCCGCTCCGGAGAGATGATCTGCTGTAAGCGCCGACGCCGATAATCGTCCTCACGGTCGATGATGCGCTGAGGCTTGCGAAAGCCGAGGTCGGCGTCCGACTCGGCGGCGCGGGGAAGCTCCTTGATCTTGGGGCCCGTATAGGAGGCCATGCGTCGTGCGGCGGCATCGCGACCATCGGCCTCCTGCTCCTCGTCCTCCTCTGTCACGGGGATGGACTTGACGTAACCGTCGAAACGATCGGAGCCGCCGTAGAGATCGGCATCATAGGTGACGGAGGTGAGAGAGGCGACCTCCTCCATCCGCCGCCGCTCCTCCTGCGTCCTAGCAATCTCCTGATCCTCCGTATCCATTGCCCCCGCCTCGGAAGAACTTGCTCACCGCACCAAAAGAACCCTTCTCACTCCTCAGACCAAACCCTAACCATGGCGAGCTGCTGCCGCCGCCGCGAAACTGGAGAACCAATCAAAGGAGCAGCACCGCCTACTCGGTTGCGGACGCCATTTTCTGGAGTGGCCACTGGCCACCGTACTCTAGACCAACGACAGGGTAACCCCAAGGAGGGTTGGGTCGGGGGTCGCGAACGGGTCGCGGGACCCCAAGCCGACCCGGTCGCGACCGGGTCGCGACCCTAATTTTTAATTATTATTTTTTTGAAAAATTCAAAAAAATAAGAAAAATGCGAAAAAAAATTTGAAAAAATACAGAAAAATTGGATAAATTAGATGACATGATTTAAATAAATAATGCATCAATTTTATTCCAACATGATGTGTTGTACACTTTGTAGGTAGTTGATGTACTCTCCCCATGTCATTTGGGTTGAGTACAAAGCTTAATACATGTACACATGACGATCATATTCGTCTGTCCCTCGGGAAACTATCCTAAGACTTGATCCAAACGAGTCAACATAACTATAGGTCGATTGGATCGAAGTATCCGATGACTCCACATAATTCATTCCACAGTACTCTTGATCGTATGTAGGGAACCAAGAGCCTTGGGATGAATCATACACATAGTCGGAGTCATCGTGGTATTCTGCTCCAACTCCATGGCTACGATGACCTCCTCTACCTTGTGGCGGCCTTCTACCATGATCGGTATCTTGGGTCGCATGAGTATATTGCTCCTCGCCGGTAAAACATAGCGACGTAGTAGGAGATATGGGAGGATCTGAGGTCCCTTGTACTTGTAAAGTGTTCGTGCCCCCGTATCGAGCATCATCATCGTTGTTACTCTTTGACGACGAATCCTCGGACGTCTGGTACTGCACTCGGATGTTCGGCTCCGGCGTATCTTCTCGATCGTCTTCGACCGTATCAGCATCTACAATAGCAAAAGGATCAGTCATAACTTGTTTACCTTTTCGCCTACTTTGCGTACCTTGGCTAGTTCCTTCTCCGGTCCTCTGGCGCTTTGCTAGTGAAGGAGGGATCTGGAATTCTTCGGCTAAAGGGACATCGTCGAGCACTCCTTCGGCCCATTGTCGGTCTTGGGGATTGAACTCCGGTTCTCCCAACCATTCTCGGTCGTTTACCCAAGCTTCTAAGGAGTTCTTCTCGTAGAATATTTGATCCAAATCGATATCCTCCTCTTCAATTGGCGGCTCGTCGACCGAACGTCCCGCTGCCTGTGCTATCCAACTCTTTTGTTCCATCTGGTTCTGCTTCATTCTATCCAAATTCCTCAACTTTAACCTCATGTTGTATTGACAATACACGAGGTATTCAAGCCTCCTTGATGTCAACCTATTTCTCTGCTTTGTGTGAATCAAGCTGAATGTAGACCAATTTCGCTCGCAGCCCGAAGCCGATGTGGTTTGACTTAGGACCCCGATGGCTCTTTACCTGTCCTGATGCGTCGACCGACTTCCAAAAGACCGTGCCGGCTTGACTGTACACTAGGAAATTGATCATAGTCTTCCTAGTAATACATGTTAAGTATAAGATGTTAACTAAGTTATACCAAAAAAGAATGTTAATACATATAATATGAATGAGTAAAAGAAAATTTAATTACCGATCCATCCGTCGGTCATTAACGTGCAACCTCGTTCCTCCCAGATGCGTTCAAATGACTGCACGTACTTCTTTGTTTCTTGCACCTCCATAGGAAGATATACATTGTATATCTCCTTTGGGTTTGGACCAGGCACTCCTCTCCCGACGTCTGCGATCGTGTCGATCATGTTCTCGTAGTATGGTCCCTTCGTGGCATTTGCCGGAATGCTGTGGTGAAAGAACCACCTTGACGTTGCCGGCCAATCCTCTCCTTACATAATTTGAGGTTCTTCATCGCCGTCGTGATTGTTGTTTGACGTTGTCGTGGTCTGGTGATTACGGGATCCACGGGACCTGCTCCCGGGTCGTCGTCTTGTGTGAGATCATCAACCTGATCTTCCGGTTGGTTGTTGGATCCTCTTCCGCTACCTCGACCACTCCCACTTCCAGACCCTTGACCCATCATTCGGCCGGTATGTCTATAGAACTCTTCCTCGGCGAATGATCTTCGACTTGCTTCCATCCCTCGTGAGAGTTCATCTTTTTAAAAAAACATTTAAGTATCAATGCTACTTAATTATCCTTTAAAATAGAATAATGAACAACGTTTATGAGTAACATCTCCCATACCTTCGTACTCTTCGTCTCCAAAAATATCCGGCCTCTCTTGTCCGGTTCCGTAAATGTGTACGGATCGTCTCCGGTTGTTGTAATTCTTCTCGGACGGTCTCTTTATGTCTTTTGCTAGTTTCCTTCGTTTGCTCCATCGCTTGTAGGTGCCTACGAAATTGAGCTCTGACCTCCGGCGGAGTCCGTGTGCAAGGAAGAACATTTCCCTTCATGCCTGCAAGATGAAATTTTAAACGATAAATACCACCGAATATTACTTTGTCGCAATATTTACATTGCACTTTTCTCTCCGCCATGGAGATCAAATTGCATTGCAACCAAGCCGGATCACTCCGGGTCGCGCCGGTAGTTTGGGTTGTTTGGCTTGGAGAAGACATTTTTTAAGTAAATAATTACTTAAGTAAGTAATTAATTATTTAAATAGCTAATATCCTTAATTAGTGACTACTAATGTAAGTATATTTTTATTTATATAAATTGAATGATTAACTAAATATATGATTAAGTAAGTAATTAATATTCCTTCAAACTAATGATGTGTTAAGTAACTACTAAACTAAATATCTAACTAATCTTCTAGCTAACTAACTATGCAAGTAAGCAAATAAGTATTAAAAAGAATAAACTACTTAACCCACTAATCAATAGAACTAATATTAAATAAATATACTAAATGAACTAATGAAATGCTTGATGAAATAATTAAGTAAATGAGAAAAAAAAAATGAGCAATGAGAGCAATGAGAGCAATGAGAGCACAAATGAGAGGTTGAGAGTGAGAGTGGGAGGGTGGGAGTAAGGAGAGCCCCTTGGGGGCTTTAAATAGCCCCCAAGGGGCTGAATGGGGGGGCTGCGCCCCCCCAAGCGGTCAAGTGACCGTTGCCAGACCGGGTCGCGCGACCCGGCCGGGTCGCGCGACTCGCGCGACCCGACCACGACTCCGCGACCCGGCCAGGGGAGTCGCCCCGACCGGGTCGCGACCGGGCCGGTCGGGCCTAAACCCGACCGGGTCGGGGCCGGGTCGCGACCCGGCATTTCATGGGTAACCCCTCGATTTTCCGGTGTTAACCTAAAACATCTTAAAAAACATATAAATTTATTAACCCAAGTTCTCCAAAAAAAATTTTAGTTACTAATTATTTACACATATACATATATTACTAACCCTAACCATTTACACATAACATTAACTCCTTCCATATAATAATAACAATATGTATATATTTTATATATTACGTACCCTCCATGTATGATGCTAACGTATGTTGTGTATTACTAACATATAATAAGTAACCATAACGTGTGTTAATAAATAATTAAATAAGTTTTCATAATTATTTTAGATAAATTTGACTTATCTCGATGTTTGATAATATGTGTAAATAATTAGTATTATACGTAAAGTGTTAGTAATATTTATAGATATGTCTAAAATAAGTTTTTACATTATTTTTATTTGTGATGAATTTTTTTTTAAATATATTTAGTAGATATAATTAACTAATTTTCTATGTCAACCTATTTTTGTTTGTAACGTAACCAAACACTCCTGAGTCCTAATTTCGAAGAGTCCGGTGAGGCCGTGAGGGAGACGGGGAGCACAGGGGGAGGAGGTGCCTCCGTCTCATCTGGTCGGTCCGTCCCACCGCGGCGGCTTGCCAAGCCACGAGTCAAACATTGTTCGGGATCGTTGTCCTCGAGCTCGTGGCGTTCTTCCTCCGTCTTTCAGCCACTCGCGGGGGTGCAGACGAACCAGTACACCCGACAAGTAGTTCGAAACTCGACTCGATAAAAACTCGAGTCGGCTCATTTATTATGTTAAATGAACAAGTTTGAACATAAAATAAAACTCGACTCATTAAACGAGTCGAGTTTGAACAGACTCCTGCTCGGCTCGATAAACTCGCGAGTAGCTCAATTAGATATTATATTATATATTTATTTTAAAAATTAATTTATGAGTATTAATAATTATATATTATCACTTAAATACATTAAATAATTTAAAATTTGAGTTTAAACGTAAATTGAGTTTCATAAATGAGCTAAATATAGAGTTTCACGGATGATTTTTCATTGATTTTGAGTTTTATAAACGAGTTTGTATATAGTTTAAACTTAAATGTGAATTGAATTTTAGTCTAACTACTACTCGAGTTCGAGTTCAACTCGACTCGATTAATAAACGAATCAAACTCGAACAAAGATTCCACATACTCGCTGAAACTCGAGCTCGAATTCGAACTCGTGTAAAATAAATGTGCCCAGCTTGAACACCGTACAACTCGGCTCGACTCGTTTGCACCCATGGCCATTCGACAGCTAAGTGGGGTCCATTGGCTCCCGAGGCGAGTCCTTTTCCCCTCGCGAAGTTCGGTCCCGCGTCTATTGGGGTTAGCCAGTTTTTCATTTTGGGGCCTTTGGTTTCCGTTGTTTTTCTTCCGATTTGGGTCGATGTATGGTGCTGATTCGGCTGAGCAGTTGGCTGCTGGATGGATGGTGCGCAGGACCTTTTTGTTCAGTTTTTGATGTAACAGATCTTATAGATAAGCTTGGTACGAGCCGGTTTCTCCTCTACTTTTTTCGGGTTTTAGTACGGTATAATAGCCGTAATGTGCTCGACAGTCTTGTCCTTTGTTTGTAGAGATTGCTTTCTAAGTTATCGCGCTTTGTCAGCTATGCGCTTCCAGCAATACTTGTCGCTTCTTTCCGTCGCTTCATGCTTTTTAGTTTATTTTGCCATATTACTGGATAAAATTGGCTTTATCGTGCTTGTGTTTTAATTTTTTGGGTGTATTTTGAGTGTGCGGCTGTTTATTGTTTGACCAACGATGCAAGTTCTTTCGTTTCACGTTTCTGCCTCAAATTACTGTGACAGGTAATAATTAAAAGGCATACTTGGTTCTTATCCCATTCTTAGATGGAAAATTCTTTGCCACACACAGGGTTGGAGTTGTGAAGCTGTTTGGTAAAGGGAGCGGATCAGCTCAGCCAGAAGAGAGAGCTCTTGCAGTCACCAATTGGCAGGAGCCACGACCCCCTCCTCACTTAAAATGAACTCGTGACCATGTAAATGTTTATATGGATAGCAATGCCGTGCAGAACATTATTACGCCCTTCAATATGTTACTAACTCCATAATAGCATATTGCATTCCATTACTACGCTCTGCAATATGTTACTATCGGGTTAGTTACCGACAATATGCTACTAACCCCATAGTAATATATTACATGACTTAGTTATGCCATGCAATATGCTACTTAGTAATATCACAGAGTTTAGTAACATGATGCAATATGTTACAATGGGGTTAGTAACATATTGCAGGTTGTTACTAATCCCTACAATATGTTACTAACCTCTTGGTAATATATTGCAAGGCTCAATAATATATTATAGGGGACGCTTGCAGTATGTTACCATGGGGTTAGTGACATATTGCAGGGATTAGTAACGACCTGTAATATGTTATTATCCCTTTAGTAACATATTGCAATGCTTAGTAATATATTATAGGGGTTAGTAACACCCTGCAATACACTAACTCCTTAGCAACATATTGTAAGACTTAGTAACGCATATTGCATGGGTTAGTAACACCCTGCAATATACTACTAGTCTACTAACATCTTAGTAACATATTGTAAGGCTTAGTAACACCTTGAAATATGTTACTTCCGCCTTAGTAACATATTGTATGATGTAGTAATGCCCTACACGGCATTGCTATCCAAAGAAAAAAAAAACAAAACAGTTACACAGTCACGTGACTGTTTTAAGTGGAGAGGGGGTCGTGGCTCCCACTGATTGGTGACTGTGGAAGCTCCCTCCTCCAGCTACCTGAGGTGATCTGCTATATTTGCTAAAAGTCATAATTAATTAGAAAATTTTTATCATCCTTGACAAAAGTGCTCTCATTACAAGGTTTTTTCTAGATTTATGGCCCGTTTTGTTAGAGTTTCAAATTTGATACTATATCAATATTGATATTGATAATTTTAGAGATTGGAATATCAATATCAAAATTGATACAAGTTGACACTTGTATTACATAATGTGCTTTGTTTTCACTTCCAATTTCAAAATTGATATTACTAACCAAACACTTCTTAGTGATTACTAGGAATATCAATTTTAAAATTGATAGTGATTGAGGTGTCAAATAGTGTTACCAAACAGGGCCTTATGTATCACATATGGCTATATTCTCTTATGCTGCTAAGCTGCTTTTTAGCGTGTCCAAGCAATAGTTCGTTTCCTATATCAAACTCAAGGATAATTTTGTTTTTCTGGTTTGGAAGATCATCAAAGCATGATTTCAAGCATGAATGGTATTGTAAACCCATACATCAAGCACATGACAAAAGAAAAAATTGACATGTAGTTTTTTTTTGTGACATGAAAGTTATCCTGTGTAGATTAGTTGCATTTCAATAATTGTTGTTCTATTTCTCACAGCCCTTAGTGCCGCTTTCCCTTAAATGCCAGAATGTTGAATGATCAATTAGCTTCCTATCTATGTTGTCTGCTATATGATATTTTGTTATATTTTCTCCTTCATTATGTAAGTGACTTCTCCATTCATTATAAACGTCATTTTCTATTATGCATTGTAATTTTTCAATCTTTATTGTAATTTCTAGGATTAAATGACGCTGTTGGGCTCAAGTGTTATTCAGTATCTGTTTATTTCTTATGTTGCTCACATCTGTCTCGTTTGTTGTCTATGGTATATTTTACTTTGTCTGTATCTAATTAATAGCAACACTTTCTGCAGTTACATGGAATGACTCACTTGGTTAACGAGAGTGATGATGTAAAATATACGTGAAAAATCAAGCATAATCATTCTAGAAGAGTTATCCTTCAAGAATATACCCGTTACAACTATAGCGCCGTTAGAGGCTTGCAGGTTCTTCTTATATCATTATAATTCTATAATTTCTGCAAGTCCATTCAATCATACAATTCACAGTATATGTATGCATAGATAGTCATTTGTGTGTACGCATTTATTCTACTGTGATGTTTTACTGATGCAACTTTTAATAGATTTCATGCGCTTAGTGCATTTTTTAGACTCAAGGATGTTGTTTGATAGAAGAAAAAAATAACATAACCCCAAAATAAAATTTTTAAATCGATGATGTTGGTTGGTTAAAAGATTCTAAAATTTCTAAATCTTTAGGGGTGCACTCACCTGACGAAGCCCGGGTATGGCAAAAAATTATGCAAGGATGAGGGTGTTCCCCGCATGTGATGCATCTCATAAGCACCATAATGTGGTGTTAAATAAGTAAGTGCTCTCACATCAAGGATAAGTGTTGGTAAAGAAGTTAATTCATAGATGAGAGCAAGATACAAGTTTTAGAACAAACTCAAAATCAAATAGACATTATTATACAAAGAAATCTAAGAAAGAAAAATATTGAAAGGATGATAAGAATAGAGACTTAGAATATTGGATCCCTTACATGAAAACTTATGAAACTTATTGATAGTATAGAGAGGAGAAAGATTAATATTGTGTGTATCTAAGAAACTAAGCGGATTAGAGATAAATGTAAAGAGGTAAAAATACAAACTATAAACTATGGTACCCTATAAAAGAGATAAAAATGGTGTAGGCATCATTGTTGATAAAGTATTATGTGATGCAATAGTTTGGAGGTTTGGAGGCTCCTGTTGCCTATTAAAATCAAGGTTTTCCTTTGGAAAATTGGCTGGCATAAACTTCCCAGCTATAGTTACTTGCACGTGATCTTTCTGGCGTTGCCCACTTACTGTATGTTTTGTGACATGAAGGAAGTAAGGATCACCTACTTTTCAAGTGTGGAGTAACCAATTTTCCATGGAGAATCTTGTTTAAAAGTTGGAATGATGCTTGGATAGACAATAATGTCATGTCCTTGTGGCAAGTGTGGCTGTCTCTCAACCCTTGGTCTTCTGAGGATATCCTATGAAAACTCATTCTACCAGCTATGTTATGATCCATTTGGCGTACTAGGAATTTGCACATTTTCGAGGATTGTTTTGTCAACCCGAAATAAATCCTCCATGGCTCCATCTTATGTCTACCATTGTTAAAGATTAATATCTGGCTCATTTTGGGAGTGCATTGGAGGTGGCTTCTTTCAGGGATAAGCTTTTGGACTTCACTTTGCTGTTGTTGTAATTGGCTGTGATTCTACCATCTTGGTAGATGAGTTTTTTGACAGTTTTGTAGTTGTTTTTCTTTCTATGCTTTTATTACTTTTATTTATTTATTTGCTTTCCTTTGTAACGTAACTTTCCTTATGTTTTAATAAAATCATGGTCTTTTTTAGACCGTCTTAAAAAAATTTGTATCTACCATGTCACCTGTGTATAGGTATGTGGATTGGTGTAATTTAATTTATGTTGTTACTTTATGTATTTAGTGAAAATTGGAGGAAGTACCCTGTCCTTGATTTTTAATTCTAGGAAAACTAGTAACATGCATGTATGATTGTTACAAGAAAGATTTGCCAGATCATCAAAAAGTGTATTATATGTTTTCATTGGAACCACAGTGGCTCGTTTTGAATAGCCTATGCATAAAGCAAAAACTACTTTAGTTAACTAAATATGGCTTAAAAGAGTTCATGTTGGATTCGACCCGTGGATGTAAGAATGAGTAGCAAGCTGAGATGCCTAAGACCCTGTTTGGTAACCGTACACTATTACTTTTGAAATTGATATTGCTTTGAGTCATCAGATAGGTGTTTGGCTAATAGTATCAATTTTGACACTTCTAGTATAAACAATACAGGTTACGGAATGCAAGTGTCAACTCTATCAATTTTGATGTTGATATTTAATCCTTTAGAAATGTCAATATCAAAATTGTTATAGCATCATTTTTGATACTCTAACCAAACTGGGCATAAAGTATGAGCCAAACTGCCCACATCAGTTTATGTATTCAAAGTTCCAGGTAACTATGGAGTGTTTGCAGTCCGGGTCATTTGTGATTTTTATCTGTTGGCATATATTCATCTGATGCATGCAGCAGCATTTTATGTCATCCAATGATGCTTTCACTTGTGGTCGTGGCAGCATGTCCGAACAATTAGATGGAGCAGAATGTAAAGCAAAATTCAGCTGGTTCTATGGCTCATTCAGATGAGCTGTGGCCTTCTTTGGGGTCATCTTCAAAAAGAAAAAGAACAGATTGTATTATGCAATGGAGCCAATGGCAACTATTAGATTCGATCCTTCCAACAGGGGGTTTTGCTCATTCCTACGGTGTTGAGGCCGCAATGCAAGCTCGCATTGTGCTGGGGCCCGAAGATCTGAAGGCTCATCTAGTTCATCTGTTGGACAACACCGGTAGTTTGCTGCTTCCTTTCGTGTACACCATGAACAAATATCCTGATATCAAGACGTGGTTAAAGCTTGATAGTTTGTTGGAAGCCACATTAACAAATGAAGTAAGCAGAAAAGCATCTGGTACTCAAGGGTCGGCACTTCTTAGGGTTGCTGCGACCGTGTTTCTGGAGGTTCCAGTTCTCAAAGAAATCCGAGAAATTTCTTTGTGCTCGGAGACTATTCATCTACATCATGCACCTATATTTGGGCTCGTTTCCGGACTTATCGGCTTTGACGGTGAGACTGCTCAACGGGCTTATTTGTTTATGACATTAAGAGACGGTATTTCAGCTGCGACAAGGCTTAACCTGGTCGGTCCGCTTGGTGCATCAGTTTTGCAACACCAGATTGCTGAAGTTGCCGAGGACTTGTTAGAGAAGTGGAGAGACCGTCCCGTTGATGATGCATGCCAAACTGCTCCTTTGCTTGATACGGTCCAGGGCTGTCACAGCTATCTTTTCTCCAAGTTGTTTTGCTCTTGATACCTTGTATCTCTCTCTCTCTCTCTCTCTCTCTCTGTATTTTCTGCTGAAGCAGGATGCTTTGTTTCATACACAACTTAGAAATGATGTTGCTGTTATTGCCATCTTCATGGTCTTTGTTATGTGAATGCAATTTATTGATTTGTTCTGTCCTCCTTGCATCCTACCTCGATATAATCAACTGACCGTAACTGGCCCCCAACATAAAATTCTTTAAGATGAGAACAATTTATCAGCCAGTGATCAACAATCAATCTATTTT
Organism: Cryptocoryne crispatula var. balansae; assembly: GCA_036172225.1. NCBI lineage: Eukaryota > Viridiplantae > Streptophyta > Magnoliopsida > Alismatales > Araceae > Cryptocoryne > Cryptocoryne crispatula. The sequence continues at coordinate 10,277,898 of CM069919.1, forward strand.
TGTCCAGCAATAACTTGTTACAAAAATATATTTTCTTGTGACCTCTTTTAATAAGTTTTGTTACAAAATTTAATTTGAAGTCCGATCAAACACCCCCTAGAAGTTTGATTCGTAACAATCAAACAGACATTAGAATTCATTTAGCCGATGTGATCTGGACTTTGTTAATAGCGAACCGCAAAATAAGCAGCGGTAATGGATGGTCCACTTCGGATGCTAACCTGCTGTAAATTTATAGTACGAAGTTTAACATTGTCATTAGACACATCGGTACTGATGGTGGATGCTGTTAGGTATGATATTATTCAATCCATGTTTCTAGTACTACGTCCAAACTAGTGCTTGTCATCAATTCCAATTAAGATAAAATTGCGACTAAATTTTAATTATTATATTCTGATTTCAGCGATTCTAGTTTATTATCATGATCAAAGATCATATTTACATAAATATATATACACATATACATTGTGTTATTTTTTGTTTAGGATAAGCTAATAAATCTCACATAACTACTAAAATTTGATCTAGTCACTTTAAATTTTACAGGTTTTATTTTTTATCGGCTAACATATAATAATTTTGTTATTTATCTATTTTTATTTATTGTAATATTGATTTGACATGTCAACAAAGGAAGGTGGGGTTGGGGGTCAGGATCGGGATCGGGTCGGTCGAGCCTAAAACCGACCCGAGTTGGGTGGGGTCGCGACCTAGGTCGTGCCGGGGTCGGGAAAACATAATAAAAAATTATTTTAAATTAACAATTGGGTTGGGGTCGCGGGGCCGGGGTCAGGTTGGTTGGCTCAAAAATCAACCGGGTCGTCGAACCAACGAACCATGATGTCAACGATTTTATAAAACATAAAATTTATTTCATAATTGACTATTTTTTATTATGATAACATGATGTCATACAATATGCAAATAAATTTCAAATATGTTAAAAATTGACAAATGGGGCAAAATTTTGAAATCTCCGACTCCGTTTGCTCCTATGGTAAGATTTCACTTTACCACATTTGAACAACATTTGTTATTCAATAAGTTAGATAAGAGGATGTTAGGTGCATACAGACGAAGAGTGTGAAATGAAGTTATGAACCGGAACAGGCGTCATCAAAAAAAATTCTTGGGTTGGTAATAATTTTATTATCTTTCTTTTCATGGATCCAGGTAGGGGTGTCAATGGGCCCGGCCCGGCCCGGCCCGAGGTCGGCCCGCTTAGGGCCCGATCCAAAATATATTGGCCCGGTCCAACCCGACCCGCACTACATTGTTGGCCCGCCCCGCAAAAATTATTGACTTGGCCCGACCCGGCCCGGCCCAACTATATGTTTTATAAATAAATATTTATTAAATATAATAAATATAATTATTTAAGATAGCATTATAAAATTAATAATAATTTAATTAAAATATATTTTTAATAAGTAAAAATGATGTTTTTGACATAAAAACTTAAAAGTTATTTGGCCCGTTTTAGTCCGCGTCGGCCCGCTTCGGCCCTTATGTCGGCCCGACTAAAGCCCGTGGGCCAAATTCTTTGGCCCGTCAAATGACCCACAGCCGGCCCGGCCCGCGAACCCGTGGGCCGGCCCGGCCCATTGCCACCCCTAGATCCAGTCTATAACTTATCTTACATGCACACTTAAAATAGTTTGTTTTGTATCTTTTCATTTCTTGATTACTACAACTGTTTAAGAGCTGGAAAGGTGACATCATAGCCTTTTAGAGTTTCATTTTTATGGCTTGTAATTGTGCTTCTTTACACATAGATATTTATTTATTTATATATTTCTGTTTGGGCCGTGTTAGACAATCGTTAGTTTATTTTGATCCAGCAATCTTTCAAGCCAAACTACATTGATAAATGGCACAATTCAAATCAGGATAAATACTTAAGTTATGTTTAACATATTAATTTATAATTCTTATGTAAAATAGAATATCTATAGTTCTTAATGCAAAAAATAAAAATATGATGCATATAGAAACGTATATACTGTATTTGATAAAATATGGTTTGTACCTTACCGAGCTTAATTTGTTTTTTTTTTACGAGGTGCCTCATCTGTTGAGGCCACGGGCATCGAAACTCATCAATGAGGGATCGATCACTGGCCTCCAGCTAAAAGTGTAAACAGTTCGGTTCGGCTCAGTTCGATTTGACCTTTTTTTTCAAATTGAAATCGAACCAAAAGCTAGAATCGAATCGGAGCAAACCAGTTCCATTGAATCCTGAACTGATTGTGGTCCGGTTCGATTAGATTCAGTTCATTGATTTAATATATTTTAAAAAATAAAATAAAATTTACATTATAATAATTAATTAAGATAATTTATAATAATATGTATTTAAAATTGATATAATGTATATTTAAAATTAATATAATATATAAATAAAGTGAGTCAAACTGTGTCAACCAATTTATCGGTTCGGTTTGATTTGAGGAGGTGTTGAACTGAATTAAATCGATAAAAAGTTAATGATTTAGTTCGGATCAACAAATCGAATGGACAACCTTTCGAACTGAATTGAATTGATCGATTCTATTCGGTTTATTGGTTTACCAAATTTGGATGAACACCCCTACCTCTCTCACAGGAGGAAACAACTCACAACTGGCGTCCACTGTGCCAGAAGGCTAGGGACACCGAGCTTAATTAGTTCAATTTAATTCAGATTATTTTTGAAGACAAATTTATTATTGTTTTGCGGGAAATATTATAATATGATTATTTTTTAAAAATTAATTTAATAAAAATAAACTAAGGGTGCATTTGTTTGAACGTAAAAGTGATTGCACGAATAGGTTTTCCCGAAATAACGACCACTCCTGTTATTTGTTTACAGGTAAAAGGCTGGTCAAAGAAAAACAAACTCCTTTGACGTGCCCGAAACCAGGATTTCGGCGTCCCAAATTTTTCGACGGAAACCGTTTTCGATCATTTACCTTTTCTATTAGACATAATAATAATTAAAGTTTTGAATAATTATTTATGTTATTAAATAATTAATTTATTTTGACATTATTCTTATGCGCTTGATGCATAAAATATTTTTATTGAAAATTTATTTTACCATATAAATTACTCATTTAATAAATTTTTAATTGAAACTTGAGTTAGTGTTTGAACTATTTTGTTAACTAAATTATTTATAATTTTTTAAAAATTTTATGATATACTTAATTTGAAATAAAAACTTGATATTTAGTAACTTTTTCTAGATAGTAAACAGATATCTGAATGATTAAAAATAATTTAGTAAAATGATTTTAAAGTAGCAAAATAATAAATCCTGTTTTCATAAAATTATTTTACTGATATATAAATAATAAAATTTATTTTCAATTTCATCAATAAAATAACTTCAAGCAAAATAATATACTTAATTTATTTTTATTTTGAATTTTATTATAAATAAATGATTTGATTGTATAAATATTGATGAAATTAACTATGACAATTGTGTTCTCATTGAAATGCTTCCTATAGTCTTTTAGAAAAACAATTGCAGATAACCAAATGAGATGCACTGTTTTCAATTTCCTTGAAAAAGGTTTTTCATGAACTACTTTTCCCTTAGTTTTGATTTTACGCTAAACCAAATGGACCCTAAGTCAGATTGTTTGGTTTAGTAATCAAATCAAGTCTTGTCAATTCAATTTAATTTACGGGTATGGATGAATGCCTCTGTTCATGAATGATGAAGAGTCAGACATTTTGACGGACCAAATCTCAATCATTATCCTATAACTCCTTGATTTTGATTCTATCGTTAATTTTTAAATTTAATTTTAAAAATATTAAAATATATATCAAAAATTTATTTTTATTAAAAATAATAAATAACTAACTTATATATATTAAATTTTGATCCAAGCAACAATTCAAAATTTTATTATTATTTTTATTATTATTTATATATTGCATTTTATTGTTTAGTTGTTTTACACATATACAGCTATAGTTAATTTTTGAAATTTAAAAATAAGATTAGCCGAGTTTTTATAAGATACATTAATAAATTTTAAATAACTTATTTTTTATCAAAATTTTGATTTTCTCTATTTCACATTTTATTTTGAGTTTACATTGGTTGTCAAATATTTCTAAAGAAAGATAAAAACTTAAACGTAGATGCTAAATGACTTCTGCGGAGGGTAAAATGAGAATAGGGACAAAATACAAGTGGTGGAATCACTAAAGACGACGCAAAGGACTTGAGGTTCGGAGGTTTAAAATATTTGGTCATCAAACCTTTGATTACATTGATTTTTTAATTGGATGGTAGTTAATTTTTCAACGTTAATTGTATAGTTGTATGCATTTTTAAAATACATATATGTCTGATCGGACCTTTTATTCATTTTTTTGTGAGAGGTTACCCATGGGGAACCACAAGGATGGGGGTAGGAAAGCAAAATCAATGGCTAAAGGGTATTATGATCAAACGACAATCTACCAGGGAGGACAACCTCATCGTTTGGGGTGCAAACGAGCCGAGTCGAGTCAAGTAGCATGATGTTCAATCTCGACTCATTTATTTTACACGATTTCAAGTTCGAGCTCGAGTTTTAACGAGTATGTTGAACTCTTGTTCAAATTTGGTTCGTTTATTAATCGAGCTGAGTCGAACTTAAACTCGAGTAGTAGCTAAACTAAAATTCAATTCACATTCAAGTTTAAATTATATACAAAATTCATTTATAAAACTCAAAATCAATGAAAAGTCATTTGTGAAATTCTAAATTTAGCTCATTTATGAAACTCAATCTAAGTTTAAATTTAAATTTTGAATTATTTAATATATTTAAGTGACAATATATAATTATTAATACTCATAATTTTTATTTTTTAAAATAAATATATAATATAACGTCTAATCGAGTTACTCGCGAGTTTATCGAGTTGAACCGGAGTCGTTCAAACTCGACTCATTTAATAAATCAAATTTTATTTTTTATTTAAATTTATTTATTTAACGTAATAAATAAGTAGAGTCGAGTTTTATGCGACCGAAAGTATTGATTCGTTTGCCCTTGCCCATCGTCTTGAACGCTATCCAGAGGGTTTATCGCCGGAAAGCACGTGCTTTGAAGCATCGAGATTCCCTGCAGTAGAACTCGGACTGGCCGTTGAGTTGATCGAGTCGAGGAGTTCGATAGGGAGAGAGAGGCGATGGAGAAGTATCTTCGGTCTTCCCTATCCACCTGGTGGGCGAGGAGGGAGACAGAGAGAGAATGTGAGCTGTCCCCCGCCCTTCTCTCTCACATTTTCGATAGATCAGAGCGAGGGAGAGACGGAGAGCGTGAGGTGTCTCCGGCAAGCTTTCCCAGGTTCCAGAGGACGCATTTTATATCTCCTTGGGATCCTTGTTCCCAGTATCCAACCATTCATCTCGCAGCCATCCGACGGCCGCTCGGGGTCTCCAGATGTCCCAAGGTGAGTCCTACTGCTCCCGTGGACTACGATCCCGAGTCTTCTCGGGCCAGGCTGTCGTATTTTTGCGCCCGTCTTGGTAGTTCTTGTTCCCTCTTTCGATTTCGGTTGGTTTAGGGAGCTTTTTGTTTCGGAGAGAGTTTGGCTGCTGGATGGCGCGCTGAATTTTTACCCTCCCGAAACTGGTTTAGGTTTTGTCGTTGAACTTGTATGACCAGCTTCGCTTCCTCCTTCTAAGGGTTTTGGTGGGACTAACATTAGCCGGACCGTATGCAACAACATGGTTGCTTGTTTGTAGATTCCACTTTCCAGGTTCACCGTTTTTGCCTGCTGTGTCCCAAGCAATGCTTTGCTGGTCACGTCATCGATCCGCTGCTTTCTTTTCCTCTTTCTGTTTTTATGCCAGCATTTTGGTTCATTCCTTTATCAACTGATCCTGTAACTATTTCCAGTATTGTGTAGTATGTTCTTCATCTGGAATCAGTGGCTTATTGCATTTTCACTCTATTTGCTCCCCGTTACTACATGTTCTAATCTTATTCGGATTGGTTGTCCGTGCGGCATTGAATATCAGGTTTTATTCGTTGTTTTCAAGGCGATCAATGTGATAGTTAGGGTTGTAAACGGGTCGGATTCGGTAGTAGAATCACCGGAATCCGATTCCGATAAGGGTTAAAGGGTTCCGATTCATATTCCGATAATTTCGGAATCACTATGGTCTGATTTCGATCCGATTTCGATTCAGTTATCGAATCGGATTTGAATCCGATAATTTCCAAAATACATATTAAATATTACTTTTTATTCAAAAATGATTAAATAATTCACATATAATTACTAAAATTTGATATTATCTTTTTAAAACTTTATTTTTATCATTTTATCAATTTATATAATATATTTTATAAATTTTTAACTTTTTTTTAATTTTATTTATATTTATTTATTATCAAAATCAGATTAACGAAAATGGAATCAACTGATTTCAATTCTGATAAGCTACTGGAATATCCGATTCCGATTCCGATAGTTTATAGGAATCAAAAACAAGTTCTAAACCTATTCATTTTTATCGGAATATCGTATTCTGTTTACACCCCTAGATAGAATCTAGTAAATATACGAGTGAAAAAATAATAGATAAATATGTTGTTGAACCAAAAAAATCTTGACTCCTAAAAAGAGAGGATCGAATGCGTGCGCGAATAATAAATCAATGTATGTGAGATCAAAAAAAACTCCCACCATTTTCGCTGTCGACATTGCGAAACGACGTCAACGTTGTAATTGAAATTAAGCATGAAGAGCCCCTCTCTATCAAACAAGAGAGGGACAAGGTTGAAGGCCTCTTGCCATCGTCGACGTCGCAAAACGATGTCGACGTCGCTGTTGAAACTAAGTACGAAGGGCCCTCTCTCCACTAAACAAGAGAGGGACGAGGTGGAAGGTCTCTCGCCACCGTTGACGTTGTAAAACGACGTCAATGTCGTTGCCGAAATTAAGCGAAAGACGTCTATGCACCAAGGAAGCCGTAGGCCTTTCGCCACCGTCAACGTTGCAAAATGATGTCGACGTCACTGCTGAAACTAAGCCTGAAGGGTCTCCTCTCCACCAAACAAGAGAGGGGCAAGGTGGAAGGCCTCTCGCCGCCATCGACATTGCGAAATGACGTCGACGTCGCTACCGAAATTAATCATGAAGATGCCTATGCACCAAGGAAGTTGTAGGCCTTTCGTCACCGTCAACGTTGCAAAATGACGTTGACATCGCTGTCAAAACTAAGCTCGAAGGTCCCCCTCTCTGCCAAACAAGAGAGAGACAAGGCCAAAGGCCTTTTGCCACCGTCGATGTTGTGAAACGCCATCGACGTTGCTACCGAAACTAAGCCCAAAGGGCCCCCTCTCCACCAAACAAGAGAGGGACAAGGTTGAAGGTCTCTTGCCACCGTCGACATCGTGAAATGATGTCAACGTCGTTGTCAAAATTAAACCCGAAGGTGCCTATGCGCCAAGGAGGTTGTAAGCCTTTCACCACCGTCGACATTGTTTTCACTGTCGAAATTAAGCCCGAAGGCCCCTCTCTTCGCTAAACAAGAGAGAGACAAGGCCAAAGACCTTTCGCGACCATCGACATCGCTGCTGAAACTAAGTCCGAAGGGCTCTCTCTCCACCAAGCAAGAGAGGGACCAGTTGAAAGGCTTCTCACCACCGTCAACATCGCTGTCGAAATAAGCCCAAAAGCGCCTATGAGCAAAGGAAGTCGTAGACCTTTTGCCACCCTCGATATCGCAAAACGACATCGACATCGCTGCCGAAACTAAGCCCGAAGGTCCCCCTCTGCCAAACAAGAGAGAGACAAGGCTAAAGGCTTTTCGCCACCGTCGACGTCACGAAACGACGTTATGTCACTGCCGAAATCAAGCTCGAAGGCCCCTCTCTCCGCCAAACAAGAGAGGGACAAGGTCGAAGGCCTTTCGCCACCTTCGAGTCGCGAAACGATGTCAACGTCGCTGTCGAAACTAAGCCCAAAGGACCCCTTGTCTGTCAAACAGAAAGGGACAAGGCCAAAGACTCTTTTACCACTGTCAACGTCGCAAAACGACGTCGACGTCGCTGCAGAAATCAAGCCCGACGGGCCCCTTGTCGGCCAAATAAAGAGGGGACAAGGCCAAAGGCTTTTTGCTGCCATCAACATCACAAAATGACGTCGTGGCACTGTTGAAATTATGCTGGAAGGGCCCTTTGTCCGTCAAACAAAGAGGGGACAAGGCCAAAGGCTTTTCGCCACCATCGACTTCACAAAATGACGTCGACGTCTTTGCTGAAACTAAGCCCGAAGGCCCCCACCAAACAATAGAGGGAGAAGGCCAAAGGCCTTTTACCATTGTCGACGTTGTTGTTGAAACTAAGCTCGAAGGGTCCCCTCTCCACCAAACAAGAGAGGGACAAGGTGAAAGGCCTTTCACCACCGTCAATGTCGCTGCCGAAATTAAGCTTGAAGGTGCCTATGTGCAAAGGAAGCAGTAGGCCTTTCGCCACCCTCGACATCGCAAAATGACATCGACGTCGTTGCCGAAACTAAGCCCGAAGGCCCCCCTCTCCATCAAACAAGAGAGAGACAAGGCCAAAGGCTTTTCGCCACCGTTGACGTCACGAAACGACGTCGTTGTCACTGTCGAAATCAAGCTCGAAGGCCCCTCTCTCCGCCAAACAAGATAGCGACAAGGTCGAAAGTCTTTTGCCACCATTGATGTTGCGAAACGATATTGACGTCTATGTAGTCAGAGGCGAGAGGTGACCGAGGCAAGGGAGGGCTCACCTCGCCTCAGGCGCCCGAGGCGACATTTTTTTATTGAAGAACTTTTTAAAAAAATATGCATATAACATCGAAACTTTTGAAGAACATAAAAAATATAAAAAAATTCACTTATAGGACCTATAATGCATCAAGATATTGGAATCTCAAGGTGGAAGATTAGACATTGGAGGTTTCAGGGTGGGGAAGGAGGATTTAAGTTACCAAATTTGACTTTCACAGGGTCCTCACCTGGGCGAGGCGAGATCTGTCGAGGCGAGGCATTTTTACCTCAGATAACATAGGTTGACGTCGTTGCCAAAATCAAGCCTGAAGGGCCCCTTGTCCGTCAAACAAAGAGGGGACAAGGCCAAAGGCCTTTCGCCATCGTTGACGTCACAAAATGACGTCGACATCGCTGCTGAAACTATGCCCGAAGGGCCCCTTGTCTACCAAATAGAAAGGGACAAGGCCAAAGGCTCTTTCACCACTGTCAACGTTGCAAAACGACGTCGATGACGTTGCCAAAATCATGCCCGATGAGCCCTTTGTCTGCCAAACAAAGAGGGGACAAGACCAAAGGTCTTTTGCCACCGTCGACATCACAAAATGACGTTGACGTCACTGCTGAAATTATGTTGAAAGGGCCCTTTGTCCGCCAAACAAAGAGGGGACAAGGGCAAAGGCTTTTCACCACCATCGACGTCACAAAATGACGTTGGCGTCATTGTTGAAACTAAGCTCGAAGGCCCCCACCAAACAAGAGAGGGAGAAGGCCAAAGGCCTTTCGTCATTGTCGACGTCGACGTTGTTGTTGAAATTAAGCTCAAAGGCCCCCCTGTCCACCAAACAAAATGAGAACAAAGCCGAAGACCCTTGCCGTCGCCGTCGTCAGACTTAAATCAACACGATTGACTTCTCCTTTTATTGCTGCCTCCGTAACGGAGAGCTGCTGGGGAAAGTCGTTGCCAACGAAGGCTAGAAAAGGGGGACGAAGGGGGACGAAAGGGCTGTCAAGCCTGCTGTTGCCGAACCACATAGCTGTTAGTCCACTCTATCAAGCCAGATAGAAGGGGGAAAAAGCCGCCGCGGGAAGGAACACTGCCCTCGCCATCATCGAACCAAGCAGCTACCAACAAGACTTGCGAGAGAATGAACTGGCTTGAATGCTCCCTCATTTGTTGTACTTCTATATATTCAAATCGATATGAAAGAAAATTCAAGTTTGATTGACCTAATATGTTATGTCAAAAAATGGTATCAAATCCCCATGAATTTTAAAGAGGTGGATGAAAATTAAATAAGTCATTTAAAATTTAAATAATTTAAAATTAATCAAATGATTAAATTTTATTAAATCAAATCAAATAATGACTTATTTATTAACAAAATTGTCATCATTAAATCTAAAAATGACCATAAATAGTTATAAAACATGTTAAGTTCGAATCCAATTTAACAGAAAAATCAAATCAAATCAAATGGATATTGCTACTTAAATTAAATAAGTATGCATAACAAAATCCAAATCAAATAATTGATTAAAATGTTAACATAATCTAATCAAAATTATGTCATTAAATAATACATAAAAATGTCAATTAATGATTAAAAAAATATGCTAAGTTGAATTAAAATCAACTATGAAAAAAATTTAAGTGATCAATATTATTAAGAATAAATCATAATAATAAAAAAATCTACTTAAATCAAACAAAAATGCTAAACAACAAAAAAATGGAAATCAATTTCTATAAAAAAGGAATGAGATTAACTCAAAATTGTCTAAGTCAACAAATGACCAAAAGATATAAGCAAATCAAATTAAATCTCAAACCAAAAATCAACAAACCCAAACAAAAATTTTGAACCAAGTTCAACCAAATCCCCATCTCATAAGGTCATGGGGATATGTCTTCTAGATTTGTGTTTACGTGGATGAATGACTCCTGTTCGATATGTTGTTACGATGGTTAATCAAGGGTGTTCGAGTATTTGCTCGATGTAATTAACACCGAGATATCTCAAGTCAGGTGGAGAGAGGTGAAATTTTATTTTTAAAGAACTCAAAAAAATCTCAAATCAAATTGCGGTTCAGATTATCTAAGTGGTGGGTGATACTCATATCAGTACTTAGCAAATCTGTGGAACCATCGGTGTTCCTATAAATTAATATCACATCAAATTAGCTTATATTCCTATAAATAGCACACATTTTTCATAGTAGTCAATGCTAGCCTAAAGAAAGAAAAGAATTGCAAAAAGGAATTATAACAAATTCTTTTTTAAAAAAAATGAGAGGTTTCAACACATGTCAATACTTGAGATTAATTAAATAGAATAAATAGTATTAGTACCTAATCAGAAATAATACATCACTCAAATGTTTATTTCTAATCATTAGTAATACTTCAAAAGAACATTATTTGAAATCAGGATTAACTGTTAACAATAACTATTTATAGTTTAATAAGTTAGTATTAATACATAATTAATATTAGCCATTATTGAATAGGTAAGGCAAGAGCCTAATAGGCTGCTCACCTAGGCATCACCTCTCCTTGCGAGGCGAGGAGATCCTTGTCGCCTAGGTGATGCCTTAAAAACTATGGTTGTATTGTGGAGCGTGGGCAGACAGTTACTTTTTGCTTGGCACTGATGCAGGTTTCTTTTGTACCTCTGTTTGCTGCTTCATTCCGGTAACTAAGTTTTTTATGGGAAGCAAAAAGACACATACTTTGTTATATTTCCTTTTTTAAGATGGGATTCAAAACAGGGCAGTAATTTGCAAGCATGACAGTCAGTCTAATTACTACAGTGTACCCTCATGCAATTCAGTATTTATCTACATCTCAGAGATCTGAATCTCCTGCCAAAAAAGAATTACTATTGTTTGATAAAAATTTTCAGCATGATCAACATGAATTAATTTTTAAGGCTCTTTATTCAACTACCTGCCACTTAAGGTGATGTTCTATTTTGATTATATGATGCTATACCCTGTCAGAGCCGTAGTTCACTTTCTTTTGTGTTTTTTTATCAATTTGGAATATTTCATCTAAGAAAAATTCATTCAGGGATAAATCACATTGTACACACCTACACAATTTCTGCCTTAGCAAGGACGCTGAATCTATTGGAAGGAAGCAAATGTGTGGACAACATGGAGGATAAACTTCTTTGGCTGCTGGCAGGAAGAGGGCTTTTTCAGTAAAGTTGGCAGATCGAATTTGGTGGCTTGGAATGTTCATGGCATCGGATAGTTTGGATGGCTCTTACACCAATTAAAATAAAATTGTTTCTATGGAAGATTGGCAAATGAAGCTTACCCTCTAGATGCCAGCCATAGATGTCAAGGCGACAACATACCCAAGACGTTGAAGGGTACCAATTCCACTTAAATGACAAGACAACCGCTTTGGCGTTGCCTAGGTGGTCAAGGTGGTATTATTAGATGTGTACATATATGTATATACATATACATGGATATACACAATCATATATATAATTAGATTTTAATACTATATATATTTATGTATACATACAAACATATATACATAAATATAATTATATTTATATGTTCTAATTGAATGTATATGATTATGTGTATATATATGTAAATGTGATTTTATATATGTAATTATGAATGTGTGGGTATTTATTTTTGGGGAAGGAGTTAATCTTGATAAACTAAGTGAGAGGGAAAGAAGAGAGTTAAGAGAGACTTTTTAAATTGTAAGTATACTCTACTCAACTCAAGTCTTAGTCTCAAGTTACTTGGGGTCAGCCATATGGATTCTTTTTCTCCACTCGTGTCCGTATGGAATTCCCCGGAATCGGTCCTTCAGTAGGGAATCGGATTGAAATCGACCGATCCAATTCCGGAATCGGCCGATTCCGATCCGATCCGGCCGATTCTTCCATCCATGCTCTCTTGGCTAGCAGTTTTCAAAATTTTAATGCCATATCGAACTTTTTTCTCAGATTATAGATCATTTCTTTGGCATCAAGCATTTTTCACTGTTTACTTACCTCGTATGCTATTTATGTCTGTCATCTGTTAACTGCATTAATTTTTGTTTGGCATCTAATTAAGGGTAATTCTTTCTGCATCTGGTTATAGAAATGGCTGACTTGGTTAAGGATGGCGATGAGGAAATTCAAACAAATGTGACCAATGAAGCTGAAATGCCCTCTATTTATGAAGGCAGTCCTGGGGGGGCTAGAGAATCATGTCCAGTGGAAGATGGTCTGAAAAAGGGACCTTGGACATCTTCAGAAGATGCAGTTTTAATTGATTACGTAAAAACACATGGTGAAGGGAATTGGAATGCTGTTCAAAAGCACTCTGGCCTCTCTCGATGTGGCAAAAGCTGTCGATTGCGTTGGACAAACCATCTGAGGCCAAATTTAAAGAAAGGGCCTTTTACACCAGAAGAGGAGCAGAAAATCATTGAGCTACATGCAAAATTGGGAAATAAGTGGGCATTAATGGCTGTACAGGTGATCATGTCTTCATTTTGAAGTTTCATAGGGAGAGAATCTCAAAGTGCTTATATCCAATATCATTTGTTGTGAAGCTTTCTGAGACATTATTTATAGTTGTTAGTCTGTTGAATCAAATTCTTAATACTTTATCACTTGTTTTGTTCTACATGGTTATGATAGTAACATAATCTTGGATGCTTGATCTTGGTTGCAATTACCTAGTAAGTGTTTTTATTGGGCAACACATATTACTCATGCAAGAGTGGAAACTCTTCATTTCTCATCAAGGATTGTGGAATTGGAATTGGGATCTGGATCAGTGGTCCTGATTCTGATCCGACACGGATCAGATCAACTGATTTTTGGGGAGAAAAACTGATCCAGAACTGGACCAAATTGATTCTTAAAAAAACCTTAAAAAATGAAAAAAATCATAAATAAGAGATTAGATCGGATCCCGATCTGATCTTTTATTTGTGATTTTTTTTTCTAGATTGGATCAGGCCGGAAATGGCACTGCCACAGTGTCATGCTTATCGGGTCTTGGTTAGTCATCTCATACTTACCAGGTCTAGTGGACACGATAGGCTGGGAATGACACCGCGGAAGCTAAGCATCGACGTGGCCGCTGTTTCCGTTGAGGAACTGCTGGAATCAGCTGATTCGAGTTGAATAGATCCTAATTCAGGCCGATTTCAGTCAATTCTGTCAGTAGTCCAGCTGGAATCGGGACTACGGGCCAAAATCGGATAGGAGGGGCCGATCTAATTGGGGAATCGGCATATTCCAATCCAGATCAGTAGATTTTGCGAACTATGTTTCTCATGCTTGATGCTTTTTGTTTTTTCTTACACAACCTGAGATTTTTTAAGTTTTTGCATTTTGCTAATTTCAATTCCCATTGTTTACCATGTGGGTGACTAACTGACTATGCTCCCAACTTGAATGAAATGCATCCCATTTCTTCTTTAATTTTCTAGAGGAAATACATAGATCTACGTTGATGGTTCTATCTTGGTTTACTTCAAAGCGCTCTGTGCTCCCAATATTCTCATAATAAAGCACACAGGGATGGAAGTCCATACTTTGTTTTTAAATATAAGAACTTTATTGAATAGCAAGAAATACAAGGGGGGATTTCCCACCTGACATCTTAGCAAATACAACACAAAGGAAACAACCCAAAATGAAGAGGGGGATAATCATCTTATATAGACAGAGAGATCCCCCCTCCCTCACAGTATTCTTGATAGAGAAAAAGTGAGATCACTGAAGCAAGATTCATGATTGGGGCATTGATAGAAAGCCAAGGATCACAGGATAGGAATCGGGAGATCAGATCAACCAATCCTCCATGAGAAAAATCGATCTGGAATCGGTCTGGACCAGTCCTTCAAAAAGTCTTAAAAAACTAAGAAAACATAAAATTGGTCTAGATTGGATTTCAATTTGATCTAGGCCCTTTTAGGGCAATTTTGGCCCTAAATAGGGCCATATAAGCCCTTTGCTGCGGCACAAGGCTGCCGTGGCGTCTTCTCTACCATAGATTGCCGGATCAGAATCAGTCATCGGATCAGCGAGGTCTGAAAGATGATCCGGAAGTGATCCTAAAAGCCATAAAAATACAAAGCTACGAAGAGAATTTGAAATACAAACTGAAAGATGCTGATAAGAGGACAAGGGAAGGAATAACAAGAGGAAAAGTGCAGTTGCTATTGCAGCAGTCTAACATAAGACTGGATCATGGAAATAACTATGCATACGTAAGTAATGGAGCCGGTCTTGTCCAACACAATTTCACCTCGTACAAGAAGGGGGGGTAGCAAGGAAGAAAATGAAACGTACTTGTTAGCCTTTTCATTGCAAGATTATTTAGCATGGGCATTGGCAACTCTATTACCTTCTTGAACCACATGGCAAACAATGTGGAAGCACTCTTAGGATGATGAAGACATGCCAAGTCCCTTAAAATTTTGCTTTGAAAGAGGATGTTTTCCTTGCTAACTTCTTTCTCTTCGTACTTGAACTTACACCTGTCTTTCCAAGAAACCAGGCTACAATGGCAGGGATGATATGCAAACCGAAAGAGAAAGTAGACAAAACTTTGGCAGGGGATAAGACAAAGCTAAGGATATGTTCAAACGAGTACAAATTTGTAGGAAAATTTAAAATATTGCTAAAATGATTCCAACAAAACTTAGATTTATCACTAAATATCAAAATATGATTGAGTTTCAATGCAAGGATCGAAGCAACAAGAGCATTTGGAAGCAAGATTACAAAACAATCAATTGCACGCTATGATCAAGAGGGTGTCTATTAAGGATGGCTCTATACAAGAAGGTAGATTTTTTTTTTTGGAAGAGGGGAGCATCATCAGTTTTGACATGTTGAGGGGTTGTCCATACATTGACAATTAATATTTAATGGTTTTGAGAATGAGAAGAATCGATAGGTTGCTTGGGAGTAGTGTTTATTTCTTAGATGGTTTTGTCTTTTGTGCTCATTTTCTGTTTTGTTCAAGCACAACATTTGAAAACGAAATAGTTAGATCTGGCTGGCAAATTGACATAAAATTTAAAATGTGTATAGACCCATTTGTCAACACATTGCATCTCAAAGCTTGTCAAAGTTCATGTACACCGTGACCTGGTTTTCAAGTATGGCCTATGCCTGATAATTATTTGATGATATTGATATTGTTCTTCAATGCATATAAAACTGTTGCTAAGCTGTTTTAAGAGGGCACCAATAAGATACTTAAGGCGTTTAGTTTGTATCTTAATCATTTTATATATAATATAGATGAATCATGATAAAACAAAATTTCATTTAGAATTGTGTTCAAGTTTGCAATATTTTGCAAGATGCAGTAAGTTGAAATTTTATTCTCTTTTATACAGAGTGAGCATTATCTAATCTGTTGAATAACTCACAAAATGCAATGGCACGATAACTTGCACTGGTCGAAAGGGTATTATTAGCTTGAAAAAAGAAGCATTAATTGAATGTCAAGGGAGGTTAAAGTTTTCATGCTTATCATATAAAAGAAAGAAGGGGGGTTGACCTAATTCTTTCAGCTGATGCTTGAATGAAATTGACCTTCCCTTAAAACCAGGAGAGTTTTTTGCCAGATCCAGGGACCATCCTAAAAGGAAAACTAGTGGAGGCATCCGGAAAAAACTGTAATTAAGCACCTTACTGAAACAAACATGCAAGAAATGGTGACTGTCTAGCAATGCAGATTTAGGCTTATGCAATGAAAAAAAAAGTAGAGCCTATTTTGATGTCCCAAAGCTTCACCAGGGTAGAAACTAAAAAGCAGGGAATCTTGCCCTACTTTTGAAAATTTAAAAATATCACTTACTGTACTGTTAGCATAACCTTAAACAGCATCCATGGGTATTTTAAAATTTAAGGTTATGACTGTTAGCATAACCTTAAAATCTTGCACTGGCTAGTCGCTTGCTTCGGCCCATCTCACTTCTGGACATCTGGCACAGCCACAGCTGCCAGCTCATGCCTGTGAAGGTGCTTCAGCGCAGAGCTCGAGTCAATGAGACAATCTGCAGCAGCCCAGCTCGGTTACCAGAGTTCTTACTGCCGTGGCTTGGGAGGACCATTTTGATGCTGGCCCGGTATTTCTGCAGGAGCAGCCATCCTCAGGAATGACTGTGGTGAATTCCTAGTGGCTTTTTGTGCTTTCTTTGGTCACACTCATAGCATTGTTGTAAAACTTTGTGTGATCATTTTCAGGCTTAGAGATGTGCTTTCAACATGAGGTCTTTTTCTTCATAGTGGAAATTGATTGCTTATCACATCTTGATCTTATCAAATCCTCATCCCCCAAATGTTCTTGGTTTCTTTTGCCTTGGAGGAAGCAACTTCGAAATCTCATAGTTGTCAAGGATATTCATGTTTGCTGTGTGATTCAGGAAGGTAATAGGGCAACAAGGAGTATCCGGTTTTTGTCTACCATTCGGCCTCAGGTGATCTGGTGAAGAATGAAGGCAGTCTTGCATTGGCCCTAGTGCGTCAGCCTCCAGACGTCGTGCTCGAAGCAAATGGCCTCAATTGGGCTGAGGATTCTGATTGTGCTTGGGATGTTTCAGATGCTGATATTCAGTATGTGGGAGAGTTGGTTGCTCTTAAGTGTTATGGGTAGAGGATGGGAGGTTAGAGTTTTTTTGACATTTTTAAACGGGAGCTTATTAGTCCTAAACGTATTGTTGGGGATAAGAAAAGCATTCAATAGAGAGTCGGCTTTAGGGAGATGAATTTTTTCTGGACTAATGAGGGTGTCGAGAGGACTAGGAGCAAGAAATCATGGAAGAATATTGTTGTTTGCACATGATTAACGTCATTCACGTGGAATTGATGAGAGATAGTGGGGAAGGAGAAAATTAGGGAACTGAATAACATGGTGGCCTCTCCAAAAACAGATATTCTTTTGTTGCAGGATATTTAAGTTCTATTGTTCCAATCAGCAATATATGAATATGCTTAAATGTGGTAGATTGGAGGGGTTCTCATGTGTTCCATCTACTAGGAGAAGTGGAGGCCTGGCTGTGATTTAGGACAAAAATAAATTCGTAGTAGAAAACTTGCATAATGAAAGGCACTATCAGGTTCTTAAATTTAATGATGTAAGGTCTGGCATTAGTTGTTGTGCAATGTAAATGGTCCAGTGAGAGATAGTGACAAATCGGATTTCTTTTCTACTTTGAAGTAAGTGATCAGTAATCACATGTTTCAGTGTGTTCGTGGAGACTTTAATGCAGTCCTAAAACCTGGTGAAAGATGTGACCAAGTGGATCAAGTCTATGAGATGGATGTTTGCAATGATTGTGTCAGCTCCTGTGGTTTGAGGTTCCTTTGCCTTCTTTGACTTATACATGGTCCAATAGCGGTTCAAAATCTAACCTTGATAGATTCTTTCTTTCTGCTACGTGGGTGGAGTGGTTTGGTATGCCAGAATGCTTTCATATTTCTAGAGTTGTGTCATATTACTTTGCTGTGTGTATTTGCATTGGTGGGCCTAAGCACTTAAACAAACCTAGGAAATTTAGATTTGAACTTATGGTGAGGGACTAGAATGTCAAGAAGTTAGTCAAGGGATGATGGGATGAGCATGTCGCGACTTCTTCTTCAGCTACTGGGAGATTTGTTAGTATAGCTCATGGATTGCAGAATCGGCCGATCTGGATCGGGATCGGCCGATTCTTGGATCGGATCGGTACCCACCGATCCGATTCCAGCTGGAACTATCGATCCAGCTGGGACTCCCGGTTGGATCGGTTTGAATCGACCGGATCGGTCGATCCTGGACCGATCCAGGTGGATCGATCCGGGAATCGGTCGATCCGGACCGATTCCCTAGAACCCGGAAGGGTCCAGAATCGGATCGATTCAGGACCCGATTCTGGACCATTTTCTGGTCCGATCCCCCCCAATAAGGGGGAGATCGGACCGATTCCCCCTTCCCACCCCTCATTCTCACTTCCCCCCTCCCCTTCATTGTCTAGGGCTCCCCCTAGACCCCTCCCCCCAACAATCCACCTTGAACATTGGCCGATCCCCCCTAAATTTAGTGGGGGCTTCGATCCCTTCTTCCCTCTTCCCTTTACCACTATAAAAATAATTTTTCTTCGGGGGGCGACTACTCTGCGTCCCGCTGATGATAGTGTAAACATATTAATATATTTCATTATCACTTATACTATCACATATATAGAAGATTCATAATCATAAATATATATTATATACTTAAATTTACGTAAAGATCTTTTTAACTCTCTTCTCTCTCTCTCTTTTATATAATGATTTATACTTATACAACATTTTCTTGAAAGGAACTTACATTGTACGGCATTGTTTGATAGAATGTCATCCACATTATTTTTTATTTTTTTAAATTTTTTTATTTATTTCTATGATTTTTCCTAATTTTTTGAAGATTTTTATGATTTAAAAAAATTAAAAAAAATGCCCGATCCGAACCGATCCATGATGCCCTTTCTTCCGGAGGATCGGCCGATCCGGACCGATCCGATCCCGATCCGGATCTGATCGGTGGTCACCGATCCCGATCCCGATCCCGCGATCCTTGGTATAGCTAAAATGGATCAAGTGTCATATGAAGTGGTGGGCAAGAGATAATTTTGATACATCTGCTACAACTAGGAAAGCCTGAATTTTGAGGCCTGATCAATTTGAGAAACTTAATGACTTAGTGAAAGTCAAATGGAAGAGTGGAATAAAATCAAGGAGGACTATAAAGAGTGGTGCTTAGGGGAGGAGATTAAATGGAAGCAAAGATCCAAGGAGTTGTGGCTGAAGGAGGTGATAAAAATACTAAATTTTTTTAGACTCAGGGTTCACTTAGGGATGAAGTGGAATACTATTCATAAGTTTATAAGTTAAGGGTGAACAACAAGGATTGCTCTGACACAAATGATATTGGGCAACAAGGTACTGATTTTTACAGTCTTATTTACTGCTGAAAAGGAGTGGGGTCCTTTTATCAATTTCAATATGTAGAAGGTCCTTGAGGCGGTGAAGCAGCTTCTCTTGTTTGTTTGTGCATTCTCTAGAAAAGATGTGTTATATGCTATTAAAAGTATGGATCCTTACAAAGCTCCAGGACTGATTGGCTTTTCACCAGGCTTCATTGTTTTGTTTGCTACTCTCATTTTGAAAATATCTTACTTCCACTCTCTTCTATTGTTTACTATTCCTTTCACTCCTTATTCTACCGTCATCTCTCCCTGTGTCTAAGGTGGCATTTGTTTTGGCTTAATTTGAAAATTTGAAGTCTAAATTTCATGTCTAATCTCTTAGTTTGTGGTAAAATTAAGTACTTGATTTGATTAATATGTTTATATGTTAATCAATCTAATGTGCGTTAAAGGTGTATTATATCTGTTGTTTTTTTATATGAATGATTACATCTGAAAAACAAAAAACTTAATTATATAGCTTATTTTTAAGAGGTTTATTAAAATATAAGATGTATGTTTAGAGGTTAATTAAGAGAAAGAATCAAACAGCCTGAACATGCACATATTGAATCAGAGGTCAGAGTGGTGTTCAGCCGAAACAAGCAGAAACTAAGTTTGTTAAGGCAAATTTTTTTGCTGTCTGCTTTAAATGTGGTGCCCAGAAAAGGGAGAAGAAAAACAAAGGAAAGGGAGTTCACATCCATTAAGATCGTAAGGAACAATGAAGAAATAAGGAATGGAAGGAAGAAATAAGGAAACATGCACCCTAAGGGCCTGTTTGGCACCATAAAATTTTGGGGATAAACCTGGTTTATCCCCAAGTTATCCCCATACCAAACAGCACTTAAGAGACAGTTCAAATCCACTAAGATGGTAAAAAACCACAAAGCAAAAAAGAAATGCAAGGAAGAGACGAAGGAAACTTGCCCCTAAGAGATAAAGGAGAAAGAAAAGGGAAAAGGAAACTGAAGAGTTGCTGTTTCTTCTGTCTTATAGACTGAGATAGCACCAGCTATTAGTTCTGTATTTCTTCCTCTGTTATTTTAACCTTTGCAAAAGTGAGTTTACCTTTTGTTCTGCTTGCTTTCTGACATATTTGGATTTCACTCTTCTAATGTTAGGTGTGGATGTTGTTATTTGACTCCACATTATGCAACTATCTGAACGTGCATTCTGATTTCCTACAGCTACCAGGTCGAACAGATAATGAAATTAAGAACTACTGGAACACTCGAACCAAGCGGCTACAAAGAGTAGGTTTGCCTCTGTATCCTCCTAATTTTTGTTCTCAGGCATTGGAAGAGAAACCGTATCAACATAGTGCCAGTGATTTTGACACTGCTGACACATGGAATGATGAGCAGTTAAGTAAATGCAAAATTCCTGATGTTATATTTGACAATTTTAAAGCCATTCAGGGGGCTTCAGCATATCCATCTTTGACTGGTTTACCTATGAGTAGTATGTTAGGTCAGGTGTTAGCACCTGGAAATAGTAACAACCCCTTTCACCCAACAAATGATTGCACTGAAAGGGTGCAAACCCCAGAAATGTTTCCTTCTTGTTTTCATAGCATCACAACAGCAATGGAGCAATTTGCAGCTTCAAGAAAGATCCTCCAGCCTATCGGTGTGGATTTATCTTGTGATTCTGGTTTTCATAGCAAAAATGTAGTATCACAAGGTGCCGTAGTATCTGGCGGCAACTCCCTTTCAGATAATTTCTCTACTTCCCAGTGTCTTTCTGCATCTGTGAAGCTAGAGCTCCCTTCACTCCAATATCCGAAAGTTGGTCTGGGTAGCTGGCCCATGCATCAGCCAGCACCACTTTTGGGGGCATCGGTATCACTGATATCTGGCATTATTTCACCCAAAGATGATCTATTGGCATTCCTGCATGATTCACAAGGAATATGCAATGTAATGACTGAACCATCAATGGAAACCTCGACTTCTTCAACCACAACACCAAATGATCTAGCTGAAAGTTCATCAGTCATTAGCCCCTGTGGTACAGAATGGGAAAAACCAATCTTTCCCTTGGGCTTTGCTGCTTCAGACCTCAATCAACATGATTCTCTTGCCAGAATAGTCTCATCGTATGGTTTATGGGCGGAAAAGACATCAACTGGTGAGTATTCTATATCATGAATCGGAGATTAATTAGCCTACAACTGACCTGTTTTTGTTTCATAGGACTGGACATAAAAAAGGAACCCGTTGAAAATGTCTCAATGCAGAGTGTTGAAGGGGTTGAAGTTTCTCCTCTGCTTGATCTTTATGGGGCTGATGATCTGTGCCAGTTTGACTGGTTGTTGGATGTTGCCAACCTTCAGGCTACCGATAGCGAGGATGTGCAGAGGGCAATAAAATGATGTCTCCTCTGGAGTCTGGAGCACCTGCAAAGTGACTGTTGGCGTCTTCCAAGTTATACCTTCATCTGTTTTTTGTGCGATAGGAGGTTCGTCCAAAACTGTGTACAGAACGATATACTCCACGCATGCCCAGTGTCCGAACCTCATTGGATCAGTCATCTTTGGTTTCCGAGGAACTCATCACCATGGCTGCACTGAAGGCACTCCTGAGAATGTGGTGCCACCTTTCTCTTATTTCAGTTGCATCATGCGCTTTAGCAGTTGGCTGAGCGAGATACAGTTCTTCAGGTTTGCTTAGAATTTAGATATCTCAGGTGGATGCTGCACTGTCCCCGTCGAAGATGGTATTAAGCATCTCTATCACAATAAATTTTGAAACTGGTATTGATATGAATCACCAAGAACTGTTTAGTTATTAATATCAATTTCGGCATTTGTAATACAAACAAGACATGAATTGTAATATTTCAAGTTTCCAACCAAAGATTTCCTGATTATTGGGTTCTATTCTCCTTAGGCTTGTGTAGGCGATCTAGTTAAGTACAGTGCAAAAGCATAGTTTCCTTCAGCTGTCTGGTCCTTGGTTCATTTCTGTTGCGTTGTAACTTTTGTTCATTTGCAATAAAGTTTCGTTGAGCGCTGTTAATATCCCAAGCACTTGTGCGCTATTATATCCCTATATTGCACGTAATCGTACCTGATCCCCACATATTTATATATTCATTACACATACATTTTTATACACACATTGGCGAGTACACATTCGTGCCCTTCAGTGTGTTCGTGTATCTATCTGATGCCGTTGTCATCCTGGTCTAAATCGAGTTGTTCGAGGCTCCGCGGCATAATGAAGTTGCAAGTGGAGTAGTGTTTATAATGATTTTGGAGTATACGATCTCAGGCCAGCTCGCATGGCACGGTGCACGCCTTGATCAATCTTCAGCGTACCAAGACTCCTCCATCGCTTTAATGCGAACTCCTTTTGCATTGTGGACTTGGGAGAGAAAGCTGCGCATCATCCTAAGCCGGTGAAGCATCATGGGTTGGGCGGATTTAGTTTATATTTTAGACTAGTCCGTCTTGACACACCGAGAGGGTCCACAAGTCTAGGACGTCAGTCTTCTAGCTTATAGCTTGTTAAGCTTGATGCATTGTCAAGTAACATGCTCTTTTATTCTGCCCGAGCTTCCTATTTCTTCATTAACGTTGCCATATTACTAGAGGCCTTATTTATTAAGTTAATTTTTACTTATTTACAGCAGGGCAGGACTCCGCCTGGCCTGCTGATTAACTTCACAATGCATTGGCAGATTATGACATCGTAGCAAGAGAACAGAAGGGACAACAAAATTATCCTGGAATGAGGACTCGATTCGGCCGACATGACAAAGGAGGGCAACACATTTCTAAAAACTGTATTCGAAGGGTATACTTTATATCGTTTCCAATAACTTCTCAGGCAACCTCTTCCTTAGGACGTCATGATCGTAAACCAAAAGGGTAGGAGGCATTTTGCATCAAGATCATCTACATCTGTCTTAATTGGGGTAACTGTAGTCTCATCTTGAGGAGTATTTAATGGGGTGTTTGGTTGCATGATAATTTTTTGTACACTTTCATGATAAAAAATTGTATTAAAATAAAAAGTAAACCAACTCATGACATAAAATTATCATGTTTGAAGGGATGTGATTACAAAAAAGAGTAACCACCGCACATGACCAAATAAAATGGGGGACCACAAGAAAAAAGAAAGAGGTGATACCCTCTTTTTTTGTTTAAGAAGAAAATCACTTTCAAAACATAAAATTGTCATGTTTGTCAAACACCTATTTTAATAAGTTTTCTTACAATTTTTAAAAATTAAAATAAAAACCTCAATTATCATGCAACCAAACACCCCATAAGCATTCCAGGTTCTATGTCAACCACGGCTTGGCAGTGCGTCCCGAGTCGCGACCTTGTTGACTCCCGTGGACATAGTTTTAGGGCTGTTGATTATTTGAGTTCCGAAGTTAAACCAAATCATTAATGTAGTCCTATTTAATTTAAATTGAACTATTTTTTTTCAAAAAAAATATGAATTAAATTAAATCAATAAATTGAATATTTATGTTAACTTAATCATATTGACAGTATTGTATGGTTTTTTGTAAAAATAAATATTCAAGATAAAATTAATGATGTATTATACACAAATACTATATTTTAATAAAATGTAGCCGAAAAAAAATCAAGATTATATCATAATGAAATATAGTTTGAATCACATCAAACCGAATAAGTTAGAGTTAGCTTTGTTGGTTTAATTCAAGAGAGATATTGTGTTTGATTTGATTTTTAAAAAATATTTAAAAATCAAACTAAACCAAATCATAAACACCCATGCTTTTTAGCGGTTTTTGACACTTGTTCTCCAAGCTTGTTCCTCCGGAGCTGTTAATGCCACGCACCGGCACTGGAGCTACAAGCCGACCCTCGTCGAGAAGTGATCCTAAATTTAAGTTGCAACCATTAGAAAGAAAAATGGAATGAAGTACTTCGTCACCGTCATTGTCCAGACAGAAGTTAACAGTTGCATTTACAAGTAGCACTTTTTTTGTTATTTTGCGCTTCAAGCTTTTCAAAAGCTCTTGGAACGCTGCAAGTCTTACTTCGTGGGATGAATTTGTTGTACGTTTTAGTCATGGAAGGAAGGGTTGGGATCTTGTCGGACCGAGTCGCCCAACTTGGCATCATACCCTGGCCAGGTCTAGGGGTGTCAATGGGCCCGGCCCGGCCCGGCCCGAGGTCGGCCCGCTTAGGGCTCGATCCAAAATATATTGGCCCGGCCCAACCCGACCCGCACTACATTGTTGGCCCGGCCCGACCCGGCCCGCAAAAATTATTGACTTGGCCCGACCCGGCCCGGCCCGGCCCAACTATATGTTTTATAAATAAATATTTATTAAATATAATAAATTTAATTATTTAAGATAACATTATAAAATTAATAATAATTTAATTAAAATATATTTTTAATAAGTAAAAATGATGTTTTTGACATAAAAAATTAAAAGTTATTTGGCCCGTTTTAGCCCGCGTCGGCCGGCTTCGGCCTGTATGTCGGCCGACTAAAGCCCGTGAGCCAAATTCTTTGGCCCGTCAAATGACCCACAGCCGGCCCGGCCCGCGAACCCGTGGGCCGGCCCGGCCCATTGCCACCCGTAGCCAGGTCACCCGACCCTGCTTGTGGTTGGTTGACCTACTAGCAACACGATCGGGACCCCACCCGACTGAGTTGGCAAACAGGTAGCGACGGGGGGTGTTTAAAACGCCCTCGAGCTTCCTTGTGGGCATATATGAGGTCCCCACGGGGGCTTTTCCTTCCCCTCGCACATCTTTCACTCTCTCTTTAAAGTTTTTTCTCACTCTAAAACTCTCTTAAGTATTCTAATAGTGCAATTTCTTTTTTTTAAGTTATTTAAGATTGTTGATTTTACAATTCATTTCAACGTTTTATAAAGATTAATTTTTGTTTAATTGTGTTCTTAACCTGTTTGTTTAAGTGTTATTTTTATTTATTTTTTAACTTTATTCAACATCCTTTGTCTAAGCCATGACATTCAAACTTCTGATGTGACTCAAAACAATCCGACAACATGGTTACATTGCACTTTGACATCGATGGTGGAAACGATAGTTAAATATGATTATTGTAAAAAAGTAATGTGTGGGGGGATTTTTGATTGAAATATTATGTCGCCGGGATAAAGCGCAACCTTACAGTATGGAGATGTACACCACTAAGGTAAGAGCCTAATTCTATAAACTTTACAAATAATGGAATAGTTAAAAGGGGGCACAAAGCAGCATAAGGAGACCATCTGGGAATTTTTTTTTCCAACTTTCAAGTTGTGGAGTTCACATATATGGGGTTATAAAGGAGCACCCGATGACTTCTTAGGATAAAAGTTTCATTGATGGTATATTTAGGATAATGCTTAGTAAATCATATTAATATCTCTATTACACTGATATTTAAACATTAATCTTAAAAGAAGATTGATGCCAGCAATGTAGAAAAATCGCAAGTCATCTGCAGATGTAGACATATATTCATGTACCAGCCGATTCATGGGTTAAGGTTCTAAAGTGGAAGCAAATGGGAAAGTGGGAGAGGTTCAAACAATCATGACAAAGAGAAGGAGATTCACTATCTCACATGAGAGGATGACTTAGGAGTAGGTCCTATGAATCCCGTCATCACAGGCCCATGACAAAACAAACTACCATTTACATTGGTAATGATGAATTTGTGGATATGCAAGTAGAAAATTGGGTAGGCAACATCAAGTTGGTTCTTCTATAGTTACATACTGACGAATGCTGCAAAAGGGCCATATTACATGTCCATGATCAACACTGTAGCCAGCATCGATAAGGTAGTGTCTGGACCAACTCTGAAGAAATATAATTACTTATCTCTTCTATAGAGGTGGAAGATATTTAACAATATGACAATTTATTTAAACATATTTTAAAAGGAAGAGGATGCACCTTGATTACAGATGGTTGAACAAGTTAGTTATCTTTATTTTTTAAACTTATTACCTACTTATCTTGTAAACTAGAAATTTTATAACTTATGCATGGCTTTCTTCTTAATAGGTATAAATAGGAAGACAATGATCAACTTCTTAATATGTTAAGTTGAAACCATCTTTCAAAAATCCATGGATGCATCTAAACAGGTAAAGAATGCGAGCTATTTGTTTGAATTAATCGATCTTGTCATCGAAGAGATAAGAGAGGATCGAGTTATCCAAATAATAATAGACAATACAACTGAATACAAAATAATTTGAACAATGTTGATAGTCAAGAGACCACATTTGTATTGGACATCATACTCTGTCCATTCCCTCGATTTGATGCTAGAGGAAATGTCGAAGGAACCCAAATAGACCATGTAGTTAAGGCAACCCAATACATACCATCTTTCATGTACAACTACAACTTTATCATTAACATAATGATGGAGCATATGAAGAGCCAAGAGCTCCTATGGCCCAATGTAACTACATTCACCTCTCGTTATATTTCTTTAGAAATTTTAATGCAGTGAAGATGTTTTCTTACCCAAATGATACTTTCACCAAGATGATCAAGTTGGATTGCTAGAGTTGCACCTTCAGATAAGAGGAAAAGGAGGAATGTTGAGAGTGGAGACTTTCAACGATAAAGAAGTAGCTTCATATAGTGCAACTTTTAGTCAAAGTTTTTAGAATAGTAAATGGGAATAGAAAAGTAGTAATGGGCTATTTGTATGATACATTTGAGCCAACGAAGGAGAGAATTGCAAAGGTGGTGTTAGACTTCAACAAATGGTGGGATATTATCTACTGCCAGTGGAAGTGATCGTTGTATCATCTGATACATGTAACATGTACTTTCTTTATTATTATGTTAAATCATACATATCATAAATATTGTTATACTCTCTATTGACATCTATATGTTGACATGTCAATTTTCAATCCTAGATATTACTATAGTTCTTCATTTGAGGCAACCAATGACCATTTACAGAGTGTAAAAGAGGTCATCCGTAAAATAGTTAGGAATGACGATTGATCAATTATAGCATGCAATATTTTACATGATTATAGAATGAGTGCATTCCACTTTGGGACATCAATAACTAATAGTTATATTCTTAAGTCATACCTTGAAAATTATTTGCAATTCAAATAATTAATTTATTCCAATTATCTTCTACCATACAATAATGTCATGCAGCCGTTGGTGGATGGACCATGGCAAGGTGACAAGATATGAGGACTTACCGAATGTTGCAATAAGAGTTTTGAGTCAAACAATATCAACTTTAGGATATGAAAGAAATTGATCAATGTTCAATCTAATCTATGCAAAGCAGAGGAATAGGATGACGCAAGAAGGCTTAAGTAGTTAGTATACTACTATTATAATATAAGATTGAACATGAAAAAATTTCAAAGAATGAGGACAATTAGAAAGAGGAACAAAGATGGAAAGAAGAAGCAATGTGATGATGAAGGGAGACAATCACTATACAAGATAATGTTTTCGATTTGGATGAGATCTTTGATGAGCAAAATAAGTTACAAGATTAGGTGAATGATCAAGAGGGAATAGGCGAACTTGAGTTCAACCTAGAAGATTGAGAATGGACTCAAGAAAAACTCAACAACATACCTCTTGCCAAAAACTTTCAAATTCCTCATTCATTATTGGCAAAAAGATAGAGGACTGGAGAATTTTCTTGCCATGATAAGAAATCATCTGGTAAAGGTAAATAGTAGTTGACAAAACACGAGAAGACACACCTGAGCCAAACATTAGAGTTCAATACCAGACGTCAGATGATTCGATGTTGAAGAGTAAAAATGGAGGGTCTGACGATGAGGCAACAACTGTCCCAAGCACATATTGAACTGAGGCAGAATCACAACCACAACTAATGTAGTTCATGGGAGCAGCATTACACGTACACCACTCAAAGATCATGGTGCGTAGATGCAATGAAAAGAACACACATAACGAGGTGAACATCAACACCACACATTGTCGTATGTGGGGTTAAGTCATCTCAAAACTCTTGATTTCTTAACTATCAATAAGAGGGTTATGTGCTAACTTAATCTAATTTTGGATCTTCATTAAATTCTTCCATGCATTCTCCTATAAAGTTATGATGGATCTTGAAAATCTTATTTTAGAGTGATTTGCAAACAAAAATATATAATGGTATGAGCATTTACACACTTACAATCAAATGTAGTGTTCTCAAAGGTATTGAAAAGAGTGTTTTCATAAAAGAATACCAATAGATAAGATTTGAATACAAATTAATATTTTTTAATCATATCATCTATTTTCTCAAAAACTTGTAATATTTTATTTTAAAATATTAAAAAATTAGAACTCAATCTGACTGTAACATATTTGGGCCAAACCCAATCCATGGTCAGCCTTGCATTGCATGTAGATTCGTAACCGTTCTTATGGAGGACATATGCACAATTTTTGGAGAAAAGATGACTTAACGTTAAGCAAGCGGAAAACCCCGGGGAAAATGTCAAATTTCATTTTATCTGAGAGCGGAGAATATCAAGGACAAAAGGAATTCCTCGCAGAGCTCCTAGCGGGGTTTTATCCGTTCTCTTTGCACTTCCCGGGGAAAAGGCGAGCTCTCTTCGTCTATATTTTCCCGAATGTCGCCGCTTTTGCGTGCTTCGCTTCCCCGCTTCCATGTGCTTTTTGCTTCTCTACATCCTCTAGATCGAACCGTCGTCCTTCCCAATCTTCCCACTAGCAGCTGGGGAGGATGCAGCCGCCGTTGCTCTGTTCTTTCCTACCCTGGACGATTCCCGACGGTGTTCCCATATCCTACTTCCGGTCGTGGCCTTCCCGGGGGCTCGAGCCTCGGGTTTTCTGCTGAGGTAGCGCGGTTTAACGCCGTCTGTTGTGATGGTTTTGCCTCCGTTACGGCCGGGGGCGGCGGCGGATTCCTCTGTCTCTTTCTAGCATGGTGAAAGCTTTTCGTACCATCTTCTGATATCTCGTCCATGTAATTATTGTTGATTACTTATGTTAATGTACTATGTAGTGAAAGTTCGTTTTTTTTACAAAAAGAGAGGGGAGGGGTCGTTACAAATTTCTGTTTTGTTCCTGCAAAATGTTGTTCTGATTTTATGGAGCGTTTGCGACGGTGATAGCCATTTCTTTGTTTGGGAAAACTGGCTTTGCTCGTTCTTGGAAGCGGTTTTGGCCTGAAACAGCGGAAGATGAGTGCTTCTATGGGTTTCATTTCATGAAGCGAATACACTCTCTTCTTGCATTTTCATGTATGGAATCCAATATAATGTAGGATGGATTTTAATTTTAAAATTTTCTTCTTTCATTCCATTGATTTCAAGGAAGATTTGTATCCTCTACAACTTGAATCATTTTCAAAAACCACTTTATCTGGATGGTAACAGAATAAAACCTTCTCTGAGAGATGCTAAAAGCAATCCCAGACTGTACTATCTATTTACACAGCCTCTCTGTGTCTGACAGTAACAATCAGAAACCGGCGGAACCAGATAGGCTTTATGTGAATTTTCTAGCCTTGAGGACAATTTACTGCTTTATGTGGTTTCATTTTTCTCATCCTGATAACATGTTTTTTAAGTTGTAAGTTATACTATTTGCAGTATGGTAATAGTTATAATATGTTTCAGATGTGCTCCAGGAGGACCTTTGATGTCAATAAGTGAGACAGAAAAGAACAAAGCAACTAGTTTAATACTATTAATAAAGGAGGGTAGAGAATGTATTGAAATAATAATTAAATTTCTTCATGATTATTGTAGTGGTTCCATCTTAGAGAGGATGTACACGGCACACCTACATCCACTTCCCAAGACCACTTGTGTGTTCCACTGGATGAAGTCAGCGCCAACTAACACTGATACTCACGAGTGATATGTCAAGCCAACTTTAAGAGGTGTAATGAGGATACAGTGTGAGTAAAGCAAATTATTATTGGCTGATAAGGATTGCAGGTGTATTTTCTTCTGGCCTGAAAGTCAATTAGTGAAGCAAAGGTGTGCTCTTTGTCCAATCTTATTTCTGGAATTTCAGTGCCAACCCAGGTTCTGGTAACAGTTAATCATGACATGCTTTCTTTGACTGCTTAAGGGAGTCGTCCCTGAAGAAGATAGCAGTCAAGGGGCCATCCTTGAAGAAGATAGCAGTCAATCTACCCCGGTTTAAAATGCTTGTTGCAATAATTCTTCCTTTTATCTTTCCATGATTATCCTTTGACATTTGGAGCCAACATGTTTTATCATGTTAAATAGATGGACGACCATTGCTAGATGCATTCAGTTTTTTGACAGTTGTTGGGAAGATTAAGCTGCAGATTTCACTTTTTTTGGTTCAACAGAACTCCAGTATTCATGCTTACATCTATATAGGATAATTCATGATATCATGGCATTGATAGTGTCTTGTGTACTTTTTAGGTACTTGAATAATCTTAACAAGTATCCAGTCTCCATGAAATCGACAACATCGGCATTTCTTACTCTTATTGGTGATTTAATTTGCCAGGTAATGCATTTCTTTTTTTATTTCTGATAACAATCGACTTATGCCTCCCTTTTATCTATATTCTGAACATAGTACTTTGGAAATCTCTTCTTAGAAAAGTTTAGAGACCATCATTTTGAGGAACCATTGATAAAAAAATTCTGAGTGGTCCCTATACATTGAATGGACATATCGTTTGTTTATTACTTTATGAAGTTACACTACAAAAGCTGCTGACTTGCAGTTGTTTGTCTTGAACGCTAGATACTAATTCAGGGAAAGAACCCTCCTGGTATAGTGGCCTGCCTTTCACCTTTTAAAATCAGAAGTTAAATCTGATTAGAAAAATTACATCTAGCTTATATTGTTCACCGCAAACATTAATGTCAGATGGTACTTAGAACTTCATTTTATGTAAACAAGTGAAATTAATTGTTGCATAATATGTGTTTTCTAGCATATCCTTATGGTTTGGAAATATTATACATGCTTTCTTTCATTCTCTTTTAACTTGTTAACCTCCTATACATGTTTTTAGTGTTTGATAGACCATGTGAAAGAATTGGATCTGAAGCGGACTTTTGTTTTCTCCTTCCTTGGACTTGTCTTGGTTGGACCAACACTACATTTCTGGTATTTAACCATTTAACTCCTTTATCTTTTGAAGATTTTGGTGTTCATTATCCTATAAATACATTTGATGTTTTATCAGAATTTACAAGTTTGATGTTTAAAGATATGCTCTTTTTATCTGCTTCTAGTCTTTGGGGAATCAGTACTAAGTGAAGATCTGTAGGTACTTGTATTTGAGTAAGCTGGTAACCCTTCAAGGAGCATCAGGTGCTTTCTTGCGCCTTTTACTTGACCAGGTTTGTCTTCACCTGATTCCGTATTTTATTTGATTTCAACAATCCCTAATAATTTACTTACAAATGTTAATTCTGGTTGCAGTTTATTTTCTCTCCTATCTTTATTGGCGTGTTCTTGTCTGCACTTATCACTTTAGAGGGGAGGCCAAATGAACTTGTCCCAAAACTTAAACAGGCATGATCTAGTTTTTCATTGATTAATTTTACAGTGAAAGATTCTCCATATTATGATGCTTTGCATTCGCCTTGTGCAGGAATGGTTTTCTTCTGTTGTTGCTAACTGGAAATTGTGGATACCTTTTCAGTTTCTCAATTTTTGGTTTGTCCCGCAACATTTTCAGGTCTGAATATTTTACTTCATTTCACATGTTCAACTTTCTCAAACTTTGGCTTGTTATTCAACAGTTTCAAGTGCTAGGTGTGGATACAATTATCTATATCTTGCATGTTTTCTCCAGTAACACAAATACACATCCTTTTAATTATTGTTCTCATGTGCGAGGATAATTGAAGAGTGGAAAACTAAGTAATTTCTTGATCTGTATTGTCATGCGTACTATAATGCCTTTTCAGGTTCTTGTAGCAAATTTTGTGGCTCTAGTTTGGAATGTCGTTCTCTCGTTCAAAGCACACAGGGAAATTAAGCAAGAGGCCGCATTGGAATAGGCATGTGATGATGGTCGTTTTATTTACAGAAATCTGGGTTTTCGTCAAGGTTCTCTATTGTTTATTGTTGTTTTTCTCTTTGTTTTTTTATTGTTGTATGCAGCTGCCGTCTTTTCCGAGGCATTGACACACAAGAAACGCATCGCAACTGCATTTTCGTAAGAATCGGTTGATCTGCCAAGTCTTCAGTCCTAATGGTGCTGCGGCGAATCTAATTTTTTTTATCAGCTTCTTTTTACTTGGATGGTGTATTCTTTTCCAAAGACATGAGGTTGCAGGATTTTTTGTCACTGTATTTCAGTGCAACAGAGTAGGCATCAGTTTAGTAGTGACTCTGTCATTAATTGAGATTTTACTCTCATCCTATGCTCGTTGGTTAAGCCTCTGGCCCTCTGCTAAGGTAATTTTTCTCGCGAGCATCCAGGTATGTGTTGGGTCAGAAAATGTCTTCAGCATGTTTAGGTCTTGGATCTGTAACATTCTGAGGTTTAAGGATTGTTTTTTTCCGTGCAATTCTTAGTCTTTATATCACTTCTTTTTGAAACAAGTTCTTCCTTCTGATTTTTAAAACTAATGTTTGTTTGACTTCTATAGTTGTACAAAACATGGAAAAAAAATAAAGAAATGGATGCATGGTTGGGTGAGATGGCGGTGAGCGCACGACTTCTTTGTTTAGTTTTCTGGTCCTCCGGTGAAAGATGAAACATGATGTTATTGTAAAATAACATTTTATAATGATTCAAAAGAGAGGAATATTGTAAAATAAAACAAGTCCAACAGTTTCTTTAGTTTTACATAGGGATCGCCTGCCTACTTGTGATTGCATGGCTTTTAAATTGTTTGTTTTATTTTAAATCAAATATTAGATAAATATTTAATAAACTATAATAAATACTTTTTTATGGTTTTAGTATATACATTATTTGATTCTGTTTCTAAGTAAAAATATTAAAATCGAAATTAAGCTTTATAACCTTACTTTTTTTATATAAGTATTAAGATATATTGCACTCTCATGGGGTGTTTGGTTACGTGATAATGGTTATTTTTTTAAAAATTTTTGAAAATTGTAACGAAAGTGGTCTTGAAATGAAATTTTGTTTGGTTCATTTTATCGTTTTTTATTTTAAAAACGTTTTCCACGGAAGGGGCATCGTAAAAAAAAGTGGTGGAAACCATTTTTTCTGAAAGCGAAACTCAGCGTCGCGAGACGCGAAGCCCTCGCGACCTCCTCCTCCCCAGTGTTTCCCAGTGGCGGGCGACCTCCTCCTCCCGGCACTTCCCGTCGGCGGGTGCTCCTCCTAATGGCGCTTCCCAACGGCTCCCGACGCTTCCTAGTGGCAGGCGGCCTCCTCCCGACGCTTCCCAGCGGCGGGCGCTCCTCCTCCCGGCG
This sequence comes from Cryptocoryne crispatula var. balansae, assembly GCA_036172225.1. Lineage (NCBI taxonomy): Eukaryota > Viridiplantae > Streptophyta > Magnoliopsida > Alismatales > Araceae > Cryptocoryne > Cryptocoryne crispatula. The sequence goes on from CM069919.1 coordinate 10,312,032, forward strand.
CTTCCTAACAGCTCCCGGCGCTTCCCAATGGCAGGCGGCCTCCTCCTCCCGGCGCTGCTTTCCCCAGTGACAAGGTGGGGCAAGGCCTTCTCCTCCCGGCGCTGTTTTACTCAATATCAGCAGATTCTGGTTTGTTTCGGACTGAATAATCGCCGAATTGAGTCAATCCTGACATCCTGATTGTGGATATGGGGACATAATGAAATTTGGATAAAATCGAAGGATTGAGAACTATGAAATTCAGTCTGATGCCCAAATCAGAAGAAAAAGAAAGCGGTGGCGCCGGGAAGTCCGCCGCTTCCCCTCTCGGCAAAGGTCGAAATCTCCGAGAACCCTCCGGCGCTCGGATTAGAAAGCGAAGACTTTCGCGGAATCCCACATAGGAAGCGAATCACGTGGATCACCCCAAGCACCTCCCCCTTCCTTCCCCCCGCCGTCGTCCTCTCTGCGGATCTTCTTCTCCGTCCGGGTGTTCTTTCGCGGCGGATCCGGCAGACATGGGGGGTTTAAGGGAGATCGGGTCCTTGCTGCCGCCGGGCTTCCGGTTCCACCCGACCGACCAGGAGCTGGTGTGCCACTACCTCTACAATAAGGTCGTCGCCGCCAGCGCCGGCGCCGGCGCTTCCCGGGGGGCCCTGATCGAGGTGGACCTGCACACTCGTGAGCCATGGGATCTCCCCAGTAAATCTATACACACACGTCCCTTGTTACGTCTTCTCCGATCCGCTGCTCCGTTGTAATTCTCCGATACCGGCCATGATCTCCGGCTCGCCGGAATCCAATCCCCATCCCGGCAAAAACACATAGAAATGCTTGTTTTTTGATGTTTACGGAGTCGATGAAAATTTAATTTAAAATGTCATCGAACATCATATTATTGTATTCATGGTCACATTTTCATTTTTAAAAATTATCTTGTTTAGTATTATATTTTAATTTTTTATCATAAAACTTTTTTAAAAATTAAAATACAACCAAACACTCCATTATCACTCGGTGGTGTGGTAAACGGAACTAAACTCTTATTAAGCCGGGGTCAACTGCATTTTATGCACAGAATAGTGATAATACTATTCAATTAGAGAGTTTTTACATATTCATTCCTGTAATTATGTGATATTTTAAACATATCTTGAGAATATCGATATTTTTAAAATTTCTCAGAATTTTTATGTGATTCGTAAATAAATATTTTTGTTAACTTCGAGTTTAACTTAGCTTGACTTGATATAATTTAATTTAATATATCTTGATTAATTTATCTCTCTTTCTCGTATAACATTCTCCCTCTTTTCGAAACTCTCTATCTAATCCCTCTCTCCAATCATTCTTTCTCTGAGCGAGAGGAAGAGAGAATTTTAATAGCTTTATAGATTTAGGAAAATATCGATAAATAAAACAATTAAGATTTTGTGGAGTTTAAAACGTTATCAAAATGGTATAAATATATGTAAGACTCCAGGGCGGCAGTCTTACATTCGCATGCGTAATCCGCGCCACTGTTCAAAAGAAATAGTAAATAATTCTGTAGCTTAATTTTGTGTCATCGGACCACAGCTGTCGGGCCTGGTCACGCGCCAACCGGTTCAACCAGCTTCCTCTCCTCTTACGTAACCAGTCAGACTCCCAGTCTAGATTTCTTTCTTCCGTTGACGCCCGGGACCGTCTTTCCCTGGGTATAGTCTCAGTCGCAAGATTGATCCCGCGAATATGAAATATCACCGGTGAAGGGAGGCTTCCCTCTCCCAGTTCTTGGATGCTTCTGCCGGTGGCGTGCGACCGGAAGAGGAAAGTCCGTGGAGAATTGGAGGGTGGTGTACCGGCCCCTAGGGTTCCAGAGGCGGCCTCCATTTTATTGTAATACTAGGTTACTTCCGTCGCGTACGCCGGCGGCTCTCTCTCTCTCTCTCTCGCTTTCTCTCTGCTCCAGGGGCTTGGAGATCCTTGGCGGGACGGAGATGGAGATCCTGAACAAGCTTAAGAACTTTGATGCCTACCCCAAGATAAATGAGGACTTCTACAGCAGGACCCTCTCCGGGGGTGTCATCACCCTCGTTTCCTCCTTCGTCATGATCTTGCTCTTCGTCTCCGAGATCAGTAGGCTTCCCCTTTCCTCTCCCTGTTCGCCGATTCTCAATGTTCTGGGCCTTCTATTTGTTTAGTAGCATCTTCGTCGTGCCACGCACGAGGAATGCGACGTCATCGTCGTCTTTGACGACGAACATGGTTTTAAGGCGCTGTCTGTTTGAGTTTCAGTTTTATGAATTCGTGAGCCTTACCTCAGTTATAATAAAACGTTTGAAAATTTCATATTGTAGGCATCCTTTTTCTGTGTTGGGCATCCACTGTAGTCATGGAAGCCTGGCAGAAGGTCAACATCCCTTTGATTTGTAAGGTGGAATAGCTGAATTGGGCTCTTGATTTTGTTGGATGGCCTTCTATGAAATAACTTTTCGTTCCATCTTCAAACACGTCACGATTGTCATTTATTTTTAGTCATCTTTTTGAAGATATGCTTTATTTCTAACCATTCTTAGTTGTTTCCTTCCAAGACCTCCATTTCTATATCATCCTCCTTATAAAGTTTACTTTGGCATCCCTCACCTGGCGTAGTTCTTATTCTCTTCATCCATATGGCCAGAATTTTTTAAAGCATCATGGCCCATAATTTGCTTTGTACGCGCACTGTATTTGGCTACCTTTTGTGGCAGAGTCTCATGGTTCCCATGTGAGATGATGCTTTTTTAAGTCTTATGAGCTATGTAGTATACCAAGGAGTTCAGGATAAGAATTCACACTGAGACTATTTAAATGCTAATAACATGTGTATATGATTTACATTCATGGGTCATATGGCACTATGTTTAAGTGATGCCTAAGTAGTAATCTTGTCACTTAAGTGGTCAAGAGCCTCGTTGTTGCCTTGAAAACTGTGATATATGTGTGTGCGCACTTAGAAATTATCCCCTGAAGGGTCTCTTTTTTAGAGCGTAGTAAACATCTGGCTTCACTACACATTAACCAAGAGATAAACTAGTTTGACGTTGCCCATTTTATTGGACCACGTTAGTGTCAAATTGTTTTATCTACATATTGTTCATAGCTACTTGGTCAACCATAGTTATCAAGATGACAAAGCGCCCAAGGCATTTGTAGATGCCATTTTTGCTAAGGTGACAAGGCAACTGTTTAGGTGTCACCTAAGCATTGTATCTTAATATTTTATACATATATAATGAAGGGAGGTAATGAAAAATATGGAGTAGGCTTCAATGTAATTTCACTATAATTAAATGGGTGCCAATGACTCATGACTGACCTTGGTCGCCTTAGGTGTCTTTTGGGCCCCAAGAAAGGCTCTTGCGTGCCTAGGGCCTGGAAAAGTGCATTGGCACCTAGGCGGGCATCTTGATAATTATGTTGTCACCCCAATGCCCCGTGCTTGTCATTTTATGGTTTGTTTGTTATAATTTGATTCTTTTCTAGTATCCTACTATGTTAAAGTTGCCAGACAGCATGCTTCACAAAGTTATTCCATGGATGCAATTTTTTGGTGCCCATAAGCTCTTACAGAAGTCCAACAGATACATCGAGTTTTTGTTTTTGTTTTTTTTAATGTCCATATTTGTAAATTAAACCCATCCTTCGTCTTAACATAATCTCCATTTATATCTACTTTTTGCTCTTGGATGCATAAATATATTTGTTTTAGTTTTCCGATCCTTTTTTATAATCCAATGATTTGGGTTGGAAGTGAAACTTAGAAATATCATATTACAAGAAGAACAAACCTAGTTTCTTCTAGAAGCAATTGTATGTGCTATGAAGCTGTGTCAATCTGTAATTGGCCAGAACCCACTCTGTCACTTAAATAAAATAGAACTTGGACACATATATGGTTTTGAAACAGTTGGTTCTATTTTGAGTAAGTAGACCACAAACCTCCTTCCACCTTCTGCTTGAAGCCGGTTCTTGTACAAGTTGTTCTAGATGACAACAACCCTAGTTAGGGCTGCAAATGGTATCCGATATTTTGATAGTCCGACCCAATTTCAATTACCTTAACATTAAATGGAAGTTCAATAACATTTCCGATAGATTATCTAAATTGGAATCGGATTTATGATATCTTATTGGAATTCTTTAAGATGTTGAATTTGGATCGTTCATCTTTGAGAAGATTGAATGAAAAATTGAAAACTTAAAGGGCTTCCGCCTTCCAAAGAGTCTTGAGAGTTGAGACGCACTTCATCTGTTGTTTTCCCCTCTTCTCTTTGTTTTACCATCCAGAGAACCCTATCTAGTAGGTCAGCACCGTTTCCCCCTTTCTTCTAGGCGCTCTGCCATCTACCAGATCCCAACCATCGGCAATCAAAAACCCTACCTTTACCTAGTTAAAGCAAGACCGGAGTTTCCTTACATGAGGGGGGAGCAAGAAAGTGAAAAACCTGGTAAAATAACGGCGCCGCCATGGCATGTTGCCTTTTATCGAACTGTGAGCTGAGGCCTCTCCCCACCTGCAACCTCCTCCCCCTTGCAGCTTCTCGGCTTGCACCCAATACCAAGGATTGCTGTCTCGGATCTCAACTTCATCTCGGAAGGGTGAAAGAGAAGAGATCTCGTGAGATTCTCGGAAAAATTTCGGGAGATCAGATCTTGAATTTCATTTATGTAGAGTATGCCTTACTCAAGAATTGCCATTTTGCATCTAGATTTTATCTCATGTATATTAAACATAAGAGATCTCAGAAAAATCTTAAGAGATTGGATTTTGAAAATAACAATCAATGTATATGTTTAAGTGTAAAATGTCATGTAATCTCTTCAAAAAGAACAAGAGAATTCATATTAAACATCAAAATAAGATAAGAGAGAATTAAAAACGTAATATAGAGAGGGTGAACTACTGTTAACATGAGACATACAAGAGATCTTATGTTGCCATAGTTGTCAAGGCGACAAGGCGTTGAAGGGTACCGATTCCGCTTAGGTGACAAGGCGGCCGCTTAGGCGTCGCCTAGGCGGTCAAGGCGGTATTCAAGGAAGGCTGAGTCGGGAGGTTGTTATATATAAAAAAAACATAAATATAATTATATTTGTTATGTTATAATTGAATATGAGTGTTATATCAATGCACATAAGTAAATTATGATTATAAAATTTATATATGTGCAATAATATAAGTGATAGTAAAATATTGTTATAATATTATTAAATGGGGGGGCGCAGAGTAGTCGCGGATCGACCCAAAAAAGTATGTAATAGTATAAGTGAGACAAAGAGAGAGAGAGAGGAAAGAGTTGAAAAAGAACTTAATTAAGTATATAATATATGTTTATAATCATAAATCTTAAATATGTATGATAGTATAAGTGATAATACAATATATTAATATATTGAAACTATCATTAAATAAGTGTCCCTTGTGAGGGGTATCAAGGGAGAAAAATCCCTCAAAAACTTTTTTTAATGATGTAAAAATATCCAATGCGCCTTGCTTGGGCGCCTAGGCTGGCGCCTTGGGCGCCTTGGGCGCCTTTTTGGCCCCAGACAAGGCGCCCTGGCAAGGCGCCCTTGGAAAGGCGCCTTGTCGCCTAGGCGGCGCCTAGGCGGGCGCCTTGACAACTATGTGTTAGACTAAAACTTCATCTTGAACAATATAGATAGGAGATTGATGACATCTTGGGTCAATTGTATATATAGTTATAAACATATTAAGTTATAAAATTTTATCAAACAATAATGTTTAGATAAATATTTATATGGATTCCATGATAACATTGAAAATATATGAATTAAACTTAACAAAGCCATCTAACAAGTTAGGAATTATAATAGGCTGAGGAGATCAAGGTACCAAAGGTATTATGTTGATATTCTTGTTTCGGTGATCTCGTTTCTCGGACGTATAGAGAAAAAGAGATTCTCGGGAGATCTCGAGAGATTCTCGGGAGATCGCATTTCATTCTCAATACTACAAATATTCTCCTCTCTGTTATTGCATTGGACGACACCAAGAGGGTTTGCCACGGCCGTCCAATCTATCTTACCTTCCAGGGCACCAAAGATTGGGGTCTCCATGTGAGTGCCTTTGCGAGGGTGGAGAAGAGAGCATTTAACGCATAGTTCATAGAATCGGTCAATTTGGATTGGCCTCCCTGTCGATCCGATTCATGTGTTGGACAATAGATCTAGGATTGAATCTTAAAGGAATCAGCTTGAATAGAGAGAATAAACCTGCATTGACCAGTCCTCCGGGATTGGATCAACCGGCCAATTTTCTGAGAAATTGGAACTTCTGGAATCGGGTCTGATGAACCTGATTATTTGGCACCCAACAACGCCTTGTTGCCTAGACAACTATGCTTTTGCTAGAGGTCACGATCATATTTCATTTTGGGCTAGAGTAGAGTATTGTGGTGTCAACATGAGTGATAACACTCATGGAACACAATCTGTTGAGAATCTCTCATGAATTTCTACCTTTTCGTGGCTTCAAGAAACAAGGGCATCAACAACAATTATTTATACAAGTATCTTTGATCCTTTGTTTTTCACCACATGTTGCTACCTATAATTTCTCAATTCAATATTTATGTAGATTCCTTATATTTTACTATTATTTCTCATTTTAATTTTTAGTCTCAATTAGATGACCTTGTTATGTTTGTTTCACATATTGATAACTCCATCAGTGCATCCATCTGACATCTTATCTACGTGTTACTATCTCAATTATCTGCTACATTTTGTAGATTAACATTTTTATGACTATATATGCATGTAAGAGTCGTCCAAGATGTCACAAGTTTTTTGAGATTTCAAAGAGATCTCTCCAAAAATCTCTCCTTTTCATATTGTTCAAGATGAAACCTGGATCTGATTCAGGATCCCATGATGTGTTCCCTATTGACAGTGGTCACCCTAGTGGTACTTTAGTCTTGGTTCCCCATGTCAGCATGTCACAGTTCTAGTCCTCAATCTTCTTGTTCCCTTTTGAAGAAATTATTATACTCTTTTACATTAAGCACTTCAACTAACATTTTTGATGTCTGATATCTTGAGATCTCGTCTACAACCATCTTGAGATGAGGGCTAGATGCAAGATGGCAATCGTCTCAAACCTATCTTTGAGATCTCGTCTACAAACCTATCACTTCTCTAGTCTCTTCTCTTCATCTAAGTTGCATTTAGGGTCTTCAACTTTGACTAAGGAGTGGTGACAGTATACAAGACACTCTGAAGCATCACATATGAGGAGTTCAGGAGATTGCAGTAACTGATAAGAATACCTTGGTGCTTGCATTGGTGGAAATAGAAGAGGATTGTTAATATGATTTAGTGATCTAGATCTTGAAATGTCAAGAGGATAGAGAAGCTTCGACAATCGCGGAGCTTCTCATACCATCTCTCAGTAGAAACTGCCGGCGGAGGCCTCCATAGTTGATAAGCCTAGTCTTTTAGTTGGTCTGCGAGCCCTAGGGGAGATCCTTGCAAGAGTAGGGGCTGGTCTCCCACCCCTCTCGGTCGGAGCTGGGTCCTGAAGCCATCATGTGGCGGTGGATGCTCTTGCCACGGGAGAGGAATTCTGCATTCGTTCCTTCAGAGATGCGGTTTTATCCAGTGGGGTGAATGGCCATGGTAGGAAATGGACATGCGGGAGGTGCTATGGTGTTGACCATAAGCAAATGAATTGTAGGGATGGTTTGAGAAGTCGACCTTGCCATAGGGTGGGTCACGGAGAGATATTTTGCACTCTCCATTGGATGCCCCCTATTTTCCAACCCCATCAAGGTCTGATGGGCAGGTTATCAGTGACAAAATGCTTTCTTCTCCTCTTTCCAAAGACATGATGGAGAAGTAGAGTTGGTTTCATTGATGCCGTATTGTTTCTGTGGAAGGACCGGAAGCTATCCAGACCAAGAAGCAGATGCTGGGAGCATTTTTGAAGAACTGGCTGAAGATGAGATCATGGTGGAGTGGTTTTTTCGGGGACAAATTCATTGTCAGAAACAAGTCATTTTCTAACTGGCTTGGTGCGGAAGACAGGTTCTGGTTCCAGGTTAGTGGCAGTGGTGAGGACTTCTATGTCCGAATTTGCCCATGGAAGGAGGAATGTGAAGGCAAGCCGATTCGTCCAGAGTTCTGGATTAAACTTAGTGATCTTCCCATCCTTGCTAGATCGGCTAAATTGATTGAGACTGTTCTACATCCTTTTGGAAGAACCGTGGTGGTGGATAAGACCTTGCTTTGTTGGCCTTTGGCTGAGGCCGTTGCTATCTGTCTGGAGACTCAATTAGACTTCAGTCCTGGCTTTTCTCTCCCAATGTGCATAGGCATTAGACAATACCTGGTCAAGGTGGAATTTTGGAAGATTTGGTTTGTGGGAAGATTCTGTCCGTAGCCAGCATACCTTCTTTAAGAGGGGAGCATTGCTCAATTTGGAGGGACGAAAAGTACAATAATAGCAAGAATGTCCGCTTCAACCCTCCTTCAAATATCCAGGTTGACTGTTTTGGGCAAGAGAGTTAATGCTTAGCGCGATCGTGGGTCCATGTTGCAGGTTTCGTCAACAGAGGGACTATCTAGCGGGGAAGATGATATCCACGCTGCTTCTACGGGTCCAAGTCCAAAGGACTTAATCTGAGACGAAGGGGATCCACTTAATTCATTGGCCTCACGTGCAGTCTTAAGTGGCTCATGTGCGCATGAACCAGCTGTCTCGGCCGATGACAAGGCGGCCTTAAAGGTGAACTGTTTGGTTTTTATTGGCGGGTGGAGATGCGAACTCTTCTGAACTGGCGACAGGTCGCATTCTTGAGCACAGTTGAACTTTGCTGAACCAGACACCCGACCGACCTTCATTAGCAGTGGCCTGGCCTTTTCAATTCTTTCAGAGGAGCCAGTTCAGTCCCCCCTTTGGTGATCTGGTTTCACTTAGCACAGTTGAAGATCATGTCCGACTTGTCTGAACAATATCTATTCTGATCCTTTGCATGACAGACAACCTACTTCTGGGGGGAGAGCTGCTGAATGCTTCAGAGTGAATGCGGTTAACTCTGAGCAGTAGGTACTCAACCGATAAGAATGATGTCAATTCAATTTCCAATGTCAGCAACCAAAGGGAGGATCTCAATGTTCTTCCGGATGGCCTTAACAATTGCCACCTCTTAGAGTGGTATAGGGATCCGACAGAATTTGTTGATATTTCTGATAAGGGATCGAAGTCTATTGGCAACATAGTAGGCCTTAATTTTTGTGGTCGAGAAAAGAGTGTCTGATCTTTCTTTAACTTTTTTGAGGAAAGAGCTGGAGGTTTAAGGATTAGCAGGCATTGATAATAGGAGTAGCTGACAGAGAATGGGTACGAGGGAATTGAAGTTCCTTCTGGGTAATGAAATCTGCGCTGACACTTGATAAAGATGCTAGGAGGGAAGGAGCATTGTGTATTTATGATGCTAAGAATTATCAGCTGGAACTGGCGAGGTATCAATGGTAAGGACAGTCAGGGAATTCCAAAACATGATCAGCTTACACAACCTAGATATTATGCTTACCCAGGAGGCGAAGATAGACTTTGGCAACACAGGCTTGGTTAATGCTCTAACATCTGGCAAATCGAGGGGCCTCAATTTTATCTCATCCTATGGCATGAGTGGTGGTTTGGCAGTCTTTTAGGATAATAACAAATTCAGAGTCTCTGCTATTTTTCATAGCAGTAATGTTCAGATTCTTCACTTTGTGGATGTCAATCAGGAGACTAGATGGTTTTGTGCAATGTTTATGGTCCGGTGGTTCATAACTAAAAGAGGAGCTTTTTTTTACTCTTAAAGAGTGGGTAGGGAGGCATAATGATTCACCCTGGTGCATTGGAGGAGACTTCAATGTTGTTCTGAGAGTGGAGGTGAGAACATGTCAGAAAAACTGGGGACTAAAGTTGTCTTTATTTAGTGACTTTATCAACTCTTGTGGGCTGATTGAGTTTTCTAATTTTGACATTGATTTCACCTGGACCAATGTGAGGGCTAAATCCAAATCAGACAAATTCATCTAATCACCTTCTTGGCTACATGTTTATGGCATTCCTAATAGTTTTTACATCCCCAGAGTTGTTTTTGATCACTTTGCTATAGGTTTGTATTACGAGAGCAAGGTCAAGAACAAATCCCATAGATTCCACTTTGAACTTGCTTGGTGTGGGCATCCAGATTGCAAAAATCTTATGAAGGAATGGTGGAATGAGTAGGTTCCTCCTCTTTGGCTACATCCATCTTCTTGGCTAAGCTCAAGAATACCAAAAGGAATACGAAGGTGTGGTCTGGCAAATTCTTCCAAACATTGGCAACAGCTAGAACTAGCTGGTTGCAGAATTTGAACCACTTTGAGATACTCAAGGACATGAGTTCTATCACTGAAGACCAGAAGGAGGAGTGGAAGAAGGTAAAGGAGGACTACAAGGAATGGTCTCTCTGAGAGGAAATGAAAGTGGAAACAGGGCAAAAGAAACATGGCCGAAAGAGGGAGATAGAAATGCTAGATACTTTCACACTCTTGCTACCTTACACAAGAAGAAGAATTTTGTTCTTAAGTTGAATATTGAAGGTACCGAATTTGAGGGCACTGACCAAGTGAAACTAAAGGTAGCTGACTTTTATAAGTACCTATTCATGGAGGACAAGGGATTGAGCCCGTTAATTAATTTTGATGGTATTAATAAATTTGACTCATCTGAGGCTGAGTTACTTGTTGGTAGCTTCATGGAACATGAGATTTTATTCACTATTAAGGAGATGGACACTTATAAGGCTTTAGGACTGGATGGTTTCTCCGTCAGTTTCTACTCAAATTGTTGGGACTTTATCAATGAGGACTTCACGGCATTGGTGAAAGAATTTGAAGAGAAATCGTAGGTCATCAAGTTCCTCAATTCAACAAGTCTTGTTCTTATTCCAAAGAAAAAGATTGTACATGATATCATTGACTTAAGGCTCATCAATATCATCAACTGCAGTTATAAGACTTCAGCTACCAGATTGTGTAGATTTATTGACAAAATGATATTACCTTTACAGAGTGCTTTCATTCCAAGTTGTTATATTCTTAACAACTATATGGCGGCATATGAATGCTTACATGATCAGAAGATGAGAAAGGAGTGTATCATGCTGAAATTGGATTTCAAGAAGGCTTATGAGTTATGACAAAGTTAAATGGGACTGTTTACTTAGAATGTTGCATCTTATGGGTTTTGACAACAAGTGGATTCGGAGGATCAAGAGCTGTATTTCTACTGCTAGATTTTCTGTATCCATCAATGGCAGGGACTTCTGGTTTTTCTCATCATCAAGAGGCCTTAGACAGGGAGATCACATCTCACCCCTTTTTTTGTCATTGTGGGTCAAGTGATGAGTATAATGTGTGGCAAAGCTAGTGAAGCAGGACTCATTGAGGGCATCCATGTGGGCGGCTATGATGTGCATATTTTACACCTTTTATTTGCTGACGATACCCTCTTTCTTTCTGTAGCCAAGTCGGATAAATGCTTCAACTTATTGATATTACTTCACTTTCTTCAAGCAGTTAGTGGCATGAAAATTAATGTGAGGAAAAGTGAGCTCATTGGGATCAATATTCAAGAGGATCAAAGAAATCTCATCCAAAGAATTTTTAATATGCCGTGGTCAAAATTTCCAATCAGATACTTGAGGTTACCCCTTCCAGACAGAGGTACCACTAAAAAGGGTTGTCAAGGCATGGCTCAGAAGATGGAAAATAGACTTCAGTGTTGGAGATGAAGATTACTTTCAGCAAGAGGTAGATGGGTGCTGTCTAAGACAGTTTTACATAGTCTTTCACTTTTATTTTTCTCTATTCTCAAGGTCTCCAAGGGGGTTTGCAGGAAATTGAAGAGCATCTGAGCAAGCTTTTTCTGGCAAGGCAATGGAGTCAAAAAAAGGCTTGCATCTTGTCAAATGTGATCAAGTCTTTAAACACACAAAGGAAGATGGGGTGGGATTCCTATTTCTTTCCTTTTGAGGTTTGCAACAGCGTCATGTTATGTAAATGAATTTAGAAACTCAACATTAACGAGGCTCAATGGGCTAAGGTGGTGATTTCCTAATATGGCTTGGATCAAAGTGGGGAGTGGATCTATAACTTCAGCTCTCATGGAAAGATGTTTTCCATTTGGAAAGATATCCTTCTCAATTGAGATTCGTTTTCAATCTTCTTGTAGGATCAAGCTTGAGAATGGTGCCAGAATGGCCTTTTGGGATGCATTTGGGCTAGGCATGACATATTAGCTTCTCTATTCCCTAAACTTTACAATGTTTGCAGGTTGCCACATGGTGGAGTCAGTATTTTTTTGGAGAAAAACACTTGGTCATCGTACTTCAGACGAAACCTCGAAGATGCTGAAATTAGTGAATTTATAGATCTACTTTTAATACTTAGGGGTCACAAGGGTGTGGAGGATAAGGTAGATGAGCTTATTTGGTTGCCTAGTAAAAGACCTATTTTTTCAGTCAAATCAGCTTTGGCAAGACTTTTCTATGGAGGAGTTTTGTTCCATGGTTTAAGGTTGTCTAGAAGCGAGCTATACCTATTAAAATGAAGTTTTTTTGGAAGATCTGTTGACATTGCCTCCCAACCAGATTCTACCTCAAAGGGATTTTCCAAGATTTTCGAAGTAGTGCTTGTACTTTTTGCGGCATCATGATAGAAGATATTGACCTTCTGTTTTTCAAATCTGGAGTGATCAAACATGCCAGGAGCATTTTGTTTCTGAAATGGAATATTCAATGGAAGGAACCGAGTAGCATCTCTTCTCTCTTGATGGACTGGGCTTATTTACAATCTTTGGCCTCAGGATTTATAGATGTGGGACACCATTTTACCAGCTATTCTGTGGGCAGTTTGGTGTATCTGGAACAAGAGGATCTTTAGTTGTCATTTTGAGCATATAAAGATGATCACCAGGAGAATTGGTTGACTAGTGAAGGACTGGATGTTTGCTTCTAATATTCCCTGTTCGGATGGCAAGGTTTTCAATGAGCAATTTATGAATTTTGACTCCTTCTGTAATCTCACCCACTTGCCACCTCCTTGGTAGTGGCTGGTCGAGCCTCCTTTATTTATTATTTATTATTTTAAATCTTTGTAATCTTTTTTATTATAAATGAAATTGTGTCTCTGTCACATTCAAGAAAAGAAAGAAAAGAAAAGAGGATTGTTCCGTTCGGCAACCGGAAAGAGGGAATTGTTTGCAAACAGACAAGGGTGACTATGGGTATGATCGGGATTCACTTGCTCTTATACTGGGTGATAAGGAAGTGGATGATCAGGACACCTGGGGTGATGTAGATTATAAATGTTGCTTAATTACTTATGATTTAATATATTTCATCGGGGGCTAGTAGGGTTGAGTTTTATAGGAAGATAGCAAGATATCATGAATTTCTTCGACGCACTCAAGCTTGAAATATCAAGTCAGGTTTTCTATTCTGATGCAAAAAAAGGGAGCAATCATGTAGGGTTTAGAGAACTCAATTTTATTTTGAACAATGACATTGTGATAGAGAGCAGGAGAATAAATAAGAGAGGGAAGGATTTAATCATATATACTTGATCAGTATCATCTTGCAGAGGTATTGCTTGTAAAGAAAATATTAGAGAAATGCACATGACTGCTCTGCACAAGCTGGATTTCTTTCTTCTGCAGGAAACTATTGCCAACCTTAAAGACGACAATTTGGTAAATATGGTGAAGCAAAAGAATCTCAATGGGCTTTGCTTTGTTCCACCAACTGGCAAAAGGTGGGGGTTTTGCAGTTTTGTGGAGTGATAGCAGATTCCAAGTGAATGTATTAAAGTGGTAGACAATTTATTATTCTTAACGTTGTGGAATTAGGGATAGACAATGCTTGGTATTTAGTTAATGTCTATGGGCCAGTGGACTTCAATGACAAACCTACCTTTTTCATTGCACTCTACAATGCTATTGAAAATCTTTCTAATGAAACTTGGTGTGGCTGGTAATTTTGATGCGGAACATAAATTTGATGAGAGATTATGATGCAGATTAGATCCGGAGGTTTGGATTCGAGAGATGACACTCAAGGACTTAATGAATGAATGTGAATTGATCGACATTTCAAACTTTGGGTTTGAGTTCATCTGGTCAAACTCGAGATATAAATTCAATTTGGATAGGGTTTTAGTGTCTCCTTGGTCTGACATGTATGGTTATGCTAATAGCTTTCATATTCTGAGGTTGTCAAACTTTTCTATAAGCATTAAATGTGGTAACTTCTTTTCAACTCATGTTAGAAGATTCCAGTTTGAGTTAGCATGTGCAAAGACCCTAAGCTCAAGCATCTTCTTAAACATTGGTGGATTGAACATAATCCTAACACTACTTCAACTTCATTAAACTTTGTGAGCAGACTTGAGGATGTTAGGAGATGTTTACTGCAATGGGCAAAATCCAACTTCATCACTTCAAGTCTTGGGTTTCGAAGACTGATCATTATGAAAGTTTGAATGTCAGTGATCAAATTATTGAAGACCAAAGAATATAATGGAATAGGCTGAAGGAAGATTACAAAAAATGGAGTCTGAGAAAAGAGGTGAAATGGAAACAAAGATCTAAGGAGCATTGGCTCAATGAGGGGGACAAAAACACCAGATACTTTCATTCTAGGGCTTTTATCAGAATGAGGAAAAACACACTACATAAGCTGAAGATTGATGGCTATGAATGCAAAGGTACGAAGCAAATTGGGTCGGAAGCTTCACACTTTTACAAACTTCTTTTTCAGGAAGATAATGGCTGGAGTTCCTTAACCTCAATATGACCAAGAAACTGGAGGAAGATGAAGCTAATTCTCTTATTGATGTTGTTACTGAGGCAGGGGTATACCATCAAAGGATGAATCCTTACCAAATTTCATGTCTTGATGGTTTTTTTATAGGATTTATGCTAAGGGACATAATTATGGATGACTTTTGGGGGCCCTGATCAGGGAATTTGAAGGAAACCTAGTTTATATTGAATTTTTTACTTTGACAACGCTGGTTTTGGTTCCCCAAAAAGAGGTCATTGAAGATATCGAAGAGCTGAGACCCATAAGCCTCTTAAACTGCACTTGCAAAATTATCTCCAAAGGTCTGGCTAGCAGACTCAGTAAAGTTGTTATTGATAAGTTGACAAATGACTCACAATCATCATTCTTTCCTGGTAGCTATATTTTAAATAACTTGATGTCGGCTCATAAATGTCTTCATAACCATAGAATCAAACCAAGGATTGCCATCTCGGATCTCGACTTCATCTCGGGGGGCTGAAAGAGAAGAGATCTCGGAGAGATCTCGGAAAAATCTCGGGAGATCGGATCTCGAATCAAAATGTATGTGTATGAAATATAACATAATATCTTATAAAAATAGGAGTACATCAATGAATTTACATGAAAATATATAACACATTTTGTATATCAACTGTGTGAATGAACAATTACAAAGCACTTTCAATACCAAAAAGATGATCTTTGTGCTTCTAAAAGATTTAAACTTGTATACAATCTTATTTAAATATTAATATAGTATTAAACTTGTAACACATTTTTATGTAATAGTATAAGTGATAGTGAAATATATCAAATGTGTTTACACTATCATAAACGGGACGTAGAGTAGTCACGGATCGACCGAGAAAAATTCTTTATGGACCAATCTACATGGGGTGAGATCTCGGCGATCTCGTATCTCGGCCTCTTGGAGAGACCGAGATTCTCGCGAGATCTCGCAAGATATCGGCGAGATGGAAAACCATGAATCAAACACATAAAATACTTAAGTTGGATTTTAAGAAAGCCTATGACACAGTAAAGTGGAATTGTCTTCTACGTATTTTGCAGTTCATGGGTTCAAAGATGTGGATTCGGTGGATTAAAAGTTGCATCTCGACTGCTAAATTTTCAGTTGATATTTATGGGAGAGCCTTCAGTTTCTTCTCATTCTCCAGAGGACTCAAATAAAGTGACCCCATTTCTCCCTACTCTTTATCATCATTAGTCAAGTTCTGCTTAATGTGGCATGAGACAGAGTCTGAAGGCCTGATTGAATGCATAGAAGTGGGCATGAATAGGACAAGAGTATCACATCTTCTTTATGCTGATGATACTCTATTGTCTTTCTCAGGGGACACTGACAAATATCTTCATTTTAGAGTCATGTTATCTTTATTACAGGTAGTGACAGGTCTAAGATTCAACAAGGAAAAATGTGAACTATTGGGCCTCAATTTGTTAGACATGCAAAGGGATCAATTTCAGAGGATTTTTAACATGCCTTGGACCTCCTTATTAATTACCTTGGGTTTCCACTTTCTGATAAATGCACAAAGAGTCAGGATTGGCAGTGTGTGGTTCATAGAATGGAATGCAAACTCCAAAGGTGGAAGGGAAGGATGTTGTCTGTAGGGGGAAAGATGGGTTCTTTCTAGAGCCATGTTGTAAAGCATTCCACTGTATTTCTTCTCTTTTCTCAAAAGTCCGTAAAAATATGTGATAAACTGGTGAGCATCAAAGCGGGAGTTTTTTAGCAAGGAACCCTTGATAAAAAAGGCCTTCAACTTATTAAATGGAACCATGTACGCAGATCTACTTAGGAAGGTGGTGTAGAGTTGGTCTCTCTTGAAAACATGAATTGTGCCCTTCTTTCAAAATATGGATCTGGAAACTTAACGATAACACTGTGGACTAGAATTGTCACTTCCAAATATGGGACATGGGTGAATGAAATGGGGGTTAGAGACTTTAGTGGAAGAAGCAGAGTTTTAAATATTTGTAAAGGCATTCTTGGTAATTGGGACTTTTCCAACTCTTCTCACGCTTTTGAGGGGGGTAATGTCAACAAGACGTTCTTTTGGGAAGACCATTGATGTGGTTATTCTTCTTATTCTGTTCTGCATCTATTGGAACCCACAAGCAAATGTTAGCTGCAATTGGGACCCTGCAACACAGCGATGCATACCCTATAGAAGGGCGCTGAAAGAGGCCATTGATGATTTTACAAACCTACTGACTCTCCTAAATGGTCATAAATGCATTGTTGGCAGGGAAGATAAGGTTGTTTGGCGGCCTAGTAAGAACAATATTTTCCCTGCCAAATCCACCATGGATAAACTATTAACTATCTATGGGTGGTGCGGAGGTTCTGTTGTCCCCACTCCTCAGTAGTGTGAAGATCTACTTTTCCCATCAAAATTTAACTTTTCTTATGGAAAATTTGTAAGAATAGACTACCAACTAGAAATCGTCTTCATAAATTCTTTTCTGAGTTGCCCATGACATGTCTTTTGTGGCATGAAGCAGCAGACAGCTGAACACTTGTTTTTTAATTGGGGGATCATCTGCTCACTTTGGTGTACTTTATTTAAAGATTGGAAGTGGCATTGGGTGGAGCCAGATGATGCCATTTCATATCTCTTCAGCTGGCTATCTTTAAATCCTTGGAACACGGAAACAAAGGTCTGGGACCTTATATTGCCGGCTATGCTATGGGTTTTCTGGAGGACAAGGAATAGAAGATTCTTTGTTCACCATTTTGAGCACCTGAAATCTAGTCTCTTATTGATGACTACCTTTGTCAAAGACTAGATGTTTACCAGTTTGGGAAAGTATATGGAAGGATCAACATTCACGGACAAGGGTTTACCGTTTAACGTACTCTTTTTGTAATTTTAATTGGTTTTCTACCACCTTGGCATTTATACTCAGGTGGTCTTTTTTTATTATCTATATTCGCTACTCTTATGGGGTGTTTGGTTGCATGATAATTTTTTGTACACTTTCATGATAAAAAATTGTATTAAAATAAAAAGTGAATCAACTCATGACATAAAATTATCATGTTTGGAGGGATGTGATTACAAAAAAGAGTAACCACCGCACATGACCAAATAAAGTGGGGGACCACAAGAAAAAAGAAAGAGGTGAGACCCTCTTTTTTTGTTTAAGAAGAAAATCACTTTCAAAACATAAAATTGTCATGGTTGTCAAACACCTCTTTTAACAAGTTTTCTTATAATTTTTAAAAATTAAAATAAAAACCTCAATTATCATGCAACCAAACACCCCATTAGTTGTTGTAATTTCATTCCAAGTTAATAAGAATTATTGAGCTCATGGTCATCATTAAAAGAAGGTGTTACTTGTGGAAGAACCTAGAAGGCATTTCCAAAGAAGTTTCGTTTTGAGTTAGCTTTGGTGCAGGGAGCAAAATTTTAAGGATCTTGTCAGAGAGTGGTGGAGTCAATAGGAAGTGTAGGTTCCCTCAGCAGGTAGATTCACATGTAAACTCAAGGGGCTTAAGAAATGCTTAAAGAAGTGGATATGGATACTTTCAAGATCTCAGACAAACTAAGGGAGTAATGTGCATCCAATATCGACCGTTATGAGTATCTGAGTGATAAATGACTTCTTAATGATAACCAAGGGATGATTGGGACAGGTTGAAGATGGCATACAAAGAATGGAGCCTGAGAGAGGAGATCAAGTTGAAGCAAATGTCGAAGGAAACCTGTTGAAGGGAAGGGACAAGAACACAAGGTTTTTTTTTACATTAAGTAACGCAAAGGAAAAAAAGGAATACCTTACAAAGGTTGAGAGCGAATGGTGCTGACCGTGCAGGTACAGAGCAGATTGGCCTCCTGGTTATGGATTTCTACAAAAAAAGTTCATGGATGATCAGTCTTGGAGACCTTTATTGCATTTCATACCTTCCAAGGTGCTTGTATGAGCAGGAGGTTTTAGAAGCAATGAATGTAATGGACCCTTACAAAGCATGGGGTCCTGATGGGTTCTCAGTTGGCTTCTACCGTTACTGTTGAGACATCATAAGGGATGATTTTATGACCCTTATTAGAGAGTTCGAGGAGGATCCTATATGCATCAAGTTTCTCAATTCTACTACTTTGGTTCTTTTGCCTAAAAGGACAATACGGAAGATATTAGGGACTTGAGGCATATCAGTTTGTTAAATTGCAGCTACAGATCGTTACTAAAACTTGCATCCAGAATTAATGGGTTTGCTAATAAGCTGACCAACTCTACTCTATCAACTTTTTTCTCCAGGAGATTTATTCTAGATAACTTCATGATAGCCCACGATTAATTGCATGACTAAAGAGTTAGACACAAAGAGTGTGTCATCTGGAAGCTTGACTCCTAGAATGCCTATGATACAGTGAGATGGCCTTGTCTAATCAAAATCATGCATCTTATGCGATTTAATAACAAATGGATTAAATGGATCAGATGTTGTTTTGGGATAGCCAAATTCTTGGTAGACATTAATGGTAAAGCCTTTGGTTTCTTTGTTTCGTCAAGAGACCTTAGGCAAGGAGACCCTCTATCTCCTCTCCTTATCTTGGATATGTAGATTCTTAGTACAATGTGGGAGAAGGTTTGAAATGAATGGCTTGATTGATGGGATCGAGGTGGGGAGCTACAGAGAAAGGGTTACACATCTCCAATTTGCGGATGATACTTTGTTATTCTCATTTGTGAGGTCAAATAAATGTATTCACCTAAAGATCTTCCTCCTCTTGCAAATTGTTATGAGGTTGAAGATTAATAAAGAGAAATGTGAGCTCATCGACCTCAACCAGAATGTCTCAACATAACAGTTTGCAGGTTATCTTTGGTATGTCATGGATTTCTCTCCCTATTAAATACCTTGGTCTCCCGCTTTCAGATAGGGGGATCAAGAGCAAGACTGGCAGGGTGTGGTTTAGAAGATGGAAAACAAACTTCAAGGCTGGAAGAGTAGAGTGTTAATTACAGGGGGTAGATGGATGTTATCCAAAGTTGCTTTGCAAAATGTTCCTTTGTTCTTATTTTCTATTTTAAAAGTTCTCAAGGCTGTTTGCACCAAAGTAGAAAGCATTAGAGCCACATTTTTTTGGCAAGGCACTAGTGACAGAAAGGGTATGCACCTTATCAAATGGAGCCATCTTTGTAGACCTATCACTAAAGGGAGGTGAGTTTGGCCACCTTTGAGGCAATGGATATTGCTATGTTACTAAAATGGCTATGGAGGCTGAACGCCGACAGAGATACACTCTGGACCAGAATTGTTTTTTCAAAGTATGGATTAGAAGAGAACAGAGTGCGGTTTAGATTTCATGATCAATAGCAAAGTTTCTGTTGGGACTTTTTTAACTCTTTTTTTATTGTGGTGGGAGACGGAAGCAGATTTTCTTTATGGGAGGGCCATTTGGTTTGATATGCCCCCTTGATGCACATGTTTTTTGCTTTGTTCAACCTTGTCGAAACCCTACTGTTAGGGTTCGATGCAACTGGGATGGTGCATGCTATTCAGGAGAGATTTCAAGAATGAAGAAGTTATTGAATTTTCTTCTTTGCTGAAGTTACTCGAGAACCGCCATGCATAGAGGGTAGGGGTGTAAATGGATTCGGAATATCCGTTAACCTGACCCGATTTCATGTATACTACTGGGTTTAGAGTGGATTTTGGCGAACCCGACTAAGCAATATTGGGTTCGGGCTCAAGTAATTGTATTTCGGGTCAGATGAAATATTTGTCAGGTGCCCGATATCTTCTAACAGAAGCCGGAGCGGCTCACCGCACAGGTCCCCGCTGCGCTCACCGTGGACGGAGAAGGAGGAGGAGATGGCGGAGAGACGAGAGGGCCGGGAGGTCGGCTGGCTTATATATAAAAGCACAGAGGGCCGCGGCGTTCCTCCCCTCCGTGGGCGTCGAATAAGGGGGATTCTTTCCCTGCGTCTTCGCCCCCATCGATCTCTGTCACCCCCTCAATCGATCCCCCTTTCCCGGCGATCCCCTCTGACGAGCCCTCTGCGTGCATTCGCGGGTGGATTGGATTGAACAGAGATGGGTGCGGGGACGAACGTCGTCGTCTCTGGCGTCTCCCTTGTGCTCCTCGTCGTCGTCGTCCTCGGCCTCGTGGCTGTCGTGGGCCACTCCAGGCACAAGGTCGGGGACGACTTCGCGGTGCCCGGTGGCGCCGGCAGGTTCACCACCACCTCCAAGTCCCTCTCCGCCATGTGCGCCGCCACGACCGGTGGTGGGCCACAACAGCTCGGCCAGCATCAAGGAGATTGTCAAGGCCGCGATGGAGGTCACCGTGAACGCCTCCGTCTCCGCCCTGGAGAAGGCCAAGGCCCTCGGCGAAAACACCACGGTGGTGGAGCCGATGCAGCGGATAGCGCTCTCCGACTGCAAGGTGCTGTTGCAGGATGTGGTCGACGAGTTCTGGGATTCTGTGTCCAACATACTCGGCAGCCACGATGGTGATGCTGGTGGTGAACAAGATCCAGCCCTCTCAGTTGACGGAGGAGCAGCGGAACGCCGCCCGCCTGTTCACATTCGGGCACATCGGGGCTAATCTAACCCGATGATCATTTATTCTCAAATGTAATTTCAGATTCAGGACAAATGTTGTCGGATCGGGTCAGGCGCTTCTCTTATCAAATCTGGATTTGGATCAGGCGAGATCCGCCCATTTACACCTCTAATAGAGGGTAGATAGGACAAACTATCATAGTTGCCGGATTATAATAAGGCTTTCTTAGTGAAATCTGCTTTGTGTATGTTGATTAAGGGACGTGTGGAAGTGCAGTGGCACCAAGTATTTTGGTGCTTATTAAAATCAAGGCCTTTTTATAGAAGATTGCCAGATAGAAATTGTCTACTTGAAGTCAGATTCAAAATATATTTTTTTGGTTTCAATACTTGTGTTTTTTTGCAGTCTAGTAGAGACATTGGACCACCGATTTATTCATTATGAGATTATTCACTCTTTATGGAGAGCTGCCTTCTAAATTGGGAGATGCCTCAAACCAAGGATCGTGGGATCTGAATTGGTCCCTGGATCGGTGGGGACCGATCCGATCCCGATCGGATCGGATCGATATGATCCAGGCCGATTCGCCGGAAGAAAAATCGATCCAGATCGACCTTTAAAAAATCATAAAACAAAAAAATAACTAAATAAGGAGGTAGATCGGATTCCGGATCGGATCGGTCCCCACCTTATTTTGGGGCGATTTCGGGCCCAAAAGTGGCCTGGAATCGCCGCCACGGCAGCAAGCTGCCGCCGTGACGTCTTCCCTGCCCTACCGGGCAGGGTCCGATGGACCCGATAGCTTTTTCTTCCTCGCCTGATAGGGTGGGGAAGAGGGCCGCCGTGGTGGGATGGCCGCCGCGGCGGTCTGTGGGCTGATTCCGGCGAGGGAATCACCACAATCGATCCAGAATCGACCGAATTGGTTGATTCTGGCACCAATTCCACCTACAAATACCGATCCGGACCGATCTTCTATCCTGATTGGTAGTTTCGCCGGGAATCGGATCAGAGGGGTCTAATCCGATCTGAGAATCAGACGATCCTGATCTGGATCGACCGATTTTACAATCCATGCCTCGGACAGATCTAGCTAATATTATCTCACTTCTGTAAGAATGACCATCTTTGACTCCTTCGCCCTCTGATCTTAATGTATGGAAGCTCACGCTACTTGCTATGTTGTGGTCCGTATGAAACATTGGGAATAGAAGAATTTTTGAAAATCATTTGAGAACCTGAAAAAGATCATTCAACTAATGTTATGTCAAAGATCGGAAGTTGGCTCATTTTGTAAAGTAGTTGGGGCACACCTCTTTTCAAGAGAAATTCTCTAACATGGGGCTCTCTTTGTGTAGTCCAATGGACCTATCTATTGTCTTGATAGATGAGTCTTCTCACCCATGGAAAGTCGGGTCACGTGGGGGTCAGACCGGGTTGGGCAACTTGACTGGTTTCCGGGCTGACCGGCCTGGCCTTGACCTAGCTGGGGCAACCCCACACATCCCAATGTGGGATCGTGCAAGCCGGTGTTGGGTTGGGCAACCTGGAAATCCGGTCGTCTAGGTTGCCCGTCCCGGTCCGACCCCATAGCGACCAGGTCCAGTTGTTCGGATCACTCAATTCGCAACTACTCTACATCCCATTTGTTAATAGTATAATAATATTTCACTATTACTTATACTATTATATATGGTTAAAATTTATGATTATAAATATATGATACATACTTAAAATTCATACAATTGTCTTTACTCTCTTACTTGAGGTTAATTCTTTCTCAGCATATACTAATACAACATAATCACACAAAATCATATTTACTTGTATACAAAGATAAACACTCATATTCAATTAGAACATAAAAATATAATTTAATATTTTTACATATACATAAATATCTAGTATAAAATATATTTTACTATTTTTTATTATTTTTTATTTTTTATTTATTTTATTTATTTTTTATTTTTTTGAAAAAATAATAAATAAATTTGACTTCGTCTAACTTAGGTCGCGAACTAGTTCGACTGCGTTTGGATTTGGGGCCGACCAACCACGGACCCGGGCTTCCTTGTTCTCACCTACTATCTTCTCATCTACTGAGCTCTTTTTTTCTTCTCTGTTTTATAGCCCTTTCTGTTTTCTGTTGTAATCTTTTGTTTGCATCAACGAAATTCTGATTTTGGCCACTTTCAAAAAAATACATTTATCATTAATCAAATGATCTTATAATTTTATGATTAACTTATATTTATTTTAATCATTTATTTTTCAAGAATGTGTATGTATGTAAATAATTAATTATTTTAAATACTTAATTAGTTTTTACCTTCAAATTGAACTATTGCAATTTGAACTAGTTTAGTTTGAGAGCCGACTTTGGTTTGGTTCCTTGTTCTCACCGGGCTTCCTTGTTCTCACCTACTATCTTCTCATCTACTGAGCTCTTTTTTTCTTCTCTGTTTTATAGCCCTTTCTGTTTTCTGTTGTAATCTTTTGTTTGCATCAACGAAATTCTGATTTTGGCCACTTTCAAAAAAATACATTTATCATTAATCAAATGATCTTATAATTTTATGATTAACTTATATTTATTTTAATCATTTATTTTTCAAGAATGTGTATGTATGTAAATAATTAATTATTTTAAATACTTAATTAGTTTTTACCTTCAAATCGAACTATTGCAATTTGAACTAGTTTAGTTTGAGAGCCGACTTTGGTTTGGTTCAGTTTTTTTAAAAAAAGGACTTTAAAACTTGACCAAACAAAACCATGCACACCTGTAGGAGGCAAGGGAGGGGTGGCAACCGCCCCTACAACTTGGATTGGTCCCGAATGTTTCTCTTTCTTTCAATTTTTTTTTTTTTGCTTTTTTTACTTTTTGGTAGAACCAATTGAGGTTGATATTGGATCAGATTTCTGTCAAATCAACAGAGTCTGAACTGATTCCGATTGTGATCTGTCCTGACTGATCCCGAGGCAGATCCAAGCCAGCAAATCCTTCAACTCCACTGATGGTGGCTCAAGTTTACCATGCCAATACCTCCTAAATTCTGAAAGTCGAGCCTTCCTCTCAGTCACCCTACAACCTGCAAAGTGGATTTTTCTGTAGAAGGAGTTCCAGATTTCTTTGATTGATTATTCTTTTGAATGATGCTAAATGGATTGAGTAGAATCAACCAAGGAAGGTGGGGTTGGGAGTCGGGACCGGGTCGGTTGGGCCCAAAACCGACCCGGGTCGCCAAAAATAATAATAAAATATTAATTTTGGGTCGGGGTCTTGGGGTCGGGACCGGGTCGATCGGCCCTAAAAGCGATCGGGTCGCGACCTGGGTCGTGACCTGGCAAACCATGGAATCAGCTATGATGTTGTGAGCATCTTTCCTTAGCATTTGACTCTCCTAGATAGGATCACTTGGTATCATGGTTTTCCATCTCGTCGAGATCTTGCAAGATTCTCGATCTCGCCAAGGGGCCAAGAAACGAGATCACCGAGGTCTTGGGAGGCGTAGCCCCTTTGAAAGCCCCCACAAGTGGCACTACCTCTTTGACCCCCGCGACCTGACCGTGTAAGTCGATCCGTGACTACTCTGCGTCCCGTTTATAATAGTGTAAACATATTAATATATTTCACTATCACTTATACTATCACATATATGTAAGATTCATAATCATAAATATATGCTATATACTTAAATTTTATAAAGATTTATTTTAACTCTCTTTTATCTCACATAAACATACACATTTAATTATAATCATAGTCAAATAATGTTCTTAATGTATTCAAATTTTAGATTTAGTTATTAATCATTAATTTATTGTACAAAGATTATATCTTATGTAATAAACAAATTACATCTATTTAATTTTCTAAATATTTAACTGTCAATCTGTAATAAACAGTCAAGAACAAGAATATAAAAATGTTCTTAATAGTATATTAATATTTAAATAAGATTATATGCAAGTTTAAATCTTTTAGAAGCACAAAGATCATCTTTTTAGTATTGAGAGTGTTTTGTAATTGTTCATTCACATAGTTGATGCACAAATTCATTGATGTACTCCCATTTTTATAAGATATTATGTTATGTTTCATACATATATATATACACATTTTGATCCGAGAATCTAAGATCCAATCTCCCGAGATTTTTCCGAGATTTTTCCGAGATCTCTTCTCTTTCACCCCCTCCCCCTCCACCCCCCAAGACGAAGCCGAGATCCGAGACGGCAATCATTGCCTAGTATTAGCATTCCTTGTGGCATGTTTTACCTTATCTGAAATGGTTACCGGGGTAAGTTTTGCTTGTCTTGATGGCCTGAAAAGGAAACATCTTTTGGAAAAAGCATTGGAATTTCACGAGTCTCCTTTTATCACTTGCATTCTATTTGCAGTTCCATCTTTTCTTGAATATTCTGATATGACACAAGCATCCACGTGCATTTCTGCACATCGGGCAATACTTTTCATTCAAATATCTCATAAGCATGTGCTTCCTCAATGGAGCATGCACCTGCTCTTTCTCCTTTAGTATAAATCATTCCTTCTTTTCCCATCTTTCTCTCTTTCTGTGTGAAGGCTTCTGTACAAGGATACTTTTTTTCTTGCTTCTTTTCTGTCTTCATGAATTTTTATGACTGCCTCAAAATCTTTTAACATATTTATCTGTCATGGTGATTTGTGCATACTTCTTAGTGGATTAGACCTGCTTTGAACTTGATGTAGTGTACGTACATCCAGAAATTTGTCTTCCACATGCTTCTAAACTTAGCAACACAAGTGGCTTTTTGCTATGCTAATTGATGATCGTTATCAACAAGCATTTTTATTGAAGAATCCAGCTATGAGCAGTATAGTTGCTGTCCTTTCATATAGTCATCATTCTGAATTGTTTTGTAAACATAACTACCATTCTTTGTTTCTGCAGGACTATTTCTAAATTCTGCAACTGAGACTAAGCTGGTGGTTGATACGTCAAGGGGAGAGAAATTACGTGTTAATGTCTGTGCTTACGCTTTCTGCTGCCATTTTTAATTTGTGCTTACACTTTCTGCTAATGTTCTCTTTTTAATTTGATTTAGTTCAATTTATTCATGGTGACCTTTTATTAATTGTATATTTATTAGTAGTTATATATATATATTTAATTCTCTTGCCATTGTCGGTCTCTATCTTGGATGAGAAAAGGAGAGGGTTGTAGTTGGTGACAACCAGCGTGAAACTTATGTCATTTATAGTTGCATGGATTTGAATCATATTTATTCGTGTGGCGGACTAGGTTAGAGATCGAGAGTTGGGGTACCATGGGCTGGTTAGGACAGAGAGAATTGGGGTTTAAGAGGGGTGGGTCAAATCTACATTCCCAATACGACCAAAGTAGGAGAATGCTATTGCTTAAACCCTAGTCAGGTAAAATAGGAGACATGATTATGTATCGGTATTTGGAATGCGGGGACCCTTACAGGTAAGTTGATGGAATTGGTAGACACAATAAAAAGATGTAAGATCCACATTATTTGCATTCAGAAAATCAAAAGGAAAGGGGAGAAAGCCAAAGAGGTGGGAGGTCGGGTTTTAAACTCTAGCATATAGGACAAACATCTAATAAAAATGGAGTTGGAATCATTTGGGTGCAAGGATCGCGGGATCGGAATCGGAATCGGAATCGGTGGGTACCGATTCGATCCGGATCGGATCGGATCGGACCGATTCCGACCGATTCAATGGAAGAAAATCGATCCAGAATCGGTAAAAAAAAAAGCAAAAAAAAAAAAAAAAAACGATCCGATTCCGATTCTGGACCGATTCCGGCCGATTCGGACCGATTCTGGACCGATTCTGGCCGATTCTGGCCGATCCGACTGGAATACCAAAAAATGAAAAAAAATGATCCGATTCCGATTCTGATTCCGATTCCGATTCCGATTCCGGACCGATTCCGGCCGATTCCGGACCGATTCCGACCGATTCCGCGGAATTCATGCCGGAATCGGTCCTTCCGCATGGAATCCGATTCCGGAATCGGTCGGAATCGGTCCGATTCCACCGATTCCGTAAACAATGTTTGGGTGGTACCTTTAAGGACAAAGTGGTATTGGTGGTTCGAGTGAATGATAGGATCATCATAGTTAAGGTGAGTATTCACCAAGAAGTTATCAACGTAATTAGTGCTTGTGCACCACAAGTAGGGGTTAGCAGTAAGCTAAAAGTCCAATATGGGATCATATGGACGGTATTATGCAAGGGATACCGAATGAAGAGAACATCCTAATTGTTGATGATCTTAATGGTCACGTCGGGTCCTAAAGAAGTCTGTAGTTAGAGGCGTTCGCCTCAACCGCCTAGGCGGCGAGGCGAGGCGAGGCGGTTCAAAACCGCCTCGCGTTGGGCGATCTCGCCTGAGGCGGTCGCCTCCGGCGCCCCGGCCGCCTTGTGCGCCTCGCCCGCCTCCTCCTCCTGTCCGGTAAGAACCGGATCCGGTAAGAACCGGATTCGTTTCACTTAAACGCCCCCCACCCCTCGGTTCTCTCTCTCCGCGACGCGCAAGGACCACGACGCGCAAGGAGCCCGACAGAACCAGGGTTCCTTCGTCTCCCGCTGCTGCCGCCGCCGCCGGAAGGTGCTGCCGCCGCCGCCGCCGCCGGAAGCTTTTGTCGCCGCTGCCGCCGCCGCCGCCTGTGCAGGAAGCTTTTGCCGCCGCCGCCGCTGCCGCAGGATCCTCTTGCTGCCGCCGCTGCTGTTAGATGCCGCGGTTGACGCCGCCGGAAGCCACCGTCTACGCCGCCTCAGTCGACGCCGACAGTTTCTGCCCTTGACTCCATCAGAAGCCTAAGTCGACGCCGCAGTCTACGCTGCCGCCCTCGACGGCTCGACGCCTCTCCCACCAGTAGACGCCGCTGCTATCGTGGCCGTGGATCTTTACAAAGGTAATTATTTTTGTTTATTTTTTATTTATTTATTGTTTATTTGTATGGTTGTATTCGAATTAGACTTACTTTATGTATTATGTTTGGTTGTATGGTTGTATTCTTTTCTTATTGTATGGTTGAATTCCTCTTTCTAATGTTATATTTAATTGTCACTCTTTTTAGTTAATGATTCCATGTTTTTTATGTATTTTTTCAATTATCTGATATCACATATATCATTATTAAAATAAATATTATTATAATATTCAAAACGCCTCAGGCGCCTGAGGCGCCCGCCTTAGGCGCCTGAGGCGAGGCGCCGGGTCCCTCGCCTCAGGTGCCTCACGCCTCGGATAACATATAAAGAAGTAGATTTGAGAGTGTCCACGGGTGCTGTGGGTATGGGAAGCAAAATGAAGAAGGAAAAAATATATTAGAGTTGCAGTAGCTTACAACCTAATCCTAACAAATACCCACTTCATCAAGAGAGACTCACACCTAATACCATTTAAGAATGGGAGGAGTAAGAGTCAGATTGACTTTATCTTTACTAGAAAAACGAGCCGCACCCTATGTAAGGATTGTAAAGTCATACCTAGTGAAGCATTCACAACCCAACATAAACTCCTGGTCTTAGATTTCAAGGTCATAGGGAAGTTGCAAACGAGGAGACAAAAGAGAGCCCTAAAGATCAAATTGCATGAATTGAGAGGAAATAAGCATGAGATATTTAGGAATGAGACCCTCAAACTTAAGGAATGCGATCTAAACAGAGATGCCGAGTCACTATGGGTTAACGTGACATCAAAAATCAAGGCGACAGGTAAAAATATTTTTGGAGAATCTACTGGGCAAGATTCACCTATGAAGGAATCGTGGTGGTGGAATGATGAAATGTAGAAAGCAGTGAAGAGTAAGAGAGAGTAGTTTAAGGCATTGTCTAACTACACCACCGGCGAGACCTTTGAATAATATAAGATTGCTAAGAGTGATGCAAAAAGGGCAGTTAAACAAACTAGGAAGGTAGCTTGTAGCAGGTTATATGACAAATTTAGCACAAAGGAAGGAGAGATATTTACTATCTAGCCAAGCTGAGGGGGAGGAGATCTAGGGACATAGGTGATGCGGGACGGGAAGGGAGGTGCCGCCATCCCCGCGCGCGTCGGCGGGCCCGAGGAGGAGATGTATCGAGCTGATGGGGTGCTGAACCGATCCTGAACCGTGCTGAATCGCTTCAAACGGAGCTGGAAACTGCCGAACTGGGCTTGAAATCCACCGAACGGGACCCCACGGCCGTTGAACCGGGCCCACAACCGCTGAACCGGTCCAAAACGACCTTGAACCGGCCTTAGAAGGGCTGAACCGGCCTTGAACCGGTATGAACCGGGTCCAGGAAGGCTGAACCGGCCCTGAACCGGCTTGGAGCGTCGAACCGGCCTTGAACCGACGGTCGGACCCGGTCTGGGCGCTAACCCGGCGGTTTGACCCGTTGGCGGGCGAACCGTCGCCCGGGCCGGCCGACGAAGGCGAACCGGCGCCGGTTCGGCCGGCGCCACTTACGCGGCGGGCCGCGCGGGGGTCGTGGCCGGGCGGGGCGGCGCCGCGCGACCGCGCGACTCCCCCGGGGGGGGGTCGTGGCGTGCGCCGGGCGCCGGCTCGAGAAGAGAGAGAGAGGGCGGACGGGGCGGGGCTCGTGGCGTCTCTCCGGAGCCCCCGACGGCGCGAGGAGGGCGGCGGTCTTCGTCTCCGCGCACGGCGGACCCGGCGGCGGCAGCGGCGGCGGGAACGGGAGGGAAGGCCGCGGCAGCGGCAGCCGGAGGTCCCGAAGGCGCCGCCTCTTCCTTCTCTTCTCTCCTCCTTCGTCGCCGTCGACTAGCTTCGCCGGAATGGGGGAAGATTGGGGTGTCTTCGACGGTCGACGGAAGCGGGGTTGGGGTCCGAGCTCGCGGCGGCTCAGTAGGAGGGAAGGGGGGTTCGGGGAGGCTCCGTGGGAGGCCAAGGGCCCTGTGGGAGGGGTGCTCGTGGGGTAGGGGAGCCGCACGGGGGGGGGGTCTCGGTTAGGGCGCGTGTGTGCGCGCGGGTCCGGGAGGGGTGGGGGGGTGCCGTAGTGCTTCCCGGCGGGGGGTTGCCGGCTCTTCCGGCGGGGTGGTCCGTAGGGGTGAGGGGAAGAGGTGGTGAAGGTCCGGTTGACTAGTGGCGGCATCGACGGAGGTGTCGACGTAAATCTGGAAACAGAACAGGATAGGGGAAGAGGGGACCGGACCTAGCTCCGGAGGTGGGAAGGAACACCGGGAAGGGAAGAGGAGAACCGGGAGCACCCGGAGGTGGGGGAACGACGCCGACGTCGGAGGGGAAAGGGGGAAAACGGGAGAGCTTCTTTCTTCTTCAAAACATCCATCTCTATCTTTCATTCAAAGACTTGGGCTCTTTAAATAGAGCTGGACATTACAAGATGGACCTCTAAAAACCCTAATTACATATATGTCCTCTAAAGGACTAAAATAAAAAGAAGGACTCAAATGACTCTAAATACTCAAATAAAATGCATAAAAATAAAAATCTAATACTACGAAATAAAAGAAATAAATACGTCGTCTCCTCAAGACCCGGAAGACGCTATCTCCAAACAAACGGACGATCCGGTCCGTACCGGTCCCCATCAATAGGTCAAGTACAATGTATTAAAGATAGGGATGAGAGAGTGTTGACCCTGACCTAGGACGAGAATATCCAAGAATGGTGGAAAACTATTTCAAAATGCTCTTCAATGAACATTGTTAGGGAAGCACAATGGAGTCATGAGAGGATTGGAGACAAGGGGTAGAGTCCTCCCAAAATATTATTCCGTTAGAAGTGCACCTTGCATTAGAGAGAATGAGGACCGCAAAGGTGTGTGGTCCCGATAACATCATGATCGAAGTCTGGAAGTGTTAGGGTGAGAAATGAGTAGAGTGGCTAACCCTACTCTTTAACAAAGTAGCTACATCTGGAAGGACTCCAAATGAGTGTAGAAAGAGCATCATCATCCTGATATTTAAGGGGAAAGAGGTCGTTCAAGATTATGAGAATTATAGAGGTCTCAAGCTTATGTGATAGACTATAAAGTTGTGGGAGAAGATTATAGAGAGGAGACTTAGAAAATGTACTGAAATATCCGGAAATCAATTTGGGTTCATGCCAGGTATATCGACTATGTAAGCCATCTTTCTAGCTAGATCATTAGTGAGAGATACCGAGACTTGAAAAGAGGTCTTCATATGGTTTTCCTCGATTTATAAGAAGTTTACAATCGAGTTCCAAGAGAGGTTCTTTGGTGGGTGTTTAGAAAGAAAATGGTGCCAAGTGGATTCATTAACATCATCAAGACATGTATGAGAGGTCAACTGCCCAAGTTTCCTTCCTGGAAGGGGAGTTAGGACTCTTCTCAGTATCAATTGGTGTACACCAAGGGTTCGCTCGAAGCCCGTATCTTTTTGTCCTAACCATCGACAAAATAACTAAGGATATATAAGATAGTTTACCTTGGTGTATGATGTTCGCATATGACATTGTTCTTATTGATGAGACTCGAGAAAGTATTAACGAAAATTTGAAGAATGGAGAAATGTGTTGGAAGTCAAGGGGTTCAAACTTAGCTGATGAAGACGGAATATATACACTTGAGATTTAGCGAAAACCTAAGAGTGGAAGAGGTTGAAGTTACCTTGGACGGAAATATCCTCGCACCAGGTATTCAATTTAAATATTTAGATTCAATCTTACATTTGGATGGGGAATGTGACAAAGATGTCAACTATATGATCAAGGTGAGTTGGTTAAAATGGAGACAGACAATAGGAATTCTGTGCGACCATAAAATCTCTATAAAATTGAAAGAAAAATTCTATCGTATAGCCATAACACCTGTTATGATCTACGGTAGTGAGTGTTGGGCAACTAAGAAGAAACATATTGTCAAATTGAGTGTAGTTGAAATGCAGATGTTATTGTGGATGTGTGGTCAC
The DNA here is from genome assembly GCA_036172225.1 of Cryptocoryne crispatula var. balansae. Lineage (NCBI taxonomy): Eukaryota > Viridiplantae > Streptophyta > Magnoliopsida > Alismatales > Araceae > Cryptocoryne > Cryptocoryne crispatula. Next base: position 10,344,348 of record CM069919.1, read on the forward strand.
ACTCGGGTAGATAAAATCCGTAATGATTGCATAAGAGATAAAGTGAGAGTTGCGAGAATCGAGAATATTATCAAGGAGAGAAGACTTCGTTGGTTTGAACATATCAGACGGCGCCTTGTTGAGGCGCCTGTCAGATTAGTCGAGACTCCGAGGTTGCCAGCACAGAAGAGGTATAAAGGTAGACTCAAGTTAACATGGTGTAGACGTATCCAATATGACTTGGCTGAATTAGGCATACGAGAGGAGTTTGTAGAAAATCGTGGAAAATGGAAAAGACGAATCCATATAACCGACCCCAACCATTTGGACTGAGACTTTGATTTAGTTTGTTGCAGTTTACTTTGTGTTGGTAGTGTAAAGTGAAGAGATATGACATGTTTATGTCCGTTGATAGTGTAAAGTGAAGAGATATAACATGTTTATGTCTGTGCGTTGTCTTTCTGTGATACTTGATTTGGCTGCGTGGTTTATTTGGGTCTCTCTCTCTCTCTCTCTCTCTCTCTCTCTCTCTCTCGCGCGCGCGCACACACATCATGGGCATGTTTTTGGTATTGGAAACTTAAACCAAAAAGAAATAAAGTATGAATGCATATCTTTGCTGAGTTTGTTAAATCTAGCTAAAAGTGGTGATTTCTTGTTTATATTAATGTAGCCCTAAAGCAGTTGTTAAATTTTATTTTTGGGATTTTACTCAAAACGGACGTTATCTAAGTAACACAGTAATCTTCCAAAGGCAAAGGCATATGAATATATCAGGATGACATCTTTATCGTTGTTAAGAATAAGGTTTAGCAAATTAGCAATGCTTAGATGTAAAAGTTCACATTTCAACTCCCCATTTCAGTTTTTTTTTTCTTTTTTTTTTCCAGGGGGGGTATGGTACCCTGGCTTGGTATATTTTTAGATAGAGACTTTTTTATTGTTCTTGTGAAGATTCTTTTGTTATGTATAGAAACTTAGGAAGCAAGATAGACCAAATTGGGGCATGACCCTTAACTAGACTCGAATTGTTCATTAAGTTAAGTAAACAAGTTGAAACAAAAAAAATCGACTTATAAATGAATCGATTCTGAATAGAGTCCTGTCCTGTTTGAATCGATAAGATCACGAGTAGCTCAATTAAATATTCCTTTAATTAGTTGATTGAACATTCATTTAATAAAATAATTAAATTAAATTTTAATTTATTTGTGATATATATTTATAATATATTTAATACTATTTAATGATATATTTTTGCATAACTAAATCGTTAAGATGTTAAGATCGATGTTAAGATCAAGAGACAAGCAAACATATTTAAAATAAAGATTTTCATGATAATAAATTAGTGAAAATTAAAAAGAGTAAAGTAAAAGACATTTAACGATGAAATTCTCATGACAAGTGACTAGAAGTTAGACATTTTTTTTGGTCACGCGTGGCCCAGTGGCCCTGGCTCTCGCTGCACTGTAGGTGGCGAAGGATCGAGCAGCTGCTCGATCCTCACAGTTCACCCCCCCCCCCGGGTGCCCGGCTGATGCCGCCAGGAGGCGTCGATCCCCTGCCCTGCGCCCCCAGGCGCAGGGACTGTGCCAGTCGAGCCATGCTCGACCAGCAACTAGAAGTTAGACATAGTAACTAATTTTATGTGGATGAGCATTACTACAATGATTATACAGTAGTTAAAAAAGTACTTGGGGGCTATAAATGACATTGTTTACTTAAGGATGGTGAAAGAAATGCAAAAAGCAACAAAACATAATAAAGAATTGATGCGGGACAAACTGGCTAGACCGGGCTAAACCGACCGAAAACGAAATAAACCGGCGCTAACCGCCGCTAAAGCACCTAAACGAGCCCAAAATGGAGCAAACCGGCTTCGAACCGGTCCAAACAGTCCCGAACCGGGCCCAAAACGGTCTGGACCGGCCCAGAGCGAGGTGAACCGGCCTGAACCGGGGTGAACCGGGTCAGAACCCGGTTGAACCGGCCGATTCGGCCGGTCTGGGCCACGAACCAGCGCCGGCCGCGCTCGCGGGTGCGAGCATCGGGGGGGTCGTGGCGCCCGCTCGTGAAGACGCCGGGTGGTCGCGTGGCCGCGATCCAGCCGCCGCCCGATGTCGCCGTGGCAGCATCCCAGCCGTCCCACGAAATCGCGAGCCGCGACAAAAAAAACCCCGCCCGCGCTCGCGATGCCTCGCCCGCGTTCGCATCGCCCTCGTCGTCATCGTCCGGCGACCGCAGGCTGTGCGCCAGTGCCGATGCCGTCGTCGTCCCGTCCGGATGGAGCCGAGGTTGACGCCGGGAGGGAGCCGCAGGGAGGAGATCACCGCCGGGAGAGGAAGGCGTTGTTGGAGGACTCCGCGGAGGAAGGGGGGGATCCGGGGATCGCCGGATCCTCTCCCTCCGTCGCCGTCTTCTTCTTCTCTCTTTGTCTGCATCCGCGAAAGGAAGGAGAGTCGCCGCCATCGGAAAGGGACTGACTGAAACTGTCCGCCATGGAGGAAGGAGATCGTCGGAGGAAGAAGAGGGGGAAGATCGCAGCTATGTCCGGTTGGTGAGGTGCCGTCGAACCGAGAAGGGGAAAGGAAGAGGAATGGCACGGAGGCCAGAGGATGAGGAGGGGGAGCGGATCGGCTACCTGCCGGACTTGGAAGGTGGAAGGAGAAGGCCGGGAATCCTTCCCGGAGGTGAAGAGGAGCCGGCCTCACTGCCGGAGGTGGGAGAGGAAATGGGGCCGCAACCCCTACGCGGGAGACACCCAGAGGGCTTCCAAAAATTCTTCAATCACTGTGTTCCTTCTTTTTCCATGTACATCGACCCTCCTTATAAAGGAGTGGGGAAAATTAAAGAAAAGACCTCTAAATGATCTATTTACAAACTCGTCCTCATAGGGACACAAATAAAAGAAAAAAATCTAAAATTACCAAAATATGTCCCGATCATTCTCTCCGACCGGGAGAAAACTCGACCTCGAGTTTTTAAACCGGTTGGGACGTACCCAAGACTCGACTCGTGAGAACGAGTCGATTCCCGGCTACGATGCAAGCGATGCGGACAACCGCCAGACCGGGCTAAACCAACCGAAAACGAAATAAACCGGCGCTAACCGCCGCTAAAGCACCTAAACGAGCCCAAAATGGAGCAAACTGGCTTCGAACCGGTCCAAACAGTCCCGAACCGGGCCCAAAACGGTCTGGACCGGCCCAGAGCGAGGTGAACCGGCCTGAACCGGCCTGAACCGGGGTGAACCGGGTCGAGACCCGGTTGAACCGGCCGGTCCCGGCCGGTTCTGGGCCACGAACCGGCGACCGGGCGAGCACGGCGCCGGCCGCGCTCGCGGGTGCGAGCGTCGGGGGGTCGTGGTGCCCGCTCGTGAAGACGCCGGGTGATCGCGTGGCCGCGATCCAGCTGCCGCCCGATGTCGCCGTGGCAACATCCCAGCCGTCTCGCGAAATCGCGAGCCGCGACAAAAACCCCGCCCGCGCTCGCGATGCCTCGCCCGCGTTCGCATCGCTCTTGTCGTCATCGTTCGGCGACCGCAGGCTGTGCGCGGAGGGGAGGAGGCAGGGGAGGGAGCCCGTAGTGCCGATGCCGTCGTCGTCCCGTCCGGACCCCGCAGGCGAATCAGGACAATCAAGGTACTCCTCCTTGATATGCTCATATCCCAAAATCTCAGATCTGAAATCAATTAAGAAACAGGCTCTTCTGCTCAAGGTATCGGCCACTCTGTTTTCTACCCCTGGTTTATGGGTAAGGACAAAAGTATAAGCCTGTAAGAATTCTACCCATCTGCTATGTCTAGGGTTCAATTTCTTTTGAGCTTGCAAGAATCTGAGAGCTTCATGGTCGGAATACAGGATGAATTCCTTGGATAATAGGTAATGACGCCAAAACTTTAGGATTGGACCCGACAGATAAAATTCTTTGTCATATGTAGAATATCGAAGCTTTGCTTGAATAATTTCTCACTAAAGAAAGCTATGGGATGTCCTTCGAGACAAAACACCACCTATTCCTATTCCTGAAGCATCACAAGCAACCTCAAAAACCTTAGAAAAATCTGGGAGACTTAGGACAGGAGCTTGAGTCATCAGCTCCTTGAGCTTGGCAAAAGCAAGATCAGCGCCCTTTGTCCAAGAAAAAATTCCTTTTTTAAGACAGTCAGTGATTGGCGCTGTCACAGTACTAAAGCCTTTGATGAATCTTCTATAGAAGGTGGCTAGACCATGAAAGCTTCTGACTTCATAAAAGTTTGTTGGGGCTGGCCATTCAAGAATTGCCCTAACCTTCGCAGGATCAGCTGAGACACCCTCTTTAGAGACAATGAATCCTAGGAAAGTAATAGAAGGAGTAAGGAAGTCACATTTCTTCAGATTTCCAAAAAGACTTTCAGCTCTAAGAGCTAAACAAACTTCCTTGAGGTGTTCAAGGTGGTCTCCTTTAGTTCTGCTGTAAATCAGAATATCATCAAAATATACCACAATGCTAACTCCAGCAAAGGAAGAGCAGGGGGCTCCGATACCAAAATTGATGGGGAACAGAATTGAAAACAATAATTGAGGCTATTAACTCACAAAAGAAAATTCCGACTCCCACAATTAGTTCTAGGTCTCTCAATTTTTAGAGTGATCTAATTAAGAAATATTCCACTTAAGTTGCCTTCTCTTTTATTGAATCAGAAAGAGGAAGAAGAATAGGGGAGAAACGCCAGTTTTGAAAATCTTGTTAGATTTTGAAATTCGGTTCTAACAGCTAACGTGACCGATTTTAGTTATCTGGATTAGGTCCACTCTAATATTCTCGCCAATGACCAACAACAATTAGAATTAGAGCTAGGACCTAAATCGCACCAGGCATGGCATCACGATTTAAGATAATAGAAAAACATAATTATAATCATACAAGGAAGAGTTTAACAGAAAATACCTCTACACCGGTGTGTGGGGAAGACGATCTTCTGTTGAGAGATAGGTATTCCTTTTTTAATTACAATGATTTCATCGGATAAGTACACAACAAATATTGACTCACACCTCACAGGGTGGTAAAAGGTCTACAAATCACTATCAGAGGAATACCATATCTTCAGGTTGACAGAAATCCATTAATCTGCACTTTGCTTGGATTTTCGGCAGCAATCTGGACTTTCCAACAATGTTTACCGTCAGATACGTAGGCTCGTAAAATCGACTCCTCGCGGCCTAGGAATCAGAGATCGAGTGCCTTACTTCTCTATCATGGAGACTAAGCTCACTGCCAGCAACTTCGAGAAGCTACCAAGGCATCAGGGGAATCACTGGTCCACATCACTTTCAGCATTGATTAATGTAGGCAGATTTTATGAATCTGCCGTCAGTGTAGCTCTCAACTGTTAGGAAACTATATTTCCAAATGATGATCCAAAATTCGGATTCAGACCCTCGGTTCTGTCAGAAATACTTGCAGCAACAAATTACCAATAGCTGGAAACTCAAACTGTGACTGGAATAGGACCAGTCGGACTCATGAAGGACGCCAGAAAAATTAGCAGCAGCAAAATCCAGCTCTGAAATAAGGAGGGATAAACTCGGGACTGGATTGAGGACCAGTCCGGTGACAACTGATACCGATGACTTCAGAACATAAACGACCTCAAAACGTCTAAACAAGGTCGTAAATCTGAGAAGAGGACCGGTTGTTACGATTGAAGGAAACCACGATGGCTTCAACAGTTAGAATCGATATCCTTGCTTGAGAACTCGGATCAACATCGATTCGAAAACTCATATGATTATTAGCATCTTCGTAAACTTGGAATCAAAACAAGAAGTCGAATCGGGACGAATAGTTTCCTATGTCTTGTAGAAAGCGTGGATACGATTCGGAGATAGCTTAGCGTAACTATTCCCAAATCCGGAAGACAACCAATATCCTCGGCCGGACTCGAAGAACAAGGTAACATGCAGTCGAACTCAGCTGTACTATCATAGCACAGAACCGTAGATCCGGGGCAGCAGTGAGTGGGAGGACGAACTCACAGAAAATGGCAACATACCTTCCATTGGCACAGCAAGGGATCAAGAAGAATAACCATCATTTACGAACAACAATCCCTTCGTCATCGGCCAATAGCCTCGGATGAACAGGATTCAACAAACTCCGCAGGCGGAGCTTGATTTTCTTGACCAACAAGAGGCAACAACGAACATTCTCATCCGCGAGGAGAAGAACTTCGGCTACGGTATGTGATATCAGACTTCGCATAATAGATCCAGGGGAAGAGGTCCAGGCGAACAAAGAAGGATTCGCAAGAGCCAGATCCAGAAAAAGGAGTAGAAGACGAGCTATCTTCAAGAAGTAGAAGAAGAAGGGAGGACGAGCTATCCTCAAGAGGAAGAAGAAGAAGAGAGGACGAGCTATCCTCAAGGTGTAGAAGAAGTAGGAAATCCCATAGAGATCGGAGGAGTGATCCTTCGGAGATGGAGCTCAAGACAAACCAGTAGATCCGAGAGGGGGAAATCGAACTCTCCAAAGGCGCTCTTCATTTTCTCCATCGGAGGAAGGAGATCCGGAAGAGGAACAACCGCGCTAGGGTTCGCCGCCGGAGGAGCTCGAGAGCGCGGCCAAACGTTCGCCGAAGTGAGAGAGAGAGAGAACCCTCGCGGGTTTAAGGAGACCTGCAGAAGACTCGGGGGCAAGACGGAAAAAGAATTCAACGGAATTTCATTTCAATGTATCGTGCGTCGAACGGGGAGGCTCGGTCCTTTAAATAGGAACCGCCCTCCATTTACACGGAATATTCGGGAAAAAACAGGAAAAATAGTAAACTAAAAAAAATGCGTAAGAAAAGTCTAAAATGTCTAAAAATTATGTAGACACCTTAGAAAATTCTAAAAAATGTATCCCGACTAAACAAAATAGAGGTAATTATCTCCGAAGCCAAATGGAACCTGCATTTCTCTGGCGTCGGACCATATACTTGACTAAATCGAGGCCAAAGTCTCGTGTCCTCACTAATTCTCCCGGGGTGGGAAGAATTCGGCGTCGAATGAGAAGCGAAGAACTCGATATCTCTAACATATATGGATCAATGCCAACGCCTTCTCTCTGAAATCCGAAGTCCTCAGTATGAGGACGCCCACACCAATGTATGAGATACCTCTGAATCACTCCGCCCTGAGAGGTAATAATATGTTCGTCCATTATCCGATCGATCTGCTCATGCCTTAAAATTGTAGGCTGTATTGGTGGACTCTCCGGAGGTTCAGCTCGCAAAGGAAGAGGGGAAAGTTGAGAAAACTCACCGGGTATTAACCCACAATTGAGGAACAAAACCTTAATGTAGTCCAGCTCTGATACCAAACTGATGCGGGACAAACCGGCTAGACCGGGCTAAACCGAACGAAAACGAAGCGAACCGGCGCTAATTGCCATTAAACGGATCTAAACGAGCCCAAAATGAAGTAAATCGGCCTCGAACCGGTCGAAACAGGCCCGAACCGGTCCCGAACTGGGTCGAACCATGCTGAACCGGTCTAAACCGGCTCAAGATGGTCTGAACCGGCCTGAACCGGGCGGTTCAGGCGCTGAACCGGCCTAAACCAGGGTGAACCGGGTCAGAACCCGGTTGACCCGGCTGAACCGCAGGTCTGGACCCCGAACCGGCGTCCGGGTGAACCGGCGCCGGCCGCGAGCGTCGGGGGGTCGTGGCGCCTTCTCCCGGGTTCTCGGGTGGTCGCGTGGCCGTTTCTTCGACGTCGACCGTGTGCTGCCGTGGCGGCATCGCGGCCGTCCCGCGAACTCGCGAGCCGCGACAAAAACCTCGCCACACGCTCGCCCGGTCGTCGCAGCGCCGTCGTCGTCCTTCGAGCCGCGTGCAGGCGGCGGAGCAGGCAGAGCGGAGGGAGCAGGCGATGGCGATGGTGGTCGAAGCTCCGGCATCTCCTTCCTCTTTTCTCCTTCGTCTGTTCGTGGTTGCCTCGGGGAAGAAGGAGACCGCGAGAGGGGAGGGAACCGACGCACGGCTGCGCGATTCCGGGAGGGCATCGAGGCTTCGGCGGCAGGGACGGGAGAGCCCGGAAGAAGCTTTGCGATGACAAGGGAAAGGGGGAGGTCGGGTCCGACGATCCCCGGTTCTGTCTCACTCCCGTGCGGCGTCCTCCCGACGTCGTCCCCGACTGCCCTGCCGGATCCGCTTGCCGCCGGCGCCGTCGACAGCACCGGGACCCCTCCCGATCGCCCCGCTTCGTCTCCGCCCGCACCCGATCGCTTCGGACGACGACGAGGTCGGGGCGATGGCGTCGCGCGCGGCTCCGTCCGAATGGCGACGACGACGCGAATGGCGCCGGGCGAGGACGACGCGAGCGCGGCGAGGCACGCCGCTCGCCTTTTGTCGGCCTGCCCGCGCCCGCGTGGGTGCCCTCGCGATGGCGCCACGCGGCGATGGATGCGGCGGCCGGCTTCGGATGCCGCCACGCAACCACCCCCGCGGGGTCCGGGAAGGCGCCGCGACCCCCGGGCGGGGTATGCTCGCGCCGCGCGAGCGCGGGCGACGCTCGTGACCGGCGCGGCTCGCCCGGTCTCCGGCTCGCGGTTCGGACCGGCCAACCGCCGGTTCAGGCCGGGTCCAGCCCCGGTTCACCCCGGTTCAGTCCCTGAACCGGCCGGTTCAGGCCGGTTCAAGGTGTTTTGAGCTGGTTTGGACCGGTTCAGACCATTATGGACCCGGTTCGGGCCTGTTTCGACCGGTTCGGGCCGGTTTAGGCCTATTTTGGGTTCGTTTAGGTGCTTTAGCGGCGGTTAGCGCCGGTTTATTTCGTTTTCAATCCGTTTTGCCCGGTCTAGCCGGTTTGTCCCGCATCAGTTTGGTATCAGAGCACAGAATCGACTCGTTCTCACGAGTCGAGTCTTGGGTACGTCCGAACCGATTTTAAAACTCGAGGTCGAGTTTTCTCCCGGTCGGAGAGAATGATGGGGACATTTTTAGCCTTTTTTTTTAATTGAGTCTTTAAATGGACTAGTTTGTAAATAGTCTTCTTAAGGAGTACTTTTCTTTAAATTTTCTCCTCTCCCTCTATAAGAGGAGGACCGATGTACATAGCTCAATGGTAATCGATTGGAATTTTTGGAGTCTTTGGCTTGGTGTCCCGAGCAGGGGGCTCTGCCCCATCTTCTGCTATTATTGGTTATAAATAAACCGCGGGCGCGAGCGTACCCCCCCCGGGGGGGTCGTGGCGCCTTCCTGGACCCCGCGGGGGTGGTTGCGTGGCGGCATCAAAGCCGTCGCTGCATCCGTCGTCGTGGCGCCATCGCAGGGCACCCACGCGGGCGCGGGCCGCGGCAAAAGGCGAGCGGCGCGCCTCGCCGCGCTCGCGTCGTCCTCGCCCGAGCGCCGTTCACGTCGTCGTCGCCAGTCGGACGGAGCCGAGGTCGACGCCGGGAGGGAGCCGCAAGGAGGAGATCACCGCCGGGAGAGGAAGGCGTTGGAGGACTCCGCGGAGGAAGGGGGGATCCGGGGATCGCCGGATCCTCTCCCTCCGTCACCGTCTTCTTCTTCTCTCTTCGTCTGCATCTGCGAAAGGAAGGAGAGTCGCCGCCATCGGAAAGGGACTGACTGAAACTGTCCGCCATGGAGGAAGGAGATCGTCGAAGGAAGAAGAGGGGGAAGATTGCAGCTATGTCCGGTTGGTGAGGTGCCGTCGAACCGAGAAGGGGAAAGGAAGAGGAATGGCACGGAGGCCAGAGGATGAGGAGGGGGAGCGGATCGGCTACCTGCCGGACTTGGAAGGTGGAAGGAGAAGGCCGGGAATCCTTCCCGGAGGTGAAGAGGAGTCGGCCTCACTGCCAGAGGTGGGAGAGGAAATGGGGCCGCAGCCCCTACGCGGGAGACACCCAGAGGGCTTCCAAAAATTCTTCAATCACTGTGTTCCTTCTTTTTCCATGTACATCGACCCTCCTTATAAAGGAGTGGGGAAAATTAAAGAAAAGACCTCTAAATGATCTATTTACAAACTCGTCCTCATAGGGACACAAATAAAATAAAAAATTTAAAATTACCAAAATATGTCCCGATCAAGAATTGTGCAAAAGATTGCATACATGTGATAATAATGAAGTTTATGAATAATATACTCAATTCAACTCGAGTCTTAGTCCCAAGTTACTTGAGGTAGGTCATATAGTTCTCTTTCTCCACTTATGTCAAATTTGAATTACATTTTTAGAGATATTTAAATCATCTAAGTTATATTGAATTACCCCCTTCCTATTTAACCTAGGTCTACCATATTCTTTTCTGTTTCTTTTATTTTATTATTTTTTACATTTTTTATTTGAGCCTCCTTAGATCAATGTTTAATATGGTCAAATCATCTCAATCTCTTTTCTTTCAAATTATCAACAATTGTCGTTACTCCTACACTTTTTAATATATTCATTTTTTTATTCTATTTAATCTAGTATGACCACTCACCCATCTTAACATTCTTATTTCAACGGCACTTATTTTAAAAGTATGTTTTTTATCGTATAGCATTCACTACTATATAACATTGTAGGTCTTATATTTGTACGATAAAATTTTCTTTCAACTTTAGTGAAATCTTATGATCACATAGAACTCTTGTAGCCAATCTTGACTTCATCCAACCTACTTTAATTTGATGATTAACATTTTCATCACATTCTTTATCTTTTTGAATAACTTATTTAAAATGCTTGAATTGGATTCTTTTTGATGATATTATCTCATCCAAATTAACACCATTGCCTACTTTTTTTGTTTTTATTAAATTTACAATGTATGTATTCTATTTTTGTTATACTTATCTTGAAACCTTTAGTCTCTAAAATATTTTTTTTATAATTTTAACTTTCTATTCATTCTTTCTCGTGTCTCATCTATTAGTATGGTATTGTCTGCAAATATTATTTTGTATAGTCTTCATTAATTTATCCATAAATATCACAAAAAGATAAGGACTTATTGTAGGCAAGGAAGGCCGGGTCGGGTGTTGACCCGGGGTCGGTCAGCCTTAAATCCAACCTAGTGGAACCGGGTCGCAACCCGGGTTGGACCAGGTCGTATTTATTTATTATTTTTTCAAAAAATATAAAAATTACATGAAACATAAGAAAAATTAGTAAATTATATTTTATATTATGTATTTTTGTATACATAAAAACATATATATATAAATATAATTATATTTTTATGTTATAATTGAATGTATCGCTAGGTTGCCGACCTGATGTTGGCTCACGCAACCCCATGTTGGGCTGCCATGGTGTCGCCCCGGCTAGGTTGGGGCCGGGCCAGTCGCCTTGGAAACTGGCTAGGTTACTTGACCTGGTCCGACGTCTAAGCAACTCGACTTTCCATGATTGCAGGCCTTTGATGTAAGTCAATTGAAATGAGAAAATCTTTTGGTTCTCCTCCAATTATGTATACACTAGTGGTTGTTTCATCGTACATATCTTTTGTCATTTGTATATATCTAGTAGGTACCATCTTTTGTGATGGACAAACAAAAAGTGAGTAATATAATATAACAAAAAGTGAAGCAAAAAAAAATGTTGGACGGGTAATTGTTGAGACTTTCAAATAGATATATTATTAAATTTGGAACTAAGAATAAAAACATATATGTAGTTTAGCAAAGATGAGATAAAAGATTTTGGGATCTTAGGTAAGTTAAATGTATCCAATACTCAAGCAAGTTCAACTCAACTCAACTCAGGATTTTGGGATTCTCTTATTTCACTCACATTGATTTTGAATTACGTTTTTGGAGATATTTAAATCATCTCGGGATAGAGTTGGCCAACCCTACTTGGTCAAAGCATTTGGGACCTAATTTGCCCAACACGGTCCAATCTTAGGTGACCCGAGTGACAAGGGTCGCCAATGGCTAGCCATTGGGGATGCGAACCTTATAACCTATCCTTAGGATATTGCATATCAAGATATAGTTGATGATACAAGAGAAGATACGCCGATACCAAATATTAGAGTCTAACACTAAACGTTTGATGATTCAAAATCAAATATTAACAGTGATATTCTATCTGATAATGAAAACACATCAACATGACCAAGGAGGGCATCAGAAGATTTTTAGCCTTTCCTTTTACCAATGCACTTCACGACCGAGGAGCATTACGCTTATGCCACATAAAATTGTGATAATGGTGTGTGGACACAAGGCGGCAGTAGTCATCAACGTTATCAATTTTATGGACTTGAGTCATCTTAAGACCCTTGGTGTCCCACGTATCACCAAGGGTCTTATAAGATTTAAAATAGTTATGATTCAGGTTGTTCTATATGCTCAACTTATGGCGATGAAAGGAGATCCTAAATCAATTTAAGGAGACATTGAAGAACACAATCAACATGTATATTCTTATAATGTAATATACTCTTTTTAAATATTTTGGGAAGAGTATATAAGTTATGTAGTACATACTCAAAATGTTTTTAACAATTTTATGTATTTTTTGTGTTTTTATTAAGATTTGTATATGAATCGGATTCAACGAAACTAAATCAGATCTGGGTTGACCTGGGCAAGGCAAGGTCGACCCACTTTCGACCCTAACTTGGGTGTCCTTGCCTCCAAGTTTACTTAGGTCTATCACGTCTTTTTTGTTTCTATTATTTTTTCTTTTCTTCTTTTCTAGCCAAAGCTTCTTTATGTATATGTTTAATAAACCCAAATCATTGCAATCTCTATGTTTTCTATTTGCATGCAATTGTTGCTATTTCTGTATTTTCTCTAATTTACTTATTTTTTATTTTATCTTATCTAGTATGACCATTCCTCCATCTTAATGTTCTCATTTCAATAATACTTATTTTAGTAGCATATTTTTTCATAAGTGGATGTATCAAATAAAATAAAAAAACAAATATTTTGGTTAAAGATGACAACATTAAAAAGGATATTTAAGTTAATTTTGTTTTGATATTGGTTAATTAATTGCTTTGCTAGGAATATAGGCAGTATTAAGGATATACCATAGTATAATATGAATTATAGCAAGAGGTTTAGATTTTCAGAAGGTAAAGATGCATTCAAGATATAATAAGTATATGTGGTTATGATTTAGACGTTACTATTACATTTTCTCTAATATATTCATTTATGATTCGATCTAATCTAGAATGTTCACTCATCCATCTTTTAACACTTATTTTATAAGTATATTTTTCTTTTATTATTCAATATTTGCTACCATACAACATTGGAAGTTTTATACTTGTATGATAAAATTTTATTTTCAAACTTAGTGGAATCTTACGATCATATAAAACATATGTAACCGATCTCCACTTTATCTAACTTGCTTTAATTCGATAATTAACATCTTTATCATATTCTCCATCTTTTTGAATACTTGATCCAACATACTTGTATTGGGTTTTTTGAGATAATATTACTTTTTCTAAATTAGCACCATCACTTGCTTCTTTTTTGTTTTCGTTAAATTTACAATGCATATATTTTTTTTTAGTTTTGCTTATGTTGAAACGCTTAGTCTCTAAAGTATGTTTTCACAATTCTATTTTCTTATTCACTTTTCTCGTGTCTCTTCTATCAATACGATATTGTCTACAAATATCATACACCAAGGTATATCATCTTGTATATATTTTTTAATTCATCCATAATTAATGTAAAAAGATAAAGATTTATTGTAGATCCTTCATGTAAGCCAATTGAAATACAAAAAAATTCTGTCTCTCTTCCAATTGTGCATACACTAGTGGTCCTTTCATCGTGCATGTTTTTTATTTTTTGTTTATACCTAACAGACACCATCTTTCATTTCAGCACTCATCACAAATCTTTGTTGGAACTCTATAATAGGTCTTTTCCAAGTTAATAAACATCGTACGTAAATCTTTCTTTATATCTTGATTTTTCTCCATCAAACTTCTAATAAGAAAAACAACTTTACTTGTAAATCGACCAGACATAAATTCAAATTCATTATATGAAATATTTGTATAAGTTTGTTGTTGCCACTCAATAATTATTTTCTATAATTTTATAATATAAGTTTGATCTCTGTATAATTTGCACAATCTTGTATATTTTATTTTTAAAAAATAGGTATAATGATGATTTTTTTTCTATTCATTCAGCATTATTTTCGATATTAGAACTTTGTTAAAAAGTTAAGTCAATCATTCCACCCTTAAATCTTTTAAAAATTTCCACACTTTAATATGAATGTTATCTGGACAACATGTCTTGTTTTCATCATTTTCAATATTTCTTTAACTTCTGAAAATTGAATTCTTCTAATATAGTTTAAATTAAACATTGTCACATTCTCAATACTATCTATGTTTATAGTAAAGTTGTCATTAAAAAAAGTATCAAAATATTTTTTTCATCTTCGTTTGATCAAAACTTTCTCTTCTTTATCATTGATACATCTGACTTGGATAAGGTTTTGAGATCTTTTCTCTCTCGTCCCTGTCGATCGATAAATAATTTTTTGCCTTCTTTAGTTCCAAGTTTCTCATACATATATTTAAAAGTATCGGCTCTTGCTCACCTAATAGTCCCTTTTGGTTTCTTTTTTCGCTATGTTATACTGATTATAAACTTCGTAGTTATCACTCGTGGGCATTTTTTATACCAATATCTCTTAGCTTTTATCGTCCTTAGCATTTCTTTATTCTAACACCAAGTCTTTTTTTAAGTGAACTATGTCCTTTAAACTCTTAAAGATCTTTTTTAGCAATCTCTCTAATTTGTATAGCTATGTTCATCTACGTAGCATTAACGACTACATCTACCTTTCAATTATTTATCTTAAGAAGTTCATTATTGAATATTTGTTGTTTCATCTCTTTTAACTTCTACCATCTTATATTAGGAGAAATATTTTTTTAAATGTATTTGTTTATGTTTTAATGTTAACATTTAAAACCACTAACCTATATTGACTTGTTACATCTTCACTCAAAATAACTTTACAATCTTTATAAATAGCACAGTTAGACTTTCTTGTGTAAATGAAGTTATTGTCTTTTATTTTGTCCACTTTTAAATATTACTAAATGAGATTCTCTTTTAATAAAATAAACATTTGTCAAAATAAGTTCATAAGTTATATTATAGCAAATCTAGAATATTTTTCCTTGCTTCATTTAAATTTTTATATTCAAAATGTTCATGAACTGTTTTCATATTCATGATATTTGTTTTCAACATGTCACTAATTATATTAATTATTTTTCTTTCTGTAATCAATTTTATCATAATAATATTATTGTTTACTATTTTTATTGAAATAATTACATCTTTTAATGTTTTATCAACAATGATTTCTACCCCATTTTTATTTCTCTATTTTCATGTGTACCATAGATTATAACATGCATTTCCTACTTTACAGTTCTCTCATATTCACTTGGTTTCTTGGATACACAATATTAATTTTTCTTTTCTTCATACTATAAACAAGTTCTAGAAGTTTTCAGGTATAGAATCCAATATTACAAGTATCTATTCTTATTTTTTTCAATCTTTTTCTTTATTTGATTTTTTATAATAATGTCTATTTGTTTTTAAATTTTTTAGAAAATCTATATATTGCTCTCCATTATGGACTAATTTCTTTGCCCACACCCATTCTTCATGTTGGAACCCTTGCTTTTTTAACACCATATTGCGGCGTTTATGTAGCCCATCTCATGTGGGGAACACCCTCACCCTTGATGTATTTTTTGACGCACCCAAACTCCGGTGTAACACATCGTTAGGTGAGTATGCCCAAATGTCTATGTCATTTGAATCCATATCATGAGATGTGACTTTGTTTTACGTTGACTGTCACCTACCGCAACTCTCATCTTTTCTCATCCGGGCTTTGGAGTGGCCATGGCAGAGTTAAAGAAAGAGTGGTAAATGAATCATTTAACTATCTTATGATGTCCGTGGAACAGCTTGACAATTGGGACTGTGTTTATACTAACCAAGATGATTCAGATAGCTGGACACGTTCTTGGTCTGCTATGCTTTGGGTTATATGGCTACTATGAAATTCCAAGGGCTTTGAAAGATTGAGTGCTTTCTCAATCATTATTTGTTGTATTTTTTTTTTCATTTGCAGTAGTATTTTGATCTGTTGGGTATTTGGCTTATGGAACCTTCTTTAATTGTCTTATAGAGTGTTTGGTTGCATGACAAATTGACTGTTGTAAAAATATGTTTTTATAATAACACTCGTTAAAAGGAGTGTTTGACGATCATTAAAAAATGCTTTTATAGTGTATTCTTTTTCTTGAACAAAAAAATGAGGTGAGACCTTTTTTTTTACTTGTTCCCCGCCATTTATAGTTACATGGTCCCCACTCTTTTTGTTATCATATCTCACCAAACATGGTTCCTTATGTCTTTAGCTATCTTAGATTTTATTTTAATATAAAATTTTATCATTAAAGTGTATAAACCTCATTAGACACTGAAATGCTTAATTTATCCTCAGATTGTTCTTGTTTTTGTCCTGTTTAATCTGCTGGATAATTTTTGTTTTTGGCTTTTCATTGTACTTTGCTTTGTATTTCTTTCAACGAGTCATGGCTTCATGCTGGTCACCTTCGAAAATTCATGTGTCATGTACACGTATGTTTTTTTGTCACTAGCAACATGTTGTCTGGTGAGCATCAGCACTTATCCTTTTCATTACATAACTAAAATTGGCACTAGTTTTTATGTTAGTTATTATTATCGTTGTTGTTTACCCACCATGAGAAACTATCTTTTTCTCTTGTTAGATGGCTTTGCTTTAATGTCTTCTTAAAGGACCTTCCACAACATTTTTTTCAACTGAAAGTTCTTTGTGCACTGCACTCATCTTTTCTTTCTGCAGTTTGATGTAACTTTTCCATCACTTGCTTGTTCACTTCTTAGCATTGATGCCATTGACATTAGCGGGGAGCAGCACTATGATATAGTACGTAGTATTCATCCAAGTTATCATTTATACTTCCTATGATTTGTCTTTTTTATTCATCTTCATTTCTGTTTATATTGAAGCTTATTTTCTATAATTTGTTGCTACTCAGAGGCATGACATTACGAAAAAAAGATTGGATCATCTAGGTAATGTGATCGAGGCTAGACAAGATGGAATTGGTGCTCCCAAGGTCTGTATCCTTTTCTGGCTTTAGCACTATGGGTATGGGGTACCATATTTATGAAAATAAGTTAACGAACTGTCTTTGTCTTCTGTACATTTGTTTTACTGAAACTCTGTCATTTATTAGATTGAACTTGTAACCTAATACACTATATTGCTCTTGGGTGAGAGCTGTCACTGTTAATCATTTCTCTTATTTATGTTCTTTCCAAGTGCCAAGTTGAAGTTGAGAGTTGTATATTTAAATTTTGCAGCAGGAAATGGAGGTTAAAAGTCATTCCTGAGTACTTTTAGCTTGAATCTTAGCCCGATCAAGGTTCTGTCATCTGTTAGCTGATGGGGGACTTCCTGTGGGATTCATGGTAATGTTATAGGGCATGTATAGCATAATGCGCAGGACTGGATGATCAAAATGGGTTAGGCATCCCGATCCTAGCTAATATTGGGAAACACTTTTGATACAGTGACCTGTCCTGCTCTACACTTCTTTAAGCGCAGGAAACCACCAAAAAGACAATATTTGACAGTGTAATATTTGGGAGATAACACATGGTCATTATGATCTTTAATACTAAATCATTATGGGTGTGTCACTTGTCATGCCGTCAACTCAAACTTGTCAAATTTTTGATATGCGGCGCTTGTGCTACCTTATACTATAGACATTGCACATACATGCCCGGCACAAATGGAAGTAGAATATAGACATTGAATAAATTGGCCAATATGGCACACTTGTGTATATGGAAAGAATATTTACAAAAGATGGACTCCGGGCAATGGCCCGAAAGGGAAACGGTCGGCTGACATGGCTCTGCTTTACTAATTTGCCACCCCCTATCAATCTGTTCCTGCCACTAAACAGGTGGAACCTTTGGCCTTTGTCAGAACAATATTGCCCAATAGGTCGTGTGCCACACTCGCCCTTCTAAGCCGGCATGGTGCTAAATACAAGAACTTAATATATACAACTGAAAGGAACACGGGACATTTTCGGGGATGGCTATGGTTGATCCCACGGGATCCCACGGGATCCCACGGGACACCTAACTTGGGGGCGGCATACACAGGCACACGGAAGACACACACAGGTGTCATAGTGGTAGGTGCTGATGGCACGTCGGCACGGCACAAGCATGGCACACTTGTGGCCCTTACATTCTCTCACACTTCAAAATGTCAATGTTTTCATCGACTTAAGCCAAAACACCTCAAATGGTGCCACTCCGTTGTCATCTTTCATTCCAAACTTTGTGTCCCTTGGGCAACCCGCTCGTTGATGGGGGGTGAGTTTTTGC
Source organism: Cryptocoryne crispatula var. balansae (assembly GCA_036172225.1). Lineage (NCBI taxonomy): Eukaryota > Viridiplantae > Streptophyta > Magnoliopsida > Alismatales > Araceae > Cryptocoryne > Cryptocoryne crispatula. The sequence continues at coordinate 10,362,770 of CM069919.1, forward strand.
ATCCGCACACGTGCAAGTCCACAGGTTTTCAGCTCTGCATCGCTTGACCCAAGAGTTGTGCTATCCAACACCTTGATGGGTGCTGCGTACGCCTGAGTCTTTACACCTTGGACGGTTGGTATTCGCTAAGGTCTCATCCTTAGCTTTACTGCACCTACAACAAAATCGGGACCATTCACTGCCTGGTGCCTTAAGCACCTGTTGTCCAGCATGTCCCGAAGGGACGGCCACATGCTGGCCAGGGACATGCTGCATGGGGTAGTCGTGCTAGTTCGACTCCCCTCATGTGGCACCAACGCACCTGTAGATAATATGCCCAGACTGCCACCTGCCGTCAAGGTCTTTGCTGCAATGGGGTCGTCGGTCACTCAACTCTCCCCCACTTGGTGTTGCCAGGCCCTTGGATGGCTTGCCCATATAACAGTTGAAGCAAGAGACCCCTCGTCTCACCCCAACCGTCTCACCTCGTTGTCTTTGACGATGGAGGTGATCGACGCCTAGACTACCACTGTAGCAAAGAAGAGAGAGGTTCAAGCAAAGGAGAAAGGGACCGTGGGTCTGATTTGGATCCCACGGGACCAATTTTTCGTGTCTGCAATTTAAAGCAGATTAGAGGACCACCTAGGGTGCTGAAGTGCCAGTTGGACCAGAGCGATTTAGTGCCAAGGGGTGGTGGTGGTCCACTGTTAAGTTGTTGATCTCCCCTAATTGGGTCTGCCAGTTCCCAATTATTCGTCTTCCCCACCCAAACGGCTGCAGACAGCCAGAAGCAGCAGGGGACATCACCTCTGATAAACAGAGGAGACCCTGCCCAATGATTTATTGATAAGGGTGTTCACTCAACCCGAAGAACCAAAAAACATACCAGTAATTTGGTTGCATTTGGTTTTGGTTGAATTATCAATTGGATTGATTTGGTTCCAAAGGTCCTTCAAACCAAACTAGACCGGCAAGCCAGTTAATATTTTAACTTATGCATATTAACAATATATATCATATATCATTTTATCTTAAAATAAATATTTTAAGAGTGCTTGAGATAAAACTAGTCATAATATATATAAACATATGTGATATATTTTAGTAAAATGTGATTTAAATCAAACAAAGTGGAACAATGTATAGGCATATATATTATATTATACCTTAGTCAACTGTGGTTTGAATCGAACCAGACTAAACTAAACCGAATTAGTTTTGTTTGATTTGGTTTAGTTTTGTCTGGTTCAGGCAAGGATCGCGGGATCGGAATCGGAATCGGAATCGGTGGGTACCGATTCGATCCGGATCGGATCGGATCGGACCGATTCAATGGAAGAAAATCGATCCAGAATCGGTAAGAAAAAAAGCAAAAAAAAAAAAAAACGATCCGATTCCGATTCTGGACCGATTCGGACCGATTCGGACCGATTCTGGCCGATCCTACTGGAATAGCAAAAAATGAAAAAAAAACGATCCGATTCCGTTTTCGATTCCGATTCCGACCGATTCCGCGGAATTCATGCCGGAATCGGTCCTTCCGCATGGGATCGGATCGGAATCCTCCGATCCGATTCCTGGCGGAAGGACCGATTCCGGGAAGAATTCCGCGGAATCGGTCTGAATCGCCTGGAATCGATCGGAATCGGTCCTTGGTATCAGGATACTGAGCCAGAGCACCAGTTCCTCCCACTGTGAGAGGAACTGGAGTACATTCAACCTGATACATACCAAAAGGAGGAACAGGTTGACCTCAGACCGGCTGGAGAAGCTGGTCTTCTGTCATTATAACGAGGGCCGCGCATAAAGAACATCGAGGATCGGCAGAAGATCGCCGGAGCGATTTGCACGGTTCGCGAGGTGGCCCGTACGAGCGAGAGGCATTCCTCCGCCACACCACCACCCGAGGAGGTGGACATGGACCGATTTTCCGGGAGGAGCATGCACTTGCCTCCCGGATAGAGGAGAGGGAAGCCGGGGATCATGCACCGAGTTTGATCCCGATGACCGTGCGTACGGGCGAAGGAGAGTTGGATGGTGTTGAAGCCGAGGAGGATGCTCCGGCTCCACCTCCATCTACTTCTCGAGCTCGATATGGCCTTCTTCTCGCCGGCTATGGGCAGCCCCGGCTCCTGCTCGGTCTGGTCCCCGGCCGCTACCGGCCCGTTCGCGATGCTGGGGAGAACGAAAACAAATGTGACTGCACGGAAAATGGGAGGATTTGCAAAGTTGAAAAAAACTTTGGGTTCCGGACCTTCTGGTAGTTTAGAGATGGCTGAAGAGGTGAAGAGAAGGAAACTAGAGGTCAGGCATCTTGTCAGCCCAGATGACAGCACGCAGGCTCCTTCTCACTCCTCAGGTGATGACGACGAGGAGTGCATACCAGCGACGCAGCCATCAGCAGCAGCTGAGTCTCCTGATTCACGGCTTCCAAAGCCGTATTACACGGATGAGGACACCGCAGCCTTATATTATGGAGCCACAAGATTCAACATTTGGCCAGGTTGACCAGCAGTGGATTGCACCACCAGCTCCACCCTCCTCTGCTTACGCCCCGGCCGTCCCGCTGGGCGATCCATTTGACCTTGATGGCATGGCATCAGCATTATTTTCATATGGAGTGGGTCCCGGACAGTATACAAGATTGAGCACGAGGGAGGAGCGTGAAGCGCAGCAGGGAGAGGAGGAAAATCCATATCTTTATCCTAGATATTGGTAGTAGAAGTAGATTGATATGATGTAATTTTTTTTTTTGATGATGTATCAACTCTTTGATATTTGAATAAATAGAATTGGAATATGTACTTAACTTCAAGTCTTCAATTGGTGTTCATTAGTATTTGTATGATGTGTTCTTGTGGATATCATGCAATGGTTATTTTTTAAAATGTTTCTAACTCATTTCCTATTTTTTTAGAATTTTTTCTGAATTTTTTGAATTTTTTGACGAAAAAAAAATCAAAAAAAAAAAACGATTCCGGACCGATCCGGAATCGATTCCCTTCCCAGGAATCGGCCGATTCCGGCCGATTCTGGGAATCGGAATCGGAATCGGTCCCAACCGATTCCGATTCCGATTCCGATTCCGGAATCCTTGGCGACTACTCTGCGCCCCGTTTATGATAGTGTAAACACATTTAATATATTTTACTATCACTTATACTATCACATAAAAATGTGTTACAAGTTTGATATCATATTAGTATTTAAATAAGATCACATACAAGTTTAAATCTTTTAGAAGCACAAAGATCATCTTTTTGGTATTGTAAGTACTTTGTAATTGTTCATTCACACAGTTGATGTACAAAATGTGTTATATATTTTTATGTAAATTTATTGATGTACTCTTATTTTTATAAGATATTATGTTATGTTACATACATATATACATTTTGATCCAAGAATGCGAGATCGAATCTCTCGAGATCTCTCCGAGATCTCTTCACTTTCACCCCCCCCCAGACGAAGCCGAGATCCAAGATGGCAATCCTTGGTTTCATTCAAGCAAGATGAGCTTCTGCATACTTGATATCTTTGAAATTTGTGCTAAAGTAAGTAATGGCATGCTAAGTCGATTCAACCTTTTTAAAAACTTAATCTTTTTTGGTTTTTTTTGGAATCTTGGCCCCACTATCTTGCTGCATGAGGTTTTTATATAGTTTTATTCTAGGTGCCTGTCAACACCACACTTTTCTATTTTATATTTTTGGATGTAAAGTTGATACCTGTTTTTCATATGTTTAGAGTTTTATATTGCTTTTTTAGTTATTGAATGTTTAGAAATCTTGTCATTTTGCTTGCACATTAGTACAGGTGATTATATTAGTTGGTAACTTTTGGATACAAAGTTTGATGGCTTTGTCAAATACGAAGGCCATCATCTCGGTGCTTGATGCTAGACCACTTGGTTCACTTCATGTGCACCTTATGCATTGTGCTTTGAATTCAATACTTAATGGCCTGTTTGGTTAGAGTATTAAAAATGATATTATATTAATATTGATATTGATATATTTAGAAAATGGAGTATCAATATCAAAATTGATACAAGTTAGACACTTGTATTACATAACACGTGTTTGCATTACAAATTTCAAAATTGATACTATTAACCAAACACCTCTAGGTGATTATCATCAATATCAATTTTAAAATTGATAGTGATAGCGGTGTCTAATAGTTAGTGTTACCAAACTGAGCATTATGTTGTGTACTATGACTGTAATTTTTTGCCTGCTTGATTTTCCTGCTGAACTTGTGTCTAAAGAATTTTTAGTTGAACTTTTCCATAATCCATTTGATGTTATTCACTTTTTTTTTCTTTCTTGATTTGTCTTATGATTTGATGTATCTGCTTTTTGATATTCAGATAGAACGTCCTTTGCAAAGACATGGTGGAAGACTCGAGCATAACGAATCCTATTGTGGTTCTTGCTTTGGTGCTGAAGAGGTTTTCTATCTAACTGTAACATATTTTGCAATCTTTTGCATGATTTTCTTCTGCTGATAATGAGTTTTTTTTATGCAGTCAGATAATGATTGTTGTAACTCATGTGAAGAGGTTCGAGAGGCTTACCGGAGGAAAGGGTGGGCAATAACAAATGCAGATTTAATTGATCAGGTGGATGATCGAAGATGATTTCTCATCTCTTCTACTTTAGGATCTACGATAGAATGCCAATTCTATATACATTCCTTATTTTAGTTTGACACTACTGATTATATGGAACTTATTGAGATGTCAAGGTTGTCCAACCTTTAACAATAGAAGATAAAGAATGTCTGATATGCTACTGGGTTTGTTGAATTAATAAGGGGCTTAAACTCTGACCAAATTTTTACCGCCTACCTAGAATTTTCAGGTGATTCTTCCTTCCAGATCCTTGTATGCACGTACTTTGTTGGGTGAAGAAAAAAAGGCTTTTATGTGCAAAATTTTAACTTTTAGGGAACCTTAGAATCAGTGGAACTGCCAACTCCATAGGACTATCATTGATCTGTAATGATTAGAATGTAATCTTCATTTAAAGGCTATAATAACAGCAACATTTTACATTGATATGCCCAGAAAAGGTGATTACTCTTCTTTGTATCCGTACATTCGAAAGACATTAATATGTATAGTCCTTGAGTTTTTTGTTTTTGGTTCTATGCCCCCACCATTAGTAAATCAACGAACAAATCATTCTTGGTTGCATCACAGGGATAAAGGTGAGAAAAGGCCTTGGAGAGTTCTCTTTAAAATCCCAGAAGGCAGGTGCAACCATGAACTGTGACTTAACATATAAACTTTTACATTACATGATGGTAACAAAATTAACGATTTTCTGTACATAGGGGAAACTGACATGGGTGTAACAATAGAGTTGCTAAACATGTGGAACAAGTATGACTAGTCTGTTTGACTGTAGTGGGATTAAAAAGAAAAAAAATATGAACATAAGTAGTGAGCTTTCTGTGTGATTTGCAGTAGTAGAGTTCGAGTTGGGATGAGCAACGAAAGGTGGACAAAAGAAGGGTCTGGACTCTGGAGAGATAGAGATAGAAGTTGGTTATCTGTTTCTGGGATCCTGGAGATTGAGCAGTTAATCAAATACTTAATTGAGCACTTAATTGAATACTTGAAGTGAGCTGCGGGAGCTCTATGGAGTCAAGCAGGGGTCTGCTCAAGCTCGGGTGATTGACAAAGTCTTATTTTGAAACCTGCTTATTGAGCATAATGGACCAGCCAGTTGAGCTTGAGCTTTTGAATATCCAAGTCTCAAGGTACTTATCAAGGGCATCGGCTCTTTTGCACCACTAAAAATTAGCCAAAGCACATATAATTTTCTTATACAAGTGTGAACAAAAATACTGGCACTTGCATGAATATTAGTACAAAAAGCCTATAGTCGTGGTAATGTGCAGGAAAGGCTTCAAGCAGAATAAAGGTTCCTAAATGAACTTGTTGAAATTCTTATATAGAATAAGTTATCGAATGCTTGGAGAATACCATTTCTGGTGACGAAAATCTAGGAAGAAAAGATCCTCATGCATTGTTTATTAGCTTGCTGGAAGCTGTAATGGAACTTAAATATGGGCAATTACATTTCTTTTGCTACAAAAGTAAAAGTTTCAAGCTTCTGCAGTGTTGATCTGATCAACTCTTGGAAGCATTTTTTTCAGCTAAAATTGCCGGAACTCATTTCTTTTTTATGTCAATGCACTTATCCAGATTTTTTAGCCATTTCTTTATGTTTTTCTACTTATTTCTATCTCTTGGTCGAACTTGTGACGGAAGAAAGAAACATTGAAGGTTCAATTATTTTGTCTTGGGGCCCGTTTGATTGAGCCAAACAAATGTCAAATGATGATCATAGTTGTCAAGCCGACTAGGCGTCTAAGGCACTCATAGGTGCCATTTCTTCTTAAGTGGCAAGACAGCCGCTTAGGCGGTTGAATTATATTTAAGTGACAGTTATTAAGGAGACATGGTGCCCAAAGCGCCCGAAAGTCTCTTATCACCTAGGTGACCAGGCATTCACCTAGGTGTCACCAAGGTGACAAGGGAGCTGGAACATGGGAGGTTGGGAGCCTTGGCGACGGCCTTGCAGTGGACACTTAGCCAAAGGGCCTGGAGGGGAGCTGAAGGCCCAGAAGGAAGGGAGAGGATAGTTGACCAGAGGGGTGGAGGAAAATTGCCAGAGGAATATGAGAGAGAGGAAGGGGGAAGAACCATGGTTCGCAAAATTGGCCAATCTAGATCGGGATTGGCATCATAGATTGCAGAATCGCCAATCCAATTCTTTGCAGGAGGACCGATATGGAAAAAGTTCTGGCAGAATCGGCTGAGATCAGATCGGATCAGAATCGGAATTGGTTTTCTTTAATTTACTGATTATGGATCGTTTTTGTTCCAGTGGATCAGTTGGGAATTGGGATCGGTACCCCCCCATCCTGAATAGCTGATCAGGGACCAACTCCCATAGGAATCAGCCTATATCTGCCGATCCTACAAGACTGAGAATTGACTAATTTGCTAGGAACTCGAAAACCTGATCCGATTCCCCCCCCCCCCAAAAAAAACCCTAAACTTATTAAGGGGGGAATTGGTTGATTCTTTTTTCCTTCCCCTAATTTTGCCCTCCTCCAGCTCTCCCTTCCCGATCTATGGCTCCCTCTCCCTTCAACATCCACTCCGGTGAGGAGCCCACCCCCATTCCCACCCATAAGGTACCCCTCCCTCCCCTTCTCTCCCTCTCCCTCTCCCCACCCCCACTCCCAACCCTTGTTCCCCCTTTATAGGGGGAACCCTTGTCGCCAAAGTCACCCCTTAAGTGGTGACTATATAATCATTCCTCGGGTGATCCGGTTCTCCCCCCCCCCTCAATTGGCCCCTTCAAATCGGATATGAAATTGGGTCCTTGTTTGGTTGTACCTCCATGTCCAAAATTCCAACATTTATTTAACATGAGTTCTATTTTTTATTTCTTCTATATGTATGGAAAATGGTCGAATGAGGAACATGGTGTCCCTATACGTTGCGATTTTGGATAGCAACATGGACACATGTTAGATGTTGACAATAAGAGTGAAATATAAATGGTGCGGGAAAGAAATGAATGGAGGTGTTTACCGCCTTAAACAAAGACATGTGAGATTAGTGAAAATGTGACAAGATACCAACAGAGTTCAGAGAGGAAATTATGGAATATTTAACTGGGAGCGCATCAAAGGGAGATACACATTGAGTGGAGAGCCAGAGTGCATGATCAGTTGTTCAGATGAAGAGACACAAATCTCATATTCGAAAGTTGTTAAAAAGGCAAAGGAAATACTCAAGCTAGGGTTATGCATCAAGTTTAGAGGATAAAGAGAAGACACAAATCAAGAGCACTGCATGTAAGTAAGGCTCAAGTCTGTGAAGATGATGATAGAAGAAGGGGGCAAGAGGATATACTGCCAAACATTCAGATATGGAAGACACTCATCTTACACATCAATCAAGTTGACCTAGTGAGTTTTGTCGGCCATGAACTTAAAGTTAGTTCGGCCAAAAGATACCTCTATGTATAGGCAGAGTGGCATAAATAAAAAATGATAAAACAAGTCTCAAAAGGATTTAAGGCTACGACATGGACTATAAAGAAGGTAGGCAATCACATTTTTAAATGTTTTTTACATGTAGATATATCAAAACTTAATTTATTTAAATGTGTATTAGATGTTTTTAAAACAAATATTAACAACAATGTCTTATTTTTTCTTGATGTAAATGTCATAGTTCATACAACCACCGATCTATATTTTTTCAACCGTGGTGAATGCTATTTGTAGGTTGGACCAAGATTTAAAGTCCCGACATCTAAATACATATATGAGAATGGGTTGGATGCGGAGGTCAATGAGTTGTCCTCATAGATGATGGATTCAAATTGATATGGATAGAAAGGTGTTGCATTGTAGTGTGCGACAGATAGACAAAAATTACAAGGAGATCTATGATCAACTTTCTCATTTATTGTTATGAGGACACCACATTCTTGAAGAGTATTGATGCCTTTAGATAGATCAAGATGCTGAGTACTTGTTTTGTCTTATAAACAATGTTATAGGGGAGATTGGTGAGGACAATGTTATACAATTTATGACTGACAATGAAGCATCTTTAAGGTTGTGGGGAAGAAGTTGATTAAAGTGAGATCAAACTTGGTTTGGATACTCTGTGTGGCACACTTTATATTTGATATTGGAGGATATTGGGAAGGAGCCATCCATGAGGTCCGTAGTCAATCAAGGTCAGTTGATCACATCTTTCATGTACGAACATTATAGATTACTGCACATCATGAGAGAGCATATCAATGGCCATGGTCTAATGCGACCTAGTCCCACTAGATTGGTCACACATTTCATTGCGTTAGAGAGACTACATAGACATCAACATGACTTGAAGATATTCATTCTTTCACTAAATACATTGATTACATAGCTGATCTACATGACAGAATGGATCAATTTGAGATTCTAGCTAAAATGAAGTATTTGTGGACAATAAGTGGTGGGAAAGAGTACAACACTACTCCTTTGTGATAGTTACTTGGTTCATGTTTTGAGATTGATGGATTCTAATGACAAAAATTAAATTGGGTATTTGTATGATGCAATGGACAAAGCAAAGATGAAAAATCAAAGAAAAACATTCAGAGAGTTATAAGAAATGATGGAAGATTATGAACAACAGATGGGATAAATCACTTCGTCACAATATTTATGTGCTATGTATTTGTTAATGTTATATTTCATTTAAGTGTTATAATTATGTGTTAATGATTAGATTCTATTTTGGCAGGATATTTCTTGATTCCAATAATGCAATATGATGGACAAGGATGTATTGATGTAGAGGTTGTGTGATACGTCATTGGTGATGTAATGTTTGGCTAAGAGTTCACAAGATAGAACAAAAGTGGAAGTTAAAGTAAGTTGTTTTTTACTTATTGAGTTTTAAGGACCAATTGACTTATATATACTTATTGTACTTCAGATTCAAGCATATAAGCACTTAAGTAGAGTCTATGGAGATCAAGATCTAGTGATCTACAGTATTCATATGATAAAGTTTTTCCTAATATGCGAGATAACATTTGGTACATGTTAAACATTCTTATAAAAAGGATATACACTATACTATTTGTTTTTATGTAGCTGAGCGGTGGATTCAAGCCGACAACAGAAGTAGATAGAATCCACTCGCCGCTATTGTAGTTCGGATATTGAGTCAGAGCACTAGTTTATCATAATATGAGAGAAATTGGAACACCTTCAATCTTATACACACAAAAAGAAGGGACATGTTGAAGAGTAAAAGATTGGAAAAACATTTCTTCGGCCATTATAATAATATGTGGTTAAGAATAAAGAACATTAAGAAATGCCAAAAAAATATTTTTAAAAAGATTCGTCCGATTTGCATGTGGTCTTCATGAGCAAAGAGCATAAGCAAGTTGTCAAGACTTATCATGAAATGATGTTAGACTTGGACTACATTTTTCAAGAAGAACATTCACTTTCAACATAGATAGATGACAAGGATACCACACCACCTTTAGAGTTTGACTCGAATGATCAAGCATAGGCCTAATGTGAGCTTGATAGTGTATAAGGTGAGGATGAAGAGATGCAAGAAGGACAAGATATCGAGGTTCTTTGTACAACTCCAGCTCTAGCTCCCCATGTAGTTACAGGTGCAAGTGTTTCTACTACTAAGAAGAGTTTGCAAAGAAAGAAAGACTTGCATACTTCAAATCATTGTTGAAGGTCTACCAACATAATATTAGTCAAGGTATGTAAAAAGAAGTGGGGAAGAGAAAGAAGTTAATTGTATAACGAAGACATGTGAATTCCGCAAATAGTACTCAAGCACATTCTTCAAATGATGATGACAAAGAGTTCATTAACTTGCACAACAACAAAATGTAGGTGGTTCAAGTGAAAGTTGAGATTGAGGATCAGATACTAGTGCACATATTGGTGGAGCAAAGGTTGATGATTTGGGTTAAAGGTAACATTTAAATGGCAGAAGTCGACGTTGGAATCAGATCGAGTTTTTTGATGAGTATGTGGTGAGAAATTATCTAGAATCCCCTTAAAACTTGCAACTATATTATCCACCCATAGCTCTAACATTTGATAGTGTGTATGCTTTTAGTCAAATGGTCAAATAATTTTTTTTATATGTATATAAGTCAATTATGATTGACAATTCTCAATGGAGCATCTAGGAAAATTAGGAAGACGAGGATTATGAAGGTCAATTATGTAGATATTAGTTGTAGGAAGGTATTTTTTGTATTATATATGAATTGTACAATTTTCTTTCTTTATTGGAATGAGTAGTGGTCTAATTTTATATCTATTTGGGTTAAAATCTCTCATATTAACATGAAAGTGTGTTAGATGTTACATTTATATTTTTAGGAGTTTTCCTATTTTTTAGGATTTATAATGATTTTTCTGATTTTGTAAAGAAAAAAATATTGATCTGGGCTGATTTCGGATTGAGATTCATCTTAGAAAATCGCCCAAGATCGGACCAATCTGATTTGTTCCAAATCGAATCGAAACCCACTGATCTGGGTCTCAATTCTGATCTAACAATCCTTGAGAATAACTTACCACCAATAGGAGGAAGATGACATTGGTGAGCAACAGTGGTGAGCAGCGTTGGCTGCATCAAGGGCAACTAGGATTGCTTCTATTAGGATTCAGAGGCATCAAATGTTGCGGAGAAAGAAAGGGTGCGAGGGGTTTAAAATTTGAACCAGCCTTCTCGGACTAGTTGGTCCGGTGCCAAGGTGAGTGCCTCGTGAACCTAGATGGCCCGGGCATCCACCTTTTTAAGGTTAAATTGATGACTAACCTCTGAAATAGTCAAAATTAGATAGTGAGATTTTTCGTAAAATGTTTGAATCTAATTGTAACTTTCTCATAAACTATTTAATTTTGAATGATTCCCTATAACTTTTTTGTTTTTAGAGGTGAAATTTGTATTTGTCAGAGAAATTAGAAATGGAATTAAGACTTGAGATGTTTTATTAAGTCAAATCAAATATCACATAAGACTTTATATATTTAAATTAATCTAAATGAAATGCCACCTTACTCTTTTTGTTAAAAGGGTATTTCATTAAATGGTATCAACAATCATGGTATGTTAGGTCGCTACTAGGTCGAGCTAGGTCACTCGACTCGGTCAGATTTTGGGCCAACTAGCATAACCATGACTTGGTGTCAGAGCTGGGTCAAGTGGCGTGACCTAGCGACCTAGTTGGGACCCGCCTAACCAAGTCACCGCAACTAACCTTGGGGGCCTTTTAAATGCCCCCCAAGAAATGCTCCCAAGGCCCCATAGATACCTATATAAGGCCCCCAAGAAGTCTCCCCTTCCCCTCACATCTCTTCCACTCGTTCTATGCTCTCTTCTCAATCTATCAACTCTCTATCTCTCTCTCTCGTGTTCAAGTGATGCATTTTCTCTCTCTAAAATTCTTTAAGATTGTTCATTTTTTATTTTGTTTCAAGACTTATTAAAGATCAATTTTTATTTATTTATGTTACTAACTCCTTTTTTAAAAGCATTATATTTATTTTTTTAAGTTTCTTCAACATGTCTTCTTCAAGCTGTGACACTCAAACTTCCGATGTGATCTGGAATGTTGAAACAATACGGGTTGGCTACATTGTAACTTAATTAGCATGGTGGAAAGGAAATTTTAGTGTAAGTTTAGTGAAAAAGTTATATACGAGGAAATTTATCGGTTGAAACATTACATTGTTGGCATGAAGGACAACGTCATCTCATGCACATAGATTACACACAAAGTAAAAGTCCAATTTTGTAGACGTCTACAAGTAATGGAACACGTAAAATGGGATTTCAAAGTGGCATAAGGATTCCATTTAGGAAAAAAATTTCGAACATGGTAAGGCATTTAGTTCACATATACGAGACCGAACATAAACGCTTGATGGCTCCTCGAGACGATGGTTTTGACTATGGTATGTTACCATTAATGTTTACTAAATCATATTCATGTCTCTAAATTCAATGATGTATCTTTGATCGAGCAATTTCATATTCTTCCTTTGATGGCAAAAAGATAAAAGATCGGACTATTTTCACCAAGATATCTAAGGGTAAATGTAAGTAGTTGTAATTGATTATTTAGACCTTGTGGATGAAGAAATAGTTAGACGAGATGCGAGAAAACACGCTCGAGCCAAATATCAAGGTTCAATACCAAATGTTGGAAGATTTGACATTGAAGAATAACAGAGGGTTCAATGAGGATGGAGCAACAACCCTAAGCACATATAGAACAAAGGAAGAACAACAAACTTAATAGACACATTTCAGGAGGAGCATTACACGTACTCTACGCAAGATGAAAATCATAGTGCACGGACACAAGGAGGAGAATATATGCTATGAGGCAGACACCAGTATTATACATTGTCGAGTGTGGGTCGTCTCAGATGGCTGAAGGAGAGAACTCTCTTAGCCTCCCAATCAAAAACTTTCTCAACTCATATGCCACTTAAGTGGCAGTTCAATATCATGTTACTGAACTGCTATTGAAATGGTTAAACCATTACTGAAGTAGTGGTTTAGTATTGACTCATTAACATTGAAGTAGTGATTCAGTAACACCAAGGATTCCGGAAGCGGAATCGGAATCGGTCCCAACCGATTCCGATTCCGATTCCAGGAATCGGCCGATTCCTGGGAAGGGAATCGATTCCGGATCGGTCCGGAATCAGGTTTTTTTTTGAATTTTTTTCGTCAAAAAAATTCATAAAATTCATAAAAAATTCTAAAAAAATAGGAAATGACTTAGAATTTTTTTTAAAAAATAACCAATGCATTCATCCACAGGACCACATCGAATAAATACTAATGAACTCCAATTGAAGACTTGAAGTTAAGTACATATTCCAATTCCATTGATTCAAAAATCAAAGAGTTGATACATCATAAAAAAAAATTACATCATATCAATCTACTAATATCCGTGATATGATACGGGTCTTCCTCCTCTCCCCGTCGTCGCGCGATGCCCTCCTCGCGCTCGCCTTGTATACCGTCCGGACCATATCCATATGAAAATAATGCCGATGCCATGCCATCAAGGTCGTACGGATCGGACCGCGGGACGACCGGGACGTAAGGCAGGACGCGAGCTATGGTTCAATCCACCGCCTCACGCCCGGCCAAACGCCGGATATCGTGGCTCCATAATATAAGAATGCGGTGTCCGCCCATCCGCCGCGTAATAAGCCGAAGCCGCGACCCCGGGAGACCCACCGCCGCGTCGGTACGCACTCCTCGTCATCATCACCTCGAGGAGCGAGAAGGGAGCCTCGCGTGTCGTCATCTCGGGCCGACAGACGCCCGACCTCTACTTTTCCTTCTTCACCTCTTCACCATCTCTCGAAGTACCGTAATGTCCCAACTCCAAAGTTTTTTTCAACTTTGCAAATCCTCCCATTTTCCGTGCGCTCACCTTTGTTTTCGTTTTCCCCCGACCGGCGAACGGGCCGGGTAGCGGGCTTGGGACCCGAGTCGGGGGCTAAAGCTTGTGTGGTCGCTCCATAGCCGCCGGCGAAGAAGGCCCCGCCCGAGCTCGAAAGCAGACGGAGGTGGAGCCGACCATCCTCCTCGCTTCAACACCATCCAACTCTCCTTCGCACTCACGCATCCCGTCATCGGATCAAACTCACCGCACGATCCCCCGGCTTCCCCTCTCCTCTATCCACGAGGCAAGTGCACGCTCCTCCGGAATATTCTGGCCCACGTCCACCTCCTCGGTGGGCGGCGTACGAGGAATGCCTCTCGCTCGCACGGCCACCCGCGACCGTGCAAATCGCGCTCGCCGATCTTACGTCGATCCTCGATGTTCTTTACGCGCAGCCCTCACGTTGTAACGAAGACCGCCTCTCCCCGCCGGTCCGAGGTCAACTTGTTCCTCCTTTTCGTACGTATGACGTCTGACAGACTCCGGCCTCCTCATCATCGAGAGTGAACCGGTGCTCGGGTCGAATATCCTCGATACCGATGGCGCTAAAGTGGATTCCATCCACTCCCGGTGTTCACCTCGAACCCACTACTACCGCAGTTAAAAATAAGAAGAGAAAAGGTAAACAATTAGCCCATCATCTACCATAACTTATATGAAAAGAAAATAAAATCTTCATCAAGCCTATTACTATACCAAAGCACACTTGTCAACCGAATATTTAAGTGCCGCATCCGAGATACGCCGACCCTCATCTTGTACTTCGCATCCGAAAATTTATAAAAAATATTATTGCCCGGTAAGGCTACTCCAAGGTATTTAATGAACTCTAACTTACTTCTATCTCAACCTCTATCCTCGTCCCGCCGAGATCGGCACGTACGCCGAATAAATCGCAAGCGTACCCCGCATCACCTCGTCGTCGTTCACCACCGTCCTCCATATTGGACGCGGGGGTTCAAAAAATATCCCGCAAGATTTTATTGGGCTAACACTGTGCATATAAGACAATTATACAGCAAAAATAATTTTTTAACCAAGTTACCTGCAGCATGGACATCGTGGTGCAAGGTCTGTCCCATCGGTCATCTACGATCTTCCACCATTTCTCGTAACCTCCGAGATTTTTTTTCGATTTTCGCCCCTTTGGCCCACGGCATCATACAACGTGTCCATCTCGGTCCCCGTCATCCGAGTCTACCAACCTCAAGACAACTACCGTGGCTCAATGATTGCCAAGTAGTAGGAATCCTCTCCCAAAACCTCTCGTCGCGTATCCGTTTTCGCACCGACAAGAATCTCCAATCGTTCTTCGTCATGCGGTGTTGTCCACCATATAGTTGTAATACCCTGACCGCGCGAACCAACCAATGCATGCCTCGTGCCTTGTAAACTCTCCAAAGACAATGAAGTTCGGTGGCAATCGTGCTCGGGACCGGGCCAACAAGATCGCGCCCTCCTGCGCGAGATCTCGCGATACGTAGGAGGCGGGGACGCGAACAACAAAAGATGCGATGGTTCGCGCCGCCTCGACAAGTGCAGAGCACACCCTCCTCCTTGCCTATATCCTCTAATACGAGATCTACGGAATGCGCCGCACAGGCACCCAAGATGCGCTTCCTCTTCTCCATCAACTTCCTCCCACCGCCTTATACGATGGTTCGTTGTCGGCGGACAACCTCGCGTAGTTGAGGCGGTCGCTCACCCGCCCAGCGGCAGGCGAGGCGAGGCGGCCGAAAACCGCCTCGCGCTGGCTTTTCCCGCTCGAGGCGAGCGCTCCCGCGCCGACCGTCGGGGCAACAGGCGCCCAGCGCCCCTACCCGCCGCCCGCCTCCCCCCCGCGTCCGAGAAGAACCGGATCCGGCACATTCGCATCCGAGCAACTTAAACACCCCATTCTTCTCTCTCCTCACTCCCGAACCCTCGTACGCCCAAAGAAGTCGCCCCCGACCCGGTCGCCCCCGACGCCGCTCCTCCTCCGGACCTAGCCGCCGCTCGCGGCCGCACCCGCCGCCGCCGCCGCGGGCCGCACCGCCGCCGACGCCGCCGCCCGAGCCGCACCCGCCGCCGCCGCCGCTCGCGGCCGGGACTCGCCGCCGACGCCGCCGCCCGAGCCGCACCCGCCGCCGCTCGCGGCCGGGACTCCGCCGCCGACGCCGCCGCCCGAGCCGCACCCGCCGCCGCCGGCCGGCGGCCGGGACCGCCGCCGACGCCGCCGCCCTGAAGCCGCACCCGCCGCCGCCGCCGCTCGGCGGCCGGGACCTCCGCCGCCGCCGCCGCCGGCCGCAGCCGCACCCGCCGCCGCCGCCGCCGCCAGGAAGGGTCCGCGAGTACCCCGAGCCGCCCGCGACTCGCGCCCCCGCCGCCCGAGCCGCTGCGACCCGCAAACCCCTGACTTGCGGCCACCGCCGCCTCCGCCGGCCGCAACTCCACCGCGGCCGCCCCGTCGTGCGGGGCGCAGTATCTTTTTTTGTTTTGTTTTTTTTTTTTTTCTCGTTATTTCAAGCTTGTTCTTTTCGATTTATTATTTTCGGTTCATTTTAGGTTAAATTTTATCACGTTCCTCAAGCACGCGAAGACCATGGATCGTGTGACAGTTCTAATAGTCAACCTTCTCGCGCCCACGACTACAACCGAAGCATCCGGTTCCATATCAAGAAAGCACCTCCTAAATCCAAAGATGTTGGATGGAAATATTGGATTTTGCAGATCCCCGGAACCGGATTCGTTAGGTGTCAATTTCGTCAAAAGGAGTGCAAAGGAGGCATCTATCGTTCAAGCAACACACGTGCAGTTTGGGACGAATGCGACCGCATGCAAGAAAGCGAGCATGAGGCAAGCAAGGAGGAGATCAAACCGTACGCAACAAGCAAAACAAACGAGAGTCGAAAAGGCAATGAATGTCGCAGAGATGGAAGGGAGGGACAACCTCCTCGGGGCAAGGAGTACAACAAACGGAGACATCTTCACAAGATGCTCGCTGCAGTGTACGTAGCCACCCAATTTCTTCCTCCCGAATGAAAGGACCTATGGATCGCTTTTCGCGCACCTCCCGAGAGTCCAAAGCAAAAACAATAAAGGACAAAAAACATTTCGAAAGAGGAAAGAGAGCGACGTATCCAATACATCGCTAGACGGGATGTACCAAGCGGGCATTTCTTTCAACACTCGTTCCGCTCTTAATAGCTTTCAAACAATGCTGTAGGCAATGGTCGGCCTGACCGGGCTTCGAAAGGACCTAGTTATCAGCGAAGTGGCAAGAGACTCCTTCGTTCAAAGAGATCGAGACCACCCAAAAGTCGGTGGAAGAAGGAAAGGCAAATAAGTGGAGATTCGTCGTAGTATCATGTCCGATGCGGATGATGGGGGAAGATCATTAATTAACTTTTCGGGTAAACACTCCCATCGGCATGCTTTTCAAGATCAATCGATGCTTCATCGTAGGTCAAAGATGCCAAAGTTACTACAGGGTCTTCGATAAGGTTGCGGGAGGAGGTCGGGTCCGCAAATGTCCCGTACTGTTACACACAACGAGGCGAGCTACGCGGCCGCAGCCGCATTTTCACGGACACACACCGCCATTTGCTCGGGACACCACGTGCCGCCCACCGCCTCGATTTAACGCTTGAAGATATTTCCAAGTTATCACCAATAAAGTCCACACCCGATACGCGAAATATGTCACAAACTTCATTTACGGCCATACCAAGGTTCTAAACTTTCCAGGAAATACACAAATGATAAGAACCTTGTTCGCAAATCGTAACTAGATTCGCAACTAACTATCTCGAGTTCCAGATGTACTAAACACACGCAAGGATGATTTCGCGACGTATGTTCACCCGCAGATCGGACAAATAACAACAATCGATGGAATAAAAAGGTCAAGGAAAAAAGAGTTGTGAAATAGTTTTAAAGACTACATTTTCGAAAGGAGTGGCTTATGCTTTCAAGATCTTCAAGCCACTTGTCCTTGTATTAAGGCTAGTTGACGGTGAAAAGCCTCGCAACGGGGATATATATACGAAGCCATGGATCGCGCCAAGGAAGGAATAAAGAAGGCATTAGATGATAAAATAGATAAATATGGCCCGATTTGGGATATCATTGACGAAGATGGGATTTTCGCTACATCGTCCGTCGTACGCCAGGTATTATCTAAATCCACACCACTATGTCAATCCCAATATCGAGAGCGACAACGAAATCAAGCGAGGTTTCAGTACGATTGTATTGAAAAGTCGGGTACCTTCGCACAAGATCAAGATCAAATTTTAGCAATTGGCAATGTATGTAGAGGCACAAGGTATGTTGCAGGACATGGCTATCGTGCTTCGAAAGACATCTACCTGTGTACGATTATTTGCTTATTTATTTATAAACTTGTATCAATCACTCTAAAGGTATTTTAATATCAATTTTGTTTCTTTTCAGTAGCAAATCTGGCAGATTTGGGAAGCGCGACCCCTCAATTACAAAAAGTCAGTAATACGCATATCGAGCTTAACATGTAGTGCCTCTAACGAACGTAACGTGAGCACATTTCCGAGCAGTAATATTCCTTAACACATTTCAGGGCATTAGAATTAATCCTCTATCATTTATTTGATTAACAGAATCATATTTTCTTCTTTATGTTGTTGTATAGATTCATACAAAAAGAGGAATAAGATCAGAACAAAAGAAGTCGAATGATTGGGTATTCATTCAATACAACCAAAGGCTTGTGGAAAGACATCTAATGTCGAGAAATCGGTCTGCACTCAATATCTCAGATGACATCGATGAATCAAGTGAGTGGATTGCAAATGAAGATGAAGATCTGTCCACGAAGGCGAAGACTGAGACGGAGAGACGTAGAATCCTTGGCCGGGAATTCGACGAAGAGGAGGGGCCAAGTACGAGGTCGTATTTTAAACACTACATGTCTTATTTCTAGTTATCGAGTTTAGGTTTTTTTGGTTTCTAATTTCGATGTTATGTTTTTACATGTTCGAAAATGAATTTCTGTGTCTTCAGAAAAGAGTTCGTCTTTCTAATGAAGATTCGGACGATACCGCACGTACGATCGTAGCTCCCACTAACCTCGATTCTCGATAGTGATTGCTAGCGGGACTACCGACCAGCGAGTGATGTTTGTATTTTACGGTTGTATTCCGACCGTACTTACTTCACCGATTACGTTCGTCGTACGGTTGTATTCTTTTCTTATCGTACGGTTGAATTCCTCTTTTAATGTTATATTTAATCGTCACTCTCGTTAGTTAATGATTCCATGCGTTTTATGTATTTTTTCAATTATCTAATATCACATATATCATTATTAAAATAAATATTATTATAATATTAAAAACGCCTCAGGCGCCTGAGGCGCCCGCCTTAGGCGCCTGAGGCGAGGCGCAGGGTCCCTCGCCTCAGGCGCCTCACGCCTCGGATAACATAGGTGACAACCTGAACCACATTGTCCTCCCCGATCTCCTCCACCACCCCATCCATCAGAGAAAAGATGAAGTCGGCATTTTTCTCCTGCATATCTACCGACTTCAAGAATGGTCCCCTAACAAGACACCAAGAAGTTTATCATACTCCTCTCGGGTGATACTTGTCCACCCATCGCACATAATCGCGCAACCCCTCTGCTTCCACACCAACTTAAACCCATCCATCCACTCCCTCAACTCCCCGACCTCCTTATTCAGCCGCCGTATACGTGTCTCCGTCGCCCGGGCTTGCAAACTCCGGGTCCAAATACCCACGACATCCACCATCGTCCCAAGTAAATGTGGCCGGGCCATGTGCCGGGATGCTCACATCAAGTTAAAAAATTTCAGATCAAAGCTAAAATTAAGTTTAAGTAAATAAAACACACATAATGTCAATTTTAATTTAAAAAGTGATACCGCATACGTAAAAACCATTTCACAATGTGGCGAACGCTCTTCTTTGGCACTGCTCGCTCGTTGCCTTCACCCCTTTCATCGCTCGTTTTATCCCCATCCGCCCAAAGACTCGTTTCCTAAACACATACTCGTCACTCTGTAAATCGAGTGCCGGTAGAAGCGAACGGCGTATGGCTCCGTCTCCGGGGGTCGGGCCTCTCGGTCCCGGTCCGGCGAGCCGATGCCGATCGGCCCAAAGCCGGGTCAACCGGACCCGCACCCGCGCTGCCCCCTCCTCCTCCTCCTCCTCCTCGCAAATGCACGCTCGCGCCGTGCCTAGCACGTCTAAGCTCTGGAGTCCGTGGACTCGTCCCTCGCTCTCCGGCCTCGGCTCGCCCTGGTGCCTTCCCTTCGCCTTTCCCTTTCGTGAGGTAGGCAAATCGCGGTCCCTCCTCCTTCCGAGTAGCTCGTCGCGCAACTCCTCCCTCTCGCTCGATCCTAATGTGCCACCGTCGAGAGGCTCACTCACATGTAGCCTCTCATCTCCTCACTCTTCTCCTCGGGCACGTTGTCACATTTTCGACACACACCGTTCCGCAATATGTTGTTTGCATCGAACACCCCCCGTTCATCTCCTTCCCACACCATTCGTGACCGTACCCTCTTCCCCGACCGGGTTCACCATCCGCCCGTGTTCCCAACCCACGTCGAAGCACGTGCCGCTCGCCGCATCACCTTGATCGGCCATCGCTTATATCTGCAAAAATTGTAAACAATGCACTAAAAATGATTGGGATAACATAAAAATTGATTTTACGCCGGCCGAAGCAGACAACCCTAAGTAACACACCATTCAAGCATGTTTAAAGGGTTACGTATTTGCCGTAAACGGTCGTAAATTAACGTACGGGATATCCGAATTTCTCCCGTCCAAAATGGACTTAAACTAGATAGTTCAAAACTCGACGGACTTGTTCTTGGCCGGAAATCATAACGTTTAACGACGCCGACTCGCTTCGAAACGCGTAAGAATGGACGTACGAAGCTTTCGCGAAGAAATCTTACCAAAAACCGGTCAAAGATCGAAGAGGAGGTTGATTCGATGCCGGTCCGAGCTTCGAATCGGCGGAATCCCTTGAAGACCTGTGAATCGCCGCCGAATCGCCGGGATCGGTGGACCCGGGCAGAATCGACGCCGGGATCGGCCGGAATCGACGCCGACCGCCGGGAATCGCGCCGACCGCCCGCACTCGCTTCTCGCCGCCGCGGATCGAGAGAATCGACTCCCGCGGGTCGATTCCCCGCCCTAAAGGGCCGGACCGGTTCGATTCCCGCCCGTAATCGAACCAGGAATCGAACCGGGCCGGTTGACCCGGTCTTCCGAAGGAATCGGTCGGACCGATTCCACAAGGAATCGCCTGGAATCGGATCGATTTCGACCGATTCCAGGCGATTCATACCGATTCCGCGGAATTCTTCCCGGAATCGGTCCTTCTGCCAGGAATCCACCGATCCGATTCCGGAATCGGTCGGAATCGGTCGGAATCGGACCGATTCCGCCGATTCTGCAATCTATGAGTAACACTTAAGTAACAGTTCAGTAACATGTTACTGAAGTATTAAACATTTATTGAATCGTTACTAAACCTTTATTGAACCGCTACTTTAGTAACTGTTCAGCCATTTCAGTAGCGGTTCAGTAATTTGATATTGAACCGCCACTTAAGTGGCTTGGGGGTTGTGGTAGCTTCTGATTGAGAATTGAGGAAGTTCCCTGTTAACTATATGAGGCGATTCGCACTCTACATTGTCATATTGGGAGGTTTAGTCATCTCAAGATTTTTGGTTTCCTACTTATCACCAAGGAGATTATGTAATAACACGAACTTAATTTTGAATTCTCATTAGACACTTTCACCTATGGAATTTACGATGAATCTTGAGAATATTTTCCTAAAGTGATCAAGAGTATGAGTGTCGATTGATAATAACATTTATCTATTTACAACAAAATGTACTCTTTCTAAATGACTTAGGTAGGGTATTTTTATTATGTAGAAGAACAACATTACGTAAGATTTAAATAGAAATAAATGAAATAGTTTCGGTCATACTTTGTATTTTTATAGTTTTTTTCAACATTTTTCTACATTGTCCACATTTTTTATTTTTTTATTTTTTAATATTTAAAAAATAATTTTTTAGTTTGGTTTGGGCCAGACCAACCGCCCCGACCTACCACCCCGACCTGTGACCTGACTTTCCTTGCCTTGCTCACAATGTTGTTTTGCTATTTTGCTTAGCTGTCAACTTGATTTCCTTTTCCAAAGAATGGACTTTTAGTGGCTAAATTATCATTATTCTTGAAAGCATCCATTTTTTTTTATGCACCCATTCTATGTTATCAAAGGTCATTGCTTCAGTTGCCTAGGCAATGTGGTGAGACGAGGTGATGGCTGGGTTCTTTGCCTTGGCTGTGATTGCATGAGACGATCACCCCCTTTGCCCCACCTACCTCAACAATCTTACTTGCCGTAGAGTGACGGAAATTTGGGTAAGAAATCTGACTGGAACTGAATGAGGTAAGAAACCTAGATTAATAATCATACATCAGCCTTGTCCAATCCCATACATTTCCAATAGCTTCTTCCTATCTTGGAGCTTCTGACCTTTCAATTCCCTCTCTCGCTCTCCCTCAGCATCTCGTGACCCTATGTCTTCCCAATCTCTCTTTCTTGACCCCGTCCAATCTGTTGTCCCTTCATTTCCATGGAACCTACCTCTCCACTTTCAACCCCCGCCCCCCACCCCGTATCCTCTCACTTCTATCTCAGTCTGTGCCGACCCCCTTAACTCTTCCTCAGTTTTTGTTATACAAGTTGACTGCACTTTTCAGTTTCATTGTAATATTGTTAGTAATTTATAGTTATATATGTCAAATAATAAAATATAAATATATATTGAAATATTTCACCTGAAGCGTTGCCCCTACCTCGGGTGCCTCACGCTTTGGACGACATAGACCCCATTCCCTTACCTCTTGTCCCGGGGAAGTTTACCTATTCAGCTGAGTCTAGGGAAGCTGGATTCAAGTATGTTTTGCCTCATCTTAGTAGACTCATTGTGAGGAGTCTGAGGACACTGCATTTTTCTCATTCAACTGCCTGAACTTGCATAAAATAATGTTGGAACGAATGATGTTTATGATATAATATTTGGTTGTGCATCAACAGTTCGGAATGAAGTTTACCTTTCTTTAATTGTCAATTACCTGTGGCTTGTTTGGTTGGAGTGTCAAAAATGATACTATATTAGTATTTATAGTGATATTTATAAAGGTTGGAGTATCAATATCAAAATCAATATAAGTTGACACTTGTATCACATAACATGTTTTGTTTGCATTAAAAATTTCAAAATTGATATTATTAGCCAAACACCTCTTGGTGATTATTATCAATATCAATTTTTAAATTGATGATATAGGTGTTTAATAGTGTTACCAAATGGGGCCTTAATTTGTTGGTGTTTTAATGTTCTGTCATTGTTAAACAAAATAACATTTTGCAATTGTAATCATTTTCATTTGTGTCCTAACTTGCAGCATCTCAATGCTCATTTCCTTTTTTTCTTCTCTTTATTATCTTACCTTTTGATGGTATTTTTCGTTGTCTAGATTGCTTTTGTAAAGCTTTTATTAACATAATTGTGGTACCAACTACTTCAGAAAAAAATAACATTTTTAGAATTTGGGATAATGTATAATAATTTACTCTCATCAGTCTTTTGTAAAGCTTTTACTAATATATTGTGGTGCCACTGCCACCATTTTTGAGGAAAATAAAATAGTATTTTTTAAAGACCAGGATAATGTCTCATTATTTACTCATCGGTTTTGGAGATGAAGATTGGTTTACCGTTTCACTGCATGTCATAAGCATCATTCTTTTGGTATCGTTGATGATTCTCCCTGCGTGAGTTGCAAATTCTTCTTGACCAGTGATAAGCTAGATGCACCTCTCCATGCATGTCATCCACTTCCTGTGCCTCCTTGGATTTCTCCGGTTTCTTACAAATTGGGTTTAACGTGTAATAGCTTCTGCACTCTCTAATTTCTGATGAACATGATGAAAAAATTACTTTTTTCACTTTCAGTGCAAGAGGGAAGGTTTCATTCAAAGGGTTAAAGATGAGGAGGGAGAAGGATGCAACATTCATGGGTTCCTCGAAGTTAACAAGGTTGCAGGAAATTTTCACTTCGCTCCTGGGAAAAGCTTTCACCACTCAAACTTCCTCATTCATGATTTATTTGCCTTTCAAACAGAAACATATAACGTAAGTCTAATTGCAGGCACCTTTGAATAGTTTTAGTTTCTTACTATGCATGAAAGTTCACTTATGTCATCACATTTAACTTATTTACTCATATTTCTTGGTTCTTTAAAAATGGAAACTGTGACAGATAAGCCACAAGATAAATAAACTATCCTTTGGCAAGGAGTTTCCAGGTGTCATTAACCCGCTTGATGGGTAAATAATCTGGCATCTCAGATTTTCAGTTGATCAACATAATTAGCTTCACTTAGTCCCTTTGGACAGGTGCTGATACTTCAAAGTTTTCTCTTAACTAGTGTGCAATGGACGCAAAAAGTATCATCTGGCGTATATCAATATTTCATCAAGGTAAGATTTCTGCTAGATATCTGAAGTGTGGCACTATCTCATCGGAGGTATCCAGAGACTTTTATTAACCACTTATCTTTTATATTTAGGTTGTTCCTACAATCTACAAGGATCTTAGAGGTCATGTAATCAACTCAAATCAGGTATGTGATTGTGTCCGTGGTATTATTTTATTAAATGCTTTGCCTGATTTTAACGTTTTCACCATGCAGTTCTCAGTTACTGAGCACTTGAGGGATGCAGATGGTTTTCCGAGGCCTCTTCCTGGAGTCTTTTTCTTCTATGACTTCTCTCCCATTAAGGTTGTGGTTCGAAGTTGTAAATTTTCTGGTTAATTATATTTAAAGGGCTTATATTTTCAGCATATAGAATTGTAATGCTTGGGTTTAAAGTATCCATGTCCAGGAATCAAGAACATACATCTCTTTTTGTATTTGGTCTACACTGTTATTCAAAGAGTTTTTCATACGGTTGATGTTGTCAGCAATGAGTTTTTGTATTTTATTCAGTTTACGGGAAATATTTATGGGTTTTTTATTTACTTATATCAGATAAAGGCTAAATTGGACTATTTGGAGCCTTTGAAAAATTGGAGCAATGTTGTTTTTAGAATAGCATGAATTCATGTACATTTTAGCAGTGGCTCTTATGAACAAACATTATCAAGAGATGTTCTGTAGGGCTGCCTTCCACAAAAAGAGATGATATGTGGGAGTAGGGACTCAATTATCCATCTAATAACTGTTGTGTCTTTCTCAAGATATATGAAAATATTTCTGTAACTTCATGATTCGCAGAATCTATCAGCACCTGTGGGATCAGAGGGAGACCATGGGGCCTGATCCTGCAAGGGTTTCTTCCTGGATTGGGCTCCAAGCTTCAGGATCAGTCTGGATTGGCTGATTCCAGGTCTGATCGGCTCTGGGAGACCTGATATAGCTAGATCTGGTAACTTAAAGTTAGATCTAGTAATGAATGATCTGGTAACTTTAAGTTGCAGGATCTTGGCACTTTGGTCTATAGACCCAATATTTAATGTTTCAGTAACAGGATATGTTCATATTGGGTCCACCGGGCCTGATAAGATGGGGAGGGTCCACTGCAAAATAGCTACAATCACCATTGGATCAGCTACTCTTCACCATGGATAGCATTTAGGACAATATTTTGTTTTTATTTTTGAAGGACTTATCCTAGATCAATTTTTCTTTCAGTGGTTCAGCCAAGTGGGCTGGGATTGGCCCTGGCCAATCTAGGGGCTGATCCCGAAAATCCGTGAACAACTTGGTCATGTGTGCTGTTGCATAATGGAAGCTTTTCTGTTTTGATGGGAATTAGGTTCTCACTTCAAATGAGACAATATCACAAGGAATGCAGGATCAGATGCCCCCACTGGTTAACCAGTGATGATCCTGATCCAGGTCAGACTGGAATAGACAGGGATTGGTCACAATCGGCCTGAGATCAGCCGATCCAGGTCAAATTGGGGGTGCCAATCCTTGTCATGGTTGGATGATTATGACTGGATTTGTTGATCCTGCAAACTGTTCAATATCTTGCATGGCTTCTCTCGTTTAACTTCAGAAATGACGTCAAAACCTTGTTGGTTTTTTTTCTCTTTTCTTTGTATAACTATTAATTATTCTTTTTTTCTGTCAGTTAAGTTTATACTCCTGTTGTCTTGCTAGTTTCTGCTGATTTTTGTGGGATTATTGACGGTTGCTCCATGTTTTTTGTGAAATTTTCTTTGTCTGGGATCTTAGCTGGGGCTTGTCGTGCTCTATTTCAGTTCTGGTCCTTGTGTGTAAGTTGAAAATGTTATAACACTTCTCCAGAAGAATTGCTTCTGTGAAAATATGAGCTGGTGGAGAATTGCTTCTGTGAAAATATGAGCTGGTCCAGTAACTTTGTCTTTACTTTCTCTTAAGAGTTAAAGGCTTGCTTCTTATGGAAGATCTTCTGCATTTGTAAGAATATGAACCATTACATAACATTTATCTTTTTACTTTTATAAGTAAATACTTGCTTCTCATGCAAGGGGGAAGTTTTTTTTCTTTCAACATCAGAATTTACTTTTGAGTCTACAAACCCTTCTCCTTAATTTCTATTTCTTGCCTATTATGTTTCTACAACTGTTCAGATGATGCTGAATCGCTGATGTATGGGCACAGATGAGCAACCTTGTATGTTCTTTTCCAAATTTCCACAATGAAGTTGTATGCCATACAATGTTCTCAAAGCATCCAATTAAGTGGTGCTTAAGGGCCACACTCAAGGATTCCGGAATCGGAATCGGAACCGATTCCGATTCCGATTCCCAGAATCGGCCGGAATCGGCCGATTCCTGGGAAGGGAATCGATTCCGGATCGGTCCGGAATCGTTTTTTTTTTTTGATTTTTTTTTCGTCAAAAAAATTCAAAAAATTCAGAAAAAATTCTAAAAAAATAGGAAATGAGTTAGAAACATTTTAAAAAATAACCATTGCATGATATCCACAAGAACACATCATACAAATACTAATGAACACCAATTGAAGACTTGAAGTTAAGTACATATTCCAATTTATTTATTCGAATATCGAAGAGTTGATACATCATCAAAAAAAATTACATCATATCAATCTACTTCTACTACCAATATCTAGGATAAAGATATGGGTTTTCCTCCTCTCCTCTGTGCGCTTCACGCTCCTCCCTCGCGCTCAATCTTTGTATCCGTCCAGGACTCACTCCATATGAAAATAATGCCGATGCCATGCCATCAAGGTCGAAATGGATCGGATCGGCGGGGACGACCGGGACGTAAGCGAGGATGGTGGGAGCCGCGTGGTGTAATCCACCGTCGGTCAACCTGGCCAAATGCGGATACCGTGGCTCCATAATATAAGACCGCGGTGTACGCTCATCCGCGGCGTGTAATACGGCTTTGGAAGCCGCGTGAATCGGGGAGAGACTCGCCGTGCCGATGGCCGTCGTTGCCGGTATGCACTCCTCGTCATCATCACCCGAGAGCGAGAAGGAGCCCGCGTCTTTGTCATCTGGCCGATAGGACGCCTCCGACCTCTAACTTCCTTCTCTTTACCTCTTCACCATCTCTAAACTACCGGAAGGTCCCAACCCAAAGTTTTCAACTTTGCAAATCCTCCCATTTTCCGTGCGATCACCCTTTGTTTTCGTTCTCCCCGGGACCGCGAATAGGTGCAGGTGGCACCGCCTGGCGGGACGGGAGCGAGGAGCGGAGCAGAGGCTAGTCAGCTGCGCAGCCGTATAGCCGAAGAAGGCACGTCCGTTCGAGCCCGAAGTAGATGGAGGTGGAGCCGAGCATCCTCCTCGGCTTCAACACCATCCAACTCTCCTTGCCCGTACGCACGGTCATCGGGATCAAACTCGAGCACGTGATCCCCGGCTTCCCTCTCTCTATCCAGAGGCAAGTGCATGCTCCTCTCGGAAAATCGTGTCCACGTCCACCTCCGGGTGGTGGTGTGGCGGAGGATCGCTCGCTCGTACGGGCCACCTCGCGAACCGTGCGGGAAATCGCTCCTCGGCCGATCTTCTCGCCGATCCTCGATGTTCTTTATGCGCGTTGCCTCGTACGTTATAATGACGAAGACCGGCTTCTCCGGCCGGTCCGAGGTCAACGTGTTCCTCCTTTTCGATATGTATCGGGTTGAATGTACCCGGGTTCCTCGCGGTGGGAGGAACTCGGTGCTCGGCCTCGCATCCTGATACCAATGGCCGCAAGTGGATTCCATCCACTCCTGGTGTTCACCTGAACCCACCACTCAGCTGCAAGAAAAACACAAAACGAGAAAAGGAAAACAATTAGCCCATCATCACCATAACTTATATGAAAAGAAAAGAAATTCCATGTCAAACTATTACTATACCAGGTGACACTTTGTCAACTGAATATTTGGTCGACGCATCCGAGTATACGCCGACCCTCGGCAACTTGTACTTCGCATCCGAAAAATTTAAAAAAAAAATTTAGTTGTCGGGTAAATGCTAGTCCAAGGTATTTAATTTGAACTACTAACTTACTTATCTCGGCCTCTATCTTGTCTTTGAGATCGGCACACCGGCCGGATAACCGGCAAGTGTACCCCGCATCACCTCGTTGTCGTTCACCACCTGTCCTCCGTATTGGATGCGGGGGTTCAAAGTATCACGCAAGATTTTATTAGTTAACACCGTGCCATTTAAGACAATTAAATACAAGAAAATAATTTAATAACCGAATTACCTGCAGACGGACATCGTGGTGCAAGGTCTTGTCCCATCGGTCATCAATGATCTTCCACCACTTTTGTAACCTCCGGGATTTTTTTCTTTAATTTTCGGCTTTTGCCCGGTCCATAAGCATCATACAATGTGCCCATCCGGTCCCCGTCATCCGAGTCTACCAACCTCGCACAACTTCTACCGGTGGCTCGATGATTGCCAAGTAGTAGGCAATCCTCTCCCAAAACCTCGTCGCCGATCCTGCTTCTCGGACACGACAAGAATCTCCTTGCTCTTTCTTGTCGTCACAGGTTGTCCACCTATAGTTGTAATACTCCTCGACCGCGCGAACCTAACCACGCA
This sequence comes from Cryptocoryne crispatula var. balansae, assembly GCA_036172225.1. Taxonomy (NCBI): domain Eukaryota; kingdom Viridiplantae; phylum Streptophyta; class Magnoliopsida; order Alismatales; family Araceae; genus Cryptocoryne; species Cryptocoryne crispatula. The sequence goes on from CM069919.1 coordinate 10,391,955, forward strand.
TGCCTGTGTCGGTGTAAACTCTCCAGAGCAATGAAGTTCGTAGCAAATCGTGTCGGACCGGGCCTAACAAGATCGTGCCCTCCTCGTGTGATCTCATGATATGTAGCGAGGATGCGAATAAATAAAAGATGCGATCGTGCGCACACGCCCGACAAGTGTGGATACACCCTCCTCCTTGCCTATATCCTCTAATATGAGATCTATGGAATGTCTTTACAGACAGGCACCCGGAAGACGTGCTTTCCTCTTCTCCATCAACTTCCTCCTTACCGCCTTATACGATGGTTCGTTGTCGGTGACAACCGAACCACATTCTCCTCCCCCATCTCCTCCACCACTCCCATCCATCGGAGAAAAAATGAAGTCGGCATTTTTTATCTTCCGAAAGTATCTACCGACTTCAAGAATGTAGTCCCCTCGTAATGCGCACACCAAGAAGTTTATCATACTCCTCTTGGTGATACATCCACCCATCGCACATGATTTGTGCAACCCCTCTCCTTTCACACCAACTTGAACCCATCCATCCACTCCCTCAACTCCCGGACCTCCTCATCCGTGCGCGCCGTATACGTGTCCGTCGCCCGGGCTTGCGCAACCCGGTCCCGGCCCTCACCCACGGCATCCACCATCGTCCCGAAGTAGGGGCTGGTGGCCGCAGCGTGCCGGGATGCCTACATCAAGTTAAAAAAAATTGGGATCAGCTAAAATTAAGTTTAAGTAAATAAAACACACATAATGTCAATTTTAATTTAAAAAGTGATACTGCGTGTAAAAACCACTTCACGATGTGTCGAACGGCTCTCTTTGCGGCCGTTCTCGTTGCCTTCACCCCTTTCATTGCACCTTAATCCCCATCCGACCAGCACTGCTTTCCCAAATAAATATTCGTCACTCGGTGAAAATCGAGTCTTTGGTAGAAGAGAACGGCGGTATGGCTCTCGTCTCCCGTGGGGTCTCGGTCCCCGGGTAAGACGAGCCGATGCGTCGATCGGCCCAAAGCTGGGTCAACTCTGGACCCAGACCCTCCTGCTCCCCTCCTACTGTCCTCCTCCTCAACAAAGGCACGCTTGCTATCGTGCCTAGCACGTCTAAGCTCGGAGTCCGAGGACTCGTCCTCGCTCCGTGGCTCCCGGCTCGGTCGGTGCCTTCCCCTTGCCTTTCCCTTTCGAGGTAGGCAAATCGCGGTCCCTCCTCTCGAGTAGCTCGTCGTGCAACTCCTCCTCTCGCTCGATCCTAATGCCCGTTGAGAGGCTCTACCTGTCATGTATCCTCTGATCTCCTCACTCTTCTCCCTGGGCACCTTGTCACATTTTTTTACATTCCCACCTGTTCCGGCAATATGTTGTTTCAGCCGGAACACCCCCCCGTTCATCTCCTTCCCACACCACTTGCACTGTACCCTCTTCCTGACTAGGTCTACCATATGCCCGTGCTCCCAACCCACGTCGGAAGCACGTGCTGGTGCTGCGTCACCTTGATCGGCCATTGCTTAAATCTGCAAAAATTGTAAACAATGCACTAAAAATGATTAGATAACATAAAAATTGTTTTAGACGCTTTTCGGGAAGCAGACAACCCAAGAAACACACCATTCGGTATGTTTAAAGGGTTACGTATTTGCCGGAAATGGTCGTAAATTAACGTACGGGTGGGTGTAGACGGGGAGCCGAAAGGGGTGGGTGCAACGGTATGGGGGTGTGGGGGTTGGTGGGGTGTGCAAGGTTCGGACAGGAAGCAAAAAGGGGGGTCTCAGATGGTTTCATGGGGCGTCAGGGTGGGTTCAGAGGAACCCAGGGGAACTTGGGTTTGAGCGGGTGTTTCCGGAAAGGGGGGGTGGTTCTTGGGGGTGATCGAACAAAGGGGAAGCTTCGCTCAAGGAAGCTGAAGAGGCTGGGTGGTGTGGGGGTATGGTTCCCACGGGTTGTGTGGGCCTCAGGGTGGTAACCTGTCTCATCCAGTCACCTTGACATCCAATTAATCTACATCATGTTGCAGAACTAGAGGTTTTTGGCCAGTTTTTTAGGAACTGCTTTTATTCTTGATTCATTTTCTAGTCCCAAAGTAGTTCTTTTATCCAGAGGTACCTCTGTAGGCACATTCTGTTTCCAAATGGATCATACTGTGGCATGAATGAAGCACATATGCAAAACTCTCTTGCTGAAATTATTTGGCTATAGAACCAACTGTGATGCCTTTCAAACCGTTGCCTGCATTAAGCTTATAAGTAGATTTAAAAGGATTTTGCTCTTTGCTATTTCTGAAGCTGAACCATGACTTTCTCCAGGACACCTAGGAATTCTTATGTTACGTACTTAGTCACTGAAAACTGGATTTGAGTAAATTTTATTTGCTAGGTTCTAGTTTAGTATTTCTGACATTTAAAAATAAGTAAACAAAAACAGTACTTTCTGATTGAAGTTTCTCTTGATGGCAGTGAAACATAGTTGTCAAGGCGTCCGCCTAGGCAGCAAGGCGTTTTTTCAACAGCACCTTTTCTGGGGCCAAAAAGGCACCCAAGGCGTCCAAGGCGCCAACTTAGGCGCCCAGGCAAGGCACCCTGTGTATCTTTACATGATTTAAAAAATAATTTTGAGAGATTTTGCCCCCTTGATACCCCTCACAAGGGACACTTATTTAATGATAATTTTCATATATTAATATATTTTACTATCACTTATACTATCATACATATTTAAGATTTATGACTATAAACATATATTATATACTTAATTAAGTTATTTTTCAGCTCTTTCTTCTCTCTCTCTGTCTGATTTAATTTATCAAGATTAACTCCTTATCTAAAAATAAATACCCACACTTTCATAATTACATATATAAGATCACTTATACTATTATATACTTTTTTTTTCAGGGGAATTGCCTCCCTGACAATCCCCCACAAGGGGCATTGCCCTCTTGACCCTCGCGACCTGACCGCACAGATCGATCCGTGACTACTCTGCGCTCCCCCCGTTTAATAATATTATAACAATATTTCGCTGTCACCTATATTATCGCACATATATAAATTTTATAATCATAAATGTTTCATATACTTAAATTTTATAAAAAATTATTTAACTCTTTTCTTTTTCACACACATCATATTTACTTATGTACATGTATAAAACACTCATATTCAATTATAACATAAACAATATAATTATATTTATGTTTATTTTTATGTATAACAACCTCCAGACTTAGTCTTCCTTGAATACTGCCCTTGACTGCCTAGGCGACGTCTGAGCGGCCGCTTTATCGCCTAAGCAGAATCAATACCCTTCGACGCCTTGGACGTCTTGTCACCTTGACAACTATGTAGTGAAGCTAAACCGCGTTCAGATTTTTGGTGTGCACTGCGTTTGGATCTTTTTGGTCCCTTTCAAACACAGAACTTCTCTTTCAGGTGCTTTATGTGGTTACACTCATCGCATCTTTTGTGTATTTTTCTCTTTTTCTCCAGTTAGACAGCTGGTGGGGGGGCTAAAGTGGCTTTATTTTCTCACTAAGTTGGCTATGGATGATTATCTCTTTCTTTCCACCCCCCTCTCCCTCCCCAAAACATTGGAGACACAAGGTAAATTAGGCAAACCTTTTTCAATGTTGGTCGGTGATAGAGTATGACGCATTGACAGCAAGATGATCATCTTTTTCTCTCCTTCAGCAGGAGAAAGGGTTTTTTCCATCATCTTAATTTTTTTCTCCATTTACTTTTCAAAACCATTTTATCTCTAGGGTCTCTGTACGTTTGATTTTCATCTCCCTTCTCACCTTGGAAGTTTTTTTTCTTAGCAGTGCCCTTCAATGTCTCTTAGGGTTCAGCAGTTGACAACCCTAGGTGAGGCAAGGGTGGAGTTGGTAAAGGACAATTAGGGCTAACCATTCAATCCTTGCCAATGTCACATCCCTAGGCTAGGTGAAGTGTGGTGCAGGCTAAGTGTCCGCACTCACCTAATTCACAGTCTGGGTGTGTTAGACATCTAGCTCTCCTTGGCATTCCACTAACTCAGAATGAAGCCTTTTTTTAATGAAATTGCTCCCATGTACCTTCGTGGGAAGCCTTTTGAAGAAAAAAAATCAGACCTTTCATGGTTGTGGCTGGGGTGGAGGTAAAGTTAGCGGGGGCCAGGTGGTACCAAATATCTACCTTCAGTTTCATGATGCTGCTTCACGGTCCATGTACTGCTGGATACCAAGCTTTCATGGCAAAACATCCTTCTCTTCTTTGTAAGTTATGTTAGTTATTCTTAATTTGTAGCTTTCGGGGAAGCATAGAGGGATCTATTTGTTCTTATTCTCTTCATTTGCTTTATATACATCTTTTGGTAAGATCATATGTTTGATTGCAGCATTATATATTCAATATCAAGCTGATATCATCCTGTGAATATGAAGAGGTCATGATCATATTGATCTGCAAATTTTCATTTTTGGGTAGATCCAAATTTGAGAATAAAATTTGGGTTTGGGTTCAAATTTGAATTCAATAATCTAGTATCTTCAAATTTGTATTTGGATTTGGAGTCATGTTTGTCTTGATCGCTTTTGTATTCAGGGGAGGGGGCATCCTTTTCTTGTACATCTCTTACCTCACTTAACTTCATTGTTGTTGTTTCCCTTCACAAAAATGTGGTACCATCTATTTCTAAAAAGTGGTGGTGACATCACTCTTTTAGGCATCCTCTTCTTGTACATCTCTTACCTCACCTCTGTTGTTGCTGTTCCTCTTTACTGGAATGTTCTACCATTTATTTCTGAAATGCCGAGTCTCCAAAACCAGGGAATGCTGTTACAGATATATGCAGTCATGAGACACCATATCATATATGACGTTACTCTTGTAGGCATCCGCTTGTTGTACATCTCTTACCTCTTCGTTGTTGTTTCCCTTGTCGAGAATGTGGTACCATCTATTTATGAAGTCTCCAACACCAATACTGTTATAGGTATATGCAGTCATTTGACACCATATCTTAGATGATCTCCACTCTTGGAAGCATCCTCTTCTTGAACATCTCTTACCCCTTCCTTGTTTCCCCTGACGAAATTATGGACCATCTTCTAGAGCACGAGTCTCCAACACCAAGAGATGCTGTTATAGATATATCCAGTCATGAAACCCCACATCATAGATGACATCAGTTTTTCTTTAGCAGTTGCTTGCATTGCTACAAAAATTACACGATGCGCATCTACTGCAAGAGTTGTACTTTGCACTTTGGAGTCTTGCAAGACAACTCTCTTCGTACCATTTCCTGTATGTATATTAATGTATGCTTTTTGGTTGATTGATGGGCTTATTTGAGTTTTTCAGTTTTCACTGTAGCTGTTGACACTGTTACCGTGGATGTCAGGTGATCTTTACGGAGGAAAACGCATCACTCTTGCACGTACTTACCAATATCTGTGCCATTATCGGAGGTTTGAACACTGGAACAGAAACCTGTTTTCTGAATGTCTAGAATGTTCTTGGATGCTTTTGCTCAACAACCTTCCATTCCATCTCGTTTCAAAATTAAATTAACCTTTCATTTGTCCCCATTACGATTGCAAACGACCGATCTTTATTATTTTATATTTTCAGGTATTTTCACCGTTTCAGGGATCATAGATGCATTTGTTTATCATGGCCATAGAACAATCAAAAAGAAAATGGAGATGGGAAAATACACATGATTAAGAGGACTACATTTCATTATCTCATGCAGGGGACTGTCAGTGCTTTATATCATATTCGAGTAGCTTTTGCAGTTGGTAAGTATCCTTGTGCCTATGAAACACGCCGATACTTAACTGTTGCCTAAGTCTACAGCACTTTCGTTCCTTCTGTTGCCACTGGGACATGCGTTAACGCCCAGGGTTCGGGGTGGATTGCAGTCCCGAGGGTGTGGGTGGTCTCGGGTTGGTCGGGTTCTTTTAGTAATGTAACGTAAGGATCAAACAGAAGTAAATTTTGCACCAAATTTTGATATTTTTGTTTATTGATTGTCATTAATGGTGTGATTACTTCAAGTGATCGCCCTTGTAAGCTGTATGCTTTATTTAGAGGACAAAAGATCCATTAGGGGGCTGAGTATAATATCCTTTATGGTACCAAAATTATCCTGTATTTGCAAGAGTCTGATTAAAATGTTCATTCGCATTAATAGTTTCTCTCACTTACGTCATAAATGTCATGTATAAACTTGACGCAGAGTTCTCTGATTGAGCAAGACTAACGTCATTGGTAACATTCATAAAAATAATATTATGACGTAAGCAAGAGCGGTACTTATTTAGCATACAAGATAAAACCAGCTTCTTTTTTGGTTGTGACGACAAGGCATATCGAATGTCGCTGCAGGCTAACAAGCCGAGCAATTAACTTAATTCAGCAACGCATATGCCGACAAACTAGCTAATTAAGATGATTGACGCCATCATTCTTGATGCTCCTTTAGACGGTGTTTGATTTCTTTAAGAACATGGTACTTCTAACCAATCAGATTATCTTGGCAAGCTGAGGGAGAACGGGATGGATAAGAATCTTTTTTTTTTTTTGGAAACGGATGGATAAGAATCACACCACGACCATTTCAACCAATAACAGTGCCTACCAGGCTTGCCACATTACCTGCTATGGACGTATTTTTAATTCTTGAGTTCACGTTTTCAGATACTGCAAAGTGCAAACCGTACAGTCCGATACCCTTAACTGTACTAGCATATGGCGAATAGTAAGAATCAATGAAGTGACATGAACACATCAATCTTGAACCTCGCACAAGGTATTCTTAAATGTATTGGTATCATAAATTTCATGAGAATTTTGCATGCTACTCCACGACAGTTTAAGAACAGGTTTGCCCGTTCTTGATGGCCATTAGCTGCGCTAAGGCTGACAGAAAAAGCCCAGTGCTATTTCTGAAGATGACGGACAAAAATGAAGGGTCTATTTCTTACCCACGTACGTTAACCACCAGCAAGTACGTAACTAGTCCTTTTCTCCTGCCTGCTCTCCAGGGACGTAGAGAATCGACATTGAGCAACAGTATTAGTGTGACTTCGTAACAATACAGCCTGTGTACCTAAAATGAAATGGCTCTTGTGAAATGAAACGACGAATGGAGCTAAACTGTTTGTATTCGGGAGAAATGATCTAGATCAGCACGGTTGGTTGGTGAACTCTGACCTTCTCAGCATCGATAATTGACTCTACCAGCTTAACTGCGTGATCTAACTTCCCTTCGGCATTGACGACCACATAATCAAAATCCTTCATGTGCTTGACCTCTTCGCGAGCAGTCGCAATCCTCACAAGAAGCATTTCAGTGGTTTCAGTCTTGCGGCTGACAAGCCTCTTCACAAGTGCAGCTTCGTTCTCCGCCACCAGAAATATGAATATTGCAGAATTGCCAAGTATTGACCTTAAAGTTGCTGCGCCTTGTATGTCCACCCTCAAAACAATGTCAAAACCTTTGGCCATAAAATCACGTATCTGCAATATACCTGCAATGTTAACATTGGCAGTAGAATAAACAAATGGCAATCATCTGCAAAAACACAGCGCCCGTATGCTATCCTATTTGCCCAAAACAGGTTGAAATGCACGTGGGAAGATTGCGACTCCCCCAGAGCACAAAATCCTTGATATTTTTTGGAAAATGACGGTATATATGATTAATTTGTGTGAAGGTGATCAAATATTGATGGGCAGTTGGCGGTTAAAGAAGAAAAGCCAGAGAAGTCTATCGAAGGAAGGTTCCTTTGAAGATCAAACTGCTTTTGTGAAGGGCATGAGGAATTTTGCTACTTGCTGATGGGATTTGGAGCGAAGAAAATAGTGTCTTTTCTTAAGCGTGCGCATTGAAACTCAGTCTCATATTTTCTGCATGTGTTGCATGCATCAGGACCGTATATAACATTTTAAGCAAGTTGGTGAGCTTGATTTGAAGATTTTTCTTGATATTAAAGGGTTCATGATACACTGTTTTACTTCCAAGCTTGAACGGGGCTGGTGGGACGCGCTTTCCAGCTATACGAAGGCAATCTGGATTTCTAGAAATAATAAACTGTTCAAAAAAGTCCCTTTCCTGCTTGCCAACATGTTCACGTTGACTAGTCTTACCAAGGATTTTATACTTGCTTCCCTGTGGTCTCTCCACAGTTCATTTGCTTCAAGATCTTCAAAGTGGAGGACCTTTTTTCTTCAGCGCCAGTCCCGTATTTATCTGGGGGCATTTTCTTTGTTTGATCTGTGTACCCATGTTTCCTCTACCATCTTGATATAGTTTTCCGTCTTTTTTTTTCAACTCGCTTCCCTTCAGTTATCAACAAAACGTGGTCCTTGGTTTTAACCACCCTCTTAATAAAAAATTAAGCTATACCAGTTGCCAAGAATGAACGAAAATAAAGATAGGATGACGGACAGTAAGTGACAAGCTGTGATTTAGGTACACACCGTATGCTTAAAGATGATCACATGATGGAAATGCCTAATTGCAGAGGAATCTGAGGATAGGTCTCAGTTGTGTAAACATGAAAAGCAAACTTCAGCGAGCAAATAAACTATCAGGATACATTATGATCTCAATTCTCAAGCATAAAAGACGTAGCTTGGCAGGGGTTAATAAAAGAAGATGCAGCTTGGCAGGGGTTAATTAAAAGATATTTTCTTTCACTTGATGCAATTGAACAAGGTGGAATCAGAGTGGATTCCCTGATTGGCGAGTGTACAGTTAATATCTACTCCTTAGCGTGGGAGTGACTGTAATCAAGGTTTCTGCAATCAGAAATTCTGGATATGATGCTTCCTGCCTTACTTTCAGCTATTCGGAAATCAAGGAACAAGAGAATGATGAACTTTTTGTCACGCTTGATATTTGCTTCAGAGAATGTCTACCTCCCTACATGAAGGATTGGAGTTTGCTCGTGGGATGTCTATGGCTCTACCTAAGTTTCTTTTGAGTCTTCTTTGGCGTGTGAAGTATTTTTAGTGTAATAGGTGATAGATGGCTGTGGCTGTGCTCGGAACCCTTTTTTGTTCTTGTGTTGTTCTCGAGCTTAAAAGTATTTCCTTGAATTCCTCCCAGCTTAATAGAGGTTTTGTTATCTGATTATTCATTTTCCTTTCATCGCAGCCACTCTGTACAATCATTTTCTTCACAATGTAACAAATTGTGGCATGTTTCACATCACCTTTTGAAGAAAATGATGTCACCTGATCTGGAACCGAGATTAGGATCCAATCTGGAAGAAACATCTAGTTTCTTCACTTTAGTTACAACATAGATGTCAAAGCGGTTGTTTAAGCACCAAGCAGTACTGAGCCCCCGGCCACTTTTCTATGCATAGATGAAGTGGCAGCACAGGGTGCTTAAGATCCAAAGCGGGCACTTAGTCGCTTTAAGTTGACTGGATCCATGGAAAGGAAGCATCTTGGGTTCCTATTTATACTTACATCATTTTTCCACTTAAATTTGCTTTTTATCATTGTTATCTACTTAATATACTTTTTACATTGAAAAAAAATTGGATTGCATATTATACGTTTAGAATAAATATTTTGCAATATGTTTTTGAAGAAGATTAAAATTATTTAAATTTTTTACATACAAATTTAATTTGTCAAGATATCACATTAAAATTAAGTTTCTTACTTTTATTCTTTGTGAGAAATGTCAAATTTTGTATTTATATATTCCCCTTATTATGATTGTTTTGGTTATATGACCCCACTAGATTTACCACTTAAGCGGTCAAAGACCGTGTGGTCGCCTTAGTCACTTTGTCGCCTTGACAACCATAAGTTACAAGAAAAACTCATACAAGCTTTTTAAAAAATCAAGAAAAAATCAACCTAATTTAAACAGTACTTAGATTGTGCACAGATTTTAACCTGAGATTCCTATAGGGATTGGGAAACGTTAGGTTTTGGGCACACAGGACATGGATATAGTAAAGAGTAAAGACCATGAATGTGATCAATACAAGGGAATTCCAAATGTCATAGGAATAGGTGATAAAATAGTTTTATACCATTGCATAAAAAAGATGGGGGACATCTCACAGGATTTTTAACTCCTAGATTGGTTGATATTGAGCCAGACTCAGCCAGACAAGAGTGATCCAACAGCTTATTAATTTGAGGTTGATACAGGCAATTCCAGTTGAGTCTATGATGACAAACTTTTTTTCTGATGAGAACTGGACAACATAGAAACTGTTTGGTCCTGCATACAATCAGTTAGTAATTTGTTCTTTTATCCAAATATAATTTGCCCACAACCACAAAAACAAAGAAGGTATAACCTTGAATAACTTATACAACCAAACATACCTGATCTTTTGCAAAGAATTAGGAAGACCTCAAGGCTATAATTGGCGTCAGGAAAAGAAAGTTTACCATTAAACCTCTTACAAAACAGCTTAAACGCCAACTTGAAGCTCTGCAATTGGAAAAACTTCATTTGCCCTGACTGTATATTTGTACAAAAACAAGAGGTGCTGAGAGTGCAAAAGGAATAACAAGCCATGAGAAGAATATACAAACAAGCAGGGGCAACTGGGTGGAACTGGGAGAAGGCAGAATATTGTAAGTTGCAAGAAATGGCTTGAAAGTAGCACCCCAACTGGTGATTGGTGGACAAAGACAGAGAAGAAATCCTATTGTGGTGGGTAGAAGCATAAAGAAATAAAATGGCAGGTAGGGTTGAAGGTGTGAAGAGAAATACTACAGTGTAGCAGTGCTATGAGAGTATCCCAGCTAAGATATCCCCAAGTTATACCAGCTAGATATCCAAGAGGAAGCTACAGACGGTGTTGAAGTGGAGACGTAGACAAGATTGTGTAAATGAGAAAGTCATACTGACAAAATAAAAAGCACACAAGTCATCTCTAGCTTTGGTCAGTTGTCTAAGGTGCAACTATTAAGAATTGTCTAGTGTATTGTGAAAATACTCAAGTGACAATATAATTAGAAGGTCCTCTTGACACAGTTTTGAAATAGATGGTCCAACAAATTCTACGTCATACCACATCCATGATTAAGTTTGGCCCTATTGTATGATTGTGTTCACAGATGTCCATGTGACAAAGTCACCATGCACTTTGTAGGGACATTGAGAATGCTCCTCAAATGAGTGGCAAAAATGGATCAAGTATCTGCTGCTATATTGATGCCCATATCCCTTAACCAGTTGTTTCCTTATGTACAACTTAATTTAATAATTTAACTTCTCTTCCTTGCTCCCCACAACTTGACTATACCACTTTTAATTAAAAAAGCCAAAACACTATGAAGCAGGAAAAGTGATCCATCATCGTACCTTTTGATGAAGAAAAAAATGTAAAGGAAAAAGGTAACCTGCTGTTTAGGAATCCCCTTGTATTCCCCATAAACCAGAGCATATTCCAGAAGCTCGTTTCTTTCAATCATGCAAATAAATTCGTCCTTTGTGACAAAGTAATAATCCACCCCATCCACTTCACTGGGCCGTTTATCGCGGCTTGTTGCTGTGACAACAAAATGGATTCCTTCACGAACTTCTTGTAATCTCTGCAAAACAGTAAGGCAGGCAGCATAAGATCAGGTGCTCCAAATTTCTGCAGGACAGCTTGGGTGCGCTGAAAATAAGATATAAAGCATTTAAATCTTTCCACTTGCAAAGGATTAAATCACCCTTTCCATGTGATGGGACCACAACTAGACCTGACTTATGAGTTGACACGGGAAGATGTATTTTCTGCTAGAAGAGATTGATCAGATGTGGTACTAATGGGGTGTTTGGTTGCATGATAATTGAGGTTTTTATTTTAATTTTTAAAAATTGTAAGAAAACTTGTTAAAAGAGGTGTTTGACAACCATGACAATTTTATGTTTTGAAAGTGATTTTCTTCTTAAACAAAAAAAGTGAGTCTCACCTCTTTCTTTTTTCTTGTGGTCCCCACTTTATTTGGTCATGTGCGGTGGTTACTCTTTTTTGTAATCACATCCCTCCAAACATGATAATTTTATGTCATGAGTTGGTTTACTTTTTATTTTAATACAAGTTTTTATCATGAAAGTGTACAAAAAATTATCATGCAACCAAACACCCCCTAAATATTTTAGTAGTCTTTAGGGTTTTTATCCATGAATTTTTCTTTCTTTTGAAATGTTTACCTAGTTAGCGTGGGTGCAGGTACAAATTTCAAGATATTCAGATTTTGAGTAACCAGTCTGTAAAATCTAACTTGACAGTTTAAAAGATAGTTGTGGAGGGTGTACTATGCAAGAGAGGGAGCAACTTAGAATAGAATCAACAGGCTCAATTTCACCTGGCAGCCTGGCACAACTTCGGGCCAGACCTGAGATCCCACAGACTAGGCCCAGTCCATGGAAACCCTGCTGTGAACAGTCCTAGGAGGTTACTCCCACACTCACCCTCTCCTTCCCCTCTGTTGAACTCACTCCTGCAACCCCTTTGACCAAAGTACTCTTCTCTTCCCAGTTCCCTCTCCTTAATCCTTCATTCTCTCTACACCCTCGTCCAGTTTGAAGATTCAACCTACCAAGCACTCGAGTAACAGCTCACTGTTTCAGAGGAGATGACCAGCAATCCACCAGCAAACTCAGCATGCTTCGACCCATAGTTGCATGGAAACCTGTGTTCCCATTTATGTTAGGTTTATCCTGATATTTTATATGATCCACTTGTTAATTGGGCTTACATACACACTGTTAAATTATGGCTTATTGAGCCTTATCTCCTATTTGGTCTAGGATCCGACTAAAGGTAGATCCAATTTCTAGTCAAACTCGGGCTAATTTCTCATAAATATATATATATTAAGCACATACAGGTTGTGGCTCCCCAAATAGTTGCATCATATAGACTCAACAGACAGAAAATCAGAGGATTATCCAGAGGAGACGGGCATTCCCTAGCCAGTTGATCTTTCTCATTCTTAGTCTACTGCAGCATGATGGAATCCGGATTGTCGTCAGGTACTCCGTATATCCAGCATGTGGTATGAGAGCCTATATTCGATTGCACGAGATAGATAACTAGATATCGAAATCTTCTTTCTCTGGTTCTGTTGTCGATGCACTGTTTTGCATGAACGATTTAACAGATTTTGATATATGTTACGGCATCCTTATTTGCATGGAATGAGATCATCCTATTTGTCCCAAGTTCATTTTAAAATCTAGATCAATTTCTTCATGTTTCTGGTGTGAAATTGATCTTGGATTTTCTGTTTCCTGAATGGGACAGCGTTTCCATGCGATTGGGTTATCAGGTCATCAGTGACGGTGGTCCTCACGGGTACCTTGGCGAAGGGAAAGCCCCGGCCGAATTACCAATTGCCGACGTCAGCCGGTTTGTGCTCTGATGGGTCACCTTCGATGGTTGGCTCAGTGATTCCTCATCCTTCCAGGGTCGTGGCTATCCCCAAAGCCATCAGTGACCGTCTGACGGCTGGAGGGTGCAAGGCGGTTCTCGACCCAGCAGCAGGATTGCAAACACCCCCCATGGTGGCCCTCGCAGGCTCCTGGGTGGAGGACAGTGCCTGATTGGTGCTGTCTTTTGGAAACCACTGGCGGGAGAGCACCCAACGGTGCCTATCTAGTGTGGCTGGCGAAGGAATTGTGCCTGGAGATGCTAGGCTGGCCATTGGTGGCTGATTGGTGGGGAAGACCATCGGCCTGTTACCAGCTTCAACAGTGCTGATGGAGCTCCGGCACCTGTTCTCAGCCACAAACAGGGTGCCTAAGACCCCTCCTGGCTGGAGCGCACCACCGACACTTTCTGGCTGGTGAGGAGGACCGACAGACCATTGGCCTCACCCCGCTGCTGCTGCCCCTTGTGGGTGTCGTGGTCGTGGCTAGGGTTTCTCAAGGAGAAACAGTGGGGGTGCAGGGGGGTTGAAGATGGTTGATTTACCATCATAACCCTAGGATCCAATAAAGATAATAATCCAGTATGATGTTGGATCCGAATTAGATTTGCATCTTCTATGAGGTGTTTGGATCCGGTTTAAGTTCAGATCTGATTTGACATTGGATTCTCTCACTGTCAAAAATCCATTGGATATAGGATTTGAATTCAATTCCATTTGTAATCATTAAGATATTTGGATCCGGATTCAGTTTGCATTTGGATCCAATAAGGTTACGTTGATGTGGATCCAATCCGAGTTTGGATCTATTAAAGTTTTAGATCCGAATTTGATTTGATAATAGATCCGGATCTATTTTGGTTTCAGATCTTAAAGTGTTTATATGTGATTGGGACTTGAATTCTTTAAGTTAAAATCAGATTTTGATTTAAGTTAAATGAATTTTGAATTCTTTAAGAAACTAGATCCGAATCTGATTTGAATTTGAATCCAATTCGATATCCATTAAGACATCCAGTTGAAATATCCCCGTTAATTCGGTATCCATTAAGTTAAATTGTTTTGTATTTAAGTTAATATCATTATATTTTAATTTGGTTGAAGGATTTATTAGATATCCATTTAGTTATCAGTATGGATTGTAGAACCAGTCGAATCAAATTGGAATTGACCCCATTTAGTTATCAATATGGATTGTAGAACCAGTCGAATCAAATTGGAATTGACCCCATTTAGTTATCAATATGGATTGTAGAACCGGTCGAACCAAAGCAGAATTGGCCGATTCCATAATCGAATCGATTGGGTATGATTGATTGTATGATACATATATGTTTTTTATTTGATGTATGATGTATCTCTTTTAACAATGTTAAATGTTAAAGTTGTCTTGAAAGTTGAAATGTCCAAGGTTGAACAATGTCTTAATGTTCTTCTTCCCTACATTTTTTCACATTTTTTCTGAGTTCTATGTATTTTTTTATTTTTTGGCGATTTTTACATATTTTTTCAGAAAGCAAAAAAAAAAAAAAATGATCCAGACCGATTCTGGATCAGTCTGGCTCCCGGTGGATTAGCCTGGATCGGACCGATCCGGATCGGATCGGACCCTACCGATCCAGGGTCCGATCCCAATCCCGTGATCCTTGATGCCCATGACACAACTGTTGCCAAGTGGCCCACCCTCATCTTGGGAAAACTTTTCTGCCCGACTACCCAGAGATTTCCTGTGACAATCAGCGTGGTTCACTGGTTCCAGCAAGTTTCACTCTACCTGTGTATGAGCATGGGCTCAACTCCAATCAGCCTTCAAATCCCCATATTGATTATTGTAGAACAGCATTACACAAAAAGTTGCCTTCCTAAATAATTGTTTGATCCAAAGCACATGGATCGATAGAGTACATAGCCACTCATCACCTCTGTTGCCAACCTTCGAGCCAAGTGATGACAATTGTTTATAAAAACTCCGCCTTGAGACAATGAGGCTTAAGTCTCAAGACGAGACTGTTCACCACGTTGGTGAGGTTTACATCTTATTGGCAAAAACTTACACTTTTCTCTATGTGAAACTTATCCCTCACTGCCTCAATGTCTCACTAGTAAAAAGACGTCTCAAAGTTGAAGATATTTTAATAAAAAATAAGAAAAAGGGTTACAAACCATCTACATACGCAAAGTGAAAATATTTCATTTTTTTGTCACACAAATTGTTATAACACTTCTTTCCTCGTAAATGATGCACATTGACTTTATTTTTTACAAGCATTTTCTCAGAATTTATAGAATTTATTTGATTACAATGTCTCTAAACATAAAAATAACAAGTATAAAAATTACTAGTACTAAATTCATTACTTAAGTTTAAATATTATTAAAACAAAGTTTTGCATATTTTTTACTCTAAAGTACATTGCTTTATTCGTACAATATACAAGTTTAAATAAATTATAATTAACTATATTTTATTTAAAGCTAGTCTTTTAGATAGTTCAAGGATTGTATGATGATTTATTTAAATATTCATAGATTATATATTTTTTCTTAAATTAGTGCTTAAATGTTTCAAAAAGTTTTGAGACTTATAGTTCAAGAATTGCACTATTATTTATTTAATGCTCATAATTTTTTATTAAATTGAGGGTTACGCCATAAGTCCTCAATAATTTACAAACATTGATGATGACCACCCCTGGCAAGATGGACAAATTGATATGCAGCCACAACGTCTACTAAGTGACAATGCTCTATGCCTTTCTTCCGATCAACAGAACCAGAAAGTTCATTGGCACATGTTGGTCAAGCTCTAAGTAATCGTCTACTAAGTGGCAATGCTCTATGTTCTTCCGATCAACAGAACCATAAAGTTGATTGGCACATATGTTGGGCCAGCTCAAGTAATGCCACTAGTTAATTCTCCAATAATGTGATCAGCGTGCAGGTGATTCAATTGAGTGAAAAATCTGCAATAATTTATAAGAACCTTATTTTATTGAATATCCACACGACTGAAAGTCTTTCTCCAGCTACCATTGAGAATCTGGAAAGGTTGACAGTGTTAGAAATACATGGTCAGAAGGTTCGGATTTCCCTCCCACATTACCATGTGACTGTGGTACAAGGAAAAAACAGGTTTACTTACAGGGAGTTTGGTTGCAAGATAAATTGAGTTTTTGTTATAGAAAAAATGTTTCTGTAACAAAAACTTGTTAAAAGAGGGTATTTGACAATCATTACAAAAATATGTTTTTGTAGATGATTACTTATTGGACAAAAAAAAAATGAGACCTCTTTATTTTCTTGTGGTTCCCCCACCCTTCATAGTTATGTATGGTCCCCACTCTTTTTATCCTCATATCTCACCAAACATGATAATTTTATGTCTTAAGCCATCTTAGATTTTATTTTAATACAAATTTGTATCACAAAAATGTACAAAAAAAAATATTTTAACCAAACACCCAATTAACTACATGGAATCAATGCAATCATTGGCTACTGATCATAGAGACAGGAGTGTAGATCCCCTCAGTTGCATGACTGAGACGATACCCTCCACAAGCTCCCATCAAATGGGTCCCACTCACCTTAAAATTTATGTACACATTTAATCCACATGGCTTCATCACTTGATGTGAGTGTGGAGGGTGTCCCATCAATCGGATCTACATTCTAGAGACAAAGGTGTCCTCTAGAAATAACATAAAATGTGCCTCGATTGCTACTAGCCCTTGCCTTCATCTAGTCACCTTTAGCTAGGAGAGAAAACATTCTCTTTTAAGGAACATGAAATATGTCAAGTCCAGTTATGAAACACTACCATGGAATGCGATCTCCCGAGAATCTCTCGAGATCTTTTGAGGATCTCTTTCTCTCCACGTGTCCGAGAAACGAGATCGCCCAAACGAGAATATTTATATAGTACCTCACTACCTCTTATACCTTGATCTTCTCCGCCTATTACTATCCTTAACTTGTTAGATGACTTTGTTAAGTTTGCTTCATATATTGTTAATTTTATTATGGAATGCATCCAAATATTGATCTAGACATTATTGTTTGATAAAATTTTATAACTTAATATTTTTATAACTATTTATGTACAATTGACCCAAAATGTCACCAATCATATATCCATATTATTCAAGATGAAGCCTTGATCTAACACAAGATTCCTTGTATGTCTTTTGTTAACAATAGTTCATCCTTTCTGTATTAAGTTTTTAATTCTCTCTCAACGTATTTTGATGTTTTAAATGAGTTCCATTGTCCTTTTTGAAGAGATAACATGACATTTTACACTTAAATATGCACATTGAAGTATTTATAAGATCCAATCTCTCGAGATTTTTTTGAAATCTGTTTTTTTCAATCTCCATAAGATAAAATATAGATACGAGATGGCAATCATTGGATAAGGTATACTCTACATAAATGAAATCCGAGATCTGATCTCCCGAGATTTTTTCGAGAATCTCACGATATCTCCTCTTTCATTCTTCCAAGATGAAGTCGAGATCCGAGACAGCAATCCTTGAACACCACACAATGTCAGGAAACAATGAAGAAAAATAAATCATAAGACCCATGTAACTGAAATCTTCAATTGTAGTTTTGCATGGTCAGGAAGAAATCACCACTGAAGTGATAAAAGAAATAGTATTTGAAATTCTAAATGTAGCTATGGCAAACACTCCAGACCTTGATGACTGCATCTTTCCCAACTCCACTAGGCCCACTGATAACAAGGATCAGGGGTTTTGTAGGTGGTGACAGTGGTTCCAAACTGAAAGATGATCCGATCGCAGCTTCAAGTCCTTTGAACAGTTCATCCTGGCAAAGGTAGCACATGCAATGTGCAAACCAAGTAAAAAAAAAACAGTGGAAACAAGTAGACTGGAGATGAAACAAACAAGATCAAGGAGAAAATGCATGGCATAGCTTCTCATTCTTTCAACAAAATCATCTACAAGGCTAACATCTTGATATGAAGCATAATAGAAAGATATTTTTTTTTTCACTTACTGAAATGAGGCTGTCAACAAAGTGAAGAAATAACCATAGAAAAATCGTTTATGTTGTCAAGGCATTTTAGATTCTTGAAATTATGACACATTTCAGAAGAATCAGAAAAAAAATGCCGCGAACATGATATGCTACAAGTATAACCACGAAGAGTTACATGAGAGACTAGACATTGGAAGTGATTTATCACATTTACTTGTTGTTTATTAGATCCAATGTGAGGATTAGTTTTTTGGGGCTTTCACTGCCGGACTAAGATGGCAGAGTAAATTTTCATCGTCAAGGGAAACAGCTCTGACCACCAGAAAAGGAGTCTGTAGCATCTTAACGCTGTCAATTAGAAAGGCAACCAGAGTTTGCAGCAAAGAAGTAAGTTTGATCTTTCCGCAGTAACCAAAGAAACAGCATTAAATTACTTTTTTTACCTTAATTATGATCTAGTTGCTCCTTTTCCAGTGACTAACAAGAAATACATTCATAATACATCCATTCCTTCTTGTACGGATATGTTATAATCTAGAGGTCCAAATACTGTCGTATGGGCTTTATCTTGCGCAGGTGATGTATGATTTACAGCCGGGAGAATTTTCACTTTGTGACTGAATTCTGCGCTTCAGCTTACAGTCCCGGTTAAAATGCAGTAAAGAAGCCCGTTACGATATACACGAAGGTTCGGGAAATTCATGAACCCAACGTGTTACACTTGTGCCGACACACTCAATATGAAGCTAAGAGGGCAGCGATTGTAGAGGAGACGAGAACGCCAACCTTATCGGCCGTGGCAGGTGGCAACGACACGTAGGGGGGCCTTCTGGCTCCTCCCGCCCTGCAGGAAGACTCCATGAAACGGTATCCACAGTGCCCTACCGGGGAAGCGACCTGGTGCCTACAGAGGGGATTGGGGAGGTCGACAGAGATGCTCCTGCTGAAGGTATTGGATCGGAAGTTGAAGCCAGCGACCGAAGCGACAATCCTGCGCAGGAGCATGGGGGATTCTTGGGACAGGGAGGAGAGCAAACCCCAGGGCGTCAGCAGAAGAACTTGCGCCATCCTCCCGCCATCGCTTGAAAGAAACCCTCAGCTGCTCGAAATAGTAGCAAGGCTTCTCGGGGAACTCAGATGGGTAAAAACCTCGAAGAAAAAGTAAAAAGAAAATACTTGTATATTGATTATATTACAATTATTTTATAAATATGTAATATTATATATATGAATAATGTATACAATATAATATATATCAATACCAATATCGATAAATAGTAATATTGATTTATAAAATATACATATTAAAATGTAAATTAAATTAATTAATTAGTAAAAATGTAAATAACAAAAAAATTATAAATTTTATAATTATCTTAATCATATAAATGTCGGTTATTATGACTAGTGTTGAATTTTATAAACAAGTCGAGTGATTAAAAGATAAGAGCATTTTATATATTGAATGCTAAAATTACGTATAAAATGTTAATAGTAGATAAATTCTTTGGGAAGTTATTGTTTCAGAATAAATAAAATAAAAATATATAAAAAAATTAGAAAACTATCATACGAGATTTACCCAATGTTAAATACCACGGCGATAAAAGCCTGATTTAAAAAGAAACGCAATTTTATATGTCCTGCTCGTCACTCAAGTATCGGCATTTAGGGCGGATTTGGTTAAGATTACTAGAGATAATTTTCCCATTAAAATTTTTAACATGTCTTATTTTAATTTGTAATAATTAAGCTTAGATATTTAAGGAGGAGAGAGATAGATTCGTGACCCTTATATGGGTTGTTTGATTTATCTTTCGCTTTTTATAGGTTTTGTGATTTAGTTGACACGTGTGTGGATACGGCTATCAAAGTAGGTCAGGGGAGCAGAATAACTTACCCCAAGCTTTTAACCCTAACTTAATTGAACGAAGCTCTTTTTTTGACAAAAAAAATATTTTAAAAGCTGATGATGCATGCTTGGTAATATCACTTCAAAAGTAAAATTATTGGAAGAAATACATCTTTTTCCCGTCGGAGTTTGTGTTTGTCCTTGTGATCTGCACTGCAGCATCAGGAAGGACCATAAAAATGGTGATAGTGAATAATATGATCCCAGATATAATGTTGAAAACTAAAATATTAGATATGCCTATGCGAGAATGAGATCCCCATCCATAGTACACAAATCTATGACTATGGGCCTCCTTTGATTTGGTTAAACAAATGCCTAACCTTTATTACTAACGAGGTGTTTGGTTACATGATACTTTTTTATACATTTTCATGATAAAAAATTATATTAAAATAAAAAGTGAATCGACTCTCATGACGTAAATTTATCATATTTGAAGAGACATGATAATAAAAAAGAGTAACTACCGTACATAACCAAACAAAATGGGGGACCACACGAAAAAAAAGAGAGGTGAGATCCTCTTTTTTTGTTTAAGAAGAAAATCACTTTCGAAACATAAAATTGTCGTAGTTGTCAAACACTTCTTTTACCGAATTTTCTTATATTTTTTAAAAATAAAAATAAAAATCTCCATTTAAAAAAGACGTCTAATCATAAACTTTTTAGAGTTCAAAATTTAGAATTTGGCACATCTAAATCATCACTTAACTCTTAAGGTTATTTAATTTTCAAGTGACTTATTATAACCTTTCTATTTTCATAATTAAATTTTTCTAGTATGTATGTGTGTATATGTATATACAGTGTAAGTGTTGGGTTCTAACGGCAGAAGAGCTCTTTACAGACCTCCAAACTGTATATTTTTTATCTTAAGGTTATATCACAGAGAGTAAGCTTGATTAAGTGTAGCATAGGAATTTCGAAGTAAAATTTAAATTTTTAAAAATATCAGACACCATTACACAATTTTTAGAAAATATGTCGTTGTTACCAAACACCTAAACTACACGTGTTTTGTAATTTTTGAATCGACTGCTTCTTCTATGTAATTTGATATTTTACATAACAATTAGGTCGACATACAAATTTTTTTTCATGTACATCTGTTTTTGATATACATTTTAATTTAAAAAATATCGTCAAACACCACTCTATATTTTTTTGAAAAATTTGCAACCTTTTTGTCAAACACAAAAAATCCATGTTTTTGTAATTTGACAATGATAACTTAATCTCAAAAATAAAATCTTAATTTTAAAAGAACAACCAAACACCTTTTTATGCTTCTATATTAAAATAGCAACTGAAAAGTTTAAGGGCAAGAGCTCCAACAAAGTTCTGCTTAAAATAACATCAACGGCTGGTAGAGGGACATGCGAATGACATATTTAATATACTAAATTAAAGTTTGACAGCAAACTCAAATCCGTTGTCGTCTAGTCCGGTTAGGATACCTGGCTTTCACCCAGGCGACCCGGGTTCAAATCCCGGCAACGGAAGTTTTTTGCGGTTTGATCTTTTTGTTGTTTGGGGCATTTTATTTGGTTTATCTTATTTTAGGTGTCTTTTTTTTGGTAAATATTTTAGGTGTCGACAAAGGGCGTATGCCACCATTCTAACCCCACGTAAAGAAGGACGGGGAAAAGTAACTTTCTTTTGTATTTTTATTGAAAGAGCAAGAGGCCGGCGTCTGTAACTTTGTACTATCTAATTTGTTTTAGTTTAGTTTATTAGTGAATGAATCCTTCTTTCTTTCAAAAAAAAGAAGAAGTTCGGACTATTGTCGGACGGGCTCCTTGGGTACAAGATTAGATATATATATACACACACATATATATATAAGTTTTGGTACAAGAGAATACACATACATATATAAATACATACTTTTTTTTGACCTCCAGAAAAAGTTGAAATTGGCAATCAAACTTACATAAATGTGAGTGACTAAGAATGATAGGTAAGAACTTGTTTATTTTGACTAAGGTGACGTTTGTTTTGACATAAATTAAAATTTTTAATTCTTAATTTTATTTCTAATTTTTTTATCTGTGTTATAATGAAACACTTAAAATTAAATAATTTTTTAAGAAGTTTTTATCATATTCAAACATAAATTCAGATATTTTTCAAACGATTTAAATGTCTAATTTTTGACCGAGTTTTTGACCCAACAAGAAGTTAAACATTTTATCAAATAATTTGAATATCTAATCTGATTCAAAGGTTAGATATCGAATAAAACCAAATAAACAGAATTTAATTGACGAAGAGATTTAGATTGAGTGGTAAATGTCGGAATGAAATAAAAAATTATTAATAAAAAATTAATTTTAAATGAATTGTTTTTAAGAAGCTTTTATCACATTCAGATCTTAATTCAAATATTTTTTCAAACAATTTAAATGTCTAATTTCTGACCGAGCAACTGACCGAATAAAAGATTAAACATTTCATCAAATGATCTGAATATTTAATTTTAAATAATAGATTCTTAGTAAAAATTAATTTTAAGTGATTTTTTATGTTTTTATTTTGAGAGATGGAAAATCATGATTTTTGACAGGTTAGGGGTTAAATTAAGATTTTAAATATTTTATTTGGTCAAATGGAACGCTACCTACTACGCCGAGTTCTTCTGGCTGAGGTTTAATCCCCATGATTTGTAATCGACATACATGTCTGTCTGATGCTCAAATATACTACCGGATGACTCAAAGCATTTTTTTCCTTATGACCAGTATCTGGGCTGGATATTACAAATTCATTTTATGAATTAGACTATATATTACATAAATAGGATAAAAATAGCATAGTATAATGTATTTAAATACTAAATTAAAATGTATTATATGTCATATGTGCTTTAATTTGAATTTCATACAATTAGTTTAATATTTATTTTTTAAATGTATATTTATTTAAAAATTTACTTATGATTTCCAATTATTTCATTTCTATCTAATATTTGACATATGTATGTAGTTTTTAATGCTATACTTGCATAATACATTTATATCATACAATGCATATTGATATTCCATTATAATTGATAAAAATATATTTGTGTCATTTATATTTAGTAACTTTTTAATAGCCAGTCACTTTCTTATTTTTGAAACAACTCATTATTGAGAACTGAACTACTCAGTGGAATAACTTTTTCCTTGCTGCACTTATTCCATACCCATTTGCCATACCAAACATCACCATATATCGAAATTTATATTCCAATGTAAGTTTCACCAGTTCCAAACCAAGCCTTGATTTTTTTTTTTTAATCGTTTACGAGAACCATATTTCGCTATTAGTTCTTTCTTCTATGGTTCTACACTTCTACCTACCCATCTGCGGTTAATTCTAATTTAAGTCTAGAGTGCCGAAAAAGCCTTGTTAACATTTACAGGTAAGTGAAAGTCAGGAAAATTCATGATTGGTAAATTATTTTAGGAGCTGTAGATTTTATCAGCAAAATATAAGGATGAATATCAAGACAGATGAAAAGACAGAGAACACAAGGATAACCGCAGGTCAGTGGATAGGAACAACGACACCCAGCTTTATCTACAGGATGGAAAGAAGGGCAGAAGAAGAGTGAAAATTTGGAGTACCCAGAAAACCAACATTTAATTCTTGATGTGGACTCTTCACAAGATAGCAATATGATGCTGTGATTTCCCAAACTAGAGTGGATATAAATATACAAGATTGGCAACAGCGCAATGGGGAACAGGGCACTAACAGCACTGAGCAGCTCCAGAGTAATATGTTCCGGATCCCCTCTCCTCATCATATTTCAAACTCCTGGAAACCACAGTATTTCTGATCTTTGATCCAAAAATCTAAAAGTGCAGAAGAGACCTCGAATATCATAAAACCCAAAAGAGCACAGTCAGAAGGAGGCTGAACTTGTCCTCCGTAGTCGAAACTTCGGTTCTGGTAGAGGTATGGTGTGCAAGATCTTCTCCATCTGCTGCAGAGAACATTCAATGAGTCATATTAATTAGGTTTAAGAAGATAAATGGACTCTCCATCATAAAAAGCTTCACAGAGAAAACGAAGAGGGGTTAAATTGCACAAAGATGGGTGAAGCAAAGAAAGCAGAGATGGCATTTGTTGAATGCGCATGTAACTTAATAATAGTAGTAATTTCAGGTGAAACAGAAGCCTAATGACTGGCTCTAATCAATAATCACTTGTACAAGGCTAGAAGCATCCTCCAAAAGAATTTTTAGCCATTGGTAAGTCCACAAACAGATATACTGAACAGACATAATTGTAACTTCATTTCAGAAATTATCATTCTCCATTAGCTAATGACCTTCATGATTTTGATGTCCGTCATCCTTCGAATATGAAGTATTCCCTAGATGTTAAAAATATTAAGAAAATGAAAATGACAAATAACTAATGAGCATCTGGGAACAATCATCCAAGAGCAGATGAACTATAATGTGTAACCCCAGTGCTAGGAAAACTATTTTACCCCGACTTCACCATATGTTTTGCTTGATGTAATAATAAGGCTTTCGTGTATTGTTTTGTATGGAAATAATAAAGAGAGAATCCTTATTTATCCCTAAATTATGGTTTATCCTGAAAATTTAGGGATAAACCAATATTATTCCTTCATTATCTTTGTACCAAACAAGAGCTTAGACAACCAGCAACAGGAAGCGAGGAGTAACAGTAGCAACATCACTTGTTTCAGCTTTTCACTCACGCCACCTATGTCTGATAACTAATAACCATTTCCCATATTTTTGGCTAATAGAAATCTGCTTTTCCCATATTACTTTTGATATTTCTAGAAGATACATTACCATTAGATTCAGTGATGCCTGATATCATAATATGATATTTATGGTTAATACTCTAACCAAACATGCCCCCGATCATCGGTCTTCCATGAATCAGGTGAACTTAAAACCAAATATCCTTGTTGATGACCTAACTGCGTTTTCAGAATAGATATTATTATCATTTGCAAATGAGAAAACAAGAGATGTAATGCAAAATTCGGAAGCACCAAAGGATCAAAATTGCCAGTTCTTGTGCCCAAGCTGCACCAGAAATGAGAAACTCCATACGCTTAACAAGGCATATAGAGCCAATTTATCACTATCAGGACATATTTGAAGAGTAGAGGTCCATTAAGACATCCTCACAGAACTGCTACATCATCCAGCATGCTTATCAATTTAAAAAGAAAAATACTCGGCACTCTTCCTTTTATCTTCTTGTTTATTGATCTTCAAAGAACCGATGAATTCCTTCTTATTGCTTATCGTATACGCTGATGGTGTTTTCAATGCACAATAGAGTTGACAAATAACCATCCGTCTTCTAAGTTCTAAACTTCTAACTACATAGTTTCTGCACGTTTCTCTCTGTACATAGACATCAGTGCCTCAAAAGGATTTGAACAAGAAGGATAGCAGGATATGAACACGTATAAAGAGTAAAGTGTGTTCTTGGACAAATGCCCCTGTACACCGGCAGATCTACAGGGTGCTCTAGATCAGGGAGTTCAAAGAGCCATGTAGGTGGAATAGCTATCACAAACAACAGAGATGATCACCCTTGAAAAACAGCGAAAAGGAGTAAATTTACACACATGTAGATGAATGGGTGGCACCGGATTTGGAGAACTTGAAAATAAAGAAACAGTGAAGAATCTGATCCAAGTAAATGTCCGAGAGGGGGGTAAAAAGAAAGGGGTGAAAAATCCGACCTTCTGCTTCTTCAGCCTCGCATTCTCTTCTTCCAGGCGAGAGATTTTGTTCTCCAGCTCATTGGTGTAAGCCTGTTCAGAGCAACAGAGGCCGATGTCTCAGGACGCAGAACAGAGGAGAACAATGCCTGATAACAGCAAGTACCGACCTGCTTCCTCGCCCGCGACCTTGCAGCAGACTCCCTGTTCTTGATCATCCTCTTCTGCCGCCGCTCCACCGTCTTCTCCGCCATGTCCCCGGAAGCAACGCGCTTGCGTCCCGGCGTCTGTGTGTCCGAGAGTGCCCCCAACATGGAGGACGGCACGGTCAGTTGGGCGTCGGGGTGCCCCGCCTCCAGCACACCCCCCCGTCCGACGGCCGCCGGCGGCTCAGCCACCGGACGTCGCGACCCATAGGCAGTCGCCACGTTCTGCCGAGCTTGCTGCCGCAGTGAGGGCCCCTGATGATACTGCTGCGGCCAATGCAGACCACCGGTGTAAGGCTGCGCCGCCCCCACATCGCCGCTCCTCTCCCTATCCGGGTCCTCCGCCGCCACCCCGGCCATCGCCAGGAAGTTCTCCAGCGTCATGTCCCCCAGCGCGACCTCTCTCTCTCGCCCGGTCCGGCGTTGTGGTTCACGGCCCACCTGGTGGTTCTTGCCGAGGGCTGTGGTTACGGCTAGACTCCCCCGGCGGTGCAGTCGGGAGCCAGAACCGGGGAGCGGAGAAGGGCTCTCCAGGTCCATCGCCACCACGGGCCGGTCTCCTTCGGCGGGAAGGATGCTCTTGAGGAGCTCATTCAGGTTCATGCCGCGCAGGGGCTCCCCCAGCTGGCTCTGCACCTCGTTGAGGGTGAGGCCGTAGAGAGAGCTCTGCGTCGCTAAGGCCTGAAGAAACTGTGCTTGCTGCTGCCCCTCGCCGCCGCCTTCGCTCGCCATGGTCTGCATCTCCATCCACCGCCACCTTCTTCCACTTCCGCCCCGACTCCGATTCTCCAGAAACCCAAGAGGAAGAACCCCCGCGCGCGCCCCCAGATTCTACCGCGTTTCCGATCTGCAAGAGCCGGGTTCCTTAGAAAGTCTCCAAATTCGATGGCAACAGAAGGTGAAAACTAAAATTCCCAAGTGTTCTCTTTATGTTTGCGCAAGAGTATCCCCGGCAGCCGGAGGAAAGCGATTCCCAGGAACACGAGCGTTTGGAAAGGACCACAAGATGTCACCTTTGCCGGCAAAAGAGAAGAAAAAAAAAAAAGAGAACTTTCACGGTATAATCATCTTCCCGAGAGGATCCCCCTCTCTCCTACCCACATTGACCCTCTCAACAACTCAGAACCTGAACAAACCCCATGAAAGTCGGTTGCAGTCCCGAAAACCAGAGCATCGTCGCACTCTCCGAGGAAAGAGAGAGAGAGAGAGAGAGAGAGAGAGAGTTTAACGGGAGACCACCCCAGAAAATGACTTTAACGGAAAGAACGACTCTCATACCCTCCTTCACAGGCGCACAGGTCTTGGGGCCGTGTTAAGAGCGAAAAGGGCCCAGCTCGACGCCGCCGCGCCAGCCCGTCGGCGGGTGCCTGTTCCTGCCATCGAAACCCATCCCTCTCTAGTCTCTGGAAGTCATCGCGACCCCCCCCACGAGCTTCCTCCTTCGTCCTCTCTCTTCGGCTCTCTCCTGCGCTCTCCTCTTCGGAGTAAAAAAAATTCAACTTTCAATATAATGTCCAGCAAAGACCCCCTCATTTTGTAGCCTTACCTTCTCCGTTCTCTCTTCCTGGTTCACTCCGGAGAAAAACCGAGAAACCCACGCGTGAGAGAGTCGGATCTCCAGAATCCATCGATCAACCAAACACGGAGATGTGAGGTACAGAACTTCCCACATAAAAAAAAGTGGGGGAATCCACCTCGAAAATGGAACAGAGCTAGAAATCCCGAACGGACGGAGCAAAGTTGTGCGTGTTTCGAACGGGAAATCCAGCCTGCTGCCACGGTGAGGCAGGAACAATTCAATTCCGGGTAACCATTTTCTTCATCGGGAAGAAGGAATCAAAATTCGACGATCGAACAACATTTGTCAACAGACTTCTCTGACAAAGTGACTTCAGTAACCGGGCTGTAATTAACTTGCCCAAGTGGTGAAGAAGAGGAAGCCCTCCGGATGAGCAGAGACCCGCAGATTCCGACATGAGAGCATATGGTTGTGGAAACTACCCACCATGCCCCCGAACACTCGTGTCCTGCTGAAGGGGTTGCCCAAAAACAAAGGCCCTTACCAAACTCCTGAAGCGGGTCCGCTGTCTCTGATACCCCCCCCCCTCTGGTCTGACCATGACCAAGCGGAATCCCGGTCAATGCCAGATTCTCTCTCGAGTTCTTGAGAGATTTGGATTGTTCTCTTGTGGCCACTGAATTCGGGAACGGGGAGGAGTCTCCCTCGTTCTAGTCTAGAAACGAACGTTTGGTCCGACAGCTTGTTTTAAGGGGGTGTTAGCCGCCTGTCGCGAACAAGAGTCTTGTTGTAAAATTTTTTTTGTGAAAATATATTTTTATGATAAAACTTGTTTAGTAATTATTATAAATTTATATTTAAAAGAAGTCTTGTGCAAGGAAAGAGATGAGACTTTTTTTTTCTTTTGGTCTTGTGCTTCTCCACCTATTTTGGTTACGTAGGACATCTCTTCAAATATGATAATTCATGTTATTGGCTAACTTAAACTTTATTTTAATACAATGTTTTACCATGAGAATACATAAAAACTTACTGTGCAAACCAAACAGTAGTGTATTAGTAGAGAACGTTTCGCTTACTAAAATTGAGTACTGGGAGGCTAGGAGCCGAGGAAGTGATGAAAAAAAAAGAGAGTAAAGGCTAATGGGGTGTTTGGTTGCATGATAATTGAGGTTTTTATTTTAATTTTTAAAAATGGTAAGAAAACTTTTTAAAAGAGGTGTTTGACAACCATGACAATTTTATGTTTTGAAAGTGAATTTCTTCTTAAACAAAAAAAGAGGGTCTCACCTCTTTCTTTTTTCTTGTGGTCTCCCACTTTATTTGGTCATGTGCGGTGGTTACTCTTTTTTTGTAATCACATCCCTCCAAACATGATAATTTTATGTCATGAGTTGGTTCACTTTTTATTTTAATACAATTTTTTATCACGAAAGTGTATAAAAAATTATCATGCAACCAAACACCCCATAATGAGGTGTTTGGTTGCATGATAAATTTTTGTACACTTTCGTGATAAAAAATTGTATTAAAATAAAAAGTGAATCAATTCATGACATAAAATTATCATGTTTGGAGGGATGTGATAACAAACAAGAGTACTATCATATATGATCAAACAAAGTGGGGGACCACAAGAAAAAAGAAAGAGGTGAAGCCCTCTTTTTTTGTTTAAGAAGAAAATCACTTTTAAAATATAAAATTGTCATGGTTACCAAACACCTCTTTTAACAAATTTTCTTATAATTTTTAAAAATTAAAATAAAAACTTTCGTTATCGTGCAACCAAACACCCCATAATGAATAAGTTGCACACGTTGAATTTTTCCCTCTTAAATAAAAAGGTTTTTACAATAAAAAAGCTCATAAAAAAGCGTCGATCGGTCGTCGTCGTCAACTGGTTGTTGGGCACAACATCGTTGCAGATCTTCTCGTTACATTGATGCAGTCTTCTGGTTAGGGTTAGTAGGAAGCTAACCCTAACGGTTAACATTTATTTTATTTCTGAATTAAACTTCCCATAGATGTAAATATAATAGTTTAGCTGTATTTAGACTGTTGTTAAAATTCGTTTTCATGTTTTAAAAGGGGGTTAAATAGCTTTATAAATGTTTATAGTAATGTTACATTGTTTGTTTAACTGTTTATATGCATGTTTGAATAGATGTTCTAAGTATTAAATTTTTGTTTGGTTGTCTAATTATATGTGTTGTTAAATTTTTTATATCTTTAAACACATTTTTATAAGGATTTATTTTAAGATATAATGGTGTAAAAATTTTGGTTAAATTCAGGAGGACTTTTTTTCTCTATAACCTAAGCATGGTTCAAAACTATAAATAAAATATAAACGAAATTAATTCAGTTTAGATCAAAACTATAAACATGCCATAAACCAAGCTAAATCAATTTAGTTTAAAACCATAAACCGAACTAATTAGGTTTGGTTAAAAGACATAAACAAATTGTAAAACAAATCAATTTGGTTAAATTCAAAATGGAAAACCAAAAACAACCTAGTTTTTTTTTGTTTAACTTATTATTATTATTATTATTATTATTATTATTATGTAGATCTTCTTCTTTTTTATTTCTTCTTCTTCATCTTCTTCTTTTCTACTTTTCATTTTTCTTCTTCTCCTTCTTCCGCCTTCATTTTTTCTTCTACTTCTTCTCCTTGACATTCTTCTTCTTTTCTACTTCACATTCTTCTTCTTCATTTTGTCATTCTTCTCATTCTTCATCTTCTTTTACTTGATGTTTTCTACTACTCATTCTTCTTCTTCTCTTTGTCATTCTTCACATTTTTCTTCTCCTCCTCCATTTTTTCTACTTTTTATTCTTCTTTATCATGTCCTTCTTCTTCATCATCATCATTGTCATCTTCTTTTCTACTTCTCATTCTTATTGTCATCTTCTTTTCTACTTCTCATTCTTTTGATTCTGCTTCTTATTCTTCATTTTCATTTATCATCATCATTATCATCTTCTTCTTCTTTTTAAGAATTCTTCTTCTTCTCATTCTTTTCTTCTTCTTCTTCTTTTCTTCATCATATTTTTTATATTAAGAATTCCACTTTTTATTTTCCTCCTACTCCTCTTCTTCTTTTTCTTCTTAATTCTCTTCTTTTTTTCTTCCTTCTATGTCTTCTTATTCTTGCCATTCATCTTCGTTTTCCTTCCATTTTTCTTCTACTTCTTCTTCTCTTTGTCATTCCTCTTTTCTTCTTCCCATTCTTCATCTTCATCTTATCCTTATTCTTCTCATTCTTCTTATTATTCTTATTTTTCATTTTCATTCATCGACGTCATCATCTTCTTCTTCAAGAGAAATAAATTAAGCCACATGCATAATTAGAAAAAATAGTAGGACAATTTAGTTGGCTATTTACTACAAGTTCTAAATATGACTATTAACTAATATTATACACCGAGAACCAAGTTGTTATTTTTACATTTTATATCTAAAAAATATCAAACTCTCTAAACTATTCGTAAATTGAGTTCATATGTGTTATTACTTTTTTTATTGAAGGTGGAAATTGCTACAATCATTTATTGAAGAATAAAAAATATATAATAATATTTTTATATGATAGATGAAGATTTTTTTTAATATGTTGTTAATCATGCAAGGTTAGATTGACTCCCGGTGAGATGATCTATTGACATTGATGCCACCTTCGACACAAAGTGAGGAGAATATAGAGGATGACAACTAGGATGATGAGGATGAGAGGTCTTTTGAAGAGGATAAGTGTAATTGCATTGTTACTGTTGCATTATATAATTGTTATGAGTTTAATATATATTAACACTTTACATACACATTTTCAGGATGAGTGATTTTTTGGAGAGGATTAATGAGAATGCATTGTTATTGTATCATGATATGATTATTATGAGTTTATTATATACGAACAATTTACATTTTTTTTAGTTTTACATGTTCTTTATTGTCTATGCTTCTATATTTGCATGTTGTATATTAATTTATAATTGCATGTATATATTATATGCAACACCTTATATGAACAAAATGTATATACAAGTTATATGTACGAACATATTATATGTACGGCATGTTTTATGAAAAGATTTTATGTACATGTTTTATGAAGCACACAGTGTATATAAGTACATGTTGTATGTTTGTGACTGCATGAGACATACATACAAATCGATTACAGATTTCTAAGAAGAGACATTTTCATGTCTGTGTGTTTCAGGGTAAATCTATATTATTGTATATTTATTTTTAATTTTTAATAAATAAAAATATTAGTCACCTCGAATAAAGTTATTGGCAACGGTTTGAACCATAGCCAATATCTTTACTAAGACGACGGGAAAAGCCATCTCATACCCTATTTTAGGTGGTATATAGTTATGATAGTTGTTGCCAATAAGTTATGCGACTCCGACGACTTATAAGGAATGGACTTACAACGTTCTAGAAACAGTTGCCAATGACTATTATGGGGTGTTTGGTTGCATGATAATATTTTGTACACTTTCATGATAAAAAATTATATTAAAATAAAAAGTGAACCAACTCATGACACAAAATTATCATGTTTGGAGGGATGTGATAACAAAAAAAAGTAACAGCTATCCATGACCAAACAAAGTGGTGAGACCCTCTTTTTTGTTTAAAAGGAAAATTACTTTCAAAACATAAATTTGTCATGGTTGCCGGACACCTCTTTTAACAAGTTTTCTTATAATTTTTAAAAATTAAAATAAAAACTTCCATTATCATACAACCAAACACCCCATTAGTGACGACTTTGTTGTTATCGGTAACCAGTACTCCCCACGGTGGGTGATACATTTTTTTCTTGTAATGGAATTCATTAGCATTTTAAAGAAACTGTATTAAATTTTATAAAAATAAAAGTTTTATTAAAAAAGCTGGCCTCGCTGGTTGCACAGGTGTCCTAACTAAATCATTATTCTAGATCGGCCAGCGACTAGAACCGATTTGAACACAGCTGCCTTTGAGGTCTACTCTAACAATGTAATTTTAGATGGGTTCACCCCTGAAATGGTGTGCCCTTCAACTGCTGCTTCTTGCTGTTTGGGAAGGTTTACCATCTCTCACCGGGTGCCCTTGATCTTGGTAACAATATTAATTCTTCCCAAGTTCCAACCTTCCTAAACTCCGTCGGAGAAATTTGATTGCCCCAGCCTGACTAGCTAGCTGCGGGAGAGGCACGACTGAGCTATATATCTCATGTTGCCCTCAAAGCTACGTACTAGAGTGGTTATAGAAGAAGAGATCTAGTGGGTCCTTATGGTGACCTTCTAGAGTGTTATAGTAGCTAATAATTACCAGCTAGCCAGGGATGCAAACAAGCCATACGCTCTACAAGTAGCTAGCTCTAGACATAATTCAATATATAGCAGTAGTAGGTTATGAAAATTTTCAAGAACTAATTGTTTGATTCAATATTTATCGGCAACAATGACATTAATTAGGGTGTTCACAATAGTTATGTAATATCAATTGAATACATTAAATAAGAAGTGATTGAGGTTAAATTTAACTCAGGTTTATGTTTCAAAAATAAACTTAAATTAGGGTTTTTTAAAATAATTTAGATTGATCTCGAGTCTTATAAATAAGTTTTCACAAAGCTCGTCCAATTCGTGATCAAACTCTAGTCAATTTTTTTATTGGATTTTAAGCTCGAGTTATGGCACGCCAGGTATAGATTTGTTGAGGAATTTTAGTTATATGAAATTTACAACAAGTTCAAAATGTAACATAATTACTGGCTTCTTACTGGCTTAGGTGCAGCTCTGTCTCTCTCTCTCTCTCTCTCTCTCTCTCTCTCTCTCTCTCTCTCTCTCTCTCTCTCTCTCTCTCTCTCTCTCTCTCTCTCTCCAAGTCTACGCTGCACGGGGCAAGAGATATTGCAGTGGAATGGGTATATCAATATTGATAATCTAAATTCTAACAAAAAGTTAGGCCGGCATTTTTTGTAAGAAAAATAAACTCTATGGGTTTTTCAATAATAGAAATTAGAGGAAACGAGCACAAGGCGTGTTGAAAATGTTTACTTCCACATTAGGTCTGTTTTCAACACCACTTTAGCATTTTGGAGAATTGAGCTTAGAGGGGTGCTACAATTACTTTGAAATATCTCTTCTCCTAGAAGAGATCATAGCTAGGAGAGTGTTAGAATTATATTGAAATTCCTAAAATAGAATTAAATATATATTTTTTGGTGCATGTTACTTTTGAATTAAAAGGCTTATGGGGTGTTTGGTTGCATGATATTTTTTTGTACACTTTCATGATAAAAAAATATATTAAAATAAAAAGTGAACCAACTCATGACATAAAATTATCATGTTTGGAGGGATGTAATAACAAAAAAGAGTAACTACCATATATGATAAAACAAAGTGGGGGACCACAAGAAAAAAGAAAGAGGTGAGACCCTTTTTTTGTTTAAGAAGAAAATCACTTTCAAAACATAAAATTGTCATGGTTACCAAACACCTCTTTTAACAAGTTTTCTTAACATTTTTAAAAATTAAAATAAAAAGCTCCATTATCATGCAACCAAACACCCCCATTAATATTTTTTTGGATGTGTTCAGATGACGAAAAATACTCAAAATGTGCACTATACAGTGATATTGTTGACATAAATTAACGATACACGGTGCTGCACGATTTAATTTTCCACGTCAAGGATGGGGACAATTAGATGGTGTCGTTCACCGGTTGGAGTTTGCCGATATCCAGTACAGAGAAACCTCTCATGGCTTGAGCATGTTGATCCAGTCAAATGTCACACCGACAGTGGCCTGCCTCTTCGACATCTTCCTCTTGTGCTGCCCGATCCTGGCCGAACCAGACAGAAATCCCTCCCTACAGGAACCCTCCCAGCACCTCATCCCATCCCCCTATGAGAACCCTCCCAGCACCTATCTTCGGGGAGTTTCATGGCGCGTAGAAGGTGAAGACGGAAACCCCTCTCCCACCCCAGGTCCGACGAGAACCCCAAGCCCCTCTTCCACCCTCAAGAGAACAAAGAAGGCGATGAAGAGGGAGAGGAGAGTGTGAAATTCCAAAAACGCACGTGCGTTAAGGAGACACAGGTCCAAGCTATGATAAAGGCATAGAATACTCCTACGGTGGCCAATATGGGATAAAACTCTTCAATACTCCCCCTCTCGACCAGCCACCACCGTCAGAGCCACGATAGGAATACACGGGGCAGGGCTGAGCGAAAATAAGAGCAAATCCACCGGAGGACAGAGCCTGCAGCCTGACCAGCTCTGATACCATGTGAAATTCCAAAAACGCACGTGCGCTAAGGAGACCCAGGTCCAGGCTATGATAAAGGCATGAAATACTCCTCCGGTGACTAATATGGGATAAAACCCTTCAATAAAGAGAACATTATATTACCAAGATAGATAATGGGGATGGAGTAAGATCTAAGTAGGAGATATGGACGTACGCACCACCTTTGCTACTAGATGGAGCCAAAACCGTCGCCTTCACCACAAGATGGAGCTAGAGCCTCCAATGCTATACTTGGTTGCACCGCGAGGAGTTGACATGACTTCTAGGGTGGGGACTGTAATTGAAATAAGAAATTAATGGGGTGTTTGGTTGCTTGATAATTTTTTTGTACACTTTCATGATAAAAATTATATTAAAATAAAAAGTGAACCAACTCATGACATAAAATTATCATGTTTGGAGGGATGTGACAACAAAAAAGAGTAACAACCATCCATGACCAAACAAAGTGGGGGACCACAAGAAAAAAGAAAGAGGTGAGATCCTCTTTTTTTGTTTAAGAAGAAAATCACTTTCAAAACATAAATTTGTCATGGTCGCCAAACACCTCTTTTAACAAATTTTCTTACAATTTTTAAAAATTAAAATAAAAACCTCCATTATCATGCAACCAAACACCCCATAAGAGCACCTAACAGTGGGTGTGGAAGACATTAGAATGGATCTAGTGTTAAGAAAATTTTGGTTAACCGGTTAAACATGACATATTCGACGAACTTAATTAGTGTTAAAGTCACTTTCTTAGACGGACCTGTGATTAATTTTTCTTAAAAATTATTCTTTTATGGGTTTTTCAAAAAAAATCTTGAAGAATTCAAGGGTCCTTCAATAATGTTAATTAACAATATTCTGTAAATGTTTTTTTACAAAATAACTAAATACACTGAAGCTAGTTGTTTCCATCACTCACCAAGCCTATTATTTATATAGCTAATATTTATATTCAGCTCTCCGGTTTGACTTGATTTAGTCTGATTTCATAAAGTAACCTGAAAACAAATAAAGGAGGAGACCAAACTGAATCACTCATTAATTTTAAGTGGCTCGGTGTAAATTTTTTATTTTCTGAGGTGAATAAGTAAGTTATTTTTGGGTTGCAGAGAAAATTGTGAGTTGAAATTAAGACTTCAAATATTTTAGTCAGTCACATCAAATAGGGCTCTAATCTGTTGTGTATACGGGGGCACTATACAAATGTTTCTGTTTATTGGTAGATTGAATGTTTCCGTCACTCGCTAAGCTATTATTTATATAGCTAATATTTATATTCAGCTCACCAGTTTGACTTGATTTAGTCCGATTTAGAAAGTAGCCTGAAAGAAAATAAAGGAGGATATCAAACCGAATCACTGATTAAACTGTTTTTTTTCTTGATGTGGGTGGAGCAGATGAAGATATATCTTACAGGCAGACTAAGTACATACAGACATCCTTTAATGGTACGTAGTTGACTCCAGCTAGTTATTTTTGCTGCATTAATTGTGTTGTTAGTTATAACTTTGGGCATCTTTTATTTAGCTACGGTACATTAACCGTGTACATCAAACTACCGTGGCCTTTGATTTGACTCGAGAATGTCTAAAATCTTAATTTTATCTCTGTTCAAAATAAAAATTTAGTTATTCTTCTCTGCAAATAAAAGAATTACACTGAATCACTTAAAATTAAGTGCGAAGAAAACTATCGATTTTTTCGATTGTTTTATCAAATATATGAATATACGTCTGATTTTTGATTATTTCGGAGGTTAAATATCGATAAAGCCAAAACTTTGTCAGCACGCATCTCATATGAATAATAGAAAGAAAATACTATTGGGTTTTTAGAACAAACTACAAACGATGCCATTCAATGAAAGATTAAAAACATAGCATATTTTAAAATAAGTAAATTGAAGCGATCGATTTCGACCGAGTGGTGGTGGGGGAGGCGCAGAAATAACATAACATTCTAGGCCAAACCTGCACAGTTTTGCTCGACATAATCAAGAGACAAGCTTGGTGATGAGGCTTCGAAGCTACGTATTAAAAAGACTGACCCAACTCCTGATGATCTTTGATTATTTCCAAGCTTCAGCACTTTGGGCATCTCAAAGCAGGAAGGGTCAATGCTTTTCCCCTCACAGCTGGGTGTACACACCCCTGTTGTGTGGAGACATTATTATATGCAACATAGCGTCAAATCACACACACATATATATGTCATATTGAGGGTAGAATCATGTGCGATCACCCCCATTTTTATAAAGGTTGGCTGGTCGAGGTCGAGGGGGGGTAGGTCAAGTGGAAGAAGCACAGTCCCCCAAAGATAATGCCCTCCATGTTGAAGGCCCATCATTAGATCAGGGGGGATACTCTACCTGCAAAAAGAAAGTCCCCTCAGGGGATCCTAGCTCATATTTATCTCCAAGATTAAGCTGGGCGGTGTGCAGCTTTTGAGATCAGTGGGGAGAGGACGTGGGGGGGGTGGTATCATGGTTTCATATTCATATGCTACACATAAGCACATTGCTCTTTTATCGCTATCTCCCTGTCCTCCTGTTGTCACTCTTAAGCAAGGATGAGGAAGCGAATCATGAAGATCATCCAGGACTATTAAGACTAATAACTATATATATAGGGTGACTGGTCTTCCTTTGTATATCTCATCTGATTTACTCTCCAAAAGGGGAGAGGTATAGGGTTCTCGGGGTTGTGATTCCACCAGTAAGAAGTCTAGCTCCTATGCCAGGGTCCCACCAAAATAAGGGCAGTACCAAAACTTGATGTTAAAAACCAAGGTGCTTATGCTTATCTATGTATTGTAGACACCTCCCCCTTTCTTGGCGCTTTCACT
Source organism: Cryptocoryne crispatula var. balansae (assembly GCA_036172225.1). Classification (NCBI taxonomy): domain Eukaryota; kingdom Viridiplantae; phylum Streptophyta; class Magnoliopsida; order Alismatales; family Araceae; genus Cryptocoryne; species Cryptocoryne crispatula. Next base: position 10,429,846 of record CM069919.1, read on the forward strand.
TTATGCCTAGCTGAGCTGCTGAACCCTCCATCCTCGAAACCCTAAAGCTAGCTATCACCGCATGGTTCTATTTCTTCAAGCTAGACCAGTACTCAAGCAGATTCGTAAACTGATCACGTATTGGCAGGTATTTTTTTTAGCAAAATACGTATATATATACCTTCACACCTCTAAAATATTGTGCTTATGCTCCTAAAATGACTTTCTAAAGATGTGTACTTGCAAAAACAGTTTACACATATATGTATTTACACCTAAAAGTCAGCAATATCGACACGTACGTACTTCAACGTTTTGAAGACAATAATGAAAATATACACATTATAGATGTCCCGAAAGAATACAATGCAATTATGAGTGCTTTCAGGATCTATATACAGACACAAGCTTTTGTTTAAACCACAGTTTTTCAATAATAAGAATATAACATCCTTTCTTGTGCATTAGAATAGATTACTAATTAGACGCATAGTTTCATTGCAAAAGGTCTCTGCTGTGACCTCTATAGAGGACATACAAAAGGTTAGCTCTCATTTATTTTAGGGAAAATTAATAGCAGGTCCGTTTAACAAAATCACTATAACACCAGGTCCGTTGACCAAATATCTATTACACCTAGTCCGTTGACCGAAAATTTTGTAACACAGTGTCCATTCCGTCATAACAGCGTATATACACCGTTTAACTTTTATTGTTATTCCAACAATGCCCATCGCCCAACGCCCAACGCCGTAAGCTCCGTTCCAAGTCGCCGCAACGCTGAGGAGAGAGAGAAACGGCGGAAGAACGCAACGTTTTAGGTCAGGGGCAGTCGCGCGGCGGACGCAACACAGCGGCTTCACCTCTTGCGTACAGCGGACGCAGCTTCTCACGGCGCACGACGAAGCTCACGGCTTGGTCCTTCTGGCGGTGTGCGGCGGTGTGCGGCGGTGCTTTTCTCTGCGAAGGTAAGATCCCTTTCTCCTCCCGGCAAAGAAAATGGGCAAAGCGGCGGTGCTCATCTATTTTGCCAAACATTCAACTCCTACTTGTCGCACCAACAAATGTCTATGCGCATTGTAGGATACTTGGCAGTGCTTCTCTTCTCGGTGCGGCTCCTATTCCTGACGGCAAAGCAAAGGGAAAGCGGTATCTCGGCTAAGAACAGGGTCGACACATACACGCCGCTAAAGGTAAGACGTTCTCTCGTCTTGGGTAGGGGAAGAAGAGGGCACAGGCGAATGGTCTTTTCTTTTTTTTTTCGTTTAGTTTGATCAGGATCTGTTTGCATTTCAAACCGTGCTTGGTCCCACCTTCTCCACAATTCAAAATTGACAGAAATTAGAATGCCTATATATTTCTACAGGGGTAACGTATCTTGACCGTGAATGGTGCAAAAAATTATGCAGCCAATAGTGCAAAAAATCTGGAACGTCAATAGTACAAAAAATACTAGAGGAGTCAAGTTTTCGATGAAGACAACATCTATATACGTTTAAAGTAGCTAATATATTATAGTTGATAAAAATCTGGAACAGTCAATTTTGTATCGCCATATTATATTTGAAATTCATTAGATTAAATCAGAACGGTTGACCAAGTGATTTATTTAAAAGGACTTGATCTTCTTATTTGAATGGTAATGAAATAAAGAGTGTAGTTTTAACAAAGCAACCGGTACAATTTGGCAGCAAGTGCGTACGCTGCACATGTAACACCCACCTAAAGGGTATTTTAGGCATTTTTATTTAACTACAACACCCCTCTAACGTCAAACCTTCAAAATGGAGTGGGATTGATGAATATTAGTAAAAACGGACCTAGTGTTAAAGTGATTTTCACAACGGACCTAATGTGAAAGTGGACATTTGAAATCGGACCTAGCGTGTATTTCCCGTTTATTTTAGGAGAGAAATATATATATATATATATAGAGAGAGAGAGAGAGAGAGAGGAGAGAGAGAGAGAGAGAGAGAGAGAATACCCCTCTTGGTTTTACCAGTTGTTCATGCATTGGGATGGGGATAACAAGAAAGGCCACACTCTGAGACTTCATCAGAGAAGTACCCACTTGGTATTACCATAATACCATTTGTCCATGCATTGAGATGGGAAGGATATATAACAAGAAAAGCCACACTATGAGACTTCAAAAGAGGGAAGTATACCCCTCTTGGTATTGCCATCTGATCATGCATTGAGATGGGGATGACAAGAAAAGCCACACTCTGAAACATCTTCATTTAAAAGAAGAGAAAGAGCTGTGAAATCAAGAGATAAAGGCGTCTAGTTGCAACACTCACAGCAGTACGGTTTCTGAAAACAAGTACCCATGAGAGCTTCAGAGAAGGGAACCCCCACACAAGTGATTATTTACCTCTTAATCCACCTCCACCCACGAACTGTGTCCTCCCAACGCAATACACAAACACCTCTTGACGGCCAATTTCATTGGGGCTGATTAAGAAGCCAAACCCCAAGAATGGTCACCGCCAAAGTGGGCAGGCAAAAGATAAAATAAACCATATATATGTGTGTGTGTGTGTGTGTGAGTAGCCCCAAAGCTCAAGGGCACCCACTGAACAAAGAACCACAAGATAGATTAAAAGAAGAGCACTGCCAACAACGCCCTCAAGTGTGGGTCTCAACTCTCAAGATCAGTGTAGACAAGGTTAAGTTCCTCTGCTGCTCTTTATAAGATAATCGCCCCAAAGCAGCCCCGAGGTAGAGCGTGCTCGCCAGCTCGTAACATGGCACGTTGTGCTACAGGATAGAATCGTACGGTTGGCACGGGTGCCAATTTCCTTCTGTCGCCGTGCAATAAACAAATAAACAATGAAATTAAGTACAGTGATTCCATTTATAGATGGTATACTGTACGTAGGGTATTAATTAATTAATCAAGAAGATGTGAAGGATAAAGAATTAATCTTACTTTAGTACTTCGTTCTGAAATTGAGAAATAGCCAAACTTCATTCATTTTTTTTTGTGGGTAACATATACGTATGTGTGGGTGTGGGTGTGTCAAAATGTTTAGGGTTTTCCTAGCTAGATAGGGTTTAAGTTTTAGATGGCATGTAATCTCAATCCATACCCACCAATTACTTTTTAATGTTGAATTATGGGATGTTTGGTTGCAGGAAAATTTGAGTTTTTAATTTGCTATAAAAATATATTCTTGTAATAAAGCTTGTTAAAGTGGGTGTTTGCCAATCTCAACAAAAATATGTTTTCACAGGAGATTCTTTCTTAATCCAACAAAGAAAAGAGGTATTGATCAGACCTTTTATTTCATGTAATACGTCCCCCACCGTTTATAGTACTGATACATGCAAGGTCCCAAAACTCCCTTTTTTTTGTCATCATATCACACCAAATTAACATGATGGCAATTTTATGGCATTAAAATTTTATTTAACATAAAGCTTTTTCACGAAAATTTTGTAAAAATAATAATAATAATGTGAAACCAAACGCTCCCCTTAGATTAGACTACCAGAAAAGGGAAGCTCTGATACATTGCAATGTTATTTCTCTTGCGCTGATCAAATGAGGAAAACAAAACTCCTGCCTCCGATCAGGCGACACATGCAGATCGGGGAGGAGCCAAAGGAGACCAGGTGCCTCCGGCCGGCGGCCGTGTGTGGAAGAAAGCCCCGCTGCCTCCTGCTCTTTGGGGCTCTATATCTCTCTCTCTCTCTTTCCCTCTCCCTGCAGCAGATGAACCGGGAGCTCTCTGTTGTGTTGCTTGAGACATGGAAGTATACATGGAAAGCCGGAGAAAGCATGCAGATGTGGTCCTCCATGTTGTTGTCTGTTGCTGCACGCAGCTAGCTAGCTGGTCCCCAAGGCTGGACCACACGCTCTGTGGAATATTGAACTTCTTCAGCCAAGGGATTAATTATGATTTGTGTTTGATGATGATGACGACAACGACGATGGTGAATAATTTGAGATTAATGTTTCATCTGAAGACATAAGGGAGCGTGGATATGTATGTGTGTGTGTGTGACCCTCTATCGTTTTAGTGCATGGGTTTTATTTGTTGAGTCGGCCGGATAGCCTGCAGGGTCGGCTTTCTGGAGGAAAGAAGCTTCTAATTCATTTGTTAATGAGAATAAATATATATATGTCACTTTTGTTATATTATATTTAATTTAAAATAATTTATATAAGGATGTTCCATGTTCAGTTTGGTTTAAGCATGTTTTTGTTAAAATCAAAACTAAATTGAGTGAATTGAACTAAACCGAACCGATAGTGAATCGAACTGAACAATTCAGTTAGATTCACTGGTTCAACACATGTTATATATTTATCATCAACGTGAAATAAGATGATATAAAATTAAATCAAAATAAAACAACTAATTAAATAAGGTCATGTTTAGGTTTAATATTTTATTTGTAGGAGAGAATATCTCTCTTTAATATTTTTCTATAAGAATATAGAATAATATGCTTCTAAATTTAACATAATATAAAAATAGATTAGTTCGGCTCGGTTTAAGCAACGAAGAGAAGGTAACTTATTAAATATTAAGTTGTACCAAAAGAAACAACTGGTCAAAGGGATATGGGTATCAGTGTAACAGTAAGGACTGATGTAGTAAGTCAATGGATTCTGTCTTGCATGGCTGATGCCCCAAGTCAATGGGTTATCCAACATGTCTGAGAGTAGTTGAAAGGACATTAACTTGCAGATACTTGATCAATTTTTGCCACCCTTTTTGGGGGCATTCCTAATGCCCCTATAAGGTGCATGCGGTGACTATATATGTCGTCACATGGATTTCTCTGAACACAATCATACAATAGGGCCAAACGTTATCATGGATGTGGTATATATGATGTTGAACTTTGTTGGACCCTCTCTCTATTTCAAAGCTGTGTCAAGATCAAATTAATTTTCCCAATTAGTTATAGTCACCTGAGTATTTTTTTCACAACTGACCATGGCAAGAGATGACTTGTGCGCTTTCTACTTCGTCGGTATGGCTTTCTCATTCACACATACAGTAGTCTTGTCGACCTCTCCACTTCAACACCGTCTGTAGCTTCCTCTTGGATATATCTAGCCTGATATATATATATATAACTTGGATATCTTAGCTGGGATACTCCCTTGGCGCTGCTGCACTGTGGTATTTCTCTTCACACCTTCAACCCTACCTGCCATTTCATTTCTTTATGCCTCTACCCACCACTAGGGGTGTTCATGATTTGGTTTGATTTGATTTTTGAGTATTTTTTTCTCAAACCAAACCAAACCAAATTATCTTCCAAACCAAACCGAACCGAACCGAATTAGTTCGGTTCGGTTTGGTTTGGTTCGGTTCAAACCATATGTTACTAAGGTGTAGTAGATATATCAATATATAATTTTATTTTGTTTGTTTTAAATCATATTCTATTAAAATCTTGTGTATATGTTTATACATTACATTATTTTTATCTTAAAAACTCTTGAAACAAATTTAGTTTTATAAGAAAAGATGTATAAATACTATCTTATATATAACTTAAACTAAAATATCTAATCCAATTCGGGTTATTCGGTTTACCGGTTTGGTTTGGTTCGAAGGGTCGTAGAAACCAAACCAAACCGATCGGTAGTTCAAACCGAACCAAAGTACTGGTTTGGTTTGATTTTTCGGGTTGAACTGGACAGTGAACAGCCCTACCCACCACAATGGGACTTCGACTCTGTCTTTGTCCACCAATCGCCAGTTGGGGACGCTACTCTCAAGCCATTTCTTACAATATTCGATTCTGCCTTCTCCCACTCGGCCACTCCCACCCAGCAGCCCCTGCTTGTTTGTACTTTCTTCTCTCATGGCTTTGTTTTTTTTCTCTCTGGCTTTCGCACTCTCAGCACCTCTTGTTTTTGTACAAATATACAGTCAGAACAATCTGTTGAGACTATATGTGCAGCTAGCTTTTCATGCGTACATTCGTAGCAACATCTGAGGACTTTAGTTGTTGTTTCCTATTGAAACTCTTCCGCCGGTGATTAGTTCAATAACCCCCTGCCAGGCTTCATCTTCTTTTATGCTTGAGGTCATAAACGTATCCTGATATCATTTATCTGCTCGCCCAAGTTTGCTTTTCATCGTTTACAAAACTGTGAGACCTATCCACACACATTCTCCTCTCTGCCATAGGAACTCCAATCAAGCGCTTCACCTTTGAGAGCATACATAGGGTCTGTTTGTTTGTTTGGGTGTAAAATGGGCCGCCAGCCCATATTTTTCTGAAAACCAACTCACCGCTCTTGTTTAGATGACAGGAAAAAGTGATGAACGACTAAATATTAACCTGTTGACTACATGCTTCACTTATTTTGGACCGTTTTTAAGGATCAAATGGTGGAAGTCATCTATTCAACATTTTAAAAAATTAATTGTTAATATGTTTTAAGCCTTTGATTAGTAATGTTATGAAATTTTAGTTTTAAGAAAATATTATATTATATAACTATCTTAGAGTGATAAACATGACAGAATCCATGAAAAAAAGTTTAGTTAAAACATGTATCTCTTTTATGTCGAGTTTTGAAACATAAAAATGTAAGCGATAGATTAAAAATACAACTAAATGATTAGAAATATCTTCAAAAATAACTCATGAATACTCAAAAAACAAATTGTGCTTTTAAGAAAATAAATTAAATTGTATCTTCTATTTTTGATTTATTCAGAAAAGTTACTCTACGAAGTTGTTTTAGTTGAAATTATTTTTATATGGACCCAAATAGACTTTTACTTAAAAAAAGTTAAAAATATATTTCACATAAAATAAAAATATTTGGTTGTTTTTATATTAGTTTATAACTTTTACTATATTAAATTCTAAAACATTAAATTTTGAAGAATGATTCACAAACATATGTAAGAAAAATAATTTACACATAACCAAGTAGTGTAATGTATTTAGGATTTTCTTGGAAAATTTGCTCCGAAAATGTTTTATACTTTGATTCTTAGTACCTAAATACATTGAATCAAAACCCGCCGCCAGTCTTAGTCCTACTTGGATTGGGACTCATCATCAATCCGAAATGGCTTTGGATCAAACAATGGGCTGTGCACAAGATACACCTTTTGTAAAATAGCCCTTTACCAAGGCATGATCTAAGTTTGCTTGGATGAAAGCCATTGGAAATACAGAATTTCTCTCTTCAAAATAGCCCATTACATACCAAGGCATGATTTAAGTGAGCTTCTAGAATGCACGCCACCCTCACCCACGTTGGCCGTGCAGGCATCTAAAAAACTTGACAAACCAAACAGGTGATTAGTACTATGTCAATTTTGATATTAATATCTATAAAGAATCGAGTAACAATATCAAAAAAAATTGATACAAGTGAATATTTGCATTATATATCATGTTTTATTTACACCAAGAGTTTTAATATTGATAATGATAATCGAATATTTATTAATAATTTATATCACTTTAGAAAATTGAGAGTTCCGACTGATTTAACTCAGTGGTGTGCAAGATTTGGTTTGATTTAAGTTGAAATCATTTTTTTTAAATCTAACGGAATTAATTTAAGTTGATTTGAGATCAAAATGACTAAAATAGTAAAGTATTCAATTTTTAAATTATAAAAAATATTATTTAATCATAAAAGTATATAAATTTTATTTTTTATTATTATGTTTTAACTACACCAGGTAAAACAATTTAATCTTATCTGATTCGAATCGAGAATGGTTCGAATCGACCAAAAAAATTTAACCGTGCACGTTGAATCTATCAGTCAACTGTCAACTTAATTTTTAAAAAAAATCGACATGTAAAGTGTTTAAAGTGTTTAGTAACACAATAAATATTTGCTTTTAGGATAAAAATTGTATTAAAATAAAATTATAAATTAGTTAGTGACATAAAATTGTAGAGGATAATAAGAGAGAGAGAGAGAGAACCATGCACATGATCAAAAGAGATGAGAGGGTGGTTCCCTTTTTGGTCCAAGAAAGGATTTTTTTTCCCCTTTAAAGATAAAATTTGTAAAGGCCCCCAAACATCTCATTTTAACAAGTTGTATCACCCAGACGTAAAATTGTAGCAAAACCTCGACTCCTCGTGCAACCAAACAATCTCATCTCACGAGACGTCGACCAAACGAAGATTGCAGGTCAACTACGTTTTGGAGTTCAGAAAGCGATTCCCCATTAAACGGTGGAGCAGACGAGAAAACCACACTCTTTATTGACGTGCTCACAGGGGGATTTTAAGACAACCTCGTTTTTGAAATCAAGATTATTTGACTTCTCAATTTTATTTTTAAAATCAAAACAATTTAATTATTTGATGTTTGACAAAATTATCATAACTTTTAAAAATTATACAGTAGTATTTGATTATGACTAGTGACTCTGCGAAATTCTCTCGAGCTCTTTTCGCAGAGAGGACCTGCAGTTCTGCGAAGGCTCCCCCGCAGCATTGTCCGCCTCCCTCCTCCCGGCGGCGGTGCCATCGGCCAACGAAACCCCCCTGGCACGTTCCGCCTCCCTCCCCTCCGCGGCGGAGCCCGCGCGTTGTCGCCCCCCGGTGTCCGCTCCCCCGCAGCAGCTCCCCCCCGCGGCGGCGCTCCCCCGCCCGTGAAGCCCCCCCCCCCCACTGCATGTCTCGCGTCTCGTCTCCCATGTCCTGTCTCTGCGTCTATCTCAAAATCTCTGCGTCTATCTCAAAAATAAAACAAGATCTGACTTATTTTTATTTTAGAAGAGATTATGTACATGGAGTATCCCATTTTTAAAAATGAGACAGTAGTTAAAAATTATAACCAAACATCTTATCTCTTTTATTTTTAAAATTTAGATCAAGAAGAGAGAAAAAAAAACGTAACCAAACACCTTACAATGGATCGCCGCTGGAGCACCGACGCTAATCCGGTTCATCTCAGCCCCGAATCAGTAAACCCTCTCCTCTATATCGTATCTTATAGTGAACAAAAAAAAAAATTATCGTATCTTATGATAGATGAGGTCTAACGTATTAATGAGGAGAGAGATGATGAGATAGCATTTAATAAGTTGGGTCTTCGTATTAAGACTTTCTCAATGCAGAGCCAAATATATGGATATCTATTTGCAAGAAAACAGGAAGGCGTGCAGATCCTACGTTCCTCCAATGTCCTTCTCAGCGTGCACACACCAATCTATATATATATATATATATATATTGGGATGCTGTTATACGTCTTGAAACAGTTTTGGGTAAGAAAGTAGGTGGCAGAACACCAATGGAAGGAAAGCAGGTCACCATCTGAAGTCAACCAAACGACTTTACCGGTCTTGCATCCGTAAGATGAACAGAGACTCCTTTTGGACGGGGGAGAAGAAATGTTTGTATGAATTCTGTACCTTCAATCGTCATGGAACACCAACCAGCAGCCAGAGCGGACAAGAACCATGTTCATAAGCAGATGGAGGAGAGCTTCTCCAAAGGTACGAAACATCGGGACATTGGGGACCAGAGCACCGGTGCCAGACACCCCAGACGAAGAGCATACATCCACAGACTTGGTTCTTTTTTGCTTTCCCTTTGTGTTTCCTCCCTCCACAAAACATTTACTCGCTCACAATGGTTTACATACGTATGAAATCTTTCTTCTGGATTGTGTTGGTTATGAGCCACGCCTTGCCAGCTTCAGTATTCTTAGGCTATTCACAGTGCCTGCTTCCCCACATCAGATGGCCTGATGAGAAATTTCAGCAGAGGGCAGAGAGGTTTTGGGTTTTTGATGAACAATGCAACAGTTGGGTCGAGATAAACTTGCCATATGACCTGGTTTCCTGCTCCAATGGCAGCTGCACCAAGGTTGCCTCCATTGGAATGACTGGGGAACAGAACCGATCCTCTTCTGCACAAGAAAACGAGAAAGTGACACTCCAAAATGAAGTACTAATGGGAGAGGAGAGTAGCGATCCAATTTTGCCACAAAGAAGAGGTGTTTCTCTTACTAGAGTGTCGGAGACATCAATATGGGTGACAGGACAGAGCGGGAGCATATATGAAAGGTTCTGGAATGGAGCACGGTGGGTAATTGCACCTCATGAGCTGCCATCCACTGCTGGTTGTGCTATTTCCGTGTTCATCGTCAACCACACCATGTTTTCCTTGTCCGAACTTGGGAAACTGTACAAGGTATTGACATGCTTCTGCCCTTTCTTCTTTTATTCTCGGTATTCTTTTATTCAAATAAAGCTAATGAAGTAAACATCCTCAACATGTGGTCACCAAGTTAACCAAAAGTCACGTCAAAAACTAAAAACGAGATATATCATATATGTTACTTGATTACCCGAAATGTAATCTAGCACTGGTTAGATTTTCAAGATGACAATATGGACAATGGCATGATCTTCAGACAGCAAAATATAGCGCAACAGAAAAAATATCCTCTATTGTTATAGGGTGCACTACGTGCAGCTAGACATTAACACTTGGTTGCTGGTATAGAATAATAACCATGATATGTAAAACCGAAACGTATAAGTTTGTCAAAGGAAGTCACGTTGGAGACACATAGGAAATCCTTATTCACTTATGGGAGCATTCTGTTAAAACTCAATCACTCTGATTTTACAGTGATGGCTGAGCCCAACACTATGGAACCACAAACAAAAAGCATAATTAAATGCTGCTTTTGGTGCGAGAGATGTAGGTAACATCTAACGTCCCATGGAGATAAATCGGGTTTATCCCTAAAAATTAAGACAAACCACATGTATCCCCAAATTAAACTCATACCAAACAGGCCCTTAGAGCCTTCAAAGATGATAGGGCACAAAACCAATTGTGAGTAAGGTCAAGAAGGAAGAACTACAAGATTATGGCATCATCAAAGTTGTGACAGTCGAAAAATACTGGGATCATCTATCAAGTTAGTTGGTGATGAAACCTTAACACAACATTTGCCAATTTATAGATCGATATTTTAACTCTTTCAAGTAAAATTTCCCTAGAAATCTCAAAGTAATTGTTTACTAAGCTGTAGAAAAAGCAAATGCTTAATTTTCAGATGTAGACTTAAATATGATGAACCTGCTTTAAAAAAATGAAATCATAAATCTTTCTTCTAGTTTATACTTTTATATAGAGATATCAATAAAATTATTTATTTATAGCATATAAAAATGCTTTCTTATAGCATCATCTTGCAGCCAGAAATGTCTCAATATGTTATGAAGCCAAAAGAACAATTATGATTTGCAAAAGACAAAGAAAAAAGAAAGGAAAACTCCTATTTGCCAAAAGGGAGATCAACACACTCCATATTGCATGGTCAAAACTGTTGTTCCACCAATTCCGAAAATTAAGTGGCTTGTGAGACATATATATATATAGAGAGAGAGAGAGAAAGCATATGAAATGTTTAAATAACATCAGTGAAAAATGTTTTTTGTATGACATTCATGTTTCATTTTAATTTCAGCTGCAATTGAATGAAAACACCCATCCAGTTTGGATAGAATCAACACCAGTAATCAAAGCAGTCAACCATGGTTTAATTATGAAGCAGAGCTCCACTGAGTTCATAAAATCTGCAGTGGCATCAAACAATGGAAAGTGAGTAATTTGGTACAATACAGCACTTCCGAGCTTTGGCAAAATCATTGAACGCTGTTCTCTTTCAAAGAACATAGGTTGCATGGGTTTAATTAATGTCTTGCTCTAGAAGCCATTTACAGAAATTATTGCTTTCCACAGAATGGTGCACTTCTCCACCTTGAATGGCCTATTGTTGGAGCTCAGCGACATCCAGACAATGAGGTGAACAGGAGATGTACCGTTTAATGTTTTGCACCACACTATAGCGTAGTGTACGCATTTAACTAAGAAGTTCCAATAAATGAGAAAGAGAATGTGGAAATAACAGGAGTCAACTTGCGTATTTACCACTGCATAAGGCTAGACTGACTTACAGGTTGATTCTTGACAGATGCAGTGTCTTGGGACGACCTCCAGGAGGAGATGTGATATTCATAATTGATGCCACTAGTGTCAGACCAGGTGTCATATTTACGCTGAGGTATTTTGATAATGTTTTTGTCATAAACCTTCCTTAGCTATAATTCTAGTTCCATCATGGATCCATTTAGAGCGCATAAATGTGGCATCTCATGGATCAAATACCTTATTTCTCACCTTAAAGAGTTTTAATCCACAATGTCTGGAAACACGTATACAATTATGTTCCAGGACTCTGATGAACAATCAAATTGAGTTGGGAAAAAGCGTAGCTGCACACTTTTCCATCAGACATAACAGTCTTAATGCTTACAAGAATTTCACTTGGATTCCTATTGAGAACCTAAATTCTGGTGTCTCTATTTCCATCACGTGAGGTAAAAGAGAAAAAGGAATTATTATATACTGCTTACAGAACTAACAAGTTTGTCTGAGTGAAACTTGTGAATTTGTACAATCATTCTTTTATCTCCTCATTCCTCAACCAGTTAATCTCAACCAGTTAATCTTCTCACTTCTCAAACTGCTTGGAGAGTAAAATACCATGCAGATGTAGTAAGTAAAAATAGTTGCAGGTCCCTAACCTCTTATTTTGCAATTAAGTCAATGTCCATTTCACCTAGATGATGGTATGTGATCAGGGAAGATACCAACAGTTGGCAGCCATTAACATAAATAAGTTTGCTTTTATTATCTTAAGCTAATATGCACACATCTTTATTTATGGCACAGCTCTGCTGGAGAGCTCTATGAGTTTAACAAGTACACAAGACCAACATGGAAGAAGCATATTTGGAGGGAAGCATCAGCTGGAGTACTCTTAACACCTTCCACAGGCTGTATTCTGGAAGGCCTCACACAGAAACATTCACTATCATTGTTTCTTTTAAACAAGGTATCATCAACTTTTCTAGATTGATTGCTGTCCTCCTCAGGGCACTACACAGATCTGCCTGCTTTCAGGAAAGATTACAGAATATTAAAAATTCCTTTTTGTAATTTGGCACTTCTTTTCTCCTACCTCCTTGGCAGTTGAAGTGCCTTCTTCCCCTTCTTTCTTTCCCCAGTCACCTTACGTACACTTTTAGTTTTTTTGCTTTATTTGTTATAATAGAAATTTGGTCTTTTGACCACTCAAAAAAAAAATCAACTTTTCTAGAATATATTAAAAAACACAACCATGGGATAAAGTGTAACTTGTCAAAGAGTATATTCATGTAATTAAAGATACTTGTAGCTGGCAGAATAGTAAGGTGAAGTTTTAGTCAAAAGATATCATGTTTATGAAAATTAAGGCATGCATGACGGAGAATGCCACACATTGTAAACAACAAATATTTTACAGGGTGGTCTTTTGGTAGAGAGGTCCTTGCACAACCAGAAGTGGAGGTGGATAACCCATGGGGCACCAAAAGGCCAATCCTTGACAGCTATAACGAGAGGTGCGCAGACAAACTCAGAAGGAAACATTTCGTCTTTGTACCTCACAACAGAAACTGGACATGTTTTCGAGTATCAACTTACTGAATACCCCGGTAAGCATCATATTATGCATAAAAATTGTAGTTATACTTACTGTGAATGTACAGGCTCAAAATTTATACACTTTCAATCAATTCAGCATACACCATTGAGAAACACAACGTTTTCATAAACAAAAAAAATTAAAACGTTGAAATTACATCTCTACGAGTAAGGAACAAACAGTCCAACATCTAGCATTGTCAAGGATTTCCGGATCGAATCGGTCAATACAGACCGATTTCCCAAAAAGAAAAGTGATCCAGAATAGTTCCAAATCGGTTTTTTTTATTTTCTATTGTTTTTATCATAAAAATTCAAAAAATCACTAAAAATCCTAAAAAATTAGAAAAGCCTGTAAAGAATTTAAAAATAAAAAACTAACCTCTAATCTCTAACACATTTCATGTCATTACAACACATAAGTAGATATTAAGTTTTTGTTGGTGATCATTCAAATAAACAAAATTAACATGGTATAAATGATGGATAGATAAGAAAATTCAATGTAACAATACTCTATCTTCCTCTCACCAATGTTTTTGAATTGGCCTTTATATTCCTCATTCTCAAGGTTCTCATGTGTGCTCCATGGCAAGTTTCTTGTCATGATTGGCCCATATCAATAAGAAAATAAAAAATCAGCCATCTGAGTATTATCACAAACAGTGTCGTGTGTTGAAGATGCAAATAGAATGTATGGCTGAAAGTCATCTAACACGGGGTTCTGGATAACGGGTTGCAGTGCACTCATAAAAAAAACTTCATTTGATTCCAATGTTAACTTAGGCCACTTAAATATTGTCTGTCCCCAAATCATTAACTCATGCCCCACCGGTATGTGCACAACTAGAGGAACCTTCACTTCCTCCTCCTCCACCTCCAAAAAATGGTCTTGTAATTTGATATTGTGTATATGGAATGAATTCATGGTCATCATCATCTCAGAATGGTGCCTTTGTATTGTCTGTTGGACTTACAGGCCTTCGCCTCATTTTCAACTTTCTTTTCTTTGTTGCTTTCACATCAACTTGTAATGAACTCCCAATTCTCATGCCCCGCTGATATGCATTCTTTAGTATGCCAAATCAGCCTAACCTACTTGCTACGGACTTTGTCCTCTAATATGGAGAGATTCTTGATGGAGCTGGGGCCGGTGCTGGGGTTGGGGCTACGAATGGGGCTATTGCTAAAGGTGGTGCTACAACTAGAGTGCAGGGACTTATTGTTGCATCTCTTCATTCTCAAATTGAATATCATCTAGTTCTCCTTCAACCCATCTATGATCCTCAGGATCGAATTCTGGTGGTGCTTTGTCTGCCTTCTCCTACACCCACGCAACAAGTGGGTGCTCCTCCTGAAAAAGATAGTCAACGCCAACATCTTCAATGGGTTATTAACATACTTGTTTTTCGTACCTTTCTTCATATGGTTCACCTGCAAATCTAATGAACCTCTATTTTGAAATTTTTTAACGATCTTTAATGTTCTTTATCCTCAACCGCATGTTATAATGGTATAACACTAATTTCTCCAACTTATCAAATGTTAACATATTCCTTCTCTTCATGTGAATAAGACTAAACCTACTTTAGTTTTTCTCGCATTGGGAGGAACTTGTGCACTGATTCAAAATCCAAATAACAATACTAGCAAGTAGATTCTATCCACTTCTTATGTTGACATGTACTGACCACTCAGCTACAAGAAAGAAAAAAGGACAATGTTGTTACTCCCACAATAATATCAAAATATTTAAAGGTCATTATATAAAGACATGTTCTTCTAACATACTAGGAGCAATCTAGTCATATGAGTACCTCAGATATGGCTATGAGTAAACTCCAACCCTCATTTAATAGGATTGCATATGAAAAAGGGAGAACACAAGTAATTAGTGATCAGATATATGAAAACATAAGAATAACAAGTAGGACATACTTCTAACTCAACTTCTACTCTGTCCTACTAAGTTCTTGAAAGGCATTACATGATTGATAAAATCTCCCTCACGACTTCTTGATCTTTACACACTTATCCTCCATACCATATCCAAGGGTTCAAACAATATCCTATGTCAACATCATAAGAGTATAAGACACAAGAGATAAGTGCATACATTTATGACTACTTACAATGATTAAATTAAATATAATAAGAATTACGTATAGCATGCACATCATGGTGTAGTATCTTATCTCACCTTCCATCTATTATCTTCCATCACTTCTTATAACATTTACAATGCTTCTCTTTTATTTTCATTTTTTCTTTGTCCATGGCATCATACAAGTATCCCATTTAGTTCCTCTCGTCTAAGTCTGTTAATCTCAATACAAGCACAAGTGGATCAATGATAGACAAGTAAGTAATGAATTAGCTCCCAAAAATGATTGTCTATTATTAGATGTTCCATCTATGCAAGGATCTCTAGCTAATTTATCTTGTTGTGCAGATCAGCCGTATGGCAGATATAATGTTTCAATGTTATAAAACAGACAAGTGCATGTCTATAACGATACAAACTTTCTAAGACAATAAAATTTGTAACAAATCTAGTAGGACCAGACCTAATAACATCTTACCTATCAATATAATCCCTCATGATGTGTAACAAACGACGATGTGAATAGATAAATGAGGTGATCAACTATGCCTGACTAACAACTGTAGATACCGATGCCTCCTTGTCTATGTCCTTTAATGTCAGATTGGTAGAGTGTGCTGCATATGGAAGCTAGAAGAAGTGTGACCTCTCCTCCATCAACGTCCTCTCTACTGCCTTATATAAAGGCTCATTATCTGTCACAAACTATACAATATTTTCCTCTAATCTCTTCTAGAACGTCATTCATAAGTGAAAAGATGTAGTCTGCATTCTTTATTTGACCAGAAACATTAATGAACTTCAAAAGTATTGTGTCCTTTGAACAATAAACAAGAAATTAATCATTGATCTCTTTGTGAAATCTATCCATCCATCACACATCACTGTGCATCCTCTCTCCCTCTAGACCAACTTTAAACCATCTATCCAGACCTTGAGTTCATCTACATCTACATTGTCATCTGAGGCAGCAGTGTAAACATACCATCTGGTTGGGACCTTTAATCATGGTCCAGTCTCCTCAATTGCATTAATAACCATGGACGGGAAGTAGGACCTAGTTGCGGCATGCGCTAGAATGCCTGCATTTAGCATAGAAAAAATAATTGTTACTGACCCATTGAAAAAAAATAAATGATATACAAGTCTAATATGATCAATGAAAATGACATACAACATATTGTTACGTGCATGTAAAAATCACTTGCAAATATGTTTCATTACTCGCTTTGTAACTGAAGTGGTCACCTTGACCCTTTAAAAGTTTGTCTTATTATTTTTATGAGTTATTCTATTTTCTAAGCATGTGACCATCCTCATTGGGTCTGGGGTATTGAATGACCGATGAAATGCTCACTCTCCTACTCTCACATCCTCATTGAGTCGGGTTAAGTGAGACCAACAATTTTCCAACTCCCCTCCTACTCTCCTCATCTTCTTTTTATGATTTTTTGCTTGCATGAAATACTCTTCTTAAGTTTTCATCTTCATCTGACTCAATCAATGTCTCAACCTCCTAAGTTCATCCTTTTCCATTGTCTTTTTGGAAAAACATGCCATACCTTCTTCTTAATAGCTCCTCATACAACTTTTCCCTTTATTCAATATGAATTTCCCTTTATGAGGCTCTCACTATAAGGTACACCCTCGTAGACTCATTGCTCTCCTTGGGCACCTTATCGCATTTCTCGATGATTCCACCCAACCCACCAATATGTTGGCTTAAACATAAGACTCTCTCGTTCATTTGTTTACCACACCACTTACATTTTACCTTCTTCTTATCAACATCCACCATAAACCCGTGTTCCCACTTGACATCGCGGGTGTATCACTGCCTCCTTGCTTGGTCATTACTCCTTATTCTTAATCTACAATATTAAGACATTAATAAAAAAAGATGTAAAATTCACCACTAAAGAGGGCTACAAATTGTTGGATGACTGTCGAAGCCCGGGAAGAAACTGAGCATTAGCTAATAGTCACCAACCAATGACTGTTTCCTGAAGTTAAGGTGGGGTGCCTAGGGGGAGCGAGTAGGAGGAAGGGGGGAAACCTTACCAAATCGCATTGAATCGCTAGTGGAAGACTCGTAATCATTGCATATCGTCGACCAAATGTCAAAATCGTTGGAAGATCACTATTGAATCACTCGAATCGCTGGATGATTGCTAGGTTCGCTAGAAAAACATTCAAGGATCGCTAGATCGATGATGAATCATCAGAGGATTGCTAGATCACCACGAAATTGTCGGAGATCACCACTATCACCGGCGCTCTTAAGGGTTTTGAGGTGGAATGGGAAAATCGGGCTGATTCCCATCTTATTGACCCGATATTAAATCGATATTAGGTTTGAATGAGACCCGAAATTGATCCAAGCCCACAATTGAAGTCCTCCTGATGCATGGATTGCAAAATCGGTCAATCCGGATTGGAATCAGCCAATTCTTGGATCAGATCGGACCCCACCGATCCGATTCTAGCAGGAACTACCAATCCGGCCTAGACTTCTGCCCGGATCAGTCAGAATCACTTGGTTTGGTCGAGGATAGACCGATCCAACAGGATCGTATCAAGAATCGGTCGATCATTCCAAACTGTTTTCTAGTCCGATCTCCCCTAATAAGAGAGAGGTCGGACCGATTCTCCCTTCCCACCCCTGATTCTCATCTCCTCCCTCCCCTTCAACCTTTAGAACTCCCCCCTCCGGCAATCCAACTATGGAAGGTGGCTGACCGCCCTAGACAAGTAAATTTAGGGAGGGGGACCAATCCTTGCTCCCCCCTCCCCCTCCCCCACCCCTTTCGGCTCCCCTTCAGCAGTAGACACCCCCTTCGGGGGTGCCTCTGTGCATCCAGATAGCCACCCTGAAAGGTGGCTACTATGAACACCCCTTCGGAACCTCTTCCCCCCTTCGGCCTTTCTGGCTCCCCTGATACCACCATAAAAAAAAATTTCTTCAAGAGGCATTGCCCCTCTGATACCCCCCACAAGGGGTGCTGCCCCCTTGACCCCCCGCGACTTGACCGTGCAAGTCGATCCACGACTACTCTACATCTCGTTTATGATAGTGTAAACATATTAATATATTTCACTATCACTTATACTGTCACACATATATAAGATTCATAATCATAAATATGTGTTATATACTTAAATTTTATAAAGATCTATTTTAATTTTCTTCTCTCTCTTATATGATAGTTTGTATTTATATGACAGTTACTTAAAATGAACTTACTTTGTATAGCACTATTTGATAGAATGTTATCCGCATTGTTTTTCAATTTTTTAACTTGTTTACTTATTCCTATGCTTTTTCCTGATTTGTTCTGATTTTTTGAGAATTTCATAATTTAAAAAAATAAAAAATTTGGCCGATCTAGACTGATCCGAAATCACCCTTTCATCCGGAGGATCAGTCGATCTGAACCAATCAGGATCGGATTGGTGGTCACCAATCTCAATTCTGATCCCACAATCCTTGGAAAGATAACAATAGGACAATCTTGGCTTGTCTGACCATTAAAGGTATTTTGGCCCCATTCCAATCATCTTCACATAGACCTAAAGGATTAGAGCTGATCGGTCATCCTTTCCCCTTTTCATTGCTTTTGCCCTAGTCATAAGCATGCATATTTGGGCATCCCACATGTGACATGACCCACATCAATAAGAGACCATTTGAAAAAAAAAAAAAAAGGTCTAAACAGCCACCAGTAGTATTAGCATATGTATCTCACCTTTCATCCTTGCTTCTTTTTTGACCATGTCCGGATCATACATAATCATGGAAATTTTTGAAGGAACAACCAAATTGGCTATTTAGGTACTTAGGGACCGGGAGGACCAGTCTTTGTATGGTTCGGTCAACCTGCTGCCTATCTTGTCCAGTCTATTGATCTTTGGAGTTTAGAGACTACACTCCTCTATTCTTACAACAGCGAACATATACCAGGTATTCTTTATTGCCATGCTATCCTAGATGCACAATTAAGCATGTGAATCAGTTGATTTTAATTGGACAAGCTTGTGAGCACATGCCAGGTCTACTGAATATTTGGTTTTCCCGTTTTCCTCTCATCATGTATCTGCTTGTTCTTACTTGAATCAGATAGGGGTGTGTTGGAACCTCGAATTTTCCCCTCGTCGTCAGAATTCCCTTTTTTAGAAAATTCTTTTGCTTTGGGCTAGCATTGACTACTATGAAAATATGTGGTATTCATAGGAGTATTAGCTAATTTGATGTGGTATTATTTTATAGGAACACCGATGGTTCCACAGATTTGCTAAGTGCCGACATGGGTATCACCCACCACTTAGATGATCTGAACCACGATTTAATTTATGAGGTTATATGAGTTCTTTGAAAATAAATTTTGACCTCTCTCCACCGGACTTGCAATATTCCGGTGTTAATTACATCGAGCGAACACTCGAATACCCTTGATTGACCGTCACAGCAACATATTGAACGGAAGTCATGCATTCACATAAACACAAAGCTGGAAGACATATCCCCATGGCCTTATGAGATGGAATTTGGTTGAACTTAATTCAAACTTTTAAGTTTGGGTTCGTTGATTTTCTTTTTGATTTAGGATTTGATTTGATTTGTTCTGTTTATGTCTTTGGTCATTTGTTGACTTAGACAATTTTGAGTTGATCTCCTTTTTTTAGTTGTTTGTAGGAATTAATTTCCATTTTTAGTGTGTTTGTTAGCATTTTTTGCTTGATTTAAGTGAATTTCTTATTATTATTAAGATTTGTTCTTAATAATATTGATCACTTTAATTTTTCATGGTTGATTTTAGTCCAACATAACTTGTTTTTGTAGTTATTGGTTGACATTTTTTATGCATTATTTAATGACATAATTTTGGTTGGATTATGTTAACATTTTATTAACGTTTTGAGCATTTATTTAATTTGGATTTAGTTATGCATACTTATTTAATTAAGTAGCATTATCTATTTGGGTTGGTTTAATTTTCCATAGTTAAGTCGGATTTAAACTTAACATGTTTTGTAACCATTTGTAGTCATTTTTTATGTATGATTTTATGGCATGAATTTGATTTGATTATGATGGCATTTTTGTTAATAAATAAGTAATTATTTGATTTTATTTAATCAAATTTACTTATTTGATTTGATTTAATCAGATTTAATTATTTGATTAAGTTTGGAAATTATTTAAATAATTTATTTAGTTTATTCCATCTTTTGGAGTCCATGGGGATTTGATGTCACTTTTGGAGTAACATAACACATCAATCGAACTTGAATTTCATTTCATGTCAATCTGAGTACATGGAAGTACAACGAATGAGAGGGCATTCCAGCCTCTCTCCTCGATACATGTCATGACTTGTGTTCGGTTTGACCGGCATTACGGCTTTACCGATCTGGGTTTTCATTTAGAATTCCCGTTCGGTTTGACCGGCATTTCGGTTTGACCGACATGGGTTTTCTATTTGAATTCCCGTTCGGTTTGGCCGGCATTTCGGCTTGACCGACTTGGGTTTTCTATTTGAATTCCCGTTCGGTTTGACCGGCATTTCGGTTTGACCGACTTGGGTTTTCTATTTGAATTCTCGTTCGGTTTGACCGGCATTTCGGTTTGACCGACTTGGGTTTTCTATTTGAATTCCCGTTCGGTTTGGCCGGCATTTCGGCTTGACCGACTTGGGTTTTTCTATTTGAATTCCCGTTCGGTTTGGCCAGCATTTCGGCTTGACCGACTTGGGTTTTTCTATTTTTATCCAAAATAGCGAACTATTTTGGGCCCCTTTTAATGGAAAGGTAGCGCAAAACCACTTAATTTCGGCAGCATTTCGACTAGACCGGAGTTGGGTTGGCTATTTTCTATCCAAAATAGTTTACTATTTTGGGCCCCTTTTTATGGAAAGGTAGCGCAAAACCAGCCCCTTTTTATGGAAAGGTAGCACAAAATCAAGGTATTTCTTACCTTCTAAGGAGTGAGAATGTGGAGCTTCTCTCTCTTCCCAACTCTCTCTTTTCTCACCAAATGCCAACCCCTTTTTTCCAACCCTCTCCAACCTCTTCACGTATGGCACTTGGGGGGCTATTTATAGGAATTTTAGAGGGAAAAAAGGGTCATTTGGAAGACCCCACTAAACCCATTTTCGAGTTAGTGGGGGGTGACCGGAATGGGGTGGAGTTACCCCATTTTTCCTTATTTTTTTTGATTTTTTCTGGCACTGTTTGACTAAGTCAAACTGGGGGGTAAGTTCACCCCCCAGTTGGCCGAAGCCGCGGCCGCCCGCGCGTGGGCGCGCGCGTGGCCCACGACCACCCACTCGGGCGGTCGTTTTCCTCTTTGTTGTTTTTTTGTTTTTTTTTGTTTTTTTTTCCTTGAATAACCTCCCTGGTCAACCGGGGAGAGCCCGGTTTGACCAGGGCTCGCGCAGCAGCGGCCGCTGCGCTGCTGCGCGACGCCGCGCTCCCGCGCGGTGCACCGGCCCATGCGGTCGGTCCCACGCGGGGGGGTTTTTTTGTTGTTTTTTTTTCTTTTGTTGGCGTCACCCGCACCCGCACCCGCCGTCTCTCTCTCCTCCCGCTCTCTCCCGTTTTCGCTTCCGCAGGGGCGCGCAGGAGACTCCCGGGGGAGGCTTCGCGGTGACAGTTCTTCCCGGCGGTACTGGTGTGCGCGCAGGGACCTGGCGACGGTGACGGCAGAAGAGGGTGGCTGCGGCATCGTCCTCTTCTTCTCCTCCTTGCCTCCCTCTTAATGACGGCGTCTTCTGCTGTCGTACGGTGCTTCGTGCATTCGTTCCGTCTTGACTGACAACTCCAACAACGGTGCGACGACATCGGAAAGGGTGACGACATCGTCTTTTATTTTATTTTATTTCTATTGTATTCAGTGGTCATTCATTTTCTTTTTCTTTTTTCGACCACGATCCGGATGAATTTCGAGGGATTTGTGTCCTCGGATTTAAATTCCGGCAAGTTGTACAAACATGTTTGTAAAGGAATACATGTGCGCACATTGAGTTAGTTTATAAAAATGTGTTGCTTGTCGGTTTATTATTTTTTTTGTCAAAAATAACCGGTTCAACAAATGCCCCCCACGGGACATTCCCCGAAGGTGGAACCGTAGGGGTGTGTCCCGTGTCGAGACAACTAACCTCACCCTTTTGGTTAACGGCATTTTGCCATTTCTGGTATGACTTTGTAGACAATTTTTTTTCTTGACCTCTTCTTCGCTCCCTTTTTTGTCAAACAGGAGAATTATGACGCGTGGTAGAGGTCAATCTAAACGATGTGGCAATTGGAATGAACCCCCACGTGGGCGTGGCTCTGCTTCTCGTGCAACTTCATCTTGTAAAAAGCCATCATCTACTCCTCTGAAGAGATACGTACAAGCACCGAGGCAGTTAGAATCATCTAAATATGGGCTTCATGATTTTCATTTAGCTGCCAAGGAGCTGACCGGTTCTATGAGTGGGGCTGGATTGGTTGATCTACAGTTGATCCGCTACTCACGGGGGAGTTTCTTCTATGATCAACCTACGGGGTATCCAGTCCATTACCCTTCTGATGAGAGTTTGCTTGACTTCATCCGTGGTTCTCCAATTTTCAGTGGTGTTGAGGATGATCAACTCTCATATGAAGATAAGAGCAGACTTGAGCGTGCCGTTCTACGGGGCCGGGATATTTTGCAGAACACAGTTGCTTTTTCATATCCTTCGTTTCCAATCGGCATGGCAGGTCGTGATTGTATGCCTGGGCCTTTGTCATTGGGCCTCTTAGGAGTGTGCATTACAAAGCACATCAGCAGTTTCCACTTCACTCCAGGAATGTGGTCCCTGAACGGTCCTTGTCATTCTGTTGCAGCAAATTACAGGCTTGGTTGTTTCATAGCACCTAGTTGCCAATCTTTTTCCAGCGAAGGTTTTGACGGCAGATGTCACTTGGATGAGATCTTGGACCAGAATGTGGATAGTTGGTATGGTCGCTTGTCTGTAAAGTGATCTCATGTGCCTCGTGCTGGGGCCTGCGAATGGCTAGAATATATTCTAGCTAATTTCGGAAGACGTCTGGAGTTGGTTGGTCTTCGAGATGTTGTGCGAGCTGCTTTATATGATTACCCTTGCCATGAAGGGTATATACAGGCTTTGACAGAGCGGTTTAATCGCCATTGGAACACCTTCGTTACTGCTGAGGGGGAGACTTCCCTGGATTTATGGAGTTTCCATATTCTTTCCGGTCTCCCTATTTATGGAGTCATGTATGAGGAGGTGGTTTTAGACGATTTGCATAGAAGCCAAACAGATGACCAGGGTGATTATAAATTAGCCTACTGCCACAGGTATTTAATGAAAGTCTGGAGAGATCTCTCATTGTTGAATGTCAACCGTTTTTCCACAGGTTCACATCGGGTTACATGTGACGCATGGCTGCGTCATTTTTACGGTGGTCCGTATTGTTATGACGGTGTTTTTGCCAAACTGGGATCAAGGATTGTCGTCTCGGATCTCGGCTTCATCTCGGAAGTGTGAAAGAGAAGAGATCTCGTGAGATTCTCGGAAAAATCTCGGGAGATCGGATCTCGGATTTCATTTATGCACGGTATACTTTACCCAATGATTGCCATCTCACATCTATATTTTATCTCACGGAGATTGAAGATAAAAGATCTTGAAAAAATCTCAAGAGATTAGATCTTGGAAATATCAATCAATGTGCATGTTTAGATGTAGAATGTCATATAATCTCTTTAAAAAGGACAACAAAACTCATATTAAATATTAAAATAAGATGTGAGAGAATTAAAAACATAATACAGAGATGGTGAACTATTGTTAGTACGAGACATACAAAGGATCTTATGTCAGACCAAAGTTTTATCTTGAACAATATAGATAGGAGATTGATAACATTTTGGGTCAATTGTACATATATAGTTATTAAAATATTTAGCTATGAAATTTTATCAAACAATAATGTTTAGATAAATATTTGGAAGGATTCCATAATAAAATTGACAATATAAGAAGGAAACTTAACAAAATCATCTAACAAGTTGGGGATAATAATAGGCGGAGAAGATCAAGGTATCACATGTACTACATAGATATTCTCGTTTCGGCAATCTCGTTTCTCGGACGCACGGAAGAAAAGAGATTCTCGGGAGATCTCGAGAGATTCTCGGGAGATCGCATTCCATGACTGGGATTTAAAAGGACAGATCGTGTTCAGATTGACAGGCCGCCTCCTTGTGCTGCAGATTTGACTTTGGAGCCCTTTTCAGAAACGGAGGATCCATGGGACCTTGGTGAGATCACTCACCTTGCTGCGTATTTAGCATATTGGCTATGCACATTCGCCGTTCCATTTGGCGAAGGGGATATGATTCGTGCCAGTGTGTTATATCCTGCTTGCCGTTTGGCGTGTGGCACTCGGTTGGCAATTGCTCCAGCTTCCTTAGCCACCATATATCATTCATTTGGAGCCATTGCAACACATCCTTCCCCTAAGGACCGTCGGATTCGATGGCCACTCATTTTATCGGTCGTACGGGCTGCCTCTTTATTCGGCGGTATGCCGGTTGCAGTAGATATGCTGGATCCATTCTCTCCATTGATTTTCAGGTTTGCTGGTGGTTCTACTTTGAGATCACATTGTCAGCTAAAGAATGCCAGGAGACTCTTGTCAACACTTCAACTTCATTTTGATGGCAACAAGGGTTTATATTTCGATCATTGCAGTTTAGGCCGCCGTCCCCATTCAGCTAGGGAGAAGGAAGGGACTCTTTCTTGGGTGGATCCTCTTACCAACAAGTTCAGTAGAAGGGTTTCCCGAGAATGGTGTTTGAGTACACGTCCCAGTGTTCTGGTTTTTCGCCGTGGTCGGTGCACTATCTTGGAGCCTTACTATCCTCATCGATTTGGGAGGAATTTTGGCTATGATCAGAGCGTTGTTCCTAACGCAGATTTTCATATATTGGTACGACTGTATGAAAAGCCAGATAGTCATTTGATAGCTGCAGAGTGGTGGTCTTATTTCAGTCGTGCTGACCAAGATGCTTCTTTACACATTCTAGCACCTAGCTTTTCTGGAGCTTTTGACTTGATTTATGGCAACTGGTGGTCACACCACAGCCATAATTACAACTTGCTTCCTAAGATGTTGTTTGAGGTTGAGCGTGCTAGGTTGTGTCTTACTGACAGGGCTTCGCCAAAGATAGCAGCAAATGTGCTTACTCGAGATTTTCCTTCTTTGAAGCAGTCCGTACTAGAGGCTTATGATTCATGGGAAAAAGACGGATTGTTGCCACCTACCCCTGTTGTACATTATAGGGGTATATTCACTCCATTAGTAGAGCCGCTCAGGGCTCCTCAACGTCTACAGCAGCCCGCAGAGACATCCGCGGTGGATTGGTTTGACATGTTTGTACGGGACATCACTGGATGTTCCAATGTTTCCCTCGAGGGGCTGCTACCACCTACTGATGCCTAGAGTTGTTGGCGACGGCATTTGATTGAGGCGATTTCTACCTGGGGACCGCTTGAGGATGCCCTGGATGTTGAGCAGGCTACTACATTCGGCGAGATTCAAGCAGCAGTGTTGAGTGCCGCCCGCAAGGTGGGCCGGGATGCCAGCTTGTTGCTCCGTCGTCCGCTTGCCCTTCCTTTTACGTTGCCACACAAGGTTGATACTAGTTGCATAGTACATCTTCTTTAACTCTATTTTGGTCCTTCTCAGAGATGACTGAACACAGAAACCATGCAATGTCATTCAGACATCTTCACTGTGATGTGGAAACTCTGTACCCTTTTAGCTAGCCAAGAGTCTCCGACGATGACCCCCCCACCGTCTACTTTTGATTGTGGCAACGGTTGAGGGCTTCGTAGAAAGTCTCACAGTGCACTTCCAACGTCGTCAATGGCGGCAAACCTCTTCGGTGACCTCAAGATGAGTCTTAGTGGTCGCGGGACCTCGTAGGAACCTCCACAACTGCCTTCTACTCATGACGATAAAACACAGAAGGCAAATGGCTTCATAAAGTATTGATAACTTTGACAGTGGCCGAGGACTAGGCAGAAGCCTCCATAGGAGGCAGTGGACCTCCACGGCAGCTTTGTGCGCCTCCTGTGACCTCAACAGTGACTAATGGCTTGGTAGGAGCCCCTACGAGGCTCTGCTAACTTCCACGGTAGTAGAAGGCCCCATAGAAGCCTTTGAGGAAATTAGTCGGTTTCAATGGCAGTAGGCAGGCCTCGTAGAGGCCTTCATAGCAATCTTCCGACTTCAATAGCTCCACAGGAGTCTTCCAATGGCTTCACGACAAGCTCCCCTGCTTCTCTCCTGATCTCTTTCCATCGATGCCTCACTTTCCATTGATGCCTCACTATCTCTTAGAAGCTATCCCTCTCTCTCCTCTCTTTTACATGATGCCACGAGCCAGTTTTTATAGGCGTAGAGCCCTCTTGACATAGGGAGTAACCCCATGGGCCTCAGCTCCCCAATTGACAATTGCGTCTTCAACAGCTATAGCAAGGCTTGCAACGCCATCCAATCCTCCGTAGCCCCTGTAGCATCGGAAGTAGACTCCTCTTCAATCGAGGAAGTCCCAGTGAGTGCTTGGTGCCATTGAGGTAAGACCCTTTGTAGTAGAAGGCTTCCGATCGCAATCCCAGATTCCCAGTTACCCTGGAGTGTTGAAATATTAACTTGTTAAACATTAGTGATGCGAGACAAGATGGACCGAGAAAATAGAACCCTGAAATACTAATACTCCACAAGAATTTAGTTTAGTTCTTCTTAGTCTATTTAAACAAGAACTTCAAGTTATTTGACATTTGTTATTATTAGAAATTGGTCCAGTGACATTTTCTTTAAAAGACAACATAGAGAAATTGTAAACAAAATTTCATTCATGCAAGCCTACTAGACTACGGCTAACCCTCCAATTAACAAAACTGATTTCAATAGTTTCAATTAGGTTAACTATGACGTTTCCACAGAAACACCGATTCTCGCTTTAATTCTGGCTAGATCCTATTCCCTCGTGAGATGGCATTTAAATTTATAATAGAAAAACAAGAAAACATTCAAGGAATTTTCTAGCCAAAACGTACCTCCACATCGAAGTGTGGGTAGCGACTCGGCTGGCTGTGAGCACCAAAATCCCATATACAACCTTGGTGTTAAATGGTTTTACAAATTCAAATGGTGACCCACGTCTCGTAGGACAGTAGGGGTCGAACACACACTGAATGGGATAGTGCTCACAAATAGGTTGACGAGCAAGAAAAAATCCAAACGTCCATCTTCAATCAACCACCTAGGACCACAACAATTAGTAAGAGAGTTCATTGGTAGCTCTGGCGCAACTCCACCTTCTAGCGACCAAGGGGTATATGGAGTTGTTGGGGTGGATCAGAGTTTTAGCCGAAGATAGAACTGGTGCTAATCACAATCTGACAATGCTGGCATCTTCAGAAAGTCACTTGAGTAGAAATCAACAAGGAATGGACCGAGGGATGTAGAGACGCCACCAGCCAAGAAGTGGTTTGACCACATTGTGAGATGACCCAATGGAATGGACCAGTATAAGCTTTTAAGCTAAGAGCTTTATCTCTTTCACCCAACCATATGACATCACATACATTTAAAGATTAAGCACCATCATCATCTTTCAAAGGTTACCATGGCCCAATTCATCAATCCACCAAGTAGATCTCAATAAACGAATACTTGATTTCACTATTCCAAAGAACTCGTTAAGATGGAATTTCTAACTAAGAAAACAACATCAAACATCATCAGAATGAGTTAACAGTAGGCAACATGACTAATTCTGGATATGTCTCTGGCCTCGTGAGTGAACACCAAGGCGGACATCTCTTGAATCTAGAGTAGCCAAGGAAACAACTGCATAGGACTGTCAAAATGAAAGGGACTAGTTCCTAAGTTGTACGTCATCGATAGTATATGAGTCGAGACGAAAGTGCATGAGATCTGGAGTAGGAGCTCAGAAATACCAACAAGGACAACCAAGGGGTGAAACTAGTCAAAGAACCGAGTAGAATACTAGAGACATCCGATCACTTATCTTTTAGGGCCTCCTGAAGTCGAACCCACAAGGATGGGGTTTCCGAGTTAGATCTAAGAGATCTCTGAAGGTACATGACGAAGAGGAAGCAGTAGAGTGGATGACGCCATCAAAAGTTGCTGACAAAGAACCAAGTAGCCAAACAACTTGAAGCACCCAACCAACTAGCATCTGGAACCTTCATAGATGGAGACTCATAGCCAAATCCGTCAGGGTAAGGCCGTCAAGGTGAAGAACCAATGATCTACAAGGAACACCAAGTTGAAGACTAAGCCAAAAAGTCCATTGTAAATGGACAGCCGAAGGATCTAGAGATGAGTGAGATCTCAGTTGAAGATCGAAGGCATAGCGGTGAAGAAGATAGTGAAGAAGGTTTCTCTCTTCTACGCCTAAGGGAACAGACCTCAAGCAAGTGGCAATATAGACTGAGGAGGTCAAAATCTCAACCCAAGGCAGAAGGCAAAGAGGAGAAGGAGAACTAGAGGAAGAAGTTTCTCTTCTACAACTACGAGAAAGGAGCTCAAGGAAGGGAGCTATGGCCAATGTGGGAGCCGCCATGAAGTCGCCGGAGACGGAATAGGGTTTCGCCCACAAGTGGAGCTAGCAGGAGAGACGAGCAGAACAACCAACTGACCGGAGAGAGAGTGATGCCGCGAGACTAAAAAAATATCGACAAGGGTTAAACCGGGAAAATGAAAGCAACAAGAAACTTTTTTTCATTTCATCATGCTCAATCTTTCGGTGTCCCCCTATATATAAGAGATAGCGGAAGGTTACAATCAAGTAAAAGGAAATCGATAGTAACATCCTAAGGGGCCAAACAATCAAAACCAGCCCAGACTGTTCATGTGACTTAAAAAAATTAACATGTAAAATAACTTTTCCTGTAAATGACTTCTGTAAACTAACTTTCATATCGTCCTAACCATAAAGTGTCACTTCGGTGCCGTCGGCACCGATATAGTCAACCAAACCAGTCCAGAGCCCTGGTGTCCCCACCAATTAAGATCTTCCAATTATCCTCCTACCTCGATGCTTCGTGAGGACATCTGAGAGGATCCAGCTTTGAGGCGGAAGCTGTGAGTAGCCTGGGAAGGACTCTACCCATCGTCTATCTTCCTGGATGTCCCTAACCGGCAAGATTGCCATCTTCGATGGTTTCTAGATAAGTTTTGGGATCTTCTCTTTGATTTCCCGCTAGATATGCATGCGGCCAACCTCCGCGTGGCTCCTCTGCCTTCTGATAGTTGCAAGCTCAGGCTGTGGTGACTGTGCTTGCTGCAAAGGACCTCTTTTGCTACCAGGACCTCCTAATTTATCTCCGGTTGATCGCCATCCCAAACGACCCGATAAAGATGAGAAGGCCTTTTCAAAGAAGGAGAAGGTGAAAAAAAGGCCTTCCCGAAGGTTGCCAAACGGAGCCTAAACCTCCTGAGGTGAAAGGAGATGCCAACGATACAAGGAATAGAGCCTGCCCATCGCTGGTCATGCCAATATTTTCAGACAGGGCATTATGTGAGCAAATAGGTGATGATGAATGGGCCACAACAATTGGCAGTAACATGGGCCCATGTGAGAATTAAAACACAACACATTAAGTGAATAAAAAAGCTACCAAATTGACTTAAAATTGGGCTATTTCCGATGGATAAACATTAAAATGGGCTCCAATTATTGTAAAATTTAGGTGCCAACAGAGCCCTAGGACTTCACCTTATCAGCTGGTCCCTGAACCCCATGGGTTCCTGGGGTTTGTTGTTATTGGCCTGATCAGTTTCTACCGTTAGCATAGCCTCCCTAGTAAGTGATCATAATGATCTCATGCTGATTATCTACATGATATCCCATTTTTGTGCTTAGATCATGTTGACAGCCCAAGGAATTTGAGGTGCATGCTTCTTGTTTCTTGCTTAGTGAAAATTTTAGGTGCCAACACATGCTTATTTGTCTTGACAAAATTCAGTTCCAGGAATAAAAGTGGTCATATTCTAAATATTGGTCAACATCTGAAATAAGTATATGACATCAGGATTTTAAATCTAAGGTGCTCATTTGCTGGAAATACAGACCTGGAATCTCTCAAATGCTCTGTACAAAATACAATCACATAAGAAATAGTAAACCAATGAAAAGTTATGCACTAAAATATGTTCACACGTCAGGTTATATTCTAACAGATTTAGGGGATACAAGGCATAGGGTGGTTCCTGATTCACCAGAAAAGTAAATTACTCCTCCAGAAAGAAGAAATCATATCATAAAATAGGTCTTATTTGCATTATCCTGTGTCTGCAATGACTCTGTTAACATTCACGTTTCCCAAGTTTTGAGGATGTCAGAGAGAAGGTGATGAAATGAGAGGCATCCGCACAGAGACATATATCTGCAAAGCAGATGAATATTTACATAGATTTGGCATGCATTAAAAAAGAAACAGCATTTAGCTATCATGGACAATCATTATCAATAGAAATATTCTTTACTAAGTGAAGAATGTTCCTAGTGCATGATATTAAGTGTCACAAGATCATTATGTTAAAATTTGCATTCTCCTGGATCTCCTTTCCATTGATTCCCTAATTATGAAACTTCTGACATTATTAAGGCAAGCTGTACAGAATAATTGTAAAGGGATTGTACATGACAGTAGTGACAAGCGTGAAGCACCCTTTTGTAACTTAGTTCCTGTTTTTTATGCTTTTTTAGTATTGGGAAAGGAAAATAACCAGAAAATGGTTTAGACAAGCAGCTCTCTTAAATAAGATGATCAGTAATTTCAATTTGTTTCCATTGCCAGGAAAAAAAAGACTGACAACAGAATAATGTTACAAAGGTGGTATGCAGGGTAAACATGAACGAGGAAAATGGATAGACCACATACATCCATGGCATGCAAAGATTGCACGAGGAATATCAGGCTTGCATCTTCAATTAGGGAGGATGTTGTTCCCATTAGATGATGGCAGACTTGGAGAACTTCACCAACCAAATATCGGTGGCGAACATTCAGGCCCTAACCATCAGGTCAATCCAAGAAGAAAAGCATCACCTAAGTATGAATGGTCGATACTAGAAGCTCCTGAAACAGAAGGATGGAATGCTGAATATTGTAGTGATGAACTTGGTCCAACAAATTGTATCACAGGAACAATAGTCAATGGACCACATGAGGAAGGAACTGTAACAACAAATGGACGGAACACAGATGCTTGTCCACAATACCTATCAATGGGCACCCAAGACCGTCACATGACAGAATCACGCCAGGATGACTTCCAGACTGAAAGCATATTTTTTAACTTCCGCTTGCGTGCAATGCATAACGAGAGGTCATTTTTCATAATATCAAAAGAGGGATCAGCATTTGAGTACCTGTATGCAGAGAATATGATTTTATGGTTGAGACATGAACACCTTGCACCAATAAAAGGGGCACTAGGCACATACAACGGAAGCTTATTTATGGTGGACACTGATGGCAACTTACTTATCAGAGAAAGAATTGGATCAGAACTAAAATGGATAAATTGTACAGCAATGAAGAAAGGAAGGCAAGTGGCAACAGGTCCTCCTTGGGATAGTGTACATGGAAAAGCTCCGAAACTTACAGCTGAAGATGCATTATTCTTCATCAGCAAGACAGGGAGACTGCTGCAGTTCACTGTAAGCTCAAGCAACTTTCCATTAGGAAAGATGATTCATCAACTTTAGAAAATGATTACTTTTTGAGAAACATTATCAGAAAGCCATCTGAGACTAAAGCAGTCGAAAGTATAAATTAATCATGATGAAAAAGCATAACTCATATGATACCTAAGATTGATAATTCCCAAAAGTCAAGGTTCATGCTACTCATGTTACTTGCCGTTTTGTTAACAAAATTAGCAAAAATTAATGATTTGTGTCTTTGCTTGAAATAATTTTGTGTCATGCTGAAACTTCTGCCACTTGATTGTCTGTGTATGCTTAAAAATCTAGTGAATTGTGGCAATCACCTAGCAAAGCAAAGTTTTATTCTGCACCAAATGTAGAGAGATTAAGTCAGTAGTTTAATCATTGTGAAAAAAAATGAAAAACCTGACACTTTTAGATTGTGCAGGTTGGGTTGAGAAAGTTCAAGTGGAAAGATTGTCACCATCCTCCAAGCACCAAGATAGCATACATTGTGGATCAAGAAGTTCTGAGGATGAATGTCGTCTTTGTTGTTGGAAGAGATGGCCGCCTTTACCACTACAACAGACTGACTGAACTATGGCATCAACACTGTCAATCCTATCATTTGCTACTGAAGATGTCACCTGGGACTGCCGTGCGGCCATCTCCATTGTCACTGACTAGCTCACTGTTCATGATTATGGAGAACGGTGACCTGGTGGAGTACCATTGGGACTCACGTCATTCACCACATGGCTGGAACTGGATCGAGCATGGCACACCATATAGAAACGTAAAACTGGTCAGTGCCCCAGGCCCATCCTTAGGGGGAAGCCAACTGTTTCTAGTTGGATCAGATGGCCATGTCTACCAGAGGTACATGGATCAGAATTCATGGAAATGGGAAAATCATGGCTCTCCGTACAGACCAAAAAAGGCAACAGCTTATCCTAGTTCAATGATGTGCCCAGCGGACGGAGAGAGCACAGAAGGCATCAGCAGCGATTGTAATGAAAAGGTATAGAGTACCGCCAGGGAACTCGATTAAACATAAAAGTAGTGAGAAAAATAAATTACGAATTAGTCTATAAACTTGACATGAATCTGGTAAATGCCGAAACTTTGCAGGTGGCAGCAGTGCGACCAATCAGGTTCTCCGAGGATGCTGTCATTTTCGAGCTACAGGATGGAAGGGTAAGCAAGCCACGGTTCATTGTTGCTCCTGTTCGTGTTGCGTCTTAAAATTTCATAGGTGTATTTTGTTGTAGTTACTTGACAAGCTTTAATCAACTAAAGGCAAGCTACGGGTAGCGGAAAGATTGTCCATCCTCTATACTCGAGAGACGTAGATAATCCAAGTTCGGACGGCCATGGCCGGATCATGTATGAGAGTGACTTGATGATCCAAAAATAATGTTTAGCGGCAAATTAGTCCAATTCTTACGGATGATATTAGCATACAAACGAAGTTAACATAACGACAAGCAGTTTACATGCACTCACGAATACAAGAAAAAGGTACAACAGAGGTCTGACATTTTGTGCATGTGTTACCGTTTACTCAGCTTGCAGAACTGCGAAAATCGCCCGGAGGATCGAAGTGGGAGTGGGCGAGGATCATCGACACTCCGATCAGCTCTTGCGCGGCAGGTTGCTGGACGGCATTGGCATCCTAGTGACGAGGAGGTGGCAAAGCCCGCGCCGCGACAACATGGAACGCGGAGGAACAAAACGGACGAGACGAATGTGATGTGCCCCTGCGTCTCCTTCCGGAATGAAATGATCCGGATCCGGGAAGCATCCGCCGGATGATGGTGACGTGGACTGTAATATCGAAGTATATTCCAGGTATTTAAAATATTGTGATTACCTTTTTCATATTTATATATATGAGAAAGAAACAAGGTTCAGTATAGCCATGATGTATTCGCAGATGGTGAACACATGATCCAGTGTATTTTGTAAGATACAGACAGTTGATATATAAGCAAATATATTTGCAGTTGTTTAGAGAATGTTTGGTTGTATAAATTATTTTATACACTTTTACGATAAAAAGTATATTAAACTAAAATATTAAGATATAAAATAATCACGTTTGGTAAGGCATGATAAGTGAGGATCATGCATAAATAACTGTCAAACACTTTTGTCACGAACATATATTTTCGTGGCAAGGCTCCTTCGGTGAGTAGGGTAATTTTTTTTTTTACATTTTCATGTTTAAAAAATTGTATTAAAATAACAAATTATCATGTTTCCATGGATGTGATAACAAAAAAGAGTAACCATGATCAAACAAAACGAGGAATCATAAGATAAAAAAATGAAACTCTCTTTTTTGTTTAAGAAAAAAGTTATTTCAAAAATATAAATTTATCATGGTTGCCAAACACCTATTTAACCAGCAGAGTTGTCAACTGGTCGAGTTTCGATCAGATCCTTGTCAATCTAAATCCGAACTCGAATTTACTAAATCCGAAAATAAACTGAAATCAATATAAATAGGTTGTCAAGATCTGATTTGAATTCAGATCCGAATTAAAATTTTGGATTCGAATCTTCTCGACAAGAATCAGATGAATATCGTGACGGCGACATTCTTGGTTATGGCCCCTTCTACGGTGAGCTCCTCCGGTTTCGGCTCCTCGGCTGGTGTTCCTTCTGTAACGGCTGGTGTTTTAATTTAAATAAATAATAGTTGTTTATTTATTATGAGATTAATTATATTTAATATTTGTTATCTCTCTCCTTTTCTCTCTCTTTCCGTTTTTCCTCTCCACATCGTTTCCTATCTTTCCTCTTTTCGGACGCCCTATTTTCTTTCTCCTCTAGGTCGCCACCTCCCTCCGCGCGAGCCCGCAGCCGCTGCCTCCCTCCGCGCATCCGCGCGAGCCCGCAGCTGCCACCTCCCTCCGAGCGCCCGCCAGCCCTGCGTCGCCCCGGCGCGAGCCTTCTTCTTCCCCCCGGTTGCCGCCTCACCCGCCGGAGCCACCCCCCGCGTGCACCCGCCGCCGCGCGCACCGGCGTTGTCCGCCGCCCGCACCGGCCACGCCCGGCCACCCGCGCGCCTTAGCCGCATCGGCCGCCCGCCGCCCTCCCCGTCGTCGCACCCGCTCGCGGCAGCCGCCGCCCATGGTACGACCCCCCCCGTTGACCTCGTAGCCGCCGCGCGCCCCCGCGACGCCATCAGCCCGCTGCCCCGCCACAAAGGCCGGCCGCCTGCCGCCGCCCTGCCACCCACCGAGCCTCCTCTGCCGCTTGCACAGCAGCCCCGTCGCCACGTCGCCAGGCGACGTCTCTCTCCTCCCCCCTTCGGCCGCCCCCGGGCACCCCCCCCCCCCGCGCGAGCCATCGCCGTCCTTCCCCCCCTCCCGTCGACCTTGCCCGTGGCCCCGCCGGCACCCACCGCCGTGCGCCCGCCCAAGTCGCCCCCCCCGTTGGGGAAACCCCGCCCGCCTGCCCCCCCCCAGTTGACGCCCACCCGGCCGCCCAGCGCCGTGCGCCGCCGTGCGCCGAGCCCCCCTCCGCGGTACCCCCCTCTCTCTCTCCTATCCCCTCTCTCATATCACACAGCACACTATATTATTCATTCTTATTATTATCCCCTTGTTTCAACAGATCTTTAGACACCTATCCGGATCGATTTTCCAGCGCCGTCGTGACCGCGGCATTCTCGTCACCCGGATCGACTCCGTTGGAATTTCGTGCACCGTTCGTCGTCGCCGTTAAGGTAGGCGTCTCGGCTATTCTTACCATCTTTATATGATCGATTAAATCGTTAAAATATATTTAGATCACTATGATTAGAATGATTTTATTAGTGGGTTGTTTTTGTTTTATTAGCATGGTTAAATAGAGTTAGATTAGCTTGTTCAATTATGCATGGTTAGGTTGATTTAATTATCCATGTACGTTAGTCGGCATGATAGGTTTTTATATGTTTTAACCTAGTTAGTTTAGATGATTGCATCGCGATAATCTTTAACATGTATATCCCGATTTGATAAAAAGCCGATGTAAAGTATAGGCATAGTGGTGGTAGAGTTTAGTTTATTTTCTTTTATGTGATAGATAGTCATGTTTAAGTATGTAATTGAGGTGTTTAGGTTGTAGCTTGCATGATCCTATTTAGATGCATCATATGATAGATCAGTTCTTGTTTATGCTAGATTATGGTGTGGTATGCAAATATGGGGTGCATAGAACCATGAGTGTGCATCTATGTATTTCATG
The DNA here is from genome assembly GCA_036172225.1 of Cryptocoryne crispatula var. balansae. Classification (NCBI taxonomy): domain Eukaryota; kingdom Viridiplantae; phylum Streptophyta; class Magnoliopsida; order Alismatales; family Araceae; genus Cryptocoryne; species Cryptocoryne crispatula. The sequence goes on from CM069919.1 coordinate 10,466,424, forward strand.
TTTGATTTGCCAATTAAATGTTCATGTTTCTTTACTGAGTTAATTATATGCTTGCATGGTGTGGAATGTGGTTAGTGCGGTGAGGTCACATTGTGATGGAAATGTACTTCACCGACTATAATTCGGTCATGTGGGCGGCAGATGAATTAGAACGATCCGAGCATCCGTCGATCCCGGATACCGCGGTTTATCCTAAGTACTCCCCTGCCTATGGGGTACTATGGGATTTAGCTTACTATATGTTACTTCCTACTATATGGTAAATCTGGTGCTACTTTTGTGATGTGACTGCATTTATCTGATGGAGCATGAAATTTACTCAAACAGGTGTCTAGTTGTGTATGTTGGCATAAATGTTAGTGTCCTAGATATGTCATTGGTTTTATGTCGGGTTATGTGCATACCTAGAGTAGCCTAATGTGTAGGTTATGTTGGTTTTTAATGCATATAGAGTCTGGTTATCATTTGGGGTAGTTGAATGACCTTTGTAATCAATTAATTAAAGATATACAATTAGTTTACACCCCTATGTATTAAATCTGATTTTTAGGCTTATTATTCTATCATACCACTAGAATCATTATTATAGTGGGGTAGTTCGGGTGTAAGTCCTACTGAGTCTGTTGTGACTCACCCCTTCCGTTGTTAATATTTTCAGGATTGCAGGTTTAGCGCAGCAGAAGCATAATGGTATTTTGGAATTCGAGGAGCTAGTGGTTTTCTCATTCAATGTCGGTATTTAATTTGTTAGATAGATGTTTGATTCTATGTTATTAAGTTGTAAAAGTTTGGAATTATGAATCTTGATTATGATTTTAGTCTTATTTGGTTCCAAACCGATATTCTTCCCCGTTACTTCGCCGGATTATCTTCCGCTGTGCATGTTAAAAATCCGGGTCGTGACACCTTCCTTGTCTTCAGTCTCTTCCTCCGGCTCCTCCATTGTGGCTGCTGTTGGCATCGGCTCCTCAACCACGGTCTTCTCGGTAAGTGCCGTAACTTCCTCGTTCATCTCTTCACCGCCGGTGGTCACAAGTACCGCATCCACCGGCTCCTTCAGCCTGCAAACAGGCACATCTATTGGCTTCACTTTGGGTGATTCCCGAACGTCGATTTTGGGGCCTACCATATTCTAGTTTACATGGATTCGAGCAACAATAAATTTTCCGATGAGATATTAGGAAGCTGGGCTTGAACCCTAATATGATATATCTACAAATCTCTGATAACAAGGAGAATTCCGGCAGAGTTTGGCCGACTGCCGAAGTTGGGAGTGCTTGATCTGTCGTCGAACCAAAATGGCGGAGAGATCCCCGGTGAAATCGGCGGTTAGATTTCTCTATTTGAGCCGAGATTGAATGGAAATCATCTCTTCGAAATGCTCCCTCATGGCATTGCTGCCGTTGAGTGCCCCGATATATCTTGGCCGGCTCCATGGTGCGGTCCGGCTGCAACACGATCACTCGGAAGCCAATCTTCTCACACAGCACCACCAGCTTGCCCTCGTTCTCGATGCCTCTTGACCCGTTCCTGGAGACGATGGTGATTGGGGATCCTCTATTCTGCGACGGCGGCGGCACTGGCAGGCACCCGAAGAAGCTCCTTCCCAGCCTCAACCTCTGCCGGTTTCTGCTCCTCCGCCTCCTATAGGGACCAGATGCGGGGGAGTTGCGGCAGACGGGGCATGTGGCGCTCACTTGTAGCCACTCGTTGACGTAGCCGGTATGGAAGCAGCGCTTGCAGTCGAGGACCCGCCAGAGCATCTCGCTGGTGTGGTAATCAGAGAGACAGATCGGGCAGTTGCCAGGGGCTTGGGTTGCGGCCTCCACTGGGCGCCGCCATTGATGAATTTCGGGTAAGACTCGATGGCTCTTCTTTGATGGCTCACCGAGGCCATGCCGCAACCCATTTTATGGATTCTAGAAAAATTAAAAATTTAAACTCGATAATAGATTTTCAGATTCCTCTGTTGAATATCCAAACCCAGTAATTTTTTTGAATTAAGGTCGGATTTTCGGATTGGTCAGATCTATTTATGGTTCTATTAACAAGTTTATTTTTAAAAACATAAAATTACAGTAAAAACACAAATTATGTTGACGGTATAATATAGATGTAATAATATAAGTTCACCCGTATTTACTTGACCCGATAAAACAAGATTTTAACTCCGCAAGTATTGCGAAGCTTTGAAACGGAGATGTCGTTGATCAGTAATTGAGTGTTTGGTTGCCTTACAACATTCATTTTTATTTTTATTTTTAAAAAATTAGAACAAGAGTGCACGTCAAAAATATTTGACAAGTTATAAATCAGTATTTTTAAAATATTTGCTGTCTAATATAACATAAAAAATAAAGAGAGGCATCGCCCTTTTTTTTGTAGCGCAAGCCAACACTTCTGGATGCCTCCGTGGCATGCAGTCACGTGACCCACTAAATTTTGAAGAAAAAAAAATCATCCGCTTATTTTTAAATCTATTTAAAATAATATTACATTAAAACATGATAAAGAAAATCACCCACTTAAATATGAGAGAAGGGTATTCTTTTTGTTTGAAAATTTGTTTTAAACTTATTGTTATTTTTATAAAATATTATTAATTGTTTAATTCAGTGATCCAGTACTAGATTAAAAACTGACACGTTCCTCCCACTACGGCTACGAAATGAACCAGCTAAGTTGAGTAATAAGATACTCGAGTTTCGTTCATTTGTTGATATTTGGCCTTGATATTTACGAGTACTTTAAACCCATGTTAGAACTTGATTTGTCAAGGAGTTGCTATATATATATTTGAGCTCGACTTGTGAAAGTACCCATTCAATTGATCGAGATCAAATTCAGACAAGAGTTCGATCTAAACTTGATCTGGACTTGTTTGTGAAACTCAGTTTAATGGGGTGTTTGGTTGCATGATAATTTTTTGTATATTTTCATGATAAAAAATTGTATTAAAATAAAAAGTGAATCAATTCGTGACATAAAATTATCATGTTTGGAGGGATGTGATTACAAAAAAGAGTAACCACCGCACATGACCAAATAAAGTGGGGACCACAAGAAAAAAGAAAGAGGTGAGGCCCTCTTTTTTCGTTTAAGAAGAAAATCACTTTCAAAACATAAAATTGTCATGGTTGTCAACCACCTCTTTTAACAAGTTTTCTTACAATTTTTAAAAATTAAAATAAAAACCTCAATTATCATGCAACCAAACACCCCATAAACTTCTTTAAGAAATTTGAAACTCAGAGTTGGGTCCAACTTGGTTTAAATAACTCACATTTATACGAATCTATAAAATTTGAATGTGAGTTTAAAATTGGTTCAAGTTTAATTTTAGTTTCTCTGATATGTTTGTTCAAAAATATATAATTTTTAAATATTTTAATAATTTTTAAATCTATTTAATCTAATTATCAATTCAACACTAAAATGCATTATATGCGAGTTTTATTTAGTCGAGCAGAACTCTGCTCAAACTTTACATTTGTAGGAGTTGTTTAGTATTAAGATAATTTGAGAGTAAATTTGATTTATTCTTGAAATTTTGGAGATAAATAATTTAATTAAGAGATAAACTATGTTATTTTCGAAATTTTATAATTCCAAACGAGCTCCTAAGATAATAAATAAATTAGAGTATGACCTTCATCCTTCAAAGCAGCGAACTACTTCACTCGTTTGCACCCTTGGCTCCTGCCTTCGCTTGGGACGGCATCTCGCACCGTTGGGTTATTGGCCGTTGCATCTTTTTCACACTCGTGCATCAACAACTTCACACTTTGCAATTAAATTTTAAAATAATAAATGGATTCTTGCCTCAAACGTGGATGGTCAGTTTTTCTTCTATGTTTTTTAATTAATTCTCTTAACTATACTGTTTTTTGTAATGCATGATCGACCAATTTCTCCGCAACGCCTCTTTCTTTTCTCTCCTGATTATGGGTGCAATCAAGTCGAGTCTAAGCCTGGTAGTATGGTGTAAGTTCAACTAATTTATTTTACACGATTTCGGCTTCAAGTTCAAGTTTTAACAAATATGTTGAACTCTTGTTCAAATTTGATTCGTTTGTTGAACTCTTCGTGCCAACCTCGAGAACTGTTCCCGAATGGAATTCCATCGTTCATGGATACTTTCTAGAGAGAGAAAGAGGCAGGGAGAAGATCGAGGACGTGGTTAACACCATTTACTTGATAGGGTTTGGCTGAAACTATTAGTATTTATAAAGAATTCAATTTTTTTTCATAAAAATCCAAAATTTCTTTAAATTACGCCCTTATCCATGTACTCGTGGATAAGTCCTTATATGTGTGACACACTAGGCCCAATAACCTATTTGGTTAAGTCCTAAATAAAATAGAATAATTCTATTTAATTTAATTAAATTTGTTAACCGATAATAGATTAATCGACTTACCGATCATGAAGGGTACAAGGCATATTCCATGATCCCAAATGACTATGGAGATAATCTTTTCTCCATTGAGCTTTTTCATCACTAGTTACCGCATGAATATAAATTCTTGCCCATCCAATGTCCCGGTCGGAAAAAAGTATGACAACGACTGTCAACTCCTTAATGTACTGACTCTATAGGATCGTGTACTCAGGATTTGATCAATTAGAAAACTCTTTTTCCAATCATCCTATCAACCATGGCCAGGGATTTGAAATACTACCTCATAGATGTCACGCCCCGGATTTTAACAAGCACAGCGGGATAATTCGACGACGCGACCGGGGAAAAATAACCCCGTAAAAACATCGGTTTGGGAAAAATGAAGACAACTAGGTCCCAGTTTATACATCCACATAATCAAATTAAATACATTGTTATGCTATAATCTAAACAAATCTAATTACCATCTAAATTACAAGAATCATCTAATTTGCTTTCTCGGGAATCAATCCATCACGCTTCGGCTGCGCTAAACCTGATTACCTGAAAATTGATAAGAGGATTGGAATGAGTACGACGACTTAGTAGACACCCCATCATCCGCCAAATCGGATAGCCAAAAGGCCCTAGATGTTAATTAAATAGGTACCCAGACGTACACCCATTATATGCAAATATAGACTAGTCAATACATTCAATATATGACTTAATCCATGTGTTTTACACCACCAACCAAAGCCTATAATCACATCGACTAGCACCTATATGCACCATAACATGATCTAAAAAGATGGTATGAACATATGCATAGACACCTACTACATGCTCCATAAGATGATATACTACAAATGGGACAAACCATGCATACACACCATGCAACACAACATGATAATTGACAAACTGAAATACATCACTAGACCACTTATACCATACCATACAACAATGCACCTATCCTCTAATGAAATACCACATTCACAAATGCACATATCCTCTAATAGATGCACACATCCTCTACAAAGATTTTCATTAGCAAGGAAGGCGTCGTCTTGCCACCTCAACCAGCTACCACCAAATCAATCATATATAAGTATCATTTACTAATCGAAATCCCATAGCGCACCTAGGCAGTGGTGACACGTAGGATGCCCGCGGGGTCTGGGATCGAAGGATGCACCAGACGGTTCTAACCCCTCGCTGCCTTCGAGTCACGACTAACTAGTCTGGTGTAGCTCAGTTTTCCATTATAATTTCAATGCATCATGCATCCACCTCAATCATGCCATGCCATGACCACCAATATGCAAAATCAATGAACATCAACAATACTATGCCATGACAATAACAACACAAACTATGAACATTAACTTGAATATATACACAACCAACCCATGTTAGACAACCATGCTCAAAATGAACTAGAATGAGACAATAATTCACATACAAACACCTAAGCATGATTAAGCATGGACATAACTAGATGCTAGAAGATTAATCAACATAACCTCTAATTTTGTTAACTTATGATCACAAATATAACAATGTTCACTTGATCTATATACACTAATATACAACCGGATGACAAATTTAAAAGGACCAATATTACACTACCACTAATTATGATGTCATATATATACATAAACAAAGATAAGCACCTATCATCACGTATTACTACATATCTAGCTAATTAACCCATGTTAACTCACAAATTACGCAAAAACGTAACTACACACCCCTTTAATTAAAAGGTCAATTATATAGATCATGAAGAATTAAAATATGAATTTTAATGATAGTAGACACGTCAAGGATACCTACCGGATCGACGTTGGAGAAAGTCGGGAATCTACGACCGAAAGTGATACCGAACGTCGAGGACGCGGCGCACAAATAAAATCACCCAAATAAGAGATCTCCTCCTTCAAGTCTGCTGGAAAAGACATAATGGGGGGGGTTAAGCCATCGAATCAAGGGAAAATAGAGAGAAGATTAAGGAGAAATAATATCATGGATAACAGGAGAGAGAGAAGCGGTGCTCACGATGGCGGATAGGGGCGCGGGCGCATGGGTGGCGCATGGCGGCATGAGCGACGCGGCGTGGCGAGATGCCGCACGGGCGAGTGGTGGGCGCAGAAGGTGGTTGGCCGCATGGAGGTGCGCGGGCGCTGACGTCGGCAGCAGCCGACGGGGCTGCGCGGTCGGCGACCGGCGAGGGGTAGCGCAGGCGGCAGCTGCCAACGCACTCAGGCGAGAGCGGACGTCGGCAGATGCATGGCGGGGCCGCGATGGCTTCATGTAGCAAAGCTGCAGCCGACGGCGAGGAGAGAGAGCGGCCGATGGCGATCTCGCGAACGACGAGAAGAGAGAGACGACGACGCCCAACGCAATGCATGCATGGATGCATGGCCAACGTGGTTGGCCACGCAGGCGGCAGAGGTGAGACGGCGCAGAGAAGAAGAAGAAGCAGCCGTGCAGGCGGCGATGCAAAGAGAGAGAGAGAGAGAGAGAGCCGGTGCGGCGGCAGATCTGGAGGAGAGAGAGAAGGAAGTGCGATGAAGATGGAGGAAAAATGGTGACGGTTACAGTAATAAAAATAATAAAATATTATTTAATAGGAACAACACTCTCAAATAGGGTAAGACTTTACGTAAAGACAGAGAGAGAGATACGGGGAGACGTTGAGAGAAAAACGGATGGATGGGGAGAACTCTTAGGAAAAAAATAGTAATTATGCTATCCTTAGGAGTCTCAAATAACGGGGGAGAGTTAAAATAAAATAATAATACTTATTATAAATAAAATATAGGGATCCACTCAACTAATAAGATTTAATAAAAAATACCTACTTATTTATATAAATGTCTTAAAAATAATTTAAGTACATTACAAAAATAATTAAAACACCACGATAATAACTTAAATAATACTACAAAAATCTGGAATATTACAATAGAGCATTCACTCTCACTTACCGAGAGTGGACGATCATTTATTGTTCGCTCAATTACATCCATCAAGTTTTTCTTGTATCTGATTTGTCGCTATACTGGATCATCTAAACGGTGATTCATAAGTCAATGGTCAAAGCACAAATTCCACCCAACAAGGCATCTTTAACGACTCAGGTCAAAGGTCCAATTATGCAACCGTGACGATAAAAAATCCTGATTGACAGTTCGATAAGATATCTTTTAGGGTTTCTAATTTGATCAGTTCAATGAACTCATTCAACCAATGAGCACTTGTATGTGTATCTCAGTGTCTCCACACTAATGACCAATGAAATCGGTCATCCTCATCACATTAGAAAATATCACATACACTAGTTTATCCGGATCCTTGATGTCCCGTCTCAAGTATCATATGACTATGAACATTTAGATTAAATACCTTTAGATGATCAATCTCATTATCTTGATCTCATCATGATTTAATCATCATTGCATTTGATCAAATATTTCATTATGACATTCGCATCTAATGAGAGCTTGTAATGAAGAATTTGTCAAATTATTTGAATAAGATATTTTTAGAAATGTCAAATCATATCATATATGATTAGCTTGTAAGACATATATTTCTATCAATTCTAGGTACATCCCTGCCTAGGTGTACTATGGGATTTAGTTACTATATGTTGCATTCTACTATATGGTAAATCTGATGCTAGTTTTGTGACATGGTTACAATGTCCAAATGGAACATGTTAATTACTCAGACAAAGTGTTTAGTTGTACATCTTAGCATGGTTATTAGTGGTCCAATCAAGTCATTTGTATTATGATAGATTTATGTGGTGTATGCATACCTAGTTTAGTTAAATGTGCAGATTATGTCGATTTAGTACATATAGAATCATGTTAAGTTATGGGGTAATTGAAAGACATTGTAATCACCCTAATCGAAGATATATAATTAATTTAAACAATGTGTACTAAATTTTGAATTTTTAGGATTATTATATTTAATATCAATAGAGAATAACTAGTATAGTAGGATAGTTTGAGTGTAAGTCTTATTGAGTCTGTGGTGACTCATCATTTCCCGTTGTTAATATTTTTTTGAATAACAGGTTTAGCGCAACAGAAGCGTAGTGATATTTAGAATTCGAAGAGCTAATAGATTACTCATTTAATGTTGGTATTTAATTTACTTAGATAGATGTTTGTTGTACTCATAGGTAGATGTTATTGTGACTTTGGATTGTGATTTAGTCTTATGTGATTCTAAACCGATATATTTCTCCGTTACGTCGCCGGATTATCTTCTGCTGTGCATGTTAAACATTCGGGTCATGACATTATATTACCCAAAATCATAATATCTGAGATTGAAGGATCCTGAAAATATAAGTAAATGAACTTCTTACTTATCGTCATGTGATGCAATTCCCATTATTCTAATTTCTAACCATTTTTTCATGCATATAGTGTCACCGATCATGAATTAAAACTTGTAAGAAAACCACGTGGCAAGACATGATTTCTTGGTCTTTGTAAGGGAGGAGAATGCTAAGGCCATTGGAAAATGAATCTAGATTGGGTATGGTCAAGTCGCCCAAACCAATCGGATTCCCAGTTGACTGCCCAGGTTTCCACCCGACATCAGATCAAGACCAAGTCACACCACCCAAAGAACTGGTTAAGACCTTGACCGACGGGGTTGGCCAATGGCTAACCTATTCGGGGCCTTGGAGCCTTCTCAATTCCCCACACCGTCCCCCACTCTCCCGCACCCCATCCTCACTCCAATTTCTCCACAACTTCAAGACTCCCCTCACTTCTCCATTGCTCCAAATAGTCTATACCAAGGAGAAAAAATTTTCAAGTAAAACAAGAAATTTTTTTTGCATACCTTTCAAATTTTATATTTATATTTATATTCATGTTTTGGTACCATTATTACCAAACTAAAGTTTCAATAGAAATAATTTTTTATTTTTTATTTTATTTAAGTTATTATAATTTTTAAATTATCCAACCCCCGAACACAACCTGAGTCCTGACCCGTCCAACCCAGTCCCGACCCCTCCTATATTGTCAAAGGCAACCACCATCATGGAGAGCTAATTGTTGAGCCACACTAATTGAATATATTGATATATACAGGGTAATTTTAATTTAATACATTATCAAAAAAAATTATATTCTTAAAATTTATTTATGATGAGTTTTTTGTCATAAAATTATATTAAAAAATACGAAATCAACATCTGCCTCTATTTTACCACATTCTCTATTTTTTACTCACATCCCGGTCAACCTTTATTTTGTAGTTCCAAATGTTGCGCCTTGAATTGCAATACATGAAATGGACATACCCAACAACATAATCGAGGTAAATAACTCATCGACTACATCACTTTATGTCCTGTTTGGTTAGATTTTCATTTTTGATATTATATCAATATTGATATTAATATTTTTAAATGTTAGAGTATCGATATCAATATATCAATATTGACATTTGTATTACATAATATATTTTGTTTGCATTACAAATTTTAAAATTGATACAATTAATCAAACATATCTCAATGATTTCTATCAATATCAATTTTAAATTCGATAATGATAGAAATAGTTAATAATGTTATCAAACACGACGTTAGAAATAGACAAAACGATATTAAATATGATTTGATATTTCTCATATATCACAATTCAATCATAATTTAAACAATTAAATACCTATATAAAATATATAATGACTCGTGGATTAAATCTTCTGATTTCAGGTCTATCACTTTTCTGTAGTGTTTTAAACTTGTTTACCAGTAAACGTTAGAAGATAGAATGATCCGTCGATTAAATCTCCATCACAAATTCTCTCACCAAATGTCAATCATAATATAATATATTCCATTAATAGTGAAACTGCTCGCGCGTTGGAACATTTATCAAAAATAGAAACTATTTACTTATGAAATAATATTTACTTATATTGCTTCACGAATAAATAGTTTTCAATGTTCAAAACTAATGCATTTTACAGGATGTTTGGTCTATGATAATATATTTATAAAAATGAGTTTTGCAATTATGATGAATATAAGTTCAGACCGTGGATTATGTCAATCTATTTTTTTTGCTAAGTACTTATAAAAGTAAATATTAATAAAAAATTGAGTTAAAGGATTCAAACTAGAACCAGCATGATTCAGAGAAAAAAAAGATGTCGAAAAAATTATATAGAATCAATCTTAAAAAATGTCGAAAGAAAAACAATCAAAGAGCAAGAAAGAATCAAAACTAAATTTAGCATTAATATTTTTACAATAAAATTTATAATCACGACAAAAACATGATTCGATAGAATTCTGGTTCTTAGATTAAAACCTGAGATATCTTTTTTCATATTATGGCCCTCATATTTTTTATCGATACATGATCTCCACTCTTGGTGTCTTTTTTTTTGAACAAACAAAAAAATATTATTTTAAAATTTATTTTATTTGCAAATTTGAGTAGAACTCGTCCGTGGACTCTAAACGGAGAAAATATAGAACGAATATGACGTTTTCGTATCTGCTCCGTTTCATTAGTCGGATAATTTGTATTCAATCTGAATCAAATATGAATACAATTCGAATATTAAAAATCGGATAATCTTCAGAATTAGAAGAGATACGAATACTATTCGTTTTCAAATTAAAATATTATTTAATTAATATATTTAATAATTTAAAAATATATAAAAATAAAAGAATAAAATATAAATTTTATCATATATTATTTAATATTAATTTGTTATAGTAATATATAATAAAAATATTTGATCATATTTGTAAATATAATGATATTAAATATATAATTATATATTATGTATTTATTATTAAAGATTGATTCGAAATGGATCTTAAATAGAGTGAAGTGGATATTTTCATGTTGATTCTTATTGACATTAAGATATGAGTTTTGACCGATATTTTAAATCGAATATTTTCTGTGCAAATAGATACAAATTCAGAATGAATTCGAATTTTATTGGTATCCGTTTACGGCCCTACTCGTCCGGGCCGGACTCGTCGTCACGCCAAACGGTATAAGTGATCGCCGCAAGGGAACGACTCGGATCCGGGAAGCCCTTCTTCGCATCCCCGACATCGTCTCCAAACCCTAGGTCTCATCGTTCTCTTCTTCGACCTCCGGCGTCGTCGCGGAAGCTCTTCCTGCAACCACAACCATGGCGAAAAAGCGGAAGGTTCAGTCGACTACCCAGCACCAGGAGACCGAACTCCGCGACGTAGCCCCCGTGCAGGAAGCACCACCCGACGCCGCCGTCGTCGCAGGGGAGGAAACCCTACCCGACGCGGAGGAGACGCCTCAGGTTTCTCTGGATGTGGTGGAGCCTCAGTTTGCTCCTGTTCCAGCCGGATTGGACGGTGCTGCTTCGGCCGTCGTTGTGGAGGTGGAGGGTAACGGCAAAGCCATCTCGACGGATGCCATATCCGTGGAAGCCCCCGCTGACCCGGACGTCGCCCCTCCTGCGGTAAGTAGCGGCGGGGATCTCGCTGTCCCTTTGGACGCCGGTGACAAGGACGCCTCGAAGACTTCTCTCGCTATTGCCGGTGACGGTGTTCTTTCCGATGGCGCCACTGCTGTTGCCACGGTCGAGGAAGACGACGAGCCAGAGCCCTTAGAGAATCTACTCGAGCCGCTATCCAAGGAACAGCTGATCAGTCTCCTCTGCCAGGCTGCGGAAAAGCACGCTGACATAGTCGAGCACGTCCAGCTTATCGCGGACCAGGACCCGGTCCACCGTAAGATCTTCGTCCATGGTCTTGGCTGGGACACGACCGCTGACACTCTTGCCTCCTTCTATCGGCAGTACGGGGAGATAGATGACCTCAATGTTGTTTGTGACAAGGTCACTGGCAAATCCAAGGGGTATGGCTTCATTCTTTTCAAGCACAGGTCTAGCGCCCGCCGAGCAGTAAAACAACCGCAAAAGAAGATCGGAAACCGGATGACAGCATGCCAGATGGCATCGACTGGGCCCGTGCCTGCCCCCACCCCACCGATGTCAGATTATACACAACGGAAGATCTATGTGAGCAACGTATCCGCGGAGCTGGATCCCTACAAACTGCTGCAGTTCTTTGCCAAGTACGGCGAGATTGAGGAGGGCCCGTTAGGGCTGGACAAACAAACCGGGAAACCCAGGGGGTTTGCTTTATTTGTGTACAAGTCCGTCGATGGTGCGAGGAGGGCGTTGGAGGAGCCACACAAGAATTTTGAAGGCCACATTTTGCATTGCCAGAAGGCCATTGATGGACCCAAGCTGAACAAGCCTGGATTTTTTACACAATATAGTGGCTCACCTGTTTATCCTGGTGCTGTGAGTGGAGCTCAGACGCCACATTTCACAAGAAGCGAGTTAGGTAGTTTTGGACATCTAATGGCACCCTCTGCACCAAGCATAGGTGCAACGCCTGGAATCAATCCTGCAGTTGGTCAGGCTCTGGCATCTCTACTTACAACACCGGGAACAGGGCTGGGCTTGAATAATCTTCTAGGCCAGTTGGGCGCATCAGGAATCACAGCTTCAGTGTCAAATCAAGCTATGCCTGGGTCTATTTTGAACAGTGTGACACGTGGTACGCAGAGTGCATATGGCAACCAAGTAGGAGCTGCTGGGAACGTAAACTCTAGCTTTCTGGGGACGGGGCAAACATCAATGCACGGTGGATATGGGAAAGCCTCAATGAACCAAGGAGCTGTCCATGGGCAAAAGGTTTCTGGATACAAAGGTGGTGTTTCACCTTATCCAAGGCATTAGGCTGAGCTGTGGTGGGTATACTCAATTATTCTTTTAGTTTTTGTATCATACTATCATATCATTACAATTGACTGCATGCTTTTTAAAGATTACCACTTATCAAGGAGGCTATCATGACAAAGGCTGTGGATAGGTGTGTTCACTGCTCAGTTCAACCCGAAAAATTAAACCAAACCAGAAGGTTGGTTTGAAGGTAGTAACTAGTTTGTTTTAAAGATCATTCAAACCAAATTAAACCAGTAAACTAAGTAGCCATCTGTTATCTGAGGCACTCGTCTCAGATGCCTAGGCATTGAGATGAGGCAAAAATGCCTCGCCTCTCCTGCCTTGCCTGATTCTAGACCCAGTAAGGACCGGATTTGGTGACTTAAAATATTTTTCTTTCGTCCCGAACCCTCTATACCCAGTATTTCACCACAAGGCCTCAACATCTTGATGTCTTACAAGTCCTAGAAGTGATTTTTTATGTTTTTTATGTTTTTCAAAAGTTTTGATGTTATATATAATTATATATTATTAAATATATTTTGCTTCAAGCACTTGAGGCGAGGCAATCCTTTCTTGTCTCGGGCATCTTGCGTCTCGGATAACATAGAAGTAGGTCAAATTCAATTAAATAATTATTTATCTTTTTATTTTAAAGTAATTTTTTTAGAGTTATAAAATTCAAAGGTAAAACTATTCCTATACATGAAATATATGCTATATTTTTATATTATGACTTAGAATGAATCAAATGAATAAATAAAATAAAATATGATTTGAACTGGACCAATTCAAACCAAATTAGTTTGGTTTGGTTTTGGAGGTAAGAGGTATGCTTGGTTTGGAGGTGATACTTACCTTTGTCCTGGTGGGGGAAATCTTGATTTCACTCTGGAGCAAAGGTGGAACAGGTTGGTCGTATCAAAGGGATTGAAGTGGGATTCAACAGGGTATCTATCTCTCATCTCTAGTTTGTTGGTGATACTCTTCTTTTCTCTTCAGTGGATATGATCAAGTGTTTTAATCTTAGAATCCTACGGTGTTTTTCAGAAGCGGTCACGGGCCTCAAAATAAATAAGGAGAAATGCAAACTAATTGTGATAAATGTCGGTGACTCTCCGAGGGAGTGTCTAGGTCAGATTTTTTAGATGTTGTGAATTTTTTTTCTATCAAATATCTAGGGCTGCCTTTGTCAGACAAGGCTTCTAAACCTAAAGATTGGCCATCTCTTTTGGACAAGATTGATAGAAAACTGCAAGACTGGAAAGGTAACATGGTAACGGCTAGTGGGAAGTGAATTCTATCTAAAAGTCTGTTGTAAAGCATTCCTTTGTACTTCTTTCCCATTTTCAAAATTTCCAAAGGGGTGTGATTGAGAACTTGAGAGAACTTTTTCTGGCAAGGGAAGGGTGGCAGAGGTCTTCATTTAGTTAGTTGGAATAATGTCTGTAGGAGTAGTGAGCATGGTGTTGGGTTGCTTCCGTTGGAGAGTGTTAATAATGCCCTTCTCATCAAATGGTTGTGGATAATCAAATTCAACTAAGGGAGTGACTTTTTTGGCGTATGATTGTCTCTTCCTAGTATGGGATGATGACGGGGTACGTGACTTCAGATCCTGCAGCAGACTGTCAGGGATTTGGAAAGGCATTTTACAGAACTAGGACTTGATCTGTGCATCTTTCTTTACAACAATGGGCAATGGCAAGAAAACTTACTTTTGGAGGGATATATGGGCCAAAATGTGAAGCTAATGGATCATTTCCCCTTGTTGTTTAATCTTGCACCTGACAATCATTCGAGGGTGTCTTTTATGTGGAAAGATGAGACTGTGGATGACAAATGGTCCTTGTTCATTAAGAGAAACCTCAAGGACGAGGAAGTCATTGAATATGTGGCTCTGGTAGGCTACTTAAATAAGTTCTTGTGTACCTCTTCCAAGAATGATAGAGTTCTGTGGACTCCTAATGGGAGCATCTCTTTCTCGGTGAAATCCACTTTCTTGAGTGTATCTTGGGTGGAGGTGTAGAAAAGCCTCAGCAGAGGCATGTGTGTTCGGCGTTGCTCCCACTCAAGATCAAATTATTCTTATGGAAGATCTGTTGAGGAAGACTTACTACAAAAGCACACTTCAATAACATTTTCAAGATGGGATCAATACATTGTGTTTTGTGGCTATCAAAAGGAAGACATTGATCACAGTTTTTATGCGATGTAGTGTCATTAACTTTGTTTGGTCCTTATGCTTCATAAGTTGGAATTTACACTGGCAGAACCCTTTATTAACTATTTCTCTTCTCCAGCTATGCCATCTTTCTGGAGTCTGCTTCTGCCTGCCATTTTATGGTCTATTTAGACAGCGCGGTTGGGGAGTTTTTGATGAACATTTTCAGGCCCCCTCGTCTATTCTTTTGCCAGCCGCTTTTTTGGTCAATGACTGGTTCTTTGCCTATTCAGGATCTAAGACGGATGCCAAGTTTAGGGCAACCACCTGTTGGCTTGGAAGAGATTGTGTCTGTTGTTTGAGGGTTTTGTCTTTTGTGTATGTAGTTGGCTTGGAAGAGATTTGATTTCCTTGTAATCTACGATCTCGGTAGTGAGTGGGGAAGGTTTTTGGTATCCTTTTGCGGATTTCCCTGCTATCCTCCCATGTGTAAGTTTTTGTTATCTATATCAATGAATTGTGACGTTTATCACCTTCACAAAGAAATGCTTCATGAACTTTGTCATGGTTATGAGTGGGGTTGTTCATGGAGCAGATTGGTTTGGATCAAAGCAAACAATTCACCCCAACCCAGCCCAAACAAAAGCTATTTTGACCCAGACCAAACAGATCTAGTTCTGTTTGACTGGGTTGAGCCAGAAATACCATCTTTTATAAAAATATTATGGTCTGTCTGTTGATCAGAAGAAATATATATTAGCTTTCAAGTCAAGCGCAACAGCAACCCTCTGAATGGGCAAGGGAAAGGAGCAAGGATTTCCGAGTCAAGATATATACGGATCAGGATTGGATTGGATGCCGTAGAACACTAGCCTTCCACACATTTATCTGTGTGTATTTGTTTCAATCTTTGTGCAAATGCTTGAAGCTTTAAATAATGGATTTAAATTCATTATGTTGGATCATTCGGGTCATGGTTTTGTTTAGGTTAAACTGAGTTAAAACTTTTTAAACTTGATTAACCCGATCTTAACTTTCAATTCGAACCAACCTGACATTTCGGGTTGGTCCTGTTTGTTTTTTTGGATTTACTCTTATAATTAACAGCCCTAGTTATGTGTTCCTTAAAATGCAGTAAGTTATGATTGACATTACTTTATTTGACATTTGTTATCGTATTCCTATGATGATTTCAACCTTGCTAGTTAAATGTATATCAAGTCAGGAAAATGGAGCGATTGGTCTGTGATGGGTACAAAATGGTCTTACTTGGGTTAGGGGCTGGTCCACCTGGATGGTATCGGGAGGTGAACAGAAAAACTATGTTGGGGGCAATGGTGGGAATTGAGATGTTGGTAAAGGACAGCCAGGGCTGACCCGGAGGTTGGGGACTGCTAACTCCACATCCTTTAGCTTAGGGTGTAAAGTGGTGCCTTTTGCTATGGGTTTGTCTCTCAGTCTCAAGTTAACCATTGTTGTGTGTTTGACCACAAGCTCTCCTTAGAACTCCACCAACTTATTTGCTTATGAAAGTGGGATTCAATCTTGCTGGCGACATATGGTTGACATGAGTGGGGGAGCTCTGGGATATGATGCAGTTGGTATGTGTCCCTAAGACTGCACTGCCGGACAGGTCACCCTTGCTGGCAATAACACTCCCAGCGAGGGCTGGACTCAGATCCCCCAGTTCCATCTTAGGTCTTTGAAGGTGCATGCCTTCCATATTTCTAGGCGAGGTGGGGTTGCTCCAAGAGGTTAGCACCAGACAGATGCACAAGATGTTAGATGTGTAGGGCAGGGTCACTGGAGGGCCGACTGTAGGGTCGGGTCTGCTGCTGGTTATGCCTAGTCATTGGGCACATAAGCAGTTTCCACAGATGAAGTAGGATGTCCAAACAAATTTCTGCCTCTAACTCTGGCCAGCTGATGTCCACACCTGCAGTTCTATTCTAGGTGCAAGGTTCAGGCTCTGAGGCTCTGAGCTTCATCCTCCTTGAGATAAAGTTATGGAGCTGCCGTGGGATGAGGACTTCTGGTGACTGGGGGAATGGTTCACAGTCTGCTTCATGGTGATGGTGAATAAAACCTCTCTCTTCAGCAAGGCCATTACCCTCGTCTAGTGTTGTCCACGGTTTGGTTTCAGGCCATTTTTGCTGAAACTGAAACAAAGGGAACCAAACTTAATTGAACCCGTTTGGTAAAAGCCCAAACTGATAGTGAACCAAACGGTTCAGTTTGTGGTTCAACACATGTTATTTATTTATATAATACAAATTGAATAGAAATAAATAATTTAATATTAAATTAATATTGGTTCAACACATTATTTATTTATACATAAACATTTAAATAAAATAAAATGATACGAGTTTAAATCAAAAAAAATATTAACTAGGATTAGCTTTAAGCTTAGTATTTTACTTGTAGGATAGAACTATTACTCTTGATTACATTACTCTATATCATAACAATATAATTTAAAATCAGTAGAATATAAAAAATCAACTTGGTCATTCGCTTTAACAGTATTATTTGGGTTAGTGGAGTACTAGACCAAACCAAATCATTGGGTTTGGTTTGGTTCAACAAACTGAACAATTGATGTTTAGAACTGAATTGTTCGGTTTGGTTGGTTATTTGGGTCTTGATGAATGTCCTACTAATGCGGGATAGAAAAGAAGATGCCATTATTCGAACATGTTGGCATACCCACACGGATCACCACTCTACTGATAAAACTTGGATCAGGCCCGAAGTAATTGAACCAAACTTGAATCGAGCTGAACCACGTTGAAAGGGTGCTGAAGTGGCCTAAAGGATGTTGAACCAGGTGGTTTAAGACTTGAAAATGGGTCCTAGAGTGTTGAAGTGGCCTGGATGGGGTACATTGCTGTAGGCGCGCACGTGTGATGTAAGCATCTCTCTTGGGGGGAATTGTTGAGGGTTGTAGAGAAGCACATGTGTGAGCACGTAAGGCAGCACCGGGCGAGGTGTCATGGCAGCACGACGGCGTCCCAAAGGGTGTTGAAGCTGTGGGTTTGGCTCGTACTATTCCATATGAAGATTGGGCTTGTGGCCGTCTCCTGATGGTGTCCTGGTGTGGGGTGTGTGGTGCATCCTGAGAGCACCCAACGTGAAGGGGTGTCATGGAGGTCCCGACAAATCGGGGGCTTTGTCATCTTCCGTGGCCGTCTTCGTCATCCCTCGAACAATAGGGTGCAGGTAGGGATAGCAGGCACATGTGGTGGTATTCAGATGGCGGAACGGCAGGGGCAGGACACTGCCGTTGCGACATCGGGGAGGCTCTGATGTTGTCTCCTTCGATCTTACTCTCTTTCCTCTTCATCGTTCTCCTGACTTTTCTTCACCTTCGTTGTCGGTGTTGGGGACACATGGAGTCACGGATGGATAAGAAGAATAAGGAAGAAGGGGCTGACGGTGAGGGTGATGACAGACGATGGGGCGAGGTGCGGTGAAGACGATAATGGCAAGGAGGAAGGGATTGTGGGGGCTGTGCGCTGTGGGGTGGAGGGGTTTGTAAAGAGGATGGGGCAACAACGGAGTCGTCATCTTTGCATCGTCGGGAAGGGGAGAGGGTTGTGGAGGAGCATGGGGTGGGGGAGAGCAGTGATGTCGGACAGGTATCAAAGAAGAAGACGAACTAGAAGAACAATAACTAGACTTGCTCCGGAGGTGAAGAGAGGAGGAGATGCCGGATAGACTTGAGGGGCTTTTGGAGGTGGATGAAGATGAACCGATCACAGGCGGGGGTGACGTCTACCTACAAGGACAGGGGAGGTGGGTGTGACCCCTCCCCTTGGGGGGCGGCGGGAGCTCCTGTTGCCGCCTGCATGAGGGAAACTGAACTCCCTCCGATGGGAGTTTTATTGGGCCCTATCTTTGTAGGTAGCTCCATGGGTGAAGAGGCCTTGTTTCCCTGGCTGCAGCCACATACCCCATCTGGGCTCGGATACCCTATTATGTGTCATTTGTAAACCCTTTGGCTAGAGATGATGATTTTTTTTGAAAGTGGCCATGGCCACAGGCCATTTATTAATGACTAAAAAATATTAGGAATAACATTACAAGTAAATCAAAAAGGGAAAAACTAGAGACAAGACTACTTTTGAATTTTACGAGGAAGAATCCTAGAAGAAGTCACAACAAATATTATTTACAACCCTAGAAAAATCTTTTGAAGGTCCTCCTATCTGGACAGTGTCCAAAGTGAGCAAAATGCCAACCCTGCACATGATTAGACAAATGGAAAATGATATTGGCTGAATGATGGAAGAGGTCTTTGAGCATTTGTTTGTTTCTTGCTCTTCAAAAACCCATAACTTTGGCCGAAGACCGAAGTGCAAAATCCCACAAATTGCAATTATCCTTTTATGGGTTCATTTTTTTTTCTCCAAGAAAGGAGAATGTTGATGACATCCCCCAAAGGGTCCCATGTAATATTTTAGTTTTTGTGAAGGTGACCAAGGTCACAACTCACAAGTCATTTCATATCTAAAGAGAAGGAACAAGTGGTCGACATCTTTATGCAGACAACCACAAAAACACAAACTTTGGAGTCCAATAGCTGTGTTTTCTGTGGTTGTCTGGATTAAGATATTGATCATCTGTTCCTTCGCCGTGGGGTTATTGCGGTTTTTTGGAAGATCCTATTTCACAGTTGGAATATTAAATGAGTTGACCCAACCACTGTTACAGCAGTGGAGCACGTTCATCTCTTCGAAAGTTGAACTGATGTTATGGAAGCTCTCTTTACCTGCTACCTTGTGGTCCATTTGGAGAAAGCAAGAATAGGAGATTTTTAGGATCGTTTCAACAATTCAAATGTCACTCTTCATCACCTGACATTGTTTGTTAAAAATTGGTTCATTGTTGCCAAGGGTTGTAAGCCTGAGGGTGCTGTTGTCAGGGATCATTTTCTATCGTGGAGGCATTTCTGCCTTTATTATTCTACTTTCTAAAAACTGTGCACCAAGAATTTGGATTCCTACAAGGCACCTGGTCCGGATGGGTTTTTCTGCTGGTTTTGACCAGAAATGTTTTCAGATCACCGGACCTGACTTCATGGCCATAGTCAAGGCATTTGAAGGTTTCCCCGAGAGGATAAAATTGCTGAATTTTTGTTCCCTGGTTCTTCTTCCTAAGGAGGACATTGTTGTGAATATCAAAAATTTCAGACGACCTATCAGCTTGTGCAATTGCAATTTCAAAATCATCTCTAAGGTCTTGGCTGCTAGGTTCAGTTATTGATCAGTCCAACCCAATCAGCCTTCATCATAGGGAAGTTTTATGGTAGGTTATGATTGAGTGCATGACCAGAAAGCGAGGAAAAGAGAATGTTTGGTACTTAAACTCGATTTTGAAAAGGCTTATGATAGGGTCAATTGGAATTGACTTTTCAGAACTATGCAGTTAAAATGGGTTTAAGATTGATTGGATCAAATGGTGTGTCACCTCAGCGAAGTTTTCTGTCAATCTTAATGGGCACTCTTTTGACTTCTTTGGCAGCTCTAGGGGGTCTCAAGGCAAGGGGTTTTACTATCCCCCTTTTTGTTTGCCTTAGTGGGGGAAAATTCTGAGCCTACTCTGGAGCAAGGTTGAGCAGGCATGTCTCATAGAAGGGATCGAGGTGGGGGTCAACAGGGAACCTATCTCTCATCTCCAGTTTGCTGATGGCACTCTTATTTTCTAGTCCGTGGAGGTGACCGGGTGCCTTAATCTCAGGATTCTACTGTCTCCTGGAAGCAGTCACGGGCCTCAAAATTAATAAGGAGAAATATGAACTGGTTGGGATAAATGTTAGTGGCGCTCAAAGAGTGTCTGGGTCAGATTTTTGAGATGCCATAAATTCCGTTTCTCATCAAGTATTTGGGTCTGCTCTTGTGTGATAAGGCCTCTAAATCTAAAGACTGGCAGCCTCTTGTTGACAAAGGTTGATAAAAGACTGTAAAGCTGGAAGGGTAATTTGTTGTCATCATGTGGGAGTTGGATATTGTCCAAGATTAGGGAGGAGAGTGGAGTTGGGTTGATTCTATTGGAGAACATTAATACGGCTCTTCTTACCAAATGACTGGAAACTAAATCAAGGGAATGACTCTCTTTGGTGCAGGATAGTCACATCTAAGTATGGCGGTGTGGTTGGTGATAGTTTGGCTAGCGGCATTTTGCAGAATTGGGATTTGTTCTCTTTTTTTATTGTTGTGGGTAATGGAAGAAAAACTTTTTTCTGGAAGGACATATGGGCCACAATGTGAAGCTTATGGGCTGTTTTTTCTTATTGTACAATCTTGCACCTGACAAGGAGGTTAGGGTGTTCTTCATGTGGAATGATGACGCTGTGGATGATAAGTGGTCCTTGTCCTTTAGAAGGACCCTCAAGGAGGAGAAAATCACTGAATATGTGGCTTTGGTTGGCTATCTGAATGTGTTCTCTTGCACTCCTTCCCAGAATGATATAGCCGTGTGGACTCCTACTGGGGGAACTTCCTTCTCAGTCAAGTCCACTTGCATAAGGCTATCTTGGGGAGGTGTGGAAAAGCTGGGTGGAGGTCAGCTTGGGGGGAACTTCCTTCTCAGTCAAGTCCACTTGCATAAGGCTATCTTGGGGAGGTGTGGAAAAACTGGGTGGAGGTCAGCTTGGGAAGATGTATTTTCTCCCATGATTAAATTGTTTTTATGGAAGATATGCCGAGTAAAGCTTTATACCAAAGCCTACCTTATTCATATTCTCAAGATAGGCTGAATACGGTGTGTGTTTTGTGGGCTTTTTGCTGAAGACATTAATCACCTCTTTGTGCAAGGTGGTGTCATTAACTATCATAGTTGTCAAGGCGACAAGGCGCCCAAGGCGTTGAAGGGTACCGATTCCGCTTAGGCGACAAGGCGGCCGCTTATGCGTCGCCTAGGTGGTCAAGGCGGTATTCAAGGAAGGCTGAGTCGGGAGGTTGTTATATATAAAAAAACATAAATATAATTATATTTGTTATGTTATAATTGAATATGAGTGTTTTATCAATGCACATAAGTAAATATGATGTGTGTGTGAAAAAGAAGAAAGTTAAATAAATATTTATAAAATTTAAGTATATAACTCATTTATGATTATAAAATTTATATATGTGCAAATAGTATAAGTGATGGTAAAATATTGTTATAATATTATTAAATGGGGGGGCGCAGAGTAGTCGGGCGCCTTGACAACTATGTTAACTATTTATGGTCTTTATGGATCAGAAGCCAGAATTTACAGTGGTGGGATCCTCGATCAACTATCTGTAATTTTTTTAATTGTGGAACAATTGTTGTCTGTGGAGCAGCCAACCATCCTTATGGAGCCTTGTTCTACATGTGACACTTCGGGCTATTTGTATGACGCGAAATCGGAGAGTTTTTGATGAACAATTTCAGGACCTTTCAGTTATTCTTCTTTGTGCTGCTTTTTTTTTGTCAAGGATTGGGGTTTTTTGCCTAGTTTGTTATTTTTCCGGATGCTAATTTCTTTGGTGATCACTTGGTGGTTCGGAAGTGATTTTGTTTGTAGTTGTGGGTCTCTCCAGCGTAGTCTACTATCTTGGTAGTGAGTGGGGGAGGTTTTTGTTGTTTTGTTGTGTATTTTCTTGCTCTATCTCTTTTGTACTTTTCTTACCCCATCATTAATGAATTGTGACTTTGTCACCTTCCAAAAAAACTGTGCACCAAAGATTGCGGATGATACCACATTGAATGAATAAATGGTAATCTTCCTTGACAATCTAGTAGAAACAACAATACTCAAACTCCATTGGGAAGTTTTCAAGTCTGTAATCTCTTGTGAGCAGTCAGCCTTTGCCAGAGGTGATGAGTTTGGTGAGTGGAGGAAACAACTTGGGAACTTTGTTTATTTTAACATTTTTTTTAAGCTCCTGGTCTTCAGTGGTGTGCAATGGTGCTTTTGTGGGTTAGCGGGGTGTGAAGATTTCCTTTTCACCTTGGTTGCTGATGTGTGGAGGGGTGCTGGTGGCTCGCCCCCAAACCTTCTGACGCGAACTTTTCAGTCTGCTCTTCACAGGTGGAGTTTAAACGTTATCAAGGCAATCGTCTAGCCTTTTTGGAGACTCATCACAACATGGAAAGGGGTGTTTGGAAGCTGCTGTGGTGAGGAACTAGGTTATCGGAACCGAAAGGCTCCCAAGGTGAGGAGGTGGTTGTCTTGCCTCACTGCCTCAACCTCAAGTGCTTGAGAGAGATACATATTTTTAATATATATTATTTTAAATATACATGATTCATAACATTAACTCTCATTGTTTTTAATAAAATCATGGTCTGCTTTAGACCATCTTTAAAAAAATACATGAGATACTAAGCGGATCATAATGTTGGAAATGAACAAAGTAGATCAACAACATGCCAACATCAATTTAAAACTGAAAAAATGTCAACTCAGGAACATGGATTTTAAACATATTACTAACATTAACTTAAATGGGGAGGCTCGAGCAATGGGGGTGGGCTGTGAAGTGGGCCTCTGTATGAGCTGAATTTGGAGGGGGGAGGGGAAACTCGGACGGGGCTGAGGGGCTTGGACAGGGGAGCTCAGTAGGCTGGCAGAGTGGGGCCTAGTAGGCTCACACTGAAGGAGGGTTGTGGGGAGGAGGGGACTCGGGATGGAGGGTGGGAAGAGAGGAGGGCTGAAGACATCAAAGGGCGGGCTAAAGAAGATGCTTAACTGTGTGCAACTGTTGAAGGATGTCTGAAGAAGGCAGACGGCAGCGTCTCCAGCATTTGTCGGGAACTAGGGCGTCGACATTCGCTTAGCCAGAGTGGAGAAGAACAGGTCAAGGCACGATGGGGGAATAAGAAGAGATGCATAAGTTTGGATCCTGGTCATTAACGGGCCTGGATCTGAACTGAAAGTAAAACCCTGGCTGGTTTTGAAGGTTCCTCCTCCTACCAGAGGTGATTGCGTACCTGAGTCTGGTGAGGCAATCGCCCCAGGCGAATTTGGCCAAGACGTGGCATTTTGTGAGTGCCTCGTATCGCCTCACTGCCTAGGCGAGTGAAGTGATTGCCTCTAATAACATAGGTGAGGAACATTTTGATTCTTGTGGAATGGAGGTTGACTGGTGGCTCTTCTGTGCGGAAGGATTTTTTCTGCTGGGTGTCGATCTTTCGTAGATGGTGGAGGGTTCTGTTGTGCAGGCCTCCAGAGTTCTGTGGAGGTGACCGGTTGCCGTGGCTGTTTGGAGGACTTGTACAGAATGCCTGCACAAGGGAGTGGGTGGTGGTGGATGGTTATTGCAGGGTTGCTGTGATCAGTGGTTGCATTTGTGACTGTGGCCTGGAAAATGGCAAGCAGGCAATGCAGGGAGCTAATATGGCTGTGGTATGGCAGCACCAACATGATGAGATGGCTGCTGTAGGTGGGCCTGGGTGGAGCTTTTGGAGGGAACTGAGACTGAGTAGTTGGACACTACCAGGTTTTTGGAGAGATGATAGAGGCATTATATGGCAGTGACAAGGCAGGGTGTTTTGACTCCCTCCAGTGTTCAAGTGATGAAGGGTAGGCCAGTTGCTGTGGCTGTTTGAGGACTTGGACAGGAATGCCTCCACGAAGGGGTGCATATGGAGGTGGATGGTTCTGGCATTGTTGCCATACCCAGTGGTTGAATTGATGACTATGGTCTGGTAATGGCAAGCAGGCAATGCAGGGGGGGCTACTATGGCTGTTGCACAGCAAGGTCCATTGCAATGAATTCATGATCAAATTGTCTCCTTGGATTGGCTGTGCCAATCTGGTCGTCCTGGAATTGGCTGTAATCAGCTAGAAGAAACCTGGGTTTTTCCCGAGTACCTTGGGGTGGTAATCACAGACTGGATCTGGATTGAGCTGTCTGTAATTTTTCATGAAGGGTGTTCTGCATTTTGGGTTAGAACATGAATGCAGGGGGGAGGAGGGAGGGATAAAGTCCCTGCTTCCTCTCATTCTCTCTCTTTCCCTTTCATTCATACACGTCCAGGCAGGCCTTTGGACATTGGGAGGAGACAGCAAGGGGTGGCTGACTGGACAAAGGTTTGGGAGCGATCCATGGAGGTCTTATTTTAGAAAAGGGTAAACAACTTCTTTGCATTAAAACTGCGGGCACTACAAGTGAGCAGAATGTTCTTGACAGAAGGTCACTACAGGGGTTAAAATGTAATCTTATAGAGGTCTTCAAGGATGAATGACAAATAGGTAACATACATGGATATAGTTAGAAGCCAATCTGTTTTCAGGGACTCATAGAAGCCATATAGCTCTTTAGATAAGGTTAGGTGATTCTTTTTTTTATCCATTTGGATTTGTTCAGTTTTAGGGATAGCTGTAACCTTACTGTTTACAGAACAATTATGAGTTGTTACATTCTCTCTATTTACTGTATGCTTTCTTTTGTTGTTTTATACTGTCAAAAGTAAGTTCTGTGGTGACTGGATTGGAGGTAAGTAGTTGTTTTCTTTTAATTCTTTGTTTTTCTGGACTTATAGGGTGTTTGGTTACGTTTCCCCCCCTCTTTTTGATCTAAATTTTAAAAATAAAAGAGATAAGGTGTTTGGTTGTAACTTTTAACTACTGTCTCATTTTTAAAAGTGGGATACTCTATGTACATAATCTCTTCTAAAATAAAAACAAGGCATGTCTTGTTTTATTTTTGAGATAGACGCGGAGGCAGGACGTGGGAGGGCGAGACGTGCAGGGGGGGGGGTTCGGTGGCGGGGGGAGCACCGCCGCGGGGGGAGGGCCGCCGTCGGGGGGAGCGGACAACGCGGGGGGCTTCGCGGGCTGCCGCCGCCGGGGGAAGCACCGCTGCGGGGGGGGGGGGGAGGTGGAACACCGTGGGGGGAGGGAGGCGGACGTTGACGCTGCTGCGGGAGGGGGGGCAGGGCCGACAACGCGCGGGCTTCGCTAACCGGGCAGACGACGTTGCTGGGGGGTGGCCGACGACGACGCGGCCTTTTGCTGGCTGCCGCCGCCGCGGGGGGAGGGAGGCGGACGATGCTGCGGAGGAGTCTTTGCGGAGCTGCAGGTCCTCTTTGCGAAGGAAGTCCGAGAAAATTTTGCAGAGTCGTTGGTCAAAACGAAACACTACTGTCTAATTTTTAAAAATTATGATAATTTTGCCAAACACCAAATAATTAGACTGTTTTGATTTTAAAAATAAAATTGAGAAGTCAAATAATCTTGATTTCAAAAATGAGGTTATCTTAAAATTAAAAGCGCTACCAAACACCCTATTAAGAGACATCCTGTTTCTACTCATTGTAATAGATTCACTTGTTCAGGGCCTGTTCGGTTAGAATATGAAATTTGATACTATAATACTTTTGATATGGACATTAGATACGTTAACTTAACAGTAGAAATGACACTGTCTAGTATTGTATTTAATACTGATATAACTGTTTAGTAGTGTATCCAAGCAGGCCCTTAGAAATAAATTTTGTAGGACAACCCACTTTTTATCAAAATAAAAGATTTTAAACAAAAGTGCCTACACTTTGGTGCAAGGCTTACTTACCTGTCAAAATCCCAAAACAATGTAAAAAAACTAATGAGAACTTGCATAGAGAGGTGTTACCCCATAGCTCAGGCTTTTGCCTTGTCAGTTAGATTGTCCAATATCTGCTGCTCTTTTTTATTTGCATTATTTGTAGAATATTTCTTTAATTTGATATTTTTCATTTCAGCTCAGTTTCAAAAGTTAATGATTCATTATTTTTCTGATCAATCTATAGCTTTTGTTGCTTAGTATTGGTTAGCATTCTATTTGGTTATTCTGTTGATCGGTTCCTCTGATCAAAGATGTGCCAGGTTATGTTGGAGAAATCAGTTGATTGAGGCAAATAGTGTATGGTAACCCATGTACATGTATACTTTTCTTTCAAAAGTTTTTATTTTAATTTAGTTTATCATATTTATTCAATTTTGCAGATCGTTTAATGCACCCTGAATTTTATTACTGAGAGATGATTCTTCTGGAGTCCTGCTTCCGCGAAATGCAAGTTTTTAATCTTGCAGCCTACTATAATCTACAGTTTTCAAGGAGTCTTCTCGTTGGCCACTTTATTTTAAACTCCTTTAAAAATTGTAGTAGTATTTTGAGCTGTTCTCTTTTAAATGCCCTATAAGTGGTTCTTCACTTTCTGTAAAAGGGCTTTGTGGCTTCAAAGATTTCTCTGACTTAAAATACCTTTTATATTTTGTTACTAGGACCAAAATATTTTAAGCTACTACTATTTGTGATAACTTCTTTAACAAGCTGTCTTTTCATCCTGTTTTTCAAATGCTTTGCCCTTTTATTTTGTTCAAACTTTTTTTCCAGCTGCATTTTATCGTAACCATTTACTTGTTGTGGGGACCCTGCCTTTTTAGCTTCACTTATGAAGTTGAAATCATACGATACAATGTCAACAGATCCATTAAACTGGTTGGACAAATGAATTTTGCTATCTTTTCTGTAGGCACTTTGGTTTTTGCTAGTTCTTTTTCTATTGCTTCCTATATTCTATTCCTTGTTTGTGGGTCATTTACAAGTTATATTGGTAATATTATTTTATTGTGCCCTGAATCAAATTCGATTATTGGTAGGAATTTATTATTTTACTAATAGTTGTCAAGGCGACAAGGTGCCTAAGGTGCTCAAAGGTGCCATATTCTCTCAAGTGTCACCTAAACGGTATATTTATATGTTAATACTTCACAGACAGGGGGATGGATAGAGTAGACTTTGAACAGTTTAGGTGTAAGAGAGTTACACATATAAGTATATTCATATTTAGATGCTTTTAATGTGTACTGTGTACATTCATGTAAATGTGTTTTATGTATGTTATTATATCTATATATATACATATTTGAAAAGGAGATAAGATTGATAAAATAAATGAGAAAAAGATAATAATTGGGTTGAGAGAGAATTTTATATTTAAGTTTATATTTATGATTAAGAGATTTAAACATGCATGGTAGTATAAGTGATAACAAAAGGTTTTAATACAATTTCACTATAATTAAATTAGCACCCACGATTTGCTGATTGATGTAGGCAAGCACCTTGAGAGAGCCCTAGATAGCTTAGGCAGTTTGGGTCCTCAGGAAGGCACCTTTGGACTGTGGCCACTGGCCCTGCAGAAGGCATCTTCGCAATTGTGCAGGCACCTGAACCATGATTTGAGCGCACACATTTTTACCATGGATGTAGAACGTTGTCAAGTTGAAGGGGCAACTTTTATCTGTTTTACAACAGTATGCTATTTCAACATCCATGTAGCAGTTTGTTGTCAATCGGTGCAGGCTTTTAGTTTGCAGACAATTAAGATGTGGCATTTTCTGTGCGACAGATTTTTGCTGGCAAACCTTATATTCAGTAATGAAATGCTCAACTGATATGCAGTTGTTTATGCTAATTCCTAACTGCATTATATGCACATGAAATTTCAGACTTGATTCCCTGCACTTTTTACTTGGTTCTTAGAATCATGGTTTGGCATGCACCTAGAGTTCTTTTGTTCTTCCTCACCCTGAATGAGAAGTCTGGAAGCTGCCTCTGGAAGTAAATGAACAGTTGTCAAGTTTGGTGCTTGTGCTGGGTGATCCTTTGCTAATCTTTCTTTGTGTCTACTGCATGATATGAAGCTACCTACTGAAGAACCAATTGCAAGATAAATAGAAATTCATATCCAGCTAATAATATGTGAA
This sequence comes from Cryptocoryne crispatula var. balansae, assembly GCA_036172225.1. NCBI lineage: Eukaryota > Viridiplantae > Streptophyta > Magnoliopsida > Alismatales > Araceae > Cryptocoryne > Cryptocoryne crispatula. The sequence continues at coordinate 10,495,483 of CM069919.1, forward strand.
TATGCTTCTTGAAACCACAAGGTTGTTTTACAAAGAGGCAAGGTTTTGCAATGAAAGCACTAAATAGATGTTGAAGAGTCGTGCATGCTAATGGTTCTTATTCTAATTAAATTGGTCATAAATGTGCTGATATATTCCAGTTTTTATATTTTTGAAGTATGCAAGGGTTTGATTGGTCTTATTATTTTTTATATTGGGAAAATAAAAAGCACCAAATTGTGAAAAAAATTAGGATGTTTTTTTGATGGCAACATTTACCTTTTATTGTGATGTCTGACATGCAAGTTCTGTCAGCAACATGGTTGTTAAAGCAACCAGGTGCACAAGATGTTGAAGGGTGTCAATTCCACTTAGGTGACAACGTGGCCGTTTAGGTGTTCCCCAGGCGGTCAGGGCGGTATCATTAGATATTTATATGTATGTGCATATACATACATATACATATATACAATCATATATATAATTAAATGTTAATACTATATATATTTATGCATACATACAAACATTTATACATAAATATAATTATATTTGTACATTATAATTGAATGTGTATGTTTATGTGTACATACATATAAATGCGATTTTATACAGGTAATTATGAATGTGTAGGTATATACTTTTTGGGGAGGAGTTAATCTTGATAAACTAAGTGAAAGGGAGAGAAAAGAGAGTTAAGAGAGAACTTTATAAGTTTTAAGTATATAATATATATTTGTAATTACGAATCTTAAATATATGGGATAGTGTAAGTGAGTGAAATATATTGATATGTTCACAGTATCATTAAATGGGTGCCCCTTGTAGAGGGAATCTTGGGGGGGCATGAAAGAATATTTTTTTAATGACTTGGGGCACCTCGGTGGGCACCTTGGATGTGGCAAGGCTCCTTGACAAAAGTGCCTTGGCATTTGCCTTGACAACCATGGTCAGCCATTAATGTGTTTATGTTCTTGAAATTATAACAATTATTTCAGAGTTTGTTATATGCTTCTACTGTTGTCTGGATCTTGTTGAAATATTTTATCCGAGGTTGTAAATACACCAGTTTGGGAGAAAGAAAATTTAGAACTCTAATAGCTTATTTTAAATTGTTTTCTTTAAAAGTTTAGGCTTATTTATTCTTACAATGTCTATTCTTAGTCTCTATCTGCTCTCAGCCTATGGCCTGTTCGAGCTAAATGGAATTGTGGTTTTATACATTTTGGAAAATAGTCTTGAAAAGGCTGTGTCAAAGAGTAGAGAAATGGTAGTGAGTGTTTGAAGGTAGAGAAAAAGAAATGACGATAAAAAAATGAAGAAACTTATGGAGGAGTTAGTCCAACCCCTGACACAAAATGTTGCTTCTGGTGCTTGTCTTTTTAGGTACACTTATCAGCCATGGATTTGATTGTATTGCTTCCATTAAAGCTTTGTAGCAATTAGAAGTATACTTGGTTTTAGTTAATTATGTTGGTTGAGAGGCACAAAGAGATCCTAGAAAGCTTAGAACTTACAACATTTCTTTTATCAGTGATCAATTTGGCGAGTTGGTGCCTGTTTTGTCAAACAAGGGATATTACATTATTGATTCTAGAGACTGCACTTTCTTGTCAAGTCAGAGCTGACAAGGCCATCTAAGTAGATTCTTATTCCATGTTACAATGGGTGAACCGTGGAGGTGGAGAGTGCAACCTGGCTTAGTGAAGCATCCAGAATTAGACAACAATTGCTCAGCCAAGTAGATGAAGAAGATTAGAGATGAATCGATACACCTTTCTGATGATGGCAGGAGGTGGGAACAGTGAGATACTTCAGTATAATAGGTGGGATAAGGCTGAGGATATTAAATGGAGACAGAAAAATAACATTGACCAAAAGAAGGGGATAAGAGCACTACCTTTTCATTTGGTTGGCTCTCTGAAAGAAAAGAATTTAACTTGATTTATTTTTTGAAATTGGGGGCAGAGTTGTCAATAGGAAGAGAACATTAGAAGAGAGATTGTTGAGTAACATGAAAATCTTTACAACGAACATGAAGAATGAAGACTGATTATCAATTCTGATCATTTTAACAACTGATCTGGAGAAATCTTCTATCTAGTCCTTTTCAAAAAAGAAGATCAATGAGCCTGTGTTCAACAATGAATGTAAACAAGTTATCTGCTCACATGGTTTTATAATATGTTTCTACCAGCCTTATTTGGATGTGGTATTTAATTGTTAATGTTGCTGCACCACGAGAATTACATACCCATTAGTTTGGTTAATGGCACTAGATCTTATACTTAACTAAGCTGTTAACAAATAGGATAAACTGCGATTGAGAAGCTGATTCACCATAATCAATCATCTTATGGAGGTATTCATTATAGAAAAAGGGGTAGAGAAGTCTGGTGCAGAATGTGGATTTTGCGAAAGCATATAATGGAGTAAATTGGAGGTGTATGAAGGGCCCTTCACTTGATGGTCTTTGATGTCTAGAGGAGACTGGAGAGTGAAATTTTTTGTGGTCAGATTTTTCGTTCTCAATGTTGTTTGCTCCAGCAGGTTTCTTTGGTGCTTCGAGAGGTTGTAGAGAACTTGATCTTCATTCGATCTGTCTCAATATCTTTTTGTTGTTTTGGGGCAGGCTACGACTGTGTGATGTTGAATAGAGCAGCTGAAAGTGGTGTTATCGAAGACAGATGAGTTGGAACTGAAGCTGTGGACAATACTTACTCGTAATATGCAGATGGTACTATTCTTTATTTGAATATAGTGTAGCAAAGGTAGCAAAATTTTAAGCCTTAATTATGTTGTTAGAGGTGACAACAGGTGTGAATATGAACTTTCATAAATCTGTACTGGTAGCAAAATTTAAAGCCTTAATTATATTGTTAGAGGTGACAACAAGTGTGAATATGAACCTTCATAAATCTGTACTGGTAGCAAAATTTAAAGCCTTAATTATATTGTTAGAGGTGACAACGGTTGTGAATATGAACCTTTATAAATCTGTACTGCTGGGAATCAATTTGAAGCAGCACTAACTCTAGTTGTTTTTATAATTTTTTGGGGGTTCCTATCAGTACTTCCCCTTTCCAACATTTGGGAATTTGGTTCGCCACTTTCAGATAGGAAAATTAGAATCATAAACTGGTTTCCTGTTGTGAAAGCATTTTATAATTAATCGCAAGGGCAGAAGAGCAACATACTGATGGATGGAAGAAAGTGGGTTTTGTCCAAGGTCATCCCTTTGAATTTTACCACTGTTTGATGTCCATTACAAAAGTCCAAGGTTTGTCTGCACTATGCAGTATGATTGAATGTCTTTTCCTCTTCTTGGAAAGCTTCTTAACAGAAAGAGAGGATCACGCCTGATTAAGTGAGGCCATTTGCCAATAAAGGTTTGGATGGAGGTGCTGGTTTGGTTTCTATCTACATTTTACATATAGCTCCATAGTTGTCTAAGGCTCCCAATATGTTTAGAGGTGAAATTTTTGTGTAGACAACAAGACGGCCACTTTGGCATCCTTAGGCGGTAAAAATTATATTAATAAAATTATATTAATCTATATATAGAGAGAATTAGGAAAATATAACTTAAATTTTAAAAGATTTAGGTATAAGAGTTTGACATGTAATCATATATATACATATTTAGAATTGAATATGTGTAGTTTGTGTGCACGCACATAAATATGTTTTATGTATGCAATTATGTATTTGTGGGTATATATTTTTGGAAAAGAGATAATCTTTTATAAACTAAATGAGAGGATAGGAAAGGGAAGTGCCACTGAATTTTATAATTAAGTATATATTTACAATAAAGCATTAAATATAATCAATATGTAGAAGAGTTTTGAGGAACCTAGGTAGGCACACCAAAACAGACTCCTTGGGCACCTTTTGGGCTGCTAGAAAGGCACCATGGTGCCTTGGCTAGGGACCGACCAAGGTGAGAAAGAGGAGGGGCTCTTTGGTCTTCCATTGCTAAGAGTTAACATTTCAAGCATGGTGGCTTTTGGTTATTGGTTAGGCACAATGTTTCTTTCACATGGAAGGGAATTCTGGAAATTTGACATTTTATTTTTTGTGCTTCCAACGTGGAAGTTGTCAGGTGATGGGGCTGACTTTTGGAATAACTAGTAGTTGGAAAACATGCCTTAATGTAAATCTCTGGTGTTTTAACTGTCCATCAACAAAGGCTCCACATGGATGATGTCAAAAGTCAGCTACATCATCTTTTAATTTAGTTAAAGCCAAGTAGGCAAGAAGAGCTCAGCTTTAGTTTGTGGCTTGATTAGTAAGCATTATGTCAGATGCCTTGGTCCAATTACATAAAATAACAGTATACGCAACAAGGAAGACAAGATGAACAAATTTTTTTTCAAGTGCATATTGAAGACGAGACGAGAGTCTACGTTATGGTAAGATAAGATCTTAATGAAGCTGAGAAGGTTCAAATGAATTAACAACCGAAAGGCTCTCAATGTTACAAGGTAGTAAATGTCGGATGATGTATGTGTAATGTATTCTGATGAGTGATTATTGAGGTGATGCTAGAATTTACATTTACTAGAAAGATATTGTAGTATTAATTGAGAAGAGGGGTGTTCAAAATTTGAGCATATTTGGTATAAATATCCATAGTATTAAGAACATTGGACCTGCAGAATAATGGAAGAGGATGACAAATTCAGATTGAATTGGAAGATGTGATCAGTGTTGGTGACGAGAACTGTTTGAAATTGGGAGTCTGGGACATCATTCTTATGGTTCTCTAATATTGGGATTAATTGATTGGGATGGAATAAGAGCAATATTGCTCAATTCATGCGTGTGCAATTTGCTTCTGCGGTGATGACTTAAGTTTTGTTGGTTTTATTTTGATTTTCTTGTTCTATTTTAAACATGCTTCATTTTGGATTTTAACATGATTAACTTTTTAAAAGAAGTGGAAAACAAGTAGGGGGCTAAACATGTTTTGGTTTCCGCTCCCCCGTGTAATTCAACGTAAGAACCATTGTTTCAAAGTACAACGTATACATTAACCCAAACAATAGAAAATACTGCTAAATGGAAAAGGTGCATTTGTTGCAGAATTTTACATTGGAACAGAACTGGTGCTTTTGCATCAATGTCTAGAAGATGTCCAAAAGATAATCATAGGTATGTTCAGCGTGATAGTGAGAGTAACGGTGCAATTGTTCGTTTTATGGACGGCAAGTAACAGGAAAGAATTACCCACCGACGCCCTGTACTTGTTTGGCAAAGATGAACATGTGTATTTTGGTTGAACTGTGAAAGCTCATGCTGGATATGGCCCGAGTTCCTTCGCTGATCTTGAACATAAATTGGTTTCTAGTATGCATACTTGTTTGCGTGTCAAGGTGTTCAATCCCGTCGGATTTAACTGGGCTTCGGTTTGTTTGCGTTGTGGTGTCCAATTCAGTCAATTATGTCGTTCAGTTATGTTTGATGATAAGCTAATCTTGCGTTACCAGAATCCGTGGTAAGGTGCTTGTATTGACGGTTGAGCAAACTGTTATTTATTTGTGTATACGAACTTAATTTTCGTTTAGCTATAATAACTTGTTCGTAATCCGGCTGTCTTAGCGCTTTAGAAGTTCTATTTTACTTTGTAACTCTTTCCCATCATCACAATCTGCTGTCTAATAAACAACAAAGCTCTGTTAGTACCATCGTAAATGCTGTTGTATACCGTGTAAGAATATGGAACTTGACGTGGTGTTACGTATGATATTTCTGGTTTGAATACCATTAGATTTTAGGGTGTCATATCAAAGGTAGTATGATAGGTGCGTTTAATGTTCTATTGAAACAGGAATATATGTAGTACTAAGTACTAACTATTAATGGGTGCATCAACTGTTCTAGCTTGTACAAACTCCAGGAAGGCTAGTAAGCCGAGGAACATATTAACGGTAGATTGTAATGTCCCTTGGATCATACGGCTAACCTTGATGTTGGAAGATACCGATAGCAGGCTCTTGTTTTAGCGGAATGTAAAGATTTTAATCGAAATCATCTCTAATTTAACTCAATGAACACATTTTTAGTCAATGAAGTGTTGCGCTTTAGTTGCTTCATAAAAATAAAAACATTAAGTGTGAAAACTAAAAAGCTAGAACTGTGTCCCTTTAATTACGCTTTAACTTGTTGAAAACAATTTTTGATAAGCATTGCAAAAAAGTTCTTATAGAATTTTTCTCTTTGGTTACGATGTCTAACCATAAACCATAATTTTTAATTGTCTTAAATGTTTCTCAATATATAAATTCATTAAAAAGTAAATAAAAAATAGTGAACGCACGTGTTGTTTGTACGCATGCGCACCATCCGAAGTCAACCCAATTCAGGCTCAATTTAAAATTCAACAGATCAACCGTTAAATAAACCTGACCCATTCTCACATGTTCTTATCAACTTGACTTGCCCCAACCTGTCTAAAATATAAATTTGACACAATTTAACCGAACCCGGCCTGATCAGATATACATATCTTTTTTAACTTCTTACATCTATTTTCTCCGATAAATAAATCTATAAGCTGAACAAGCTAAACTTTATGCGCAACCTGAAATAAGAAACTACCACCTCCTGGTGAAAAAATAATAGAAGCCTCCATCAAGAAGAGCAGCGTTGAATTTACTGCTCGAAAACAAAAAACCCAGAAATGGGCTTGTCAAAGGCAAGGTCAAAACCTAGTACTGACTCTCATCGAAAACCCCATTATCGTACTCTTACAGACTACCTCAACAATCCAAAGGCGTGGCCTGCTGGTCGCGCACCGGAAGCATAGATAAGACTACATCGACGATAACGAGGTGTTCAAAGGTGTAGGGCGAATCCCAGCGCAAACCACATGTACGGTACGCAATGCGGCGTGCGCCCAAGAAGGGCGACTAGCCTCTTCAAACTCCAGCCAGCTTCTAATCCATAAACGGACCAAGTAAAGCCCGTGTGCTAAAATTTTAAGCCCTAAACTTAGCCCAAGGTTGACCCAGTCCGCGGGCCCGCCGGTCAGCCCGAACCATTGACTGCCAACCTTGGATAGAAGACTATCCCAGAGATAGAAAGACAAGCCTCGGTAAAGACTAACTGCCCGAGTATGCGCATAGAAGTTACGACGACATTCATTTAACCCCGTGCATGAATGATAAATCCATCGCACTTTCTTTTCCTCCTGTCTCCGACGACTTGTGGCTAAGGGTGCAAACGAACCAACACACTCTACATATAGCTCGAAGCTCGACTCGATAAAAACTCGACTCAGCTCATTTATTATGTTATGGCCTGTTTGGTTAGAGTATCAAAAATGGTATTATATTAATATTGATATTGATATTTCTAGAAGATAGAGTATCAATATCAAAATTAATACAAGTTGACACTTGTATTACCTAACATGTGTTGTTTGCACTGCAAATTTCAAAATTGATAATATTAGGCAAACACCTCAAGGTGATTACCAACAATATAAATTTTAAAATTAATAGTGATAAAGGTATCTAATAGTGTTACCAAACAGGGCATTAAATAAGCAAGTTTGAACAAAAAATAAAGCTCGACTCATGAGCTGAACTTAAACAAACTCCTGCTCGGCTCGATAAACTCATAAGCAACTCGATTAAATATTATATTATATATTTATTTTTAAAAATTAAATTTTAAAAATTAATATTTATATATTGTCCTTTAAACATATTAAATAATTCAAAATTTGAGTTTAAACTTAAATTGAGTTTCATAAACGAGTTAAATTTAAAATTTCACAAATAACTTCACTGATTGAGTTTATAAACAAGTTTGTATATAACTTAAGTTTGAATATGAATATGAATTGAATTTTAGTCTAACTACTATTCGAGTTCGAGCTCGACTCGATTAATAAATGAATCAAACTTGAACAAAGATTCCACGTACTCGCTAAGACTCGAGCTCAAACTCGTACTCGTGTAAAATAAATGAGTCAAGCTTGAACATCATATTACTCGACTCGACTCGTTTGCACCCCTACTTGTGGCGCCTCTGGTGAAATTGAAATAACTGGAATCCGATATTTGGCATAGAACTAGGGTAACAAGGGCACCGTATAAACCGTAATTGCGTAACGATCAAGTAGGTAAAACTTTTTTGCGACTGAAGCTGAATCTAAATGGCTTTCAACATCAGTAACAATCCAAAAAGATCTTCCTGATAAAAAAGGCAGTATAGTCATTTGGAAGGGGCGTACACCGTCAGATTGCTGGTCTTGCGTGTATGCATGCAGAAGCCTAGTAACCGGGAATAGAAGCAAATCGGTACCCTCTGGCTCCTCTCCAGGAATAGTACGCTATCCTTGTTTCGTAAAACCCTGCAGCCAATTGTCTTATTAACAACATAGATTTAGATCTATTGAATCGGCTAATAACCTATCCGAGGTTGACATGCCACCACACAGCAATATGAAAAATATTTTAGGCCTTGTGTGTGTAACGAGGGGGGGACGGGATAGGGGAAGAGAGAGAGAGAGAGAGACTTATCCAGCCTCCAAGCAACGTGACAAGAACTCGTACGTAAATGTAAAAAGAGAAATATAACATTCTTGCAAAATATTTCACCATTTGGGAAGACGAAATCAAGCAAAGAAGGCAAACGGATTCAGGTTTCATCAAGAGCGATTTACAGTTTACCATACTGATATTTCTCGAAGAGTTCTTTCTGAGAAGTGGGGTTCTGCTGGAAAGCATCATGAATCCAATCTTTTTTTTTCGTTCTTGTTTTGGTGAAAGCCTGACCACAATTCTAATAGCAGACAGAAGGATTAAAGAGCCACGTCGGCGAAGACAAGAAGGTAACAAGAACAGTAGTCCTCTAAGAGAGTGGGGGAAGGGCAATAAATATGCACAATATATTACAAAAATAAAACTCCATATAAAGACAAGGGAATAACCCAACAGGGTAGCTGGGGGCGACTGGCCTGGGTTCTTCGCAAGATATCACATCCACTCCTTAAGGAGGTTGTGAACCCTGAAGATGATAAGCAGCAGAGGGGCCGCATGCTTTTTTTTAAGGGTCCAAAAGACCATATTTTATTAAAGCAAAAATAGAGAGGATACAGTACTCATTGGAAGAGGATGCCAGCATCCAATCCTTGATATAAGAATACATAAGGAAAAGTATCAGCTTCAGGCGATTGAGCTGTTCTACAAAGATGCGATTATTTCTTGTATGCCATATCCGACCACAGCATAGCCGGTAGAATCAAATTCCATAGTGAAGAATCCGAGGGCTAGGGATTCCAACTTGACCAAATTTGGAGAAAAGAGATGGTTACCAGATTCAACCCATGCCATAAGTAATTGATTATTCTACACTCAATGAAAAGGTGATCCATACTCTCCTCTGAGCCAAAAAAACACTAGTGGAGAAAGGAAGAAATATCCTGCGTAAGTGGCACCTAGTAGGGAGGCGATGTCTGGCAATTTTCCACAAGAAGATCTTAATCTTAGTAGGGATTGGTTGCCTACAATAAACATGCTGCCAGTGAGTGTCCACCCCACCGAATGATACCTTGCTTGGACTGATTTCACACTGAAATTAGAATTATTGCAAGGGAGCCATACTATCATGTCTTGTGTATCAGCTAAACCCTTGCGGTTCTAAGTAGTCCAAGCAACTCAAAATATTCTTGAATTCCTTCATTCTTCAAATTCCTCCTGAAGAATAAAGACCATCAGCTTGCTCATCTCAGTATTCACTAACCTTGACTATAAAATTATTGCACAACCTAACAAGAGAAGAAAAAATAGCAGCCAGTGGGGCGTGACCAACCCAGTGGTCTTTCTAAAAGGAAGTCCTTCAGCTGTCCCTAGTTCAATCATAGTAGCAGAGTAAAAGGACACCTAGTTATGCAGTATACCTTTCCAAATACTAGAGAGTTTGTTATAACATCTGAAGTCTCTAATCCATGAGCCACCCACACCAATGTTGTATTTGGCTTGAACCAACATTACCTAAAGTGAATTTGTATTGACGTTCAACTTCCATAATCACTTTGAAAGCAAGACGTTATTAATAACATCTAGAGGTGCAAGGCCAACACCCCATTCATTGTTAGGTCTACAAACATGTTGCTATCTGATAACATGAAGATCTTTATCACCAAAATTGCCTTTCCAGAAAAACCTAACCCTGATAGTTTCCAACTTATGACAAACGCAATTAGGCACTATGAGATAGAAAAGAAGTAAAGAGGTAAGCTCTGCAACAATTGCTACTTAAGGTCTTCATCGCATGCTTGTAAAGACCATCATTCCTCTCTTTCCAGACAGCCCACAAAATGGTTGGAAAAAAGTAGCAGTCCATATGCAATTCAACTTCCAAGGATTCATATAATTCCACATGATAGCACTTTTCTCGTCTCTTGCTTCTTGATTCATGGCATGTTTAAACGTCTGAGAAGTGTGGTCCAAACTCCAAAGGACACAGTTCCACATGTGAGAAAAAGATGGCTGATAGATCTTTCAAACAGTCCACAAAGCTTACATCTGCTGACGTCCTTTTCTACAACCCAGGGGATCTGATCTGCCTTTGCCTAGATATCTTCCAAAAGAAGAGCCTATCAAATAGCAATTCTTTCTTCTTCAATAGAAATATCCACAATTTCCACATTGTTGAGGCTAGGGGCAGAGCTGGGGGTCTTTGGTTATGGTGGAGTCATGAAGTTAACATCAACATCATTCACTCCTCGAACTTCTGGGTTTCTTGCACTGTTGAAGAGAGTGGTTCCCGCCTTCTTTGGAACCTTATCTGTGTCTATGCCCCCACTAATTATAAAGATAATATAAATATGTGGAGGGAAATTCCTGAACACATGGCTGGTTCTCCCAATCCCTCCTGCTTAGCGGGGGATTGGAATTGCATCCTCCGACCCAGCGATAAATATGGGGGTAATCACTCTACCAATGCTGCTACTAGACATTTTTACAATTTCATCCACACCAATGGTCCGTGGAGCTTGACTCTGAGGGATCTGCCTTCACGTGGTCTAATAACAGGAGATCTGACTTTCATATCAAGGAAAAACTCGATAGAATCTTGGTCAACAATTCTTGGCTCCATACTTATCAGAACGCTAGAGTCACTATAATCCCCAAGGGTCCCAGCGATCATCACCACATTCTTCTTAACCTAAACCCCCCTTCCCCTAATAGGAAACCACCTTTCAGAGTTGAATCCAGCTGGTTCCTTCACCCGGGCTTCAAGAATATCTTTTCCAATTCGTTTCGAAGCCCGGCCTCGCCTCCAATTATAGTGGTAAGATCCATGCCATACACGTAGCTCTCAAGGATTGGAAACATAACCACCTCAATAGCTTTAGGAATATGTTGAAAATCATCGACCAGAAGTTGATTGACATCCAACAGGCTCAGCCTACTAAGCAATCTATTACCCAGGAAATTCACCTTGAAAACCACCTCAATACTCTTAAGGATATGGACCATGCCTACTGGAAACAAAGGGCCAAACTTCATTGGTTCAAGGAAGGGGAGAGAAACACCAAATTTTTTCATTCTACTGTCATGATCAGGAGAAGAAGAAATATAATCTCTATTCTCCAACTCCCTGATGGCTCTTGGACTAGGGATCCCTTCATTATTCAAAATTTCTACATTAACTATTTTCAACAAATCTTCTTGGCCAATCCATTGGTCTCTGGGCAGACCCCTTATACCACTGCCCCCTCCATCCGGGAAGCGATGGATGTTGGTCCCTCGGGGGATTATCCCTTCGGCGATGAAATTAAAAAGGCTTTCTTTGACATGTCCCCCGAAAAGCTCCCCGGTCCCGATGGCATTCCCCCTATCCTTATCCAAAAAAATTTTCAGACGTCAAGTAAGTGAGATTATTAGGCTGATTAGTAATGTCTTTATCTCCCGGCCAGCCTTTCCCCATAGACTCAATCACACATTCATTTCCCTCATACCTAAAATTCCGCACCCCACTCGACCCAAAGACTACGTACCGACCGATCGGCCTATGCAATACCATTTTCAAAGCTATCACCAAAATCATTGCTACTAGACTTAAACCTCTCCTTCCCAAGCTCATCTCCAATACTCAATCTGCCTTTGTTAAGGGCCGTCAGTTTGCTGATAACTTTATTATCGTCCAGGAAATTCTGCACTACTTTAGAAAGAAACAAGGAAGGAAAGGTTCTTTTCTTATGAAACTTGATATCACCAAAGCCTATGACCATCTCGGATTGGAGATTCTTTGGAGAATATTCTTAGATCGGTGAACTTCGATAATATTACTAATCCGATCATGGCCTCGCACCACTTCTACTTCATATTCCATCATTTTCAATGGCCAGCGGTGGGAAATTTCAACCCTCTAGAGGCATTAGGCAAGGATGCCCTCTTTCCCCCTTCTCCATGTCCTTGTACCGAAGCTCTCAATTTCATTCTTAGTATGGCCGAGAGACGATCACCTCATTAAAGGTGTCAAAATCCTACGTAAATGCCCCCGTCATCAGCCACCTCCTTTACGCGGATAATCTCATCATTCTGAGAGGCTACGCGAACGAGATCCATAATATCCTGAATATTCTTTCTGATTATGAGACCATATTCGGCCAGTGCATCAACCCCCAGAAATCCTCTATCCTTTCCAGTCCCAATACCCCCCAGGATATCCAAGATCTCCTCCTTAGAACCTCGGGTATCAGCAAGGATAGGGGTAACTCCAAATACTTGGGTATTCCTAAGACTATGGGTTGGCTTACAGATCACTTTAATGACGATTGACATAGAACCCTTTCCAAGTTGGCTGGTTGGAAGACCAATTTTCTCTCGACCGGGGGTAGAACCCCCCTTATTAAAGCCTCCCTCAATGCAATCCTGACCCATATCCTGGCTGTGTGTGACTTACCTACAAGTACCTTAGCTCATCTTGACCGTATCCAAAGAAATTTTTGGTGGGGCCATAACCGAGAGTGCAGAAGATTCACTTCACCAATTGGGACAACATCAAACTCCCCAAACCCAGGTGGTTTAGAATTAGAGACTATGGGATCCCCGACGTAGCTTGCCCCAGCCTTGCTTGGAGATTTCTTCATGATAAGAATTCCCTTTGGTCCACCCTACTTAATAGCACTTATATCGCCAATTCCAATTTTTGGGATGCTAGTGAGTCTAGAAGCCAGTCTCACGTTTGGAAAAATATGCTTAAGGCTAGAGACATCCTTAAGAGAATCTGCATTTGGAGAATTGGGGACGGGTGCAACACTAGAATCTTTTTAGATAATTGGATTCCTTCTACTACTTCCCCTCCCACCCTTAAGCCTGGGCATAATTTAACCCTCAATCTGGTCTCCGACTTGATGCATAATAGGCGGTGGAAGGAATCCCTCATTAGAGACAACTTCACCCGTACTTCCGGAGGATATCACCACCAAGGATTCCATAGTTTGGCCCCTCACCACCAATGGCAAGCTCAACATAAAATCTGCCTATAGATTTCTTAGAGACCAGGACCTTCCGCCCGGGCCTTCCAATAATGACCTTTGGAAAAATATTTGGAACCCCAAAATCTCGTAGGTCCTCCCCAACAAAATCATCATCTTCCTTTGGAAGTGTGCCAAAAACATTTTACCCACCGGTGATAACTTGGCTAAGAGGAGCAAGGTTTTTTCTCCCATCTGCCATATCTGCAATGGCACCACTGAAAATCTGGACCACCTGATGTTCCATTGCGTTAGCCGCTGCAGGCCGTTTGGTTTGGCTCCAATTTTCCTATCAATTATCTTATATTCCCCGCATCAATCAACTCTTTCGTAATGATGGCTTGATAAAAGTCACCACCCCCCCCCATTCAACAGATTCCCACCTTCATCCGGGGCTGCCATCCTTTGGAATATTCTGAAGCACCGTAACGATTTTATTTTTAACCACCGTAAAGTTAATCCCCATCAGGTCATTGTTAAAGCAAAGCTGGACTTCTCCTTTTGGATTAAACAGAACCCCCCGGACCATGGGGTGAGCCGAATATCACCCTGGTCACCCCCTCCGAAGGGCAAAATCAAAATTAACGTGGATGGTGTTACCGGTGTTGATAAAGGCGCGATAAGTTTAATTGCTTGATATCATGCTGGTTTGCCTATTTTTTGTAAAATCAATATCTTTAACTTTTCTTCTCCGCACCGAGTTGAAGCTGAAGCTATCAAGACCGCTATTTTGTGGACTCGTGATAGAGGGGACGATATCATCATTGAAAGCGATGCCCTCGGTATCATTGAAAGCATATATGGTAGAGCGGATCCTCACTGGCAGGCCGAAGATGTCATCTGTTCTTGTCGCCAGCTGCTGACATGGAATGCGATCTCCCGAGAATCTCTCGAGATCTCCCGAGAATCTCTTTTCTTCGGTGCGTCCGAGAAACGAGATCGCCGAAACAAGAATATCTATGTAGTACCTGTGATACCTTGATCTTCTCCGTCTATTATTATCCCCAACTTGTTAAATGATCTTGTTAAGTTTTCTTCTTATATTGCCAATTTTATCATGAAATCCATCCAAATATTCATCTAAGCATTATTGTTTGATAAAATTTCATAACTTAATATTTTAATGACTATATATGAACAATTGACCCAAAATGTTATCAATCTCCTATCCATATTGTTCAAGATAAAACTTTGGTCCGACATAAGATCCTTTGTATGTCTCATTAACAATAGTTCACCATCTCTCGTATTACACTTTTAATTCTCTGCTGTCTATTTTAATATTTAATGAGTTTTTTTGTCCTTTTTTAAATAGATTATATGACATTCTACATTTAAACATGCACATTGATTGGTATTTCTAAGATCTAATCCCTTGAGATTTTTTTGAGATATTTTATCTTCAATCTCCGTGAGATAAAATATAGATGTGAGATGACAATCATTGGGTAAAGTATACCTTGCATAAATGAAATCCGAGATCCGATCTCCCGAGATTTTTCCGAGAATCTCACGAGATCTCTTCTCTTTCACGCTTCCGAGACAAAGCCGAGATCCGAAACGACAATCCTTGGCTGCTGAAGAACTCAAACTTCTCTATTGTGTTTACCCCCAGAGAATCCAACGTCACTGCTCATGATCTCTAAACATGCTCTGAGAAACGAAGCTGTCCTTACTTTTTTGGGCCCTCCTGGGCCAGACTGTATCGTCGATGACATTGTATCTGAACTTTCTATTTCTTAATATAGTTTCCACTTTGTTTACCAAAAAACAAAAAAAGGAGCTGAAACAGTTCGTCTCCTGATCTGGCAAGTTTCTCTTGAATAGCAATGACCAGCCCACATGATTATCTTTCCTACCAAATCAGCCACCTTATTCCTCTAAAAATGGTTAGGGTGTAGAGGGAAGGAGATGTTGTGCCACAAGGCTGCAGTCCACCCATTTTTTCTACCCAACATCTTGCCCTATCACCCTTGCCTAACATGATAATCAATGAGGGACACTTCAAAATGTCTTGAGTTGTCAAAATGTTCCATAGATGACCACAAATACTCTTCGATCTGGTTCATTCCCTGCCCTGTGAAATGTCATACTTTACCCTCATAACCTGTCTACAGCCCAGTATCTCCCTTCTCCAGCCTCCACATCCATGAATCCATGATCCATTTCCCAAGGAGCGCAACATTCAAAGTTTTCAAAGAGATAAGGTCCACCCTCTTCCTCCAAACACATTTAAAAGAAACTGCATACCCTTCTTTTCATGTTGCCCGTTCCAAAGGAATCTGGCTCTAATGGTCTCCAGCTGGTGGCAAACTCCTCACGGCACACCAAAGATGGAGAATGAATATATATACATATATAAGGGTGTTCAGATTGGGATAGCCTCAGTTCAACGATGGTGGCTACTATTTGAGTCCCGAACACTGTTTTCAAGATGTCAGCTAAGTGACAAGACACCCTCTCACCTGTCAAGGTGAGGGGTGCCTAGACGAGCATCATATTATTCCCCAATTTTTTCTAATTTAGGAATAAATAATGTTAATTAAGTATAATTATCACCTAAATGAGTGGTTTTGAAGTAAAAATAACTAGTTCTAATAATTAATTTCATTATAAATAGAAAATTTGATAAAACAATTAATAAAATTAAATAATTTCATAGATATTTACTAATATATAATACAAATTAAGTATTAAAATTAACTTATTTAAGTAATTCTAATTAGCTATTCATGTTTAATCTATTTAATTATGCACTTGCACATTATTAATTAATTTACATGTTGTCACAACTATGTATTATTTTTTATGTATTATTTGTCACTCATATATGTGTTATTTTATCAATTTTACTATAAACAAAGCATCACCTAATGTCTTGCCTTATTGCCTACGCGACAAGGTAGTACTATGTCATCTTGGTTGCCTTGAATCTTGATCACCTCAAAAACTATGGTCATGAATAGAATCACAAGACACCCCATCTTTTCCTCCTGATTGCGTTAGTGTCATCTTTAAAGCATACTTAAGGTGTAAAAATGCTTTTTAAATGAACAAATGGTTGACGATGTTGACGCTTCCAAAAAACTGCATCGTTGAAGAAGACAAACCTGTTCATGCTGTCTTGTTTCTTTCTAAAGAGAGGAATGGCATGTAGCACGCACAATATGGCACTTGACATGCACGATGATTACTAATCGGGTCAATATATATCTAACATCGTCTATGTTTACTAGCCTAGTCGATATATTATTAACACAGTCAATGTAACAAGTCCATATTTTATCATAGTCGATACTTTACTAACCTGGTTAATAAATTATAAACATGTTCATGCCTTATTAACCTGACTAATGTATTACTAACATGTCTATATTTTTACTAACCTGGTTGATATTTTATCAACCAACATATCACTAACGTCTATATTTTACTAATTTGGTTGATATATTACTAGCATGTCCATATTTTACTGACATGATCGATATATTGCCATCTTAGTTCATTCTCACTAACTTATCATTTTTTTACTAATATGATCCACATATTACTAACATGGTTGATATTTTACTAATCTTGAGAATATATTACTAACATGTTCATATTTTACTGACTTGGCTCGCATATAGCTAATATGTTCATACTAATCTGGTTGATATTTTACCAACCTACTTGATATGTTACTGATACATTCATATTTTACATAGTCTATGTATTACTAACCATGACAATATTTTACTAATATGTCCATACATTACCAGCTTGATTCATATAGTACTAACGTGGGTGACATTATATTAACCTGCTTATATTTTACTAACTTATTCCAACATTGCCCATATTTTACTAATATTGTCAAAATGTTACCAATTTGGTCGATAAACTACTAACTTGTCCATAAATCATTAATATGATTGATATATTACTAACTTGGTTCATACATTTAATTGGGACAATATTTCCAAACCTAGTTGGAATACTATTATGCTGTTTATCTTTTGCTAACCTAATTGATATGATACTATAGTCAATATATTACTAACATTTCTATATTTTATTAACCTAGTCATGTTACTAACATAATCCATATAATATTGACATAGTTGATATTTTACTAACCTGGTTGTTATATTACTATCCAATCCATATTTTGAGAGTATTTTATTGACATGATTGATATTACTGTGCAGTCCACATTTGACAAATATAGTCAATACGTGACTAAGGTTAGCAAAATATGGACCTAGTTGATGACATATCGACCAGCAAAATACACACATGTTAGTAAAATATTGATTAGGTTAGTAATATATGAACCACATTAGTAACATACTGACTAAATTAATAAAATATAGATATGTTAGTAACATATTAATCATGTTAGTAAATATGGACGATATATGACCTAACAAGAAAAATGACACCATGCGTGTTGCAAATCATTGCCATAATTGGAAAGAAACAAGGCAACACAACCATGTTTCGTTCTCCATGAATGAACCATTTTAAAAAGCTACCATTGTGATTGCACTTTCGAATGAGAGGAAAAAAATTTGAATTTTTAATGATTCTATTTGCAACCGAGAAAGTAGCCACCAGCTATCCGATCTCAGGAAAGACTGACAATATCCACCTACCTCCAACAAAGACATTTTGCTCTTACCATTCTAGCTTCTTCCCAAAGCACTTGACTAGTATGAGATAAGGAAGCAAAACAGGGGTATATACCCATATACTCCTCCTAAACACATTTTTAAAATTTGCCACTTAAATGGTTCCTCATGAAAAAAAATGCACCAAGATATTTTGATTTTATCATGGTTATGTTGAAGATAAAGGCACACCCAACTATTGGATAGAAAAAGTCCCGGCTCATCTCTCAAATGAAGTCTTGGAGAACAGACTTAATGAAGTTGATCTTAAGCTCCATAGTGGCTTCAAATATGTAAAAGCTAATGCCTTGTTTGGTTAAAATATTAAAAATGATACTATATCAATCTTGACAATGATATTTCTACTTGGGAGCAGATGGATGCGGGAGGAAGGAGGCGCTCCGGCGATTTCGGAGGTCTCTCCTACAGCATGCAGAACCGCTCGGAAAGAGCTGGAGAGAACCTGGAGACAGGTAATGGTTATTCTTTCTCTCCGAAGGCGGTCAGTGATGAACCTCGTGGCCATTCCGTGGTGTCGGGATCTCTTATTGTGGGGGCTGGGGCCACCAGTGCTCAGAAAGGCAGTAGGTATTACAGAGACGCTGTCATTTCTGGAGGACCAAGAGGTAGTTGAGGACCATGAAGTAGCTGGTCTTGCGGAGGGTGTCATGGGAAGGACCATCGTCAGGATGATTGTAGGCATGGCTTGAGGTGCCAGAGATGTAAGAGGGTAGGGCATCGGGAAAGGCATCGCAGGTTCCAGGCGTTCATATCTCCCCCCAAGTGCCACAGGCACCTAGCCCACAATCTCTCACTGCTGAGCAGGGCGGTTTTTTGTTTTTGGTTCCAGTATCCTTAGACATGATCATGAAACAGTGATGGTTGCAGCAATGTTGGAGAATTTCGGTCGATGGAGCGGAACCTTTGGATGTCAAGAAAGCGGTGCTGGAGGCTTTCCTGCAGAAGAACTGGCTGGAGACACTCTTGGTGGATCTGTTTGGCTGCAGACTGTTTCCTTGCCAGGAATAATTCTTCCACGAATTGTTTATGCTCAAAGGATGCTGGTTTAATGTCAGAGGACCAGGGGATATTACATGGAAGGAGGACGCGGTAGGATTAACATAAAATCACAGAGGAGCTCTGTATGGGTGAAGATTATGGGTCTTCCCGTTTATGCAAGAAATGCCAAGCTTATTGAGAAGATTCCGAGTCCCTTCAGTAGCATCACCGCAGTAGATAGAAGCTTGATATGGTGGCCATCAGTGGCGGCTGTTGCAGCATGTCTAGGGAGCCGGTTTGACTTTATGATGGGATTTGCCATTCCAGTTTGCATCAGCTCAACTCAATTCTGTGTCAAATTGGATTTGATTCTGGAGGCATTGACTAAGGACAAGTTTCCTTCTTTAGCTTGGATTCCTTCCTTACAGAATGAGCACTACTCTATAGAAAGCTGGCGATGCCTGTTTTAACAGTAACAACCACACTCCACCCTCCGTAGATGGCCACATTGCTATTAGGCCTAAGAGCATTTTTCGAGTGGTTCTGCAAAAAGCATTTTTGGCATCTGTTTTGACTAGTGTTTCAGGCGGAGAAGAAGCTGATCATGGACCCCCTTTGATTCCATTATGCTGAAATCCGGTTAACCTAAGGGTCCGTTTGTTTGCCGGGAGAAGTTGCTGCTTGCGCAAGTTTTCCCAAAAATCATCTCAATTCACTTATTTGTTTACATGTAAAAGAAGAATCATGTAAAATGAACTACAACCCTCTTAATGGAAATCCAGATTTTGGCATCCGCCGGTGCAAGGCGGATGCCATTTTCGGCGAACAGTCCAAATCCTTTTTAAAACTCATTAGTTAAAATATTATTAATAGATATTATCAATTTAATTAATTTATTATTTATATTTAATTTTCTTAAAGACATACGTCAGTAGATAGAAGTTTTATTTTTTCTATGTGTACCTGACAAATAAAATAACTTTATTAAAAATTATTTTATCGTTTCAATTACTCATTTAATAAATTTATTAATAAAAGTTTAACTTAAATTTTAGTTTGCTTTTGAACTATTTTTAATTAATTTTTTATATATAAATTACAACACTTTACGTTGCACTATCACGTAGTATATATTTTATTTAGTTGCCAGCGTATCGTAGGTTTCCAAAATATAAATTTTGAGTAAACAATTTATTATGAAACTTGTTAGTTTTAAAAATATTTTATCGTATACTTTAGTTGAATATATAAACTTGATATGTAGTAATTATTTATAAATATTCAATTAAATAAATGAGGATACTATGATAAAATTTTGCATGAAATTTATAAAAATAATGTAAAAATAAAAATAATAGATCTTGTTTTTCAAAAAAATTTAAACTGTAAATAAATACTTACTTTATTTTTGCATCAAAAATTTGTTATAAATAAATAATTTAATTATATAGATATTAATAAAATTATTTATGATTGATATGTTCTCAATGAAGTTTTTGATAAAATTTTCTAGAAAAGAGAACCACAGATAATCAAATGGTTAATGTTGTTTTCAATTTCCTTGAAAAAGAGCATTTGATGAAAAGTTTTTCATTGGTTTTAGTTTTACATGAAACTAAATAGACCCTAAACGATCAGAATTTTAACAAATTTTTCATCCACTCGAGGATGAACTCGAAAGTAAGATTATTAAATAATTAATTGAACTTGTAAGAGCTCAAACTTAAATTTGTTTAAAAGAAACGAACTAAGTTTTAATTACTCGACTCGACTGGACTTGTTTGTTTTGGACCCCTAAAGATGTGGTTGGTTAACGACTTTATTTGGTTGGTTGTAAAACTCCGTAAACTAGTGTTCTTATATCATTTATAGTATTTTTAATTATTATTATAAAAAGTATTTTATTCTAAAATAAATATTCTTGTTTTAAATTACATGAAAGAAAAATGAAAACCAAAACAAAATATCTTAAATTGATCAAGTCATTTTATGTGTGGTTTTTTTTCCTACTTTGTAAAAAATGTATAATTTGAAACAATTCAATGAAAAATTTAATACTATATCTCAAAAGTTGATAAGGTGTGCATTAGGCAAAAAAAAAAAAACTTTAAATAGGTCAATGGAATTTTTTGGAACAATATTTTAAATTTTGATAAGACGTCTATTTTCAATTTTGATTATTGATATATTTTAAAATTTTAAATAAAAAATTTATAAAAATTTTAATTTTAAAAAATATTACATTATATAATATTTTATAATGATGAATGTAATAGTCATTTGTTATGAGTAATAATTTAATTAAAATACATATTATTTTACAACTCTTATATATCATATTTTAAAATACAAAAATATTAAAAATGATTTACAAGTAACCAAATGACTGAAAAGTGTTTTCAGGAAATTGTTTTACGGACAACCAAATAAAGAATTACATTTTTGGGAAAAAGATTTACGGACAACCAAATGGTGGATTATGTTTCCAATTTCTTTGGAAAAGTTACTCCAAAGAAAATGTTTTACGTGATTTTGTTTTTACAAGGATCCAAACGGACCCTAAGGTTGTCTCGTGCCGGCTTGAATGAACCGGATCAAGGTGTGAGCGGCTTGGTGCCTTACGCTTCCTCTGGTCCAGGCTTCTCCTATTAGGCCGGTCAAGCCTGTGGCACTTCTTTGGACACGAATCAGTTTCAGGCTATTGAACCGGCTCCGTCACTTAGCTGCCCCGAAGATGTGGGAACTGGTTTGGAGCGCCATCTCCTCCAGAATCTGTCACTCTCGGGAGCATCAGAGCCGCTCAATTTTGGAGACGCCAACGAGAGGTCAATTTCTAGCCGATAAGTTTTACTGAAAGCTCTTTAAGAGCAGGAGATCAGTCAGACCCGCATGGGGGACAATCCAGAGGTATGTTCAGCACAGGGATCAGATTTTCTACAACAGATGAAGGAGGTGGAACCCAAAGCGGAATCTCCAGTAGTTTTAGCTAATAGAAGCTGCCAGATCCTCAATATCAATAGGGAGGACAAGATGAATGGGAATTGCCATCCCCTTCTGGAATGGTAAAAGGCATCTGATGATTTATTTGATATCTCAGATAAAGTGTTGAAATTGTTTGGCCAAATTGTGGGTTCGAACTTCTGTGGTAGGGAACACTATGTTAGGTCTTTCTTCATTTCTCTGAAGAAAGAGCTAGATGTTCATCATTCAGCAGTTAGTGACAAAACAAATAATCGGCAGAGAGTTGGGTCCAGGGAGCTGAAGTTCTTATTGAGCAATGAGGTCCTCAGTGACAGTCAGAAGAGAGGTAAAGAAAGAAAAGGTATAGTTATCCTTTAATGTTTAAAATCATAATTGGGAATTGCTGTTGGCTATCTGGCAGGGAGAAATTCAGGGAATTGCATAAAAGAAATAATCAGCAGAGACAAAGGTTGACTTCAATAGAACAAACAATAGCACAGTTTTGGCATTGGGGAG
Organism: Cryptocoryne crispatula var. balansae; assembly: GCA_036172225.1. NCBI lineage: Eukaryota > Viridiplantae > Streptophyta > Magnoliopsida > Alismatales > Araceae > Cryptocoryne > Cryptocoryne crispatula. The sequence goes on from CM069919.1 coordinate 10,518,088, forward strand.
ATCGACTGGTTTCAACTCTGTGGTGTCCTCCAGTATGAGTGGAGGGCTTGCAGTCTTGGGATGGCACCAGATTTGATGTTTCAGAGGTTCTTAATGATAGACATTTTCAAAACCTGAAGATTGCGGATAATAAGCACGATGCTGGCTAGTTCCTCTGTAACGTTTACGGCCCAATGGATCACAATGAGAAGTCCAACTTCTTCCAGAAATTGAAGGATTTGGTTGATAGTTGTAACAATTTTCGCTACATGAAAACCTCCTCGGAGGCAAAATCAGGCATCTCCGCTACATGAAAACCTCCTCGGAGGCATGTAGGCAAAAAATCAAGGAGGCTGACCTGGGTGAAAACCTAAAAATAGGCAGCCGGGTCAGTAAAAGCAAAAACAAAAAAAGGGAGAAAAAGAAGAAAATTTTTTTTCAAAGAAAAACGTTGGGTGGAAGGGATGTGGCGACAAGTCTGCATCAACCATGGTGAAAAACTTCAAGCAAAGCTTCACAAATGAAGGGGGAGCAAACGGCAGAATTCAATATGACGAGGAACGTTCATCTCTGAGGGCCCAAGCCCTTCTTGATCCAGAGAAGCTTCGAAACAAGACAAGCTAGTCGCCAACTACACGGATGACTCCTTGCCGACATCCGTCTCCAAGAAATCATCCGTGGGGGGCATTTGTTGGCGTACATTTTTTTCAAAAAAAGAAAGAAAGAAAAAAGTAGAACAGATGGGCTGGCTTAGAAGCTGGGCCAACAGCCCATAAGAACAGCCACAATTGGGCCCAATTGGGCACCCCAGCAGGAGCCCTATTCACCTGGCCCATAATTGGCACATTTCAGCCAAGTTCAGGCCTTGTGCGCAGCCCATAGGAGGGCTTGGGCCTCCTATCAGCCTGCTGGCCCAGAAACCAGGCCCAATTGGGCCAGGCCCACTTCAGCGGCAGTCTAAACAAGGCCTAGCCGCACCCACCTGACACCTCAGCAGCCTTGTGCGCACCCACCTGCCACCTCAGCCTCCCAACAGTCAGTTGAAGGAGGGGGAAGATGAAGGGACAGCCACTCAATCAATAACTCCCATGGGGGAGGCCAAGAGACACCAGTGTACTGCACCTGCTGGCTGTTCATCTGCCCCCCACTCTCTATAAAAGGAGGAGGGGCGCACCAGCCAAGGGGGAGAAGTTGGAAGCGCCGACAGGCTGCCGGTCTGCCACCTCACCTGCTGCTGACCTGCTGCCATTTGCTGCTGCGTCTACCACCTGCCACCAGGAGAAGGAAGGAGGAGAAGAGGAGAAGAAGACAAGGTAAACATAGATAGTTGGTGCGTCCATGTCGCCCTTCAAAGGGCCTTCTTCTCTACCTGTTTCTGGGCCCATCTCCAACCCCTGGTATGTCTTCAGAAAAATCCTCCTGTGCAGGCCTATTTCGGCCCAACCGAAACCCCAGAACAGGCCCAAATCCGGCCCCAACATAGTCTGCTAATCAAGCCCCTCTGCGGCCCATTTAGCAGACCCATTTTCAGCCCTCACTTGGCCCAGCCGAACACTCCCCCACAGCAGGAGAAAACCCCCCATTGCAGGCCCATAACCTGACCCCTGTTCAGGTCCATAACCGGCCCATTTTTTTTGATCTCTACCCAGGCCCATCACTGGCCCACAACCAGTCCATAATCAGGCCCTCCTTGCGGCCCATTAAACAGACCCCACACAGCCCCCTGATCGGTCTCCAAAAATCAGACCCAGGTCTGGCCACATTGCCCTTTGAGCAGGCCTGTTTTAGCCCACCAATCAGGTCCCAAACTAGGCCTAGATATGCCCCCCTTGTGCAGGCCATTCTCGGCCCAATTAAGGCCACCTGATCAGCCCCTTTGTGGCTCATCAAACTGACCCCAAAACCAGGTCCTAAAACAGTCCCTTTGTGGAACCTATTAGAGCCCTAGGTGAAGGTGGATGACCCGGGGATTCTTGGAGACCGCACGACGGCCCAAGTCTACTCCGGGCGGATCCTCAAGCCCCTTGTTCTTATCCCCTTTGAACAACCCCTGAATAGGCCCAAAACCAGGCCATCCAGTAGCCCCTTTGCGCAGCCCAAAGTCAGGCCTCCAAGCTGTCCTTTGTACAGCCCCAAACAGGCTCCTTAAAACAGGCCATTCTCAGCCCATCCTTGGCCCATGGTTCTGTCGCCACAGCAAAAGGGGAAGTGCTCCAAAACAGGTTCTGCAGAAGCCATACTCCAGCAAGGCAGCAGACCGGCTTGAAGGTGACGGCCCGGCACCCCTTGGAAACCGCACGACGGGCCAAGGGCATAGCCGGGTGGCCTTCCAAGCCGGTTCCATCAAGAAGTTCCAGCAAAGCAGCAGAATTTCAAGCAGGCCCATTGAGCCTATGAAAATTGAAGCCCGGCTTTGAACGCCGAAGGAATGGACCGGCCCGAAGTGGCCTTCAGAAAATTAACAAATAAAAAATCAGAAATGCGAAAGCTACATTAAATTAAGGAGATTCACCCCTAGCGGGGAACTCCACCTTGGGCGGAGGTGCGGGTATGCATCCCGTAGCCGGCGACCCGGACGGAGGCGCGGGCATGAATCCAGTAGCCGGCGATCCTTCCCCCAATATGGCTAAGCTAAGGCTGGCTATTTTGGATGGGTAAATTTTCACTAAGTTGGAAAAATAGCCGGCATGCCATCGTAATGCCAAAATTTTTCCAAAGTAGTGAAAAGAAACCTATGTTGGGGGAAGGATCAATCACATTGTACACCGATGTACTTCACCCCATCTTTCAATGAAATGAAACTTTGATGTTCATATTGATGCATGGAACCGGGCATTCAAAGTAACCCGATGGGTCGGAGGCGATGCAAACCGCCAAACTAAATTAAAACCATTTCAAAGTCAATCTGGAAATTCAAACAGAAAATTAAAACAGAAAATCAAATCTGAAAGTCATAAAAAAAATCAGAACCAAACAAAAATATGAAATTCAAACTTATTCCGGTTCAACAAACAAACAGATCTTCAACAAGATTGAACCGGTTTTGAAACACATCAAATCAAATCAGATTTTTATCAAATCAAAACTGTCAACCATCAAAAAATCAGATTCTGAACCGTACTGAACATCAAAAATCAGGTTTTCAATAAAAATCTGTCAATCACAAAAAACCAGGTTTCAATTAAAATCTGCAACCAAAAAAATTCAGATTTGAACAATCTATCAAAACAAATTCTAACTGACTTCAAAAATCTGATTTTTGGCAATCTGAAAATCCATTTAAAACCTACTAAACTTCTCCCAAAAAAAATCAAATAAACAACTCCAAACACCCAAAATGGATCAAAAAACCAACTCAAAACCAAAAATCCAGAAATCTGAAAAAATCCAGAACCTGAAAATTCAGTAAACCAATCAAATAATAAATACCAAAATTGCTTAAAACACTTTAAGCACATCAAAAATCAAAATCAAAACAGGTTCAAAGCAACTCAAACTGGTCAAACCGAAACCAAAAAATGAACAATAAACAAATCAACCTAACAAATTGATTCAAACTCCAAAACTGAAAACCGACTTTCAAGTCGATCTAAAAGTCAACTAACAAACAAATAAGACAAATCCGAACAAATCGGTTTGCATCTGATCGAACCCAAAAGGCCGCTGCCCTTTTTAGTTCTTTACTTTATTTTGTGGATGTGCACGTCTCAAAAAAAAAACAGGTTGCCGCGACGATTAATCAAAGGCGTTCGAGCCGTTGCTCGATGTAAGCTAACGCCGGATACTCGCACCATCCGGCGGAGAAGGGTCAAAAAATGAAATTTTCAAAGAACCCGAACCTTGGTTCTAATATTTTTTTTAAACTATCACCGGACTACCTAATATTTTAGGTATCATCTATTTTCCTAAAAAGTCCGGGGATGTCTTTCTTTCTAAAGAACAGACACGTAAAAAAGAGGTTCACACAGGAGGAAACTAAATTAAAACAGAGTTCGAAAAAAAATTTGGTTGACAGAAGGTGATAAGAACACAAGATTTTTCCACACTAGTGCTACTCTGAGGAAAAAGAGAAATTTTATTCATAAACTGAAGATTGCAGGTAAAGATTACGAAGGAACTGACCAATTAGGTAGTTAAGCTGCTGACTTCTACAAGGGCTTGCTCATGGCTGATAATCACTGGAGTCCCTTGCTTAACTTTGATGGGATTTCTAGGCTTGATGATGATGAGGCCGAGTCTCTTACAGGTAGCATTTCTGAACAAGAAGTGTTTGAGACTATCAAGGAAAAGGATCCTTTTAAAGGCCTCGGGGCCTGATTGGTTCTTGGTGGGTTTCTATTCATCATGCTGGGATATTATCAAAGCAAATTTCATGGCATTGATCAGAGAATTTGAAGTGAACACTCGGGTGATCAAGTTTCTCAACTTGACCACCTTAATGCTTATTCTTAAAAAAGATTTCGTGTAGGATATTTCAGACCTTAGGCCCATCAGTCTCCTTAACCGTAGCTATAAAATTATTACTAAGGCCTTGGCTAGCAGGTTGAGCAAGGTTGTCAGCAAATTGGCTTTATCTTCTCAGAGTGCTTTTATCCTTGGGCGTTACATTCTAGACAACTTCATGGCGGCCCATGAATGCTTACATGACCAGAGAATCAGGGAAAAAAGGATGTATCTTGTTGAAGTTGGACTTTGAGATGACTTATGACAAGGTTAAATGGGTTTACTTAGAATGATGCACCTTATGGCCTTTAACAACAAGTGGATACAGTGGATTAAACAATGCATCAGTACTACTAGATTCTCAGTGTGTATCAACGGCAAGGATTTCGGCTTCTTCTCTTCCTCTAGGGGCTTGAGGTTGAGGCAGAGGGACCCACTTTCCCCTATGCTTTTTGTCTTTTTTTTATAACAACATGGGAAATCATGCTTTTTGTCATTCTTGGCAAAGTTTTGAGCATCATGTGGGACAAGGCTGCTGAGGCTGGCCTTATTGAAGGGATTTTTTGTGGGCAACAATAATATGCATGTTTTCACCTCCTTTTTGCTGATGATACCCTCCTTTTCTCTGCAGCCAAGGAAGACAAGTGCTTGAATTTAAAGATTTGGCTCTTTATGCTTCAAGCAGTTACATGGTTGAAGACCAACGCATCCAAGAGTGAGCTGATTGGGGTGAATATTGATGATCACCGCAAAGTCCTCATTCGTAGCATATTTGACATAGATTGGTCTGATTTTCCCATCAAGTACCTTGGGTTACCACTTGTGACAAGGGCACTACAGGTAGGGAGTGCAAGGGGTTATTCACAAGATAGAATCAAAACTCCAAAGGTGGACGAACAGACTGCTTTCTTCACGTAGTCAATGGATCCTTTCAAAAACTGTGTTACAAAGTATTCCCTTGTATTTCTTTTTGATCTTTAAAGTTCCCAAAGGCATGTGTATAAAATTAAAAAATATTTGTGCAGGATTCTTTTGACATGGGGAAAGGGACAGGAAAGGTTTACATCTTCTCATATGGAACCATGTTTGTAGACATAAGAAGAAAGGAGAGGCGGGCCTCTTGACTATTGATGTCATCAACAACGCATTATTGTGCAACATTATTGTGCAAGTGGTTATAGAAAGTTAATGATAATTCTGATGCACAGTGGGTGAGAATCGATATTTCTTAATATGGACTGGAGCACAATGGGCAGTGGATACCTAATTTCATCAATCATCACAAAACTTCCAAGATATGGAAGGGTATCCTCCAAAATTGGAATTTATTCCCATCTTCTTCTTCGATTATTATTGGGAACGACCTGAGAACTGCCTTTTGGTTTGATGGATGGGCTGGCCAAGAAATGTTGGCTTCCTACTTTCCCTTGATCTTTAACATTTGCAGCCTTGCTCAAGGCAGGGTCCGCTCCTTCTGGAATGATAATGCCAAGTGGCAGTTCAAATTCTGGTGCAATCTCAAAGAGGACGAGATTTCTGAATACATGAGATTGCTCTCGCTTCTGGAGGCCCATAAATGTGTCTCCAAATAGAAAGGATGAACTTACTTGGCTGTACAACCGGAACCTACAATTCTCTGCAAAATTTGCTTCAGTTATTCTTTCTTACAGTGGTATCTGTGTTAATTGGTAAACACATGTTTGGAAGACTGCCTTCCTGGTCAAAATTCAACTCTTCCTATGGAAGATCTACACAAATAGAGTACCGACCAGGTCCTATCTCAAGGGGATCTTTCCGGTCATTTCCAGTAGTTGTGCCTTGTGTGGCACCTTTGATGAGGAAATCAATCATTTGTTCTAGCAGGCGGAATAATTAGCTATCTCTGGAAGATTCTATTGCGCAAGTGGAATATCAGCTGGAGGGAGCCGAGCAATGTCTTATCCTTGATGCTTGAATTATTACAACCCATGGCCTCATCATAAATTGATGTGGGACCTCACTCTTCTGGTGTTCCTCTGGGCTGTCTGGTGTTCGAGAAACAAGAGGATTTTTGAGGATCAATTTGAGCACACGAAGACCATCATCAAGAGGAACAGCTGGCTTGTCAAAGACTGGCTTTTTGCTTCTACTGGGCTCTTTCCAGATGTAACTCTGTTTAGGGAGCGTTTCTTGTCAATCGATTGTTTTTTCTCTCTAACCCATCCATTCTTTTACCACCTCGGTAAAGTCTGGATGGTAGGTCTTTTCTTTTCTTGCTTTTTCATTTCCATGTTGTAATCTTTTATCTTTAATGAAATTGTGGCTTTTGTCACTTTCAAAAAAAAAATATCAAAATTGATACAGGTGAACACTTGTATTACGTGCCTTGTTTGTTCTATAAATTTCAGAATTGATATTGATAACCAAACACCTTGTAATGATCTGTATCAATTTCCAAATCAAAATTAATAATTATAGAGGTGTTTAACACTATTATCAAACAGGCTGTAAAGTAGTTGCTTTCCACCGCTTATGCAAAGAGACTAGTGAGCAAACTGGAGAAGGATGTCATCTACAAATGGTAAGAGCTTCCTTCACCTACCCTTTTTCAGGCTGAGTGGTTCTCGGGTTCCTCTATAGCTAACTTCTTTGTTATTTTCTACTGTGGTTCTTGTTTATGTCCCATTGCCACGAAAAATCGTAGCAGGACCTCCCTCATAGTGGCTACTTATATTTTAAAATCAATGAATTATGATCCTGCCCTTTTTGCTACCTTCAAAATCAGAAAAAAGAAAAAAGCTTTAACATACACCCACCTGCCAGCTCTCAATGGAATGCCAACTTCAAAAACTTGTGTCATAACCTAGCTCCTAATATGTCAAAGAAATGAAAAGAAGCACAACAGCACTATTTACCTTCAGTCCACTTTAACGCACTGCCATTTAACCCTCTAAATATAATCACATTGTGAACTCATTATCCTCTCTTAGGTGCCAAAACAACATAGTTATGATAAGCATACTCTGACACTTGTTTCCTTTCAGTCCCTTCAAGACTTCCTCTGCCTTTCAGTCTACACGGAAGCATAAAGTACCTCCCAAAAAGATTATGTGGGTCTGGTGAATGGGGAGGCACTTTCTCAGGATCAATTATCCACACATGGACCAGAATCACTTCTCTATCCGATGTCTGTTCTCAACTCTAGATTAAGTAAATCAGCAGGAAAAGGATATTGTCCTTTATGACAACTGTGATTTTGCATCCAGCTTTTAGCACTCAAGATGCCGTGTGATTTTGGCTGTTGTTAATCTAAGATTTATCAACTTTGCAAATTTTGTGGCTTTTTACTGAAAGTCAAGACAACATTTTTGTGAACTGCAGCACTACAAGTGTTCACAGCAAGTTAACCAACACTCCTCTTCATGTGGCACTTCACTTGGACATTCTGATGGATAAACGAACCGTCAATTGGCAGGCGGCATTAGACAGAGCTGTGTGGGATTCAAAGATCCCAGCCTTTCTTTGGGCCATTTGGAGAGATGAAAATTGCAGAACCATCAGCGGGGCATTTCTCCTCTAAGACATTTTCCTCACTGCCACACAACCTTCGAAGGATCAGATTGTTGAACGGAAGTGAAAGGATCATGGATTCCTGATGCTGTGCTGTCTGAGTTGCTGGTTGTGGCACATGTTCTTGTAACAGCTGTTGGTACGAGGTCTCCTGTTAGGGTCCTTGTGGAGGAATGTTGATGGGGAACCAGTTTAATAAGTTTAAGGGCCCTTTTGCATTTCAGTCCTTAGAAGGACTTTTTTGTAAATATTTTGAGTTATATTTGTTATTAGGTCCTTTATTGGACATGTTTGTAAATATTTTAGTTTTAGGGGTTTTTTGTTACATCTTGTACTCTATAAGTAGAGCATGCATGCCGGTGGAAATCAATATAACGGAAGAAGAATTTTTGGAAGCCTTTGGGCATCAATCTAGAGGGGCTCAACCCCGTAGGTAGCCTTCACCCCCACAGAAAATTCTAGTTTCCACTCCACCTCCGGCAGAGGCCGGCTCCATTCCACCTCTGGTAGGAGACTGGTTCCAAGCCTTTCCCCTCCCTTCAGTCAGCCTCTGTGCCATTCCCTTCCTAATTCCCCTTCACAGGCTCTCGGTTCCACAGTTTTGACATCACCAGATCCTGCTATGTCCTAGTAATTCTCCAATCATCGTGAGATGATTCCTGGTCGTCCTCGTCAGGATTGTTGGAGCCCCGGAGCCAATGGAAGGACCTCTCACAACTATGGAGAAGTCCAGCCATCCCCGGACTAGCTTTTGTCATCACTGCAGAACCAGATCAGCGGTTCCTTGCTTTCAGCGCGTTTCCTCCCTGTAGTAGGATGGTCCACCAATCCCCAGTTGTAACCTTGCTATTCATCCCCTTCTTTGACAGCCACTGTTGTCAAGGCGCCTGCCTAGGCACCACCTAGGCGGCAAGGTGCTAATTTGCCAGCGCCTTTGTAATAGTGTAAACATGTTAATATATTTTACTATTACTTATGCTATCACATATATATGAGATTCATAATTATAATAAACTTAAAATTTATTAAAATCTATTTTAACTCTCCTCTTTGTCTCTCACACATCAAACTTATCAAGATTAGTTATTCTCAAAATAAATATATACATATGTATACATAATTACATAAATAAAATCACATTTAAATGTATGAACACAAAAACATACAAATTCAATAATAACATACGAATATAAAATATATTTATGAATATATATTTGCATGTATGTATTAATATATATAACACTAATATCTAATTATATATATGCTTGTGTATATGTATATGCATATGTATGTATATGTATATATAAACATGCAATGTTACCACCTTGGCCGCTTTGTCGTCTAAGCGGAATTGACATTCTTCAACGCCTTGGACGCCTTGAGTCCTTGACAACTACACTGACAGCCCATCCTCCCCTAGACCTACCAATAACCCTGTCTTAGTGGCTTTCTTCTTCTCCCTCCATGTTCGACTTCTCGATTTGGCTCGTTCATTAGGACTAGGGCTGTAAATGGATCTAGATAAAATATGGATCCACTCCGGATTCGTATCCGTTTATGCAAATATCATCCGATTATGAGATATCAGTGGATATCTGGAGACGGATTCGTCCAATTATTAATTGGAGTAGAAATAGAAATACCCCTATGCTCCATTTAAGATCCATTTTGATTGAGTCTTTTTATAATTTGCATATAATACATAATTATATATTTAAAACTATATTATTTAAAAATATACTTAGATATTCTCTAAAATACATCCATATCCTGGATTGACATTAACAAATATATGATAAAATTTATATTTTAAAATGTATTTCTACATATTTATAAATTAATAAACATAATAATCAAATAAAATTTAATTAAAATTTTGAACCAGATATTATCCATATCCGCTCCAAATCTGAAAACTATCCGACTTATAATATCTAATACATATCTATATCTGACTTGGGCCGGATATGGATAATCTATTTTGTTAAACGGAGCAGATACGATATGCCATATCTGATCCGTTTAAAGCCCTAATTGGGATCCCTTTGCCACTGGAAGCACCACCTCCTGTGCCTTCACCTTCCACCTCCACCCTGCCTTCTTCACCTCATCTTCTCGAGCCATCCATGGGTGTGTTGTCTTCACAGTGCCAATCTGAGATCTTCACCACCATCATGAGTACCTCAGCCTCCCTTCATGCTCAGACTTCCTCTTCGCTCTAGTCCCTTCATCTTCCTTCTAGAATGGGCCTGCTGCCATTGCCTGCTTGCATCCCTTGCCCTCCCCTGCCTCCCTACTATCTGGACAGCAACGATGAAGAAGATGCTTGAAGATGAAAAAGGCCCTCACCCGACGGTTTTGTTGGATCTACCTGGGGTGGGGGAACCCCCCCCCCCGATCTACAGACACGACCCCGCCGTGTCTTGCAATCAGGAGCCACCAAGATTCCCCACTCCCGGATGCCACAAGAAGGGGGAGGGGGGTAAGTCAGGCCGGACCAGCTGCCGCCTGGTCCAATCAGTTCGACCGGGTCTATTGTTGGTCCAGACAGTTTTCAACCGATCCAAGGTTGGTTCAAGGCACTCAGGCATGGTTCAAGCCCATTTTGGACTAATTTAGGCCCGGTTCTCTTCATTTCGGTTCAATTTTAGTTTGATTTCAGCATTTTAATGTCATTTTTGCAGCATTTTAGCCCGGACCCCGGTTCCACCACGCTGTCCCGCATCAAAGATATTGGTGGGGCAACTGTTTCATGTCCTATCTTTTGTTTTTAACCTCTTCTGTCATCTTGATGGACAAAGTTGGTGTTTGCTGGTTGCAATGTTCTTTCTATTTCTAGCAAATGAATGACAGTGGTCTCTTCTCAGGATGATTGTGGTTTCTTCTTAGGCCACCTTCAAAGAAAAAAATCTAAGATATCATATCCTATATCATTGTCTTTCTAACACCCTCGTTGAGATCATTCTGCCAGTTCTCGGTTACATTTCTATCTACGGGTGTTCATGGTCTGGTTTGGTTTGATTTCTGAGTATTTTTTCTCAAACCAAATCAAACCAAACTATCTCTCAAACCGAACCAAATTAATCCGGTTTGATTTGGTTTGGTCTGGTTCAAAACATATTTTATTAAGGTAAAGTAAATATGTCAATATATAATTTAATTTAATTTGTTTTAAATCACATTATATTAAAATTTAGTGTATTTGTATATACATTTCATTAATTTGTCTAAAAAACTCTTGAAACAAGTTTATTTTTATAAGAAAAGACACATAAATATTATGTTATATATAACTTAAAATAAAATCTTTAATATAATTCGGGTTATTCGGTTTAGCGGTTTAGTTTGGTTTGAAGAGCCCTAGAAACCAAACCAAACCGATCGGTAGTTCAAACCAAACCAAACCGAACCAAACTTCTGGTTTGGTTTGGTTTTTCGGGTTGAACCAAATAGTGAACAGTCCTATTTCTATCAGCTGTATTCAAAATTTGAGGCGGTCTATAAATGCATACCATGCATACAGGTACAAAAAACTCCCCAATTCTCTAACCAAGGATTTCTGGATAGGGATTGGTTCTTAGATAGGTTGGGCCAATCCCAATCTCGATTGGCCGATCTAGAAAGTAAAACTGATCCAGGATGGGTTCCTCCAAAATCTGAAAAAAAAATAGTTTGGAACATTGTCTAGGGTGGAGAATGGGCTAATCCTGTATTTTACCAGCCCAAACAGGAGGAAACGATGATAGTAAATTTAAAAGCGAAATAGAAATGTCAGAAATATAAGAAAATACAGCCAACTTTTGTACCCACTCAACTTAGCTCAATTAAACTCAAGCCTTAATCCCAAATTATTTGGGGTTGTCCACATAAATTCACTTTCTCCACTTGTCATTTTGAGCTAATTCTTCAGAGACATTTAAATCATCCAAAATCAACCAACTTTTGGACCAAAAAAGCAAAAAATCAGCAACTAAATGCAGCAGTTTAACACATGACAATAAAATAACAAGAATCAAATAGCATCAGATCAAACACAAAATTGAATAACATTAATTTAAAACTAAATAATTGCAGCAATCAAATAAAAACAATTGAAATCAAAGCACTAAAATAGTTAGATCTTTTAGCTAAAAATGAAACAGAGACAAACGTATATGAGTTATTCATAAGATCCTAACCATAAAAATGAAATACAGAATGTTACAAACATAAAAATGCAGACAACTTTTGTTCCAAAAGTTGAAACATTTGCAGCAGCACTTTATTTTTGCACAACTTGCCTTTATTGCCCAACATTTGATACCCTAACACTTTATTTCTAAAATATTATTTTGAGTTTTAACATTCTACCAACTCCTTTCTCATCGATCAGTGGAACATCATGTGTAGTTATCATACATTATGCAGCATCATCTCATTATATCTTTTATTAGTTCATGCAAAACTAGCACAAGGAGACATTAGACAAGCTGTTATAGATCCTTGATACAATTCTGTAGAACTAAAAATTCTCTGTTTCTACAACAGCACAGACATTATTAATTCACACAAATATATACTTATACATTTCTGTACACCCTTTTTTTGAAAATGGCCTGGGCCACATTTCTGTACACCAAATACTCCCATTTTATGTTCTAACTCCCATGACAAGCTGTCCCGTTCCACTCTATCACGGGCCATTTTCAAAGGACACCATATGCATTTTTTTTCCACTCATCCTCTAATTATCCATGAGTCGTTTTGTGATTAAGACAACTTTCACGGTTGATTGACTTGAAATAAAGTTGAATTCGTGACTACTATGATTCTAATGTCATTCAATGAAGCCCTATCTCTTTGCCGACTTCTGACCTTAATCCCTCTGCAATTTAAACAACTCTGGATATCTTCTATCTTCTAAACAATAGAAAAGAGTGCACTTTCTCCATTCATCTGACATTTTTCTCAGGAACTAGGTTCTTATTAGATAGTTAATCTAATCTTTGTACTTTTGCATTTTCAGTCATTTTCTCAGTTCAATATGATTCTATCTCTAGAGTTTTTATCCAACAAAATTACTTTTCAGGAGTATTTATTTTATAGGGGAGTTTTAATTTATATATTGCAATGAAAAGTGCACCAACTTAACCTTTTCAGAACAGTAATAATATCCAATCTTCCATGGTTCACTGGGTTGCACAACCCAGCCTGACACCGTTGGTTTTTCAACCGACTAAACCGGCTGTGACCTCAGGAGCCCCCCAACCAGGAAGGCCTGGGCCTGGGGTCGGCGTGGCCCAGTCACCAACAGGTAGCCGTTGGAGGCACTTGGAGCACCCCTACCTTGGGGAACTATATAAGGTCCCCAAGGGGCCTTTCCACTCCCCTCCACCTCCTTTTGACAATTCTCTCATTCTCTCACTCTAAAATCTCTCTCATCATCCATCCAAGGAGAAATTCGTGCCGCTTAATCTAGAGAAAGAGAAATAGCCTACATTTTCTTCTCTCAATTTATTTTTTTATTCTAGCATACAATCAGAGCCTCCTTTATCATCTAGACTCAGAAGTTTTATATATAAGTGAGGTTATGATTATAGTATGGAATGGAGAGAAGATAAAAGCTATCCAAGAAAAAGCAACATCAAGGAGATGAAAATTGTTCTTAATATTTGAATAGAAATAAATGTTTCCTGTAATTTTTAATTTTCAATTTAATCAAAGTTTGAATCTAAATTGTTCCAGCTGGACTCAGTTTGAATCTAGTTCGAGTTCAACCCTGTCCGAAGTCCCAACCCCAAGTGACTCGGGTCGGGTTGGGCTTGGCTGACCCAGTCCCAACCCCCAACCCAGTCTACCTTGCAATCTCCCACGCACTTAAGGAATCTTTTGTTATGTTCAAACTTTTACCATAAATTGTACAAGAACTATTTTTCATTTATTGATGTTTAACTTAACTATATAAGCAGAAGTATATATAGTCCACTCTGACATTTTATCTCCTCACTAAAGCTACTACGATGTTAAAATTTCGTCAACACTGCAATGCAACAACTTTTAGTCACGAATTAAAATCATAGGGACACGTGTTTTTTTATCAAGCTGATGCATCTTAACACGAAATCGGCATAACTCGTTCCAAACGCAGTAGCAGCCGACAGTAGTTTTAAGGGGAAACATATTCATGAGTCAAGAGATTCCAACAGCCTAGAATGAATATGGTTACTTCAGGAGATGAGGGAAACACGGAAAAACAAGTGGTTCATACCAGGAAGAAACGCCAGGATACCGAGAATTAAGAAGCCAGTTGCTTGAGATTGATCTCCACCCATGTGTCCCGTGAATATGAAGAAAGAGAGAAAGAGTAGCACCGACCCAAGAGAGAGCAGAAACAGCGCAAGGGCTATGGATTTCCACGGGATCCTGTCGAAGGCCGAAGGAGTATAAGCAAATCTAGGGTCACCCTCCATTTCCCTGGCGTCGTCGTCCTGCTCATCTCCGGCAAGTCGCGAATAGCGAACATGTTTTCGCGGAGCCATCTCTGATCGACCGAAGTCCGTCCTAAATTTCAGAGAACCACGCTATAAGGCATGAAAGAACAAAACGCTACGCCACGCCTAAATTGGCGAAGGATATATAACCGACGATCGAAATCGGCGAGCGTTGACAACAACTACCAGCCGAAAGTCGACGTACGAGTTCCTTCTTCGCTGCTTCCTGATCGAACGACGAAAGGAAAGTTCATCAAGCCCAGAAAACCCTATCACTGCGAAGGAATGGGCATTCCGACGCAATGCAACGAAGCATAGAATCCCAAAGAACGGAGACGAAATCAGCGGAACCTTTGCAGCGAGAGAGCGAACACCAAGTAGATCTCCTAAACCCGCGAGGTGCAGAACCTTGAGAGAGATCGGCGACCTGAGACGGTTCTCCCGGGAGAAGAATAAATTAACCAACCTCGTTCTCTTGTTCTATCGGTATGGTTAAAATTTAAATTTATCTGGTTCGATTGAGTAATATACAGTAAATACATATAAAAAATGATATATCAAATACTATTATAATTCCTGTATAGAGATATATAGTCTGAATCAGTTTTTTTAGTTTATTAGTTAAATTTTATTTGAAAAAACATCAAATAATGATTATTTAACGTCAAATAAAACCAAACAAATAAGTTAGTTGAATTTTCTTTTTTTAGGATTCAACTAAATAACATTGTACCAAATTTGTTGGAAAAGTGAGGATGATCTCACACTATCATTATATATATATATGATAACGTGGTCAAATAATCTCTAACATCTCGATTTCGGCATCATGGTTTTAAGATTTGCACGATAATATCAAAGTAGAGGCACTTTTTCAATATTTAACATTCTGAGTATCTTGTCCCCTATTTATTTTTACTGTACGTCCATCTTAAGAACGGTGAGAAGTGTTGGAAAAATAAGAAACTCCTTTGGTCGAACATCATCTCTCTATATATATACATATGATGATATGTTCAAGCTTGTTAACCAACTCAAAATCGCGGTACTGAGTTAGAGAGGTCCAGGCTTATAAGCATAGGAAATCTCCTCTCATTGTCTAATATAGGACTATTCTAACTCGCCCCCTCACGTACAAGCTCTTCTGGCTTTGACACGTGTACACTGTTTACGGGTGACGGTCTGAGTCCACGGCCCTTGGCTCTGATACCATGTTAACCAACCCAAAACCGCGGTACTGAGTTAGAGAGGCCCAGACCTCCCCTCATTGTCTAATATAAGACTATTCTAACTAAGCTCAAATAAGCTGAACGAAGCAGCAGCTCCCTGAGTCTGTACAGTTCAACAGCGGAGACCCGCCGGAAGGGGTCCCCGGCACCGAGATCGGCACGACCGCCGCCGCCGCCGCCGCCCTAATTGGGACCCCAGCAACTCAAGTACATGACCATCCTCAGGGACTCCTCCCGCCGCTCCGCCCCGACGCCGCCCTCTTCCGCGCTCCGCCCCGACGCAGGATGGTCGGGGGACGCGAACCGCCGGAGGGACCGGAGAGGGCGGCTCCGCCGGCAGAAGCCCTGGTCCCTGAGCGCCTCCGCGGCGCCCAGGCTGGCCGCCACGAACCACGCCCTGCTGGTGGCGGCGCCGCTCATTCTTCTCTTCTCCCGGAGTGCTGCTGGCACCGGCAGCTGCTTCCGCTTCGGGGCCTCTGGCGTCCGACGGAGGAGGAGGAGGGGATCAAGAGGGGGCGTCTCTCTCCGATCGGTTGCCTGGACTTGATCGGATGGTTATCTTCTGGCTCTGCGGGGGGCTACGTTCGCCGGCGTTGCCGACGAGGTGCTTGCTTGCTTGCCGTACTTATGGGCGACGGGGAAGAAACCGGCTGAGGGGGCGGCTCCTGGTTTTGGGCGTGGTAACGGCGGAGCACACAGTGAGAGGCGGCAAAACCATGGATTATCCCCGGCGAGGGCGTCGTCTATTCCGTCTTTCCAGGCGGCGGCGCCACCTCCCGGCCTCTCCGCCCTTGGCTCCTCCCGAAGCCTCTTCTTTTGTTTTACGATAAAAAGTATATTAAAATGAATTATAAACAAACCGATCACATAAAATTGCCATATTTGCGAAGACGTGACGATGAAAACAAAGAGAAGAGAGTGAGAGTCGAGACAAAGGACCGCTGCAAAAAAAGAAAAAGAAAAAAAAAGAGAGGGAGTCACGTCTCTTTTCTGTTCAAGAAAAAAAATCACTTTACGATTATAAATTCATAATAAATGCCAAACATCACTTATAAGAACATTTATCGTTAAAATATAAAATTATGACAAAAATTTAATTCCCCTTGCAATCGAACACCCCCATTAAATTGTGAATCCTAGGATAGGGGCGGATGTCGCCGTCGAGGGGGAGTGGGCAGAGAAACCGCTGGGTTTTCTTCAAGGGGCCCAACACCGTACATTAACCATTATCTTGTGATATTTCCTTCGAAAACTGGGGGTGCCTTGCTTGGATAATGTCCATTATAATGAGACAAGAGCTAATCTTACGCCACATTTATATTACTAATCAAGTCACTTGCTAAACATGGTACTCACTAACATGAATTATATATTACTAATCTAGTTTATATATTACTAAGTCACCCAAACTCATTTACTAAATATTATACTAAATTGACAGAGCTACATTTTACTAACCTATTCTATAAGAGCATGGTTCATCTCAGGAGGACTCCTAAGGAAAGTCTCTTAGGGTCCGTTTGGGAACTCGTTAGAAACACTTTTTTTTGCTTCTCCTTCTTTGAAAAGTTCTTCTTTTGTTAAACATGGTGTTTGGGAATTTGTTAATATCCACTTCTCCTCTTTGCGGAAGGCAGAAGGAAGAAGGAGTTTTTTTCTCCTTCCGACTCCAAAAATTCTCCTCCCGACATCCACCTCCCAACGACCCCCGCGAGTGCCCTCCGCAACCCCGCCGGCAGCCCCCCGCCGCCGTCCGCCGCCCGCGAAGAGGAGACGTCCCGCCGGCGGCCCCCCGCCCCGCCGCCTCCCCACGCGCCCGTGCGCGTCGCCGCCGCCGGCCTCCCGCGGCTGCCGCCATGTCACGCGCCCGCCGCGCTCGCCCCGCGCTCGCCGCGATGCCGTCGCCGGCCAACCGGCCGCTGCCGCCGCGCGAACCGGCTCGTGGTCGGTGGGTGTCCTCGTGGTGGTCGGCGTGCCCATGCGGTCGGTCGGGCGGATGATCCGCCGTGTGGTTATCGCGGAGGGTGCGGAGGGAGGTCGGGGGGAGGGAGGGGTTGCGCGCGAAGGCGCTAGCGAGGAGCGCCAAGGGGAAGGGGGCCGGGGGGGTTGCGGGGGGAGGGAGCTCGGGGGGAGGGGGGTTGCGCGCGCGAAGGGAGCTCGGGGGGGGGTGTTGCACGCGAGAAGGCCGGGGGAGGGGAAGGGGGCCGGGGGAGGGGGGTTGCGTGCGGAGGGAGCTCGGGGGGGGGGTTGCGCGCGAGAAGGCCGGGGAGGGGAAGGGGGCCGGGGGAGGGGGGGTTGCGTGCGCGGAGGGAGCTCGGGGGGAGGTTGCGCGCGAAGGCCGGGGAGGGGGGTTGCGTGCGGAGGAGCTCGACGGTGAGATGGAGCTTCCCGGCGGGTCCCGGAGGGGCGAAGGTTGCGGCGGCGCCGTAGCCGTGGTAATGCGAGGCGAGAAGAACGGTGATAGGGCGTCGGAGCCGTTCGGGGCGAAGAGAGGGATGTACGGTAGGAGCGGATGCGGCGGCGAGGGGTCGAAGACCGGCGGCGGCGATGCGGCCGGGCGGCGGCGTGCGCCCGCGTGCACCCCCCCTGCGATCCGGAGGGCTGCGACGACGGGCGGTCCATGGTCCGCGGCGCGGCGGCACGGGCGTCGGATCTCGCCGGTTCGCCGCCGGGGGGAGGGTGCGCCGACGGCGTCTGCTCGTCGTCGGGGTGGGAGAGGCCGATGAGCTTCTGCACCAGGGCCATGAAGTCGCGCGCCTTGGTGTGGATGATCTTGGGTGAGTGCGTATAGATGATGACGGGCTGCCGCAGCTGCTGGGTGCCGTTGGCGTTGTCGACGTTGGAGGCGCCGGAATGGGGGAGGAGACGTCGGCGGCAGAGACGTCGGCATTGTCAATCAGAAGTACTTCTCTTGTATGATAAGAAATTGATACCAAACTGCTTTTACTTCTCTCAAACAAAAGCACTTCTGATTGAAGCACTTTCTCTAGAAGATGCTTCTAAAAGAAGCACTTCGATGAAGTTCCCAAACGCAGCCTTAGTCTCCTCACAAGGAGAATGATAGAATGACATGATTTGATGACATCTCATCATCTATTTTGTGAGAGAGACCGAAGGACTTTTCTCAGGAACCCTCCTAAGATGAACCGTGCTCATTCTATAATTACCCACCTAAAGCTACCTAAGCTGTATATTACGAAGCTAATTTATACATTACTAATCCATCCAAACGAGCTTATTATCCCGATTTATATATTGCCAATCCACGTAAATTCACTTACTGACGAACTGTACTCAATAACATTGACTACATATCACTAACTTCATCTATATTATTAACTCACCTAGACCCAATAACTTCCGGACCTAGAGTATGTCACGTTCTGGATTTCACAACAGGCGCAGCAGAATAAATCCGGGTACGGGACCGGGGAATTAACCCCTTAACTGTGTCGGTTTGGAAAAATTAAAGAATAGCAGATCCCATTTCATAATTCACATGATCTAATCCAAAAGTAAATCATACCTAGATTTCAATATAAACACTTCATGAACCAAATTCTCTAAACCTCTTCTGCACTAAACTTGATCCACTACGCTTCTGCTGGACTACCTGATTTTTTGAAAAATGTTAAAGGAATAGGAATAAGTCACACGGACTCAGTAGGACTTATACCCAACTTTTCAATTATATTAATCAACCTAAATAGTAACAATAAATGATAAAATCAACACAAATCAGATTATATCATAATAACTAAACTAATTATCAAGATTTGATTATTTATTTGAGTCCTTTTCAAAATCGATTAACCGAATGAGCCTGACTCTACATGAACCAAACTAATTACCACTTAACCAACTAATCTATTCTATATGCCCATGCCACCTAAACTTACATGAGCTAACTATACATGCTTTAATACCATTTTAATTCCATTTGTCTGAGTACCATATAGTAAGCTAAATCCCAAAGTACGTCTAGGCAAGGGCATACTTAGGATAAATCACTGTATCCGGGATCAAAGGATGCACCGGATCAATCTATTTCCATCGCTGCCCACGGGCAATTCTATCATAGGCTGGAGGAGCAAATATTATATCACATGCATCATAGCATCAATAACATTTTACAAGCAAGTCATATAATTACTCAGACAATTAACTAATTATGCAATTTAACTCAACTAGATAACCAAATTATTATACCATGCCAATCACTCTATTCATTCACAAAATCATGCAATTAACCATAATCATGCTATTTATCACAATCATATTAACCCATGCAGACCATTCAATTAATGCATATATTCATGCAATAGACCCAATTAGAAATGTGCAACATAATTGGGCAGATTAACTTTAATTAATTACACTTCAATATCAATTCATAAAATGATACATATTACATGATTATGTAGCTATTAATGTTAATCAACCATATTCCTTAATTATCAAGCAATTTCAAAATTATCTCAATTAACTTAAAATAAATCAAGATCATTCATAACATAGATCGAATATAAGTGTAATTCTATTTCTATAATTTAATATAACTACTATATTTGACCATCACAATATTTAACTAAATTATATTATTACTAAACGATGATTAATCATATTTATGATTAACTAAACCAATTCATAAAAATGAATGCAACTACACATGAATGACATGATTGACATTTAAATAATCCCATGCAAATAATTAAATAATTAAACTACCATTTATTCTCTAATTTCTAACACTTATCTAATAAGCATCTTTTCACGCATTAATTAACATATCGGTATGTTAAGGATAAGTTGGGATGCCTACCTCGAAGAGATTGATAAATTCCCACGTCCAAGAGCCCAAGCTGGATTACTCATGATGTAACGACCGATTAAATTAGCTGACTGGCCCAACAATCGTTGCTAATTAAGAGCCTTCCCAGGAGGTCACCCATCCTTGGCTAATTGGCTTACTCCCAACATAGCACGCTTAACTTCGGAGTTCTTTCAACTCAACCTCCGAAAAATGGTTAACCGGTGTTGTTGGTAGTCCACTGATTTAATCTTCTAACATATTCACAAATCGGGGTATTACACATGAGACGACTGAGGCAAAGGTGATTACTAAGTTATTAAGCCCAGTCATGTCGTTAATCCATCCAAACCCACTTACTAACTCTAGGTACTAACTTATTAACCTGGATTATATCTAAGAAGGTTTATACCTTATTAACTCCTCCAAAATCACTTATTAACCACATAAAACAATAAGATTTTCTTTTGCTATTCTCAAGCTTCAAATATTTTAATAGACACATGGTAACAAACATTAAAATTCACAAATTTTTTCTTAACCACAACATATTTGTTATATACGGTTATATTTGCTGCACATGGTTATATATGATTTTTTTTTTGTTTTAACAGAATCATCTTAAAGTTTTCCTTGCAAGAATGTTCACCATTCGGTTCTACCCGGAAAATCAAACCAATAGTGTTTCGGTTCAATTTGGTTAGGGTAGAATGATCGATTGATTTCAAGAAGTTCTTCAACCCAAACCACAGTGATAAAGTGAATATTTCGAATTAGAATGAATAATTACTTTAACTTATTTGTATAAACTCTCTTTATGTAAAAGTAAATATTTTAAAAGTTTTAAGATGAGATTAATCATATACGGTAACACATATATACTACATATCTTAATAAAATATGATTTGAATCAAATAAATATATATTCCACTTTAAGGTAATGTGGTTTGAGCCAACCAAACTGAGTGTGGTATGGTTGGGTTTGTTTCAGAATGTGTGTTTGGTTAGAAAAAAAACTCAAAAATACTACATATTCTTATAGGATGTTTGGTTGCATTATAATTTTTTGTACACTTTCATGATAAAAAATTGTATTAAAATTAAAAGTAAACCAACTCATGACATAAAATTATCATGTTTGTAGTAATGTGACAACAAAAAAGAGTAACTACCATACATGACCAAACAAAGTGGGGAACCACAAAAAAAAGAAAGAGGTGAGACCCTCTTTTTTGTTTAAGAAGAAAATCACTTTTCAAACATAAAATTGTCATAATTGTCAAACACCTCTTTTAACAAGTTTTCTTATAATTTTTAAAAATTAAAATTAAAATCTTCATTATCATACAACCAAACACCCAAATAGTTTGTTTATTGTTTTTGTTTCTACATTATTTTATATATTTAAATAATAAAAATAAATTTATATTATAAAAATTGATAAAAAGTCTTAGCCTTCTCTATAGAGACATTTATTTATTCCATCTGCCGTTAAAAAACTAAGCCCAAATCGAGCCCATACAAATTTTTTAATTCAAATTTGGGCCGAACACTGATCAATACGTTGCCATGGTGACTTAGAGCTATTTTCAATAAAATATTTAAGAGCATGTTTGGTATGAGTTTAATTTGGAGATAGACCTGAGTTATCCTTAAAATTTTAGAGACAAGATTAAGTTTATCCTCAACATAATATCATACCAAACGGGTCCAAACGAACCTGATCCGTTAACACCTGAGTCACTTAGGACATGTTTGGTACCATAAAAATTTGGGGATAACCCAGTTTATCCAAGTTATCTCCGTAACAAAATATTAAAGGGCTGTTTGGTATCGAGATAACTTGGGGATAAACCTAGTTTATTCCCAAAATTTAGGAGATAAACCAAATTTATCCCAAATTTTTTTTGATATCAAACAAGCCCTTAATATTTCGTTGGTTAGATACCATATCAATCTTGATATTGATAATGGTAGAGGATCGAATATCAATGCCAAAATTGATACAAATGAACAATATTTGTATTGCATGTCATGTTTTGCTTGCATTACTAGTTTCTACTTTGATATCGACGACTAGACAGGTGGATGATTTCTATCACTGTTAAAACAATCATACCAAACATGGTCTAAATCTTTCTCCAGCTCTTTGGGGATAAATCAGATTTATCTCAAAATTTTTTTGATACCAAACAGGCCCTTAATATTTCGTTGGTTAGATACCATATCAATCTTGATATTAATATCGGTAGAGGATCGAATATCAATGTCAAAATCGATACAAATGAACAATATTTGTATTGCATGTCATGTTTTGCTTGCATTAATATATAGTTTCTACATTGATATCGACGATCAAACACCGGTGGATGATTCCTATCACTGTTGATACAATCATACCAGACAGGGTCTAAATCTTTCTCCAGCTCGTGTTATTTAAATGTTTCTTCTTCTTAACTCTGTCAGATGGCATGACATGGGCGGTTAGATTAATATATGGCAAAAAAGGCGACTTGATTTGATCTTCATCATACATAAATCATAATGGATAAAGACATGATGAAACCAGCCGAAGACGTTTGTTTGTTTCTTTCTTTCTTTCTTTTCAGAATGTGACAATTTAGATCAAAGCCACGGCCACCAGCCGGAGGGTTTCATCCGGATACAACGGCCGTGCACCGCCACTGTGCCGACAAAGGGGGCTGATCTGCCTTTGTAAACCAATGTCCGGTGGTTCTTGTGCATATGATTGAGCTGAAGACTGTTTCTCAATATATAAATTTCTAGTTGTATACTAAGAACCTGCAGGTTTACACACTGTTATCTATCACTGTTGATGTCTGTCATATTTGACATTTGATACTTAGCTATACTTGACGTTGACGTTGACGTTGATGTATATATATATATATCTAATAACAATTTCAAAACTGATGCCATATCAGTTTCAATACTCTAATCAAATATGTTTTATAATAGAATAGAGCCAAACAGCTCAAGCT
Source organism: Cryptocoryne crispatula var. balansae (assembly GCA_036172225.1). Taxonomy (NCBI): domain Eukaryota; kingdom Viridiplantae; phylum Streptophyta; class Magnoliopsida; order Alismatales; family Araceae; genus Cryptocoryne; species Cryptocoryne crispatula. The sequence goes on from CM069919.1 coordinate 10,541,570, forward strand.
CAATGAATCGAGCAAAGGGTTCAAATGGGAACGCCCAAACAAACAAAATCAAACAGCTGGATGCTTCTATCAAGTACACCGATCTTGTCCCATTTCATTATTTCACAATATCACACATGCTTTTGAAACCAAAACTATACGAGAAGACAATGGCCCTGGTTTTTCTGACCTTGTGGGCGATTAATATCTTACTGCAAGAAAACGGACCTGTGTGCTACGCAGTCGGTTCCACATGTACAGTACGCTGTTGTTATTGTTCTTATCATTCAGCAATGTGGATATCTACCAGAAAACCCTACACATCTGGGCAATCGCCATGGAGGATTCTCCTCCTCCTTCACGGATCTCGCCCGGGCGCTGAAAGCTTCTCCTCCTTGCCCACTTGTGCCCAGATGCTACATGCTTCTCATCCTCGGCTCCTCACACGGTGCGGACGGATGACAGACTTCACGGAGAATGAATAGCCACATAAGAACTGATGTGGTGTTTGGTTACACAATAAATTTTTATATATTTTCTTGAAAAAAAAATTATATTAAATAAAGTGTGAACTAACGCATGAGATAAAATTGTCATGTTTGAAAGAGATGTAATAAAAAAAAGAGTGTGTGCCATATATATGACCAAATTGAAACCATCTTTTTTTGGTCTAAGAAAGAAGTTTCTTTCGAAACATAGCCAAATATTGTTGTAACAAGTTTTTTTACAAAAACATAAAATTGTAATGACAACTCAATTTATCGTGCAACCAAATAGGCAAGCGCCCCCATAAGATTTCTCCTCCTCGCACAGAGAACATAGCCATGGGACTAGACCTGTCAATGGATTTGTATTACCCGAAACCTGAACCGTATCTGACAAATTAATAGAATTTTGATTCACCTGCTAACCCGAAATTACAATACCTTTCGGGTTAAAGAAAACCCGATATGCAGATAGGCGGATTCGACCCTGCTTGACTGCCAGATCAGGGCTTCACCCGATGAGGAAGACGCCGGCGTTGAGGCTGGTCCAGCTCCTCTTCTCGTAGACGAGGGCCTTCTGGCGGGGGGAGCACCGCGGCGGGGGGCACCGCCGCCGGACAACCGGGGGGGGGGCTTCGCGGGTACTGCCATTGCCGCGTGATGCTCGGGGCGGTGCTCGGGGCGGCCGGGGGGGGGCTTGGGGAGCACCGCCGCGGGGGGCTTCGCGGGCCGCCCCCGCCGGGTACCGCCGTTGCCGCGTGATGCTCGGGGCGGCCGGGGGGCTTGGGGCCGCCGGGTACTGCCGTTGCCGCGTGATGCTTGGGGCGGCCGGGGGGCTTGGGGGAGCACCGCCGCGGGGGGCACCGCGCGGGGGGGAGGGGCGCCAGCGGGGGGGGGGGAGGGCCGCCGTCGGGGGTGGGGGGGGCTTCTTGGGGAGCACCGCCGCGGGGGGCACCGCGCGGGGGGAGGGCCGCCGTCGGGGGTGGAGGGGGGGGGGTTCTTGGGGGAGCACCGCCGCGGGGGGCACCGCGCGGGGGGGAGGGCCGCCGTCGGGGGTGGGGGGGGGGCTTCTTGGGGAGCACCGCCGCGGGGGGCACCGCGCGGGGGCACCGCGCGGGGGGGAGGGCCGCCGTCGGGGGTGGGGGGGGCTTCTTGGGGAGCACCGCCGCGCGGGGGCACCGCGCGGGGGGAGGGCCGCCGTCGGGGGTGGAGGGGGGGCTTCTTGGGGGAGCACCGCCGCGGCCGCCGTCGGGGGGGGGGGGGGGCTCAGGGCGGCGTTACAGGGAACCCGAATCCGGAAGAGCACCGCGTATTCAGGTCAGGTTTCGGATTTAGTAAGTTTTTGTAAATATATTTGGATTCGGGTTCAGGTTTCACTGGACATAATCGGGTTCGGACCTGCTTAGGTCCGACCCATTTACATGTCTACATGGGACATCTTTCGACTTCTCCTCAGCTACCTAGAGCAAGCATCGCATGGTCACTACTCATTCCACAGTACATGACTTGACACTCCATGGGTAACAACATCTGATCCTAATGCAATCAATTCGGATTGCTTTCCTTGTGTGAAAGCGTGCTCAGTATTTGATGCACGTAGAGGGGTCCCATTTTCCCCCTCTTTTCACTGCTTTCATTGAACACCTATTTTTTTGGCGACGGTTTTTTCCCTTTTCAATCTACTGAACACCACGGAGATCAAATCATTATGCATATGCATGATACAATGAGGTCATAATGGTGAGATCAAATAAATTATGTGTTATCTTTTGCCTCTACAAATGTGATCTTGATGAAGCCGATCCAAATTTTTGTAGTGAATACAGGTTTTGGACGAAGCAGATAATACCCATATCCGAGAGATATCTATTTTTTGAATTTTTATTTCACATTCGAGTTCTAACTAGAGCAGATATATCCAATATCATAATTGTCATGAAACATGGATAAAAAAATCACATATTTGCGCCATATGAATCACGAAGTTTAGTAGGGTTGTTGTTAGTTTTAACTTTTAAGGGTTTTGCCCTCCTTTCCAACCAGGAGTACTAGTGATCTACGACATGGAATGCGGGGTCGGGACAGGAGTCAGTTTTGGGGCCGACCAACCTGGTCCCGACCCTAAGACTCCAACCCAATAATTAATATTTTATTATTATTTTTGATGGCCCTGGCTGACCCTATCCCGACCCGGGTTGTGACCCCGGCCGACCCGGGTCGGTTTGGGGCCAAACCGACCCGGTCCCGACTCCCGACCCCACCTTGTTTGGTATGCGGGTTTTCTTAAAAAACATTCTATTATAATAACATGTTAAAAATCAATAAATTAGTTTAATAATTCTAATTAATTATTTTTTAAAATTAAATTAAACACAGCAAAATTAAACATATTTAGCAGTAGCTAACATCAAAATGAATCAACTTTCTAAGATGGCTGTTGGGTAACTAAATTAACTTAGTTATTACTTACACCAAGCTCTATTGATCCAGAGTAGAGGGAGAATAGGCTCTGGAACCACAATACGAATCAACATATAGCTGGGCACTGAAAGGGTGTTTGGTTGTATAATAAAATTTTATACATGATAAAAAATTATATTAAAATGAAATATGAACGACATAAAATTGTTATATTTGAAAAGATGTGATAAAAAAGGTGATCGAATATCATATATGACCGAACAAAGTGGGAGCCACAAGATAAAAAAAAGAGAGATGAGACCATCTTTTTTTTTGTTTAAGAAAGAAAATATTTTAAAAACATAAAATTGTAATAGTTGTAAATCATCTCTTTTAACAAATACTTGGATCTTTGTCTATAACGACAAAGCAAACAATTCTTTTCTCTTCAAAGACGTGAATATCAGAATGATAACATCACCTCTCCATTTCAGAGCAGTCGTAATATTAGAGAAATGAGGCGAAGGTCATATATGAAAATGGGAAGTGGGATCGTTAAACATCAAATCTGAAGGAATCGGGTGTTAAGCACGGTCGGTTGGATGGGACTTTACGTTGATTTCTACACATTTTTTTTTCCTTTGTCGTTATTGGGCACCCTCTTTCGCCGACGAAATATAAAGAGGGCAGTTCATCGTAGCCCGTAGGAGAGCTCTCGAGGGAGTTTTCTTAATTTCTCTTGCAAAAGTTCATTAAATATATAATTTAATAAAATTATTAAATACATCAGAGTATTGCGGGAAGAACTGACAAGATTTCTTAAGAAGTCCTTGAGAGATGAACCACCCTCATATACAGATGTAACCAGATTAATGGCGGTCGTTCGATACACTGAAATCGGAATAGGTACACTCTCGACGGGTTCTACTCTAGCTAGCAAGCTGCGCCGTTCACGACCGGGGTATTAATGGACGGGGGCACCGATCAGGGAGACCGGCGGAGAGGGCAACGAATGTCGGCGCCGGCTGCTGCAACAGAGCAGGGAAACCTGCTTCACCAGTACGCCGTTGCCTCTCTAATAGGGACCCCAACAGCTGAAATACATCACCTTCCTCAGCGACTCCTCGGACGCCGCCGCCCGGTCGGCGGTCCTTGGGCTGCTTCTGCTCGCGGAGGACGACGAAGAGAGCCGGCTGGCGGCCCGGGAGAGCGAGCCCAGCTGGTTCTGCTCGGCGTGCCGGTGGATTGACCTGAGAGCCTGGTTCCACCGGCAGATGCCCCGGTCCTTGAGCACCTCGACGGCGCCCAAGCCGAAGGCTGCCGCGATACACGCTCTGCTTGCGGCGCTCATACTTTTCCTCGTAGTGGAGTACTGAAGGGGGGTGTAGATGGATATGCCCTCTCGCCTGCGAGGCACCGGCCATACATATACGCCCGACGAAGCGAAGGCGGCGGCGGCGAAGAATACCAGCGGCGGCGCGCGCGGCTCCCAGTTTTCTATCCCGTCCACCACCTTAACGTCGAAACCATGGCATCTCCGGCGAATACTCCCCCCGGCGGCGCGCGGTGGGCCTTGGGGGATTTGGCTTCTTCCGCCTAATTATCAGGCGTTTCCGGACGAAGATGTGACGGACTGACAACAATGCGCGCATTGGTCGATTAATCCCGGAGAAAGGTGAGGTGGGCCGCCATGAACGGCCTCGTCTCAATCTTGTTGCGGCGGCGGCGGCGCGGCGGCGGCGCATGAGCTAAAGCACAGCAGTTCTCGCCCGTGGCTTAGTTTGAGAGGGGAGACCTGCCGAGTGTTTTGTTGGGTAGGGGTGTGGACGTCGACTGGAGGGTCCGATAGTGGTATTATTCGTATTCTTATATCAAAGGATATGCTTCTTTAGTGCATCGTCGAAACGAATATATGTGCAAATGTTCTGTGTTATTCACTGATAAACAGTTTCTTTAATAGAGATATATACAGATATAAGATATATGTAACGATCTAATGTTTTAAGAATAAAAATAACTTGAATGACAAAAATTAAAACATAAAAAAGAATACACACATGTACATGTTAGAAACATTAAGAGAAAGACACTGGTAAAATTATAGGATAGTTCTAAGTTGTATCTCTACTCTAAAATTCTTTAACAAAGAGAAAATAAAGTAATAGTATTATTGATATATTTTTAAATAATTTATACAGATTGACGTACGGTTGAATCATCCAATGGTAGATTCTAATTAACAGCTATATGATTATCAAATGATGGATTTAGTTCGACATGTGTCCGTTTTATACCCATTGAATTAATGATAGAGTTTGATAATTGCTGCTGATGAGATGATGATAAGGTTGGTTATAATCTAATGGGTTGGAACACTTCTATGGGGTGAGGCGACGTTATGTTTTCTCTGGAGGGTTCTCTTGGCCACCGCCTGTGCGTGCTCCGCCTGAGTGGCTAGTGCGAGAGGAAGCTTGCGAGACGAGTGTGAGTTTGTCTCGGTGTCTTTCTACAATCTCTTTCCGCCTTCTTCACTTTATCTTCGCTTCTACCTACTGTTTTTTTTTCTTTTCAATTCTCCTTTCGTCTCAACGTTCCCTTGAATTTTCTTTCTGTTCTTTTCTTCCCTATTTCCCCGCTAGTGGTCTCTTTCTTAATCTTGTTTCTGACTAAATACATCATTATTTCGATCTCTATTGTAAATCCCCCTTGTTTTTATTATCGTTGTTCTTTTTCCAAACCCTAATCCCCACAGACTTTGACTTGTGGGATATTTGCTTTGATGTCTCCTATGGATACTCTCTCAACCGAGAACGAATCTATCCTGTTACAGTTTAAGAAACTACTTAGTCCTTCTATCCCTATAGATCTAGTTCGGCTGCAGTATCCAGCTATTTCTGATTTGCAACAATGGAAGAAAAGTTTGATTTTGAAGGTTTTGACTTCCAGCAAAATTAGGCCGCGAGTTTGAAGGAATGGATTTGAAAGATGTGGAACCCACTTATGCCATGGTCTCTCTTGGACTTTCCAAATGAAGCTTTTATTCTTACGTTCCAGATGGAGGATGAGTTGATAAGGTCTGTAGACGTACACCGTGGTTTTATAATAACGATTTGCTATTGCTGGAGAAAGTCAGGCCTTTTACCTCTCCTACGGAATATAATCTTCATACTGTAGACCTTTGGTTACGTATTTTTGATTTACCACAGGAATTACTTGCAAAGGACATAGTTATGAAGCTTGTTGCTCAGATTGGGGTTCCCTGGTATCCACCCCCTGAGATTGTGGCCTCGTGGAGTGTTTTTGCTCGAGTTAAGGTTAGATTGAATGTTTTAAATCCACTCCCTACTGAGATCACTGTGATTCTACCAGATGGGAATGCTAAATCTTTTGAGCTTGCGTATGAACGGATCACCAGGGTGTGTTATTTTTGTGGACGTCTCGATCATGAACAAGGTGACTGTGTTCATCTATCGCAAATTACTTCTTTTATTAAACCCATTTTTTCAGAGCACTTGCAGTCAATTATGAAGAGTCAAATCAATTTTAAATATGGTGATTGGATTACGACAGCACGCAGAGAAGATTATGGGGGGAAAAGACCCTCTCCAAAGTTGGACCAATTGGAAGGAACTTTTATATCTCATCCTCATTCTAATGCTCAGCAGGATATGCACACTTCTGCACAGTCTATTCAGTCTCTTCCAGCTCCATCTATCCAGCAGGAAGCCACCTGTTCATCTTCTACTAATGATGTTTCAGGTATTAGAAATCCAATTTCATGGGAAGAAGGTCAGTTTAATTCTCAATCACAAGTTACTTTCTCAGTACCCTTTACTTTGCCGGATACTACTTCTGGCATTAGTTTCATCAATTTCTAATGCATGTTCAAATGCTCAGTCTTCTATTATGGTATGTCAAAACCTCTATTTCTCCTATTAAGACTCCAATGAAGAAATTAGGCTTGAAAGAAAAACAGAAATGGAATAATTTTAATCAAGCGGTTAGCCATTCCTTAATTAAGTCCCAGGATTTTCTATTTACGATTAAGGTGGAGGTGGTTTCTCATTCAGTAAATGAACTTGAGGGTGCGGCAGCTGGCCTTTCACAACTACCCACTTCCAAATGAAGTTGATAGTTTGGAATTGTCGGGGTGGGAATGGGCACCCGACAATTCGACACGTAGATCGCTTAGCCCATTCTATTAACCCTCACATATTCTTCTTTTCGGAAACTAAATGTTCTAAGTCTGCAGGTGAAGACTTTTTCAAAGCTAAAAACATTTCTAATTATTACATTGTGCCTTCTTGTGGTCGCAAAGGAGGGTTGTGGTTATGATGGGACTTCGCTCTAAATATCCAGATTATAACTACTCATGACTCCTGGATTGGTGGTATTGTTCAAGACAGTTTGACGAATTCTGTTTGATTTCTTATTGGGGTGTATGCTTCTAACCTGGATGGTGATAGAGTGGTCATGTGGGAAAATTTGTCTAATGTTATACAACAGGTTTCTCTCCCTACTTGTCTTATTGGGGATTGGAATTGTATTAGGAATCCTGCTGAAAAATGGGGAGGAGCGAAGCCTCTTAATACTCACATGAAATCAGATGTATGTTTGGCTTGCTTTACTTTGGAAAAAAAATCTTAAAAACTAAATCAAATCAAATCATATTTTTTATTAATGTATAATATATAGATTTATATGTAATTTCATTTGGTTTTTTTGTAAATATTTTATCAAAATATAGTGTATATATTCATATATATGAATACTTTAGCTTAGGAGCTCTAAGATTAGTATGTTTAAATGAAAAAGATACAAAATATTGTTAATGTCTAAGTTTAAATAAATATTCAATGTAATCTGAGTTATTTGGTTTAACGAATGGTATAGTTTGAAAGACTTTTAATTTTAAACTAAATCAAACTAGTACGTAGTTCAACAAGAACCAAATAGAACAAAGTACTGTTTTGTTTTTTTTGTTTTTTTTGTTTTATGGTTGAACCAGGTGGTGAACACCCTATCAGTCGACTCTTTAACCAAAACATTCCACTATGTGCTTGTCTTCGGCCCATTCCGTCAACCTGGGGTCTCTAAAGCCCAAAACCAAAAGATTGTGTTCTAACAGAATGTCAAATATGTTCTATCTTAAAGTCTGAGAGCCTGTTCGGTTAGGCTGTTGAGCTTCATGCAGTTTTACTCTTTTGATATTTCTGTAACATATATACATCACCATTATATCTCACGGTACCTTAATGACATGTCTGGTTACATTATCAAAATTGATGCTATAATAATTTTGGTATAGATATTTCTAAAGAATAGAGTATCAATATTAAAATAGATACTAGTGTACTCTTGAATTACATAAGTTATTTTGTTTGTATAAATTTTAAAATTGATACTATTAGTCAAACTCCACTCGATGATGGATATCAATATTAATTTCAAAATTGATAATGATATAAAGATGTCTAAATACTGTTAAACAGGGCCTAATATTTTGGGGGTGATACAAAGCATCTGGTGGTAATACCATTCCGTTCAATAGTAAGACGATTTACACAAACGGTAGAGGCGAGACGCTAGACACAAACTTTAAGAAGAGTGGCGGATCGATGGCTGACATGGTGTTTGGTTGCATGATAATTTTTTGTACACTTTCATGATAAAAAATTGTATTAAAATAAAAAGTAAACCAACTCATGACATAAAATTATCATGTTTGGAGGGATGTGATTACAAAAAAGAGTAACCACCGCACATGACCAAATAAAGTGGGGGACCACAAGAAAAAAGAAAGAGGTGAGACCTTCTTTTTTTGTTTAAGAAGAAAATCACTTTCAAAACATAAAATTGTCATGGTTGTCAAACACCTCTTTTAACAAGTTTTCTTACAATTTTTAAAAATTAAAATAAAAACATCAATTATCATGCAACCAAACACCCCATGAGTGTTTTGTTTCAGATGAGTAGAGCAGGTACCGATCGACCTTAGGTCGATTAGTATCGCCTACCCATTGGGGGGGCAGTCCTCCTGAGTTCCAACGGCCGCTCGAACTTCTCTGACGCTGAAGCCACCTGACCCTGGGGGGAGGTCACTGGTGATAATCCAGCGGGGGCTCGATCATTCAACCGCACTCTGAGCTGAGTGCTCAGTTGGCCACTAGGCCAGATTTGTCTAACAAAAAGAAGATGATCAGTAGAGCAGGTGATAGAAGGGCTACTAAAACAAGCTTAAGTGGCTACAAATTTTGTTCTTCATACGTGAAGAGGAGAAAGAGTATTTTTTTGGAAGCCAAATAAAGCATATAGGAGCTAGACAATTAATGAAGGAGTAGGGGATCTGAAATTTAATTTTATCAAGTTTTATCAACGTTCCTGTCCTCTAGAATTTGAATACAAGGAAGATTTCACATGTTAACGTCTCTAACAGCCACATGGTATTTGTTCAAATAACCAGTTAACCCCGTTCAGAAATTTCGGTGGCTCCGACCCGTACCTTAAACCCGATTAGGGTAACTGTATTGAACAGCTTGTTAATTTTGAAATTGACAGTGATAATTAAAAGTCATCGACAATCCCTTCCCGAGAAGAAAATGAAGTGAGGAACGCCGCCCGCTGTGGTTCCTGGAGGATCTGTGCGCTTGTTCTTGCTCTCTCCTATATATATTATATATGTATGTGTGTTGTGATCAAACGGAGGGAACTAATAAGTAATAATTAATCAAACTCCCGATGCACACACACACGGACGACAAGTGTTGGGCCACAAAGCAACGGAGATCAAACATTTCAGAAACAGGTTCTTCAAGCCCCCAAGAAGTAAATTTGATCGGGACACCCTTTATGGGGGCATCTGTGTGGGAACAATTCTATGCTCTCAACTTGGACATAACACCACTCTCTTGAAGAACATCTCTCTCTCTCTCTCTCTCCCCTCGATCTGGTTAATTAATTAGCAGACAGAAGCTGATCCCCCAGAGAGAGCTAGTACACAGTTAGCCGGCGATGGAGAGGTCCTGGTGGGGTGGTGGCATCAGTGCCTCCGACAAGGCTAAACTGGGGGAACCTGATGCAGACGGACCTACACCCACCAAGAGGGAGGAGAATAGATTATATTTGTGTTCTTGGAGATGCAGTTGCAGTTAAGGGGAGGGGGATGTGGGGGCTTTGATGCTGCGCGACCCAATGGCTTTTAGAAAGGATTTTTAGAGGAATTTGTGCCCGTGGCGATGAAAATGGTTGGTTCCTTCGAAGAAAAGGAAGGTGCGTGGGGAACATCCTCTCTTAGAAAAGTAGGGGAGAACAGTCGGTCAAAAGAATAAGAGCTCGGAGAGAAACTGTTAGCAGTCCTTCTAGTGGAACGTACTTGGTCCTTACAAACAATATCATGTAGTTGGGGTTTGCATAGATGCCTCCTTGCACTTTTAATGGCTTGCCGTGTTCTTTCGGCATTAAAAGATGAATGGGTGGCCGAGCCTGACAGATTGATTGATAGAGCGGAGACAGATTGATTGACAAGGTCCTCTCTTCCAATTACCCAGTTCATTGTGCCAAGCTCTTACTATAAGAACGATTTCGTTTGGTATATTATCTCTGAAAACTGCTTTATCTCCGAATTTAAATTCGTGCCCAACAGGTCGTTTAGGCTTCAAATGGAAGTCTTTAATTATCAAGAAGAAAATTAAATGGCATGGAACGTAAACGTATATTTATATATATAGAAAGAGAGATATATATCATTGTGGTTCAGCTGCTTGTTGTTGTCTGGGTGCTTCCGAATCAATCAATAGGGGTGTTTGGTTATATACTAAAATTTTGTATATTTTCACGGTAAAAAAATATATTAAAATGAAGTCTAAGATAGCCAGTGGGATAAAATTGTCTTTGTTTGGAAGATGTGATAACAAAAAACAAAAAAAAAATGAAAACCATATCCGACCAAAAGTGGTAAGATCCACAAGATAAAAAAGAGAGTCACATTTCACCTCTCGTAGACAAATTTTGTTACAACATATATATTTTTTAACAAAAACCTAATTTGTCGTGCCACCAAACACCTCGTAACGTCGTAGCTTCAAAGGTTATAAGATAGTTTAAGAGGTAAACATTTCTTCAACCAAAATAGATTGGCCATTCTTGGTTCCCATCGAATCGACAATGTGTGAGAGGAAGTGCCAGAGGGTTAGCACGTTGTTCAGAACGCATAGAGTGTTTGGCTGCACAAAAAAAAGTTATAACTTTTCATGATAAAAAAGTTATATCAAAATAAAATTTTACTTAGTCAATAACGTAAAATTGTCATGTTTGGAGAGATGTGATAATAAAAAGGAGCGGAGAGTATGTACGACCAAAGAGGTGAAAAAAAAGAGATATTTTTTGTCCAAGGATAATTTTTTTCTTCAAAATATAAATTTATAATAGTTGAGAAACACATCAATTTTGTTATAAAAACATATTTTTATAACAAAACTCAAATTATCGTGCAACTAAACACCATGTAAAAGTGTTTACCGCGTTGGTCTCCCTCTCAAACTTGACACCACTTTTTAAAGTTCTGTGAGTGTTAGTGATAGAAGTACAGAACATTCTAGGCTTCGAATTCCTCATTTGTTATATGGTCTAATGTGCTTGTGACCGGTTTCCGCTACGCTTAAATAATGGGTTCATCTACCCTAATAGCATGCTAGTACATACACGTAAAGATGGACAACACGGGATTCTTCTCTGCATGCAAATCATTTCGAAGCTGGACTAATTAATTAATTCTTGGTATGTCATAGCATTGATGATGAAAGCAATGGCAGGGCATCAAGCCCCCGTCTGGTATAGAGATAAAGAGTTACGGGGTGTTTGGTTGTATGATAATTTTTTGTACACTTTGATGATAAAAAATTGTATTAAAATAAAGAGTGAACCAACTCATGACATAAAATTATCATGTTTGGAGGGGTGTGATTACAAAAAAGAGTAACTACCACACATGACCAAACAAAGTGGGGGACCACAAGAAAAAAGAAAGAGGTGAGACCCTCTTTTTTTGTTTGAGAAGAAAATCACTTTTAAAACATAAAATTGTCATGGTTACCAAACACCTCTTTTAACAAGTTTTCTTACAATTTTTAAAAATTAAAACAAAAACCTTCATTATCATGCAACCAAACACCCCATTAACATTTTATTAAATATGACAACCTAGCAGGAAAAATATTACAGAGCTCTGAATAACGTTGATGACTACGTAGATAACATGGAAAAATATTACAGAGCTCGACTTTATGACATAGGACAATAATAAGAAAAACGATAAAAAGACCCGACTTAGATAGACCAGACTCCACAATTCTAGCGTGACAAAAAGAGACAAAAAACCTAAAATCACATTTAGGCAGAAAGCTGGAAAGGCAGCGTGGGTGTTGTGCCTAAACCCTAAACATTTCTCTCTCCCCAACTAAAATCTGCCTCAAAATAGCAAAAACAATCTCTCCCGATGACGATTTCCAAGTGATGACGTTCAGCGAGAAGAGTGTAGTGTTTGAAATAGAGAGGTAAGGTCGACGCTCCACACGCAAAGGCACCGCCAGATAAAAGTTACAGAGACGAAGAGTTACTAGTAGCAGGGCTATGCGAGAGGGTTGGAAAAATTAATTACAAGGGGAGGGGGAGTTAGTAGGGACAGATGGAGGAGCCGAATGGGGGATGGGCTAACCGAAGGGGGTGCTGGGCGGGCAAGGAGGGGCTAGGCTAGCTGAAAGGGGGGTGGGCTAGAAGGGGAGGAAGAGCCAGAGAGGGATTGGCCAAGGGAAGGAAGCAAGAGGGGGTGGGCTATCCAGAAGGGGTAATGGGTTAGTCAAAAGGGGAGGGGGCTAGACAAGGGAAGCTGGGCTAACCGGAAGGGAAAGGGGGGGGGGCTAGATGGAAGGGGAGGAGGAGTCGGAGGGGGGGCTAGGCTAGCCAAAAGGGGAGGGGGAGCCGGAGGGAGGCGAGTCGGAAAGGAAAGGGGGCGTTGGAGGGCGGACTGGGCAAAAGGAGAAGGGGGGGGGGGAGGCGGAGGGGCGAGTATGGGAGATCTCCGGAAATGGTGGGAGACGAAAGTGGGAGGGACCGCCGAGAAAGGCGAGGGAGCCGGCCAGAATGCCGATTGACCGCCGTGAATGGCGAGAGTTCCGGCGAGACCGCCGCTTGCCGTTCGACTTTTGTTGAAGTATCGTATGCACGCATGACTTGACCACTGTGGCATTAGTTCAAAATAAAAAGAAAATGTCACATTACTACAAGAAAAAAGAGTTACTGCAATGATTGTTGATAATTGTTGTTTGGTTAGTAATTATTTGTGACAACTTTAAAACTTTTACAAATTGTCTAAAATAAAGACGACCATAATACTATTTGTGACTACTATAAAAAAAGTTGTCACAAATAATTAATATTATTGATGAGGGGTGTGAAGTCATGGCAAAAATGTGTTTGTGATGACTTGAGACCTATCGTTAGTAAATTTATCGACGATAGTTTAAGAGTCGTTGCAAATGACCTCGACCAATTTTTAACATTTATTGATGATGGCTTTATCCGTCACCGATAAATTTATTGGCTATGGCTAACCGAGGCTGTGCAACAAACTGATCAAATCGTTTAAAACGAACCCAATCAAATCGGCTCGGTTCAATTGGCTCACTTTGAAGCATCGATTTGATTTGATCAATTTGGGAGTCTCCACCAATATTTAACTTAATTATAAGAAGATAATAAATAACTAAAACATAAGCATGTACATAAATATTTATTTATTTTAAACATTTATCATAACGAATTGAACCAGTACTTATGTTCTCAATTCGACTTGATATGATCCCTTATGTGGTGTTTGGTTGCATGATAATTTTTTGTACACTTTCATGATAAAAAATTGTATTAAAATAAAAAGTAAACCAACTCATGACATAAAATTATCATGTTTGGAGGGATGTGATTACAAAAAAGAGTAACCACCGCACATGACCAAATAAAGTGGGGACCACAAGAAAAAAGAAAGAGGTGAGACCCTCTTTTTTTGTTTAAGAAGAAAATCACTTTCAAAACATAAAATTGTCACGCTTGTCAAACACTTCTTTTAACAAGTTTTCTTATAATTTTTAAAAATTAAAATAAAAACCTCAATTATCGTGCAACCAAACACCCCATTAGTTTAGTTCGGTTAGGATTAGAAAAGAAACGATCTCAAACGGAACCAATTAATTGGATTTGTGCACACCCCTGGCCAGGCTAACCAGCTTATAATCATTACTGAATTTGCTAAGTGTGGCGCGTCCGGACAATTTCTATATAAAGCTGTGTTAATGCTTTGCTGCACGCAAGAAGATTCCATCACTCTCTGTCCTGGCTGATACGAGGGATCCGCCAACCCATCCTTCCCGCTTCGAACAGTACCGAAATCAAAACAGGCGACACTCTTACGGCTGCAGTCATCAAATTGAGTCGACCCTCCGATCGGCAACGCTTTTACCACTCGAAGAACCTTTTCGCTAATATCTCGTGGATGTCACTTTTTTTTTCCCTTTTAACTTCCGATATATATATACACACACGCACACGCATCGTCTGTCTTTCGGCAGGAGTGGACATAAAACGGTTCGAACCGAGAAACTAAACCGAATCAGCTTATTCGGTTCGATTTGATTCGGTTTAATTGGACCTCTTTAGATTTGATTCGATTTGGAAATTCTTCAAACCGATTTAAGTCAAACCAAACCGTTTAAACTAATTTAATCAAAAAAATATAAAAAATCATTATAGTATTAATAAAATGATATTTTTATAAGTTTTATAGTAAAAATAATATTTATTTTAATTATTTTTAACTTAAAATTATTATATATATGTAAAAAATATTTAATTTAAATATTTTTATACATTTTCGATTTAAACCTAACCAAACCGAACTAAACCGAATTGAAATCGGTTTGGTTCGGTTCAGTTTGAGAGGTTGATTCGATTCGGTTCGGTTCGATTTGAAAAAAAATGGTTCAAATTGGACCAAACCGAACTATGTCCACCCCTATCTGTTAGACTGGATAGAGAGCATAAAAGGGAAAAAAAGTGGCATCATACTTAAATAGTGACCTACGGCTTCTAGTTGTTGTTGAAGTATAGAAAAAATGCCCAAAGTGATGTTCCGGTAAATTTAGGTGACTAGTGGCGACAAGTTTAACCGTCGCCAAGTGTTCATAGCGGACTGTTCAACTAGGTCAAAATATAGTGGTGATGGTTACAATTGTTTCGCTCCTGATCTCCTCTTAACTATATATGAACTTAGATCTTGATATTTGTCATTTGCAACTCTTTTTTTTTTACAAATTGCTCTTTGGACACTATCTAAATATATTTTGCATCAGGTTACCATTTTATCATATTTTTATCATGAAGATTTATATTTTTATCATGTTTTTATTATTTGTATCCCTAGATCTAACATATTTATGAATTAAAATTCTTTGTTCGAGTTAGGTTCAGATTCACTTGAACAGTTTGAAGCATCCAGGAACATCAACTCTTCATCTTTAGTGAGAGATTTTTCAAATCTTAAGAAGGTATATTCGATCTCCTTCTTAATCGGTTCTCAGTTTTGTCGTTTTGGTTTCAATTAAGGCTAAGATCTTGAATTCGAGAAATCAAAATTATTTTAAATGCTTAGATTGATCCTTTACATCTTTCTCACACCATCAACCATCAAATGTATGAATATGTTGATTCTTTCTGCACCGATGTGCTATTAGTAAGAACCAATGATGTCTTAGATGACAATATTTTTGAGTATGAGCAAGTCGAATATAATGTATTTTTTATTACAAATTGAATATGCTAATTTCTCTTTAGTACTCTATCCAAATAAATTTGCAAATCTAAAAAAATTATTTATTGTACACAACAATATATCTCTTATTAAAAAATTCTTTTTCTTTTAAATGTCAAATGTCTCCAATAATATCCCTCAGAAATCCTTTAACACTTCCCATGTATCAATTGTAGATACACAAATTTTACCTAGTTGAGGAGTTTAAGAATCATGCATTTTTAAGAGATACTTGAGTTTTTCGATTAGCAAACTAAAATTTTAAGGAATGGAAAACAAGTCTCGGGCAAGGTAATGTCCCCACACCCGAAGACGTCTGACGTCGCCTCAAACGGAATGTCAGATGTCGCCTCAAATAGGATGTCAGACGTCCCTGATTCCACGATGTTACCTAATTCCCGCACAAACTTGACAACTCTGGCCGTGGTAGGTAAGTATTTATCAACAGTTAGGTACGAAAACATGTCGGCCCCAGGGATGTTAGGTATTGTGACATATAACCTGATCAAAGGGACCCCCGAACTGTGCAAGATTGCCCTGTGTAGGCAGTGTGAACAATACGATGTCGTCCCTTTCACTAAGGACGTCAGATACTATAGCATACAGCCTCATAAATTTGATTATGCATGCTTAGTGATAGAAAAAGACAATAGAGCTCACATATCTATGCCAAAAAAGTGACCAAATTTATCAAAGAGATTTTGTAAGCATGACTCAATTGATGTTAATTTAATTTTGAGTTAACATCTCTTAATTAGATTAATGTTAATTTATAATCTCATGCAACAAAGGAAGGTCATCCTTCTACATTTATAGAGATCTTCCAAATGACACAAATTATGAAGGACCTGATAGAACCATTATCTGAGACAACAAAAATTGATGAGAATTTGGTTTCAAATCTTAATTTGTTTACCTAATTTTGCCTGTTAAATCAAAACCTTGATAATATATGTTTTTTAATATAATATGATATAGTTGATGACTACCCAACATGAAAGAAGTTGAATGTTACATCATTTACTCCAAATGATGCTTTTATTAGTAGCATTTGGTATGATGGAACTAATGGAATCAAGCTCCATCGTTCATGAGTTGATGGACAATGTGAAGAGGTTGGAAAAATAGTCTAAGATGATTTTGCATCATAAATCTTAGATTCTTATTTTGAAGCAACAACTTGGATCAACAAATTTCAAGTGATGATAGTTTGACTCGCTAACTTATAAACAACTGGGTTAGTTTAATTACCAAGACCAGTTGATCCAACGACATCAATGTCACTAGTGGAATAGAAAGAGGAGGGTGACAAGTAGGACATTGAAGATGAGGAGGGATGTTACAAATAAGTTGAGTGGCATTTGTCATCATTTTTTATGGTGTACATTATTTCTACTTTACGAACATTGTGATTGTATGTAACATTGATTGTTATTTATTAATCATGTTATTGAACATGTGTATATACTTCAATTTAGTTTGTATACTTAGTTTCATGAGTTGAAATGTTATGATTTGAACTTGGTTGTATGTATATACTTTAAATGGTTTGAATGAATGTTTTAAGTTATATGAATGGGTCATTGTGAATCCATTTAAATTATGTGTGCATATGTTGTATGAATATGTTATTTATGAATTTCAAATTGGATGTATGAATATGAGGAAATGATGTGTATTTAAATGATTGAAATGATGTGTACGTAGTTGAATGGAACGTATATGTTGGTTGTATTTAAATGAAATGTACATGTCACATGTCATTGTGAACTATTTTAATTTGTAAACTTATAGGTGTTGTACTAATCTACGTATTTATAAATTTTTTATTTTAATAAATAAAATATTTTTTTAATTTCTAAATTATTTGCAATGTCTATAAGGCTAACTGCTAGTAGGTGTTTTCATTCTGCTTTGGCAACTGATCTCTAGTATTAAGTAGCGACTACTTTAGTAATCATCGATAACTTATTAGTACAAATGAATGTCATCGTTGGTAAGTTATTAGTGACAACTCTCATTTAACTATCGTTACTAATCTACAGTACTGGTGACGGCTTATAAGCTGTCACCAATAACAATTTTTTTTTGTAGTGATAGTTAAACATCTATTGATGATTTCTATCATTATCAATTTTTTGAAATTGATAGTGATAGAATTGCTCAATATACTAACCAAACATGCCTTAAGTGTAAGTTTCAACTATCAAGAGTTAAAATCCAAGGATCAACTATGTCAAAAGAATAATCAAGTTGTTCTATTAGATGTGGTTCATAATTAAGCATCTCTCTAATTGCACCATGTTTAATATCTTTATCATTGTCGATTTTGAAACTAATATATACTAAATGTAAGTGATTGGTTGACTATCACAATCAATATTGAAACTCTTAATGCAGACAAAGTATAACATATGATACCAATGTAAATTCGTATCAATTTTGAAAGAGGTAATTTGTTTTCTACAAATGTTAATATCAAAATTGATATAATATTATTTTTGATAATTTAACCAAAGATGGCATAGGTTATTAATTTCTTTTCAACTTCAAGTTGAAGAGATACTAGGCTTTATTTGTTATTTTATAAGGTGCTATTGATTTATTGACTAATATCCATTACTTCATGCTCACTACGTACTTGATAACTAATGGCCTGGCCACTCCCTTTGGCCCTATTACTTTCAATTTTGAAATTCATACTAATATCAATCATCAAGAGATGTTTGGCTTATGGTATCAATTTTGAAATTTATGGGGTGTTTGGTTGCATGATAATTTTTTGTACACTTTCATGATAAAAAATTGTATTAAAATAAAAAGTGAACCAACTCATGACATAAAATTATCATGTTTGGAGGGATGTGATTACAAAAAAGAGTAACTACCACACATGACCAAACAAAGTGGTGGACCACAATAAAAAAGAAAGAGGTGAGACCCTCTTTTTTGTTTAAGAAGAAAATCACTTTTAAAACATAAAATTGTAATGGTTACCAAACACCTCTTTTAACAAGTTTTCTTACAATTTTTAAAAATTTAAACAAAAACCTTCATTATCATGCAACCAAACACCCCATTAGTAATCCAAACAAGGTATATTATTTAAATACAAGCATTAGATTATATTAGTTTTGTCATTGATACTTTAAACTCTAAAATATTAGTATCAACATTTATAAAGTATCATTTTTGATATTCTAACTAAACAAGTATTGCCTACACATGACTGCATTCTGAGTCCCGGCCTCCATGAAGCCTTCCAGTCACTCATCTCCGCACTCTAATTAACAGATGACTAGAAGAAACATGATCCGAAAAAAGAAAAGAAAGGAAAGCAAGGCATCTTCGTGAATTAAGAAGCTAGCATGCCTGCCCTTCACAATGGAAGGAAGAATAAGTCTTAACTGTTTGACCAGAAGCATATAAGGTCCGAGCTTGGAGAGGCCCTTCTGTCTCCCTCTGGAATCAATGGAAAGGTGATGCCTCTCCTTCGTGTTCATATATCATGGTGGGACACCGTGAATGCCATGATATTCCATCCAGGCGCCGTAGGTAGATTCCAGCCTTCATCATTCTCCTGATCTTTTTCTTCTTAGGGAATAACACTCTCTTGCTAGCTGTCACTACCAAACCCTTTCCCTTGCAGCGTTTGGGCAGCCCTGGGCCAATGACAGTACCACACGCGGGACCTCCAAATCATTGATATGAACCATTCGGTTTCAAGGGGAAGCAGATAGTATAGAGATCTCCTGCAGTAAAAACCTCACCGTGGGCAGGAATCATTGAAAGGGGGGAAACAGCACAAGGATGCTGTCAAGATCAGCATATCAGAGAAAGTGGTTGATATATTCCCTTGGCTATTGATCTCCTCTATGAAAGAGATGGATTCTCAGCACAGGACCTTTCCCTTTCTTTATCTCTATCCCAGTTCCAGTGGGGGAGTACAGAAGAGGGTTAGTTGTCGACAAGGGCAAGAAAGGGGGCAGCTTGTGAAGGCACGGTGGATTGGGAGAACCACACTGGCATGGGCATCTGTGGTTTCCTTGGCTAAGTTGTTTTTAGAGTGACATATATCTGTCTTCTTCAAATGCTTGTTGTACATGGTGTAGGCCGTCATATGAGCTGCTCTCTCTTGGACTGTCAAATGATAGGAATATGGTCTATGATTCCTTCCTTGGCATGTGATAAGGCAGGCTTGCTCTCTAAAACAGGTGAAATGGAGTTAATAAGGCTATACAAATCTAGCCTAGCCATTCTCCTGCAATGATTTATTTGTAAAAGAAAAAAAGGCAAATCAGATTTAATTTATTTCTTAATTAATCTTGTATGTACTAAATGGACTTTTAGAGAACAGGCACCTATGGGGTTTCTTGAATGAATGAAACAGATGAGCCTCTGCGTCCTGGGCGGATCTACATGGATTTCAAGAAATCTATTGAGATTTTCATAAATTTTATTGAAATAATTGAGATTCGAAATTTTATAAGTAAGTGACAACACTTATTTCTTAAGGTGATTCCACAAAACAAAATTTCTGGATCTGCCACTGGGCACTAGGCCCGGTTGAAATCGTCGAAGTAATTTGCAGAATAATACTTGTACGGACAAGAACCCCATCTGATCTCCCTCTCCTAGATCTCTTAATCGATTAATCGATGTAGATTTCTGCCACAACTGCTCGACCATAATGGGCTTATCAACATAAAATGTTGGCTTAATCATTTATTTTCCAAGATGATCCTATTATTCATCAGTTTCTTTTCCCCATCATGGGCCATTCTGACATATTGTAAAGACCAGAACTTTCATAGACTGGCTATATAGGTTATATACGTAAACATGCATCCATATGTACTTCTGATTAGGACGTGTAGAAGAGCAAACTATCAAGTGTGTCTCAGATGGGTGGAGTTGCATGTTCTTCTTTACAGCATGAATGCATATATAGGCCACTTTTCTTCTCCCTCCCCTTTACCTTTCCTGCAGATATTGTTGAATAAGCACCGAACTTGGGAGAGGGAGAAGGAAGGAATTGCGTACTTATTCCAGATTCCAATTCCTTGCTTTCAAGAACCTCCCTTGTCTAGGAACATATCTTTCTTCGGGAACCTTATTACCTCTAACTGGAAAAGTGTAGTTATGTTCAGCTTCTGGACTTGTCCGGTCAACAAGGAGATGTACTCTTCGACATTGTTGATTAAAACAAATGTAACTTATTCCTTAATTAGTCCCTATTCCATGGTTCCAACTTTCAGGAATCTATGCCCATCAAGATATATGACATGTATGCCATTGACATGCAATGGAAGTACGATCTCAAGAGCATCATTTTGAATTGCAACCGGAACTGTGCGTGTTAGAACAATCGTTGCATCAAGAAGAACAAATCATAGATTCTTCAGGGAGATCGACTGAGAGATTTCAGTTTGGTCTGGTTTGCGTGCCAGTGAGCAGATTCTTCTTCTCTCTAATGGAATAGTGGGCATAGCCGTCTCACATGGATGATACATAAAAATGTTCAATTGTTTATAAATCATGGACCCTTCAACATCCAATATAAGGTCATAATTTTGGGGTTTGTACGACATCAACCTTGTTATAATTTTTGATTATTTTATCACTTTTTTCCATTGTCAGAGAGAATTCTTGGAATGGTGCATATAATCCTAAGAAAATTCGGTTACTTATAGATCATAGGCCCCTTGATCAACGCCAACGTCATGATTTTGGGGATCGTAATTAGGACTCTCTTCAGATGGGTGGTGCACACTGCACATGATCACCGTACGTACCGTAAAGCAAGAGAAGGAACGCAATGTCTCCATCTCCATGCACGTATTCCAGTACTCCAGCACGAGGCATCGATCTCTACGTGCATGACAGGATATATATAAAAGGTGGTGCGCGCGGAAAGGTGCAAGTACAGAAATTGGAGAGAGGTTTTTATAGCCAAGATTGTCAATGGAAAGTTTGCAAGAGTAGGGTCCGCAGGCAGAGATGCCGAGAACACAAGAAGGGACAAGATCTCCTGCCGCGGAGATTAGATAGGGTTAGGGTTTTGCTCCAACGATTCCTCCCCCCCCCCCCCCCCCCAACCACGGCCGGCCCCTTTATAAGGGCAGCCTCCGGGTGGTCCTTCTGAAACCATCGGGTAAGCGCCGGGGATGAAAGCTAGGAAGCTCTGTACTCCCCAGACCGCAGGAGCACTACTAGACTCCCGGAAGATGCCGACGCACCAGGTTTCTCATAGATGGTTTGCCGATCATGTGGATGCTACATAATAAGCTGCAAGTCTGCCCTAATTTACGCAGTGATCACAGCAACTGGGCGAAGAAGGGGCGGTCAAAGGTACAAGTCAAATACATATATATATATATGTGTGTGTGCTTCAATCGGGTAATGATTATGATTTGATTGAAGACGGTTTCGATGTTTCTTGATTCGGACGTGCAGCTAGCTAGCTGTGGAAATGTATCACCACCCGGGAAGAAGCGGAGTCCTGGCTTCGAAGGCATCCTTCAGCGCAGTCGACAGGCGCTTGCTCTTGCAGGGTGCTGGTGCTGCCGGGGACGCGGGTCTCGTTCTCTCGACGGACGCCAAGCCCAGGCTGAAATGGACGCCGGAGCTCCACGAGCGCTTCATAGAGGCAGTTAACCAGCTTGGCGGAGCAAACAGTAAGGCCCCTTTGTTTTTGGCTTGATTCATGTCTTCTAACATCGGAATCGCTAAAGAATTAGACGACATTCATATATATATATATATATAGTTTGGTAGAACTCAGAGGTATAACCTCTTGAAAAAACACTTAATTTTAAGTGGTTCCAGGTAGCTTTAATTTTTATTTTCAAGGGTACGGTATATGAACTAAGACTTTGTATTAGACACCTTTATCCTTGTTAAAATAAGTTGATGTTGATATATACATAGTCGAGAGATGCTTGGCTAATTGTTTCGATTTTGAATTTTTTAGTATAAATAAAGCATGTAATGTAATATTTACGTACGTACCATTCACTTGTATCAAATTTGCTATTGATATATCCAAGCACTAGAAATATTAATATCAAAATTGATATGGTGTATCACTTTTTACATTCTAACAAAACAGGACATAAGATTATGTTTTCCACAAGTTAATATATTAGAGATAAATTTAAGATTTTAGACATTTTATTTAGCCAAAATCAAATGCGCCCTAAGCTTTCAAGAGGGGAACGGAAGCCCTGCAGATCAAGGGGGAGAGGGATTTAAGCACACAGGAAGCTTTTATAACTTTCCTTCATCTAGCTAATTACTTGAAACTTTAATTTTTTTTTTCCAGAGGCAACCCCTAAGACGATCATGAGGCTGATGGGCATCCCGGGGCTCACCTTGTACCACCTCAAGAGTCATCTTCAGGTAGCAGTAGTTAATGGAGTTTTATTTTTTTTTCTCTTTTTCTCTAGAGGATTAGTACGTAATATGCATCAAGGAGCAGGATTACACGTCCTCTCTGTACGTAGCAGCTGATTCTTTGCCTCTTTTCCTTCCCCTCAGAAGTACAGACTCAGCAAGAACCTCCAGGCGCAACCAGGAAACGGGGCTTGCAAGGGCGCTGGTAAGCCCAAGAGTTCTTGACTTCTCTATGTCTATCAGCTGTTTGCATTTTTTTTACAAGCATATATGTTGTCCCGCAAGCAGCAGACACTTGATTATTTATGCTTTACTGTATATCTTCTATATATATACAGTGTCTGCGGAGAGACCACCTGAAGCCAGCGGAACACTAGTGAGCAGCGCCAACACCTCACAAATGAACAAGTAATTATTTAAGATCACTTAGCCAATGTGCACGAAGGATCAAGTTTTATATATATAGCTATCAAAAAAGAATCTGCAGGTTTCCTCAGATTTTGCATTCTTCTTGTGAATCTCAGGACCTTGCAAATAAGCGAAGCTCTGCAGATCCAAATAGAGGTGCAGAAGAGGCTGCACGAGCAGCTTGAGGTGAGAACTTCTTGGAGAGTTGATCTTTTATATATATATATATATATAAATTAATTCATGGACGACTAATATGATCTTATTCATGGCATAGATATACATCCAGAGCTAGAAAAACCTACTACACTATAATGGGGTGTTTGGTCGCCAAATAGAGTTCTTGTTAGTTGTTACAATAATATATCTTTTCTTCAACAAAAGTTCAAACAACACGTCTAGCTACTACGGCTTCGCATATATTAATCCATGAAAAATCCATAGGGTTGAAAGTATCACGTACATATTCGGATGAAACTACCATGATTTGGAAACATTAATTTGTAGGGACAGCAAAAGGAAACAACTTAAAGTGCGTGATAAAAGATGAGTTTTTGTGGTAGGAATTCAACGTCAAGGAATCGTATTCTCGAATGCCAAAGCAAGAATCTTCCCGTACGAACCCGTCGACCTTTTCGAAGCTTTCCCACAAGGAAGAACGCCGACTTCTCTATACTTGAAACTGCAAATCAAGCAGACTAGCTAGGTGCTGCAGCTGGGCAGAATAATCTAGTGTGGGAGTTATTTCGGAAGCGAAAGCAAATACGTACATCCCCAGTGATTTTTTAGGATTTTTTTTCTTACATCAAATTCAACAAAACTATCTCCAAAGCCAAGTTAAAATAATTCTATTTAGTTTGATTTGATTCGGTTTCAAATGATATTTTATTAAGATTTATAATATATATATATATGAGCGTGCACTTGTATTTAGTTTTGTTTTAAATCATATTATACTAAAATTTAGTGTTTATATTAATATATTTTATTACTTTTATCTAAAAAAATTCTTGAAACAAATTCATTTTTATAAACTATATAGATGTTGTTAATATATCTAACTTAACATCAAATATAATTGGTGTTATTCAATTTATAGGTTTGCTTTGGTTCGAAGAGCTTTACAAATCAATTCACCGAACTAGCTAGTTTGGTCTAATTTTTTTGGGTTGAATCATCCATATGTAGAATCAACTTTCAGCATAACAATTCATCCTCTGTGCATTAGGATATAAGGTTTAATCTATTATACGGACATGGTCATTTACCTCTCATAAATAACTTCCTTTTCCTATTTAATACATATAATCTCATCTTCCATACATATATAAAACACTGTCATAACATAATCTCACCCTCATGATGTCGTCCCTTGCCTATGCATGACAGGTGCAGAGACACTTGCAGCTGCGCATAGAAGCCCAAGGTAAATACCTGCAGTCGGTCCTGGAGAAAGCGCAAGAGACCCTGGGCAGGCAGAACTTCGGCTCTGCCGGCCTCGAAGCTGCCAAAGTGCAGCTCTCCGAGCTGGTCTCCGAAGTATCGAACGAGTACTGCGGCCTGAACACTGCGCTTGCAGGCGCGCGCGAGACTCCCTTTCTGCGAACCCCGACGGCGCGCAAGAGCGGCGCCCAATTCATAGACTGCTCGATGGACAGCTGCTTGACTTCCGTCGAAGGCACCCGAAACGAAAGAGAAACGCGCAACGCCGGCAGGATGGGCTTGGGGGGCTACGGCGATGACCTGCAGCTGGGCGCAGCTCATGTTCGGCCTAAATGGGCCGATTCTCTTGGTGAATGCAGAACGTATTCGTCCTCGTCCCCGGCAGGAAGAGAGTACCCAGAGAGAATGATCTCCCCTCCAGGGAGGGACTCCGTGGATCTTCTTCCAGCCGGCATTAATATTAGGGTCGACGGCCGGGACAAAAGAAGCAGCGGCGCCGCGAGCATTGTTGACACGAGGAGGGGGAGGGAGACGACGGAGAGCCTCTGCCTAGAACAGCCCGGCAGACAGCGAGCGGTTTTTGGACAAGGCAGAGAGAAGACATCGGTCGGCTACGGACGTGCGGATGCGACGATCGAATTGGATCTAAACGCCCAGGAAGAGGATGCTGGCAGCCGCCCTAGCAGCTTCAAGCAATTCGACCTCAACGGATACGGCTGGAGCTAAAGAAACATGATCATGAGTCTACTGTCTGTTTGCATATTAACATCACAGGAGATCCAAGAATGATGAAGAAGAACAGGCCATCTTACTGTGTCTGATAACATCAAAGACGGCATCATAGCAGCATCATTTTGTCATATATATATTATTATTATCTTGTGAACTTTAAATGTATCGAGAGAACGCCCCGATATCCTGTAATCAAATAAACCTTATTACCCGTATATGTTGGCTACAAAATAGCTGAGATTTGAGCTCGTTGATGATCATAGGATTCATATGAATCAAAAGAGTGGTTAAGACTAAAAGTTTTGGGTGGGATGTGGGTAATTGGCAAAAGCGGGTCAGAGGAGAGCGGCTTCGCCCTCCCCGGAATCCAACAAGGGGATATTTTCCTCATCGTCTTCCTCAGGGCGTGCTAGTCCTGACATTCTCTGACTCCTCTCTTAATCCGTTTCTTTCTTCGTTTTCTTTCTTTCAATCTTCTCCTTTTTTTCTTTCTCTTCTCTGATTCCTTTTTCATTCTTTTTCCTTTCATTTCGGATGTTTCCTTCTTTGTAAATGTTTGTTTGATTTTTTCTCTTTTTGCCTCGTTCTATCAAGTCTCATTTCATCCCATTGTTGAGTTATTCCTTTCTTGTTTCTTTTCTTATTCTTTTCATTTTATGCTCTTCTTTCTTCTTATCCGGTGTATTACCTAGTTTTCTTTCATACTTTCTTTTCATTGATCCTATCTTTCATGGGGGTTCACTCCGCGGTACATTCTCTGTATATCTCCCTTCTACACTCGGCAACGACCACATCCATTGTTCTACAGTAAATTTCTCTCTTCATTAGATTTACTCACCCATTTTAATTTGATTTACTGTTTCTCTCTCTCTCATCGGGACACTCACCCCATTTTAATTCCGCTTTACTGTTTTCTCAAGTCCTGAGTTAGGGTTTGGCTTTCGTACTCGTGCTTGCTGCTTCTAGGTGCTTCCGGGGGTTCCTTATTTCCATTTGACCACTTGGGTTCCCTTCTTCCGGTTGCAGAAATCGCAAGAGTTTACTTCCGGTTCTATTCGACCATCGCCTTCGGACTTCATTTTTGAGAGTTTATTTTATCCCTCTTTTCTTACCTTTTGGTATTCCCTTTGCTTTATTCCTTCGGGGTTTTCCCCTATTGTGGGGGTTTGCTATAAGGTAGTTCTTGTTGGATCAAAATCTACTCTTGTCCATCTTGTTGCTCGGTTTTCTTTCTTCTATGAGTATTCTTCTTATGGATACGATTTTACTTGAAGATGAGAATATCCTCCGTTAGTTTCAAGAGCTTCTGGCTCCTCCGAAACCTATGGATCTTGTTAGTTTATAGTCCTCATGTATTTCTAAAGATCAGAAGTGGAAGAGAAGTCTCGTTTTGAAGGTTCTATATTCTAACAATTCTCGACCTGTAGGTCTCAATGAGTGGATCTGCAAGATGTGGAATCCGATCACTCTCTGGTCACTCCTTGATTTCCCGAATGACGCTTTCATATTGCACTTTCAAACGGAGGACAAAGTAAATAAAGCTTGCCGTCAAGCTCTATGGTTTTTCAATAATGACTTGCTTTTGCTTGAGAGAGCTAGACCTTTACCACCCCCCCCTCCGACTAATTATCATTTGCATTGTGGTGATCTATAGATCCAAATTTATGATTTACTACTGGAACTTTTGGAAGGAGACATTGTTATGAAGATCGCTTCACAAATTGGGACACCCTGGGATCTAGCACCTGAAATCATTGCTTTATGGAGTTTATTTGCTTGTATCAAGGTCAGGTTAAATGTTTTAAATCATCTACCTACGGAGGTGACGATTTTCCTCCCTGATGGTTCTTTAAGGTCTTTTGATCTTGCTTATGAGCACGTGAATAGGTTTTGTTATTTCTGTGGGCGATTGGGCCACCAACATGGTGACTACGAATATTTGGCAATGCTCAGTTCATTCATCAAACTAGAATTTGCTGATGTTATTAAAGTTTAAATGAAAAGTCACTTGAATTTTCGCTTTGGGGATTGTCTTACTACATCAAGTCGAGAGGCAAATAGAGCACGACGTCCATCTTTTATTAACTCCAATACTACAACTCACACAACTTTAGTAGACTATCAACTTATTCATGCTTCCTATTCTTAGTCACCATTGGGTAAGAGATGTTCCTCTCTAAATGTTCTGGCACTTCCAGCTCCTCCTCAACAAGATGAAGCTTTGTCTCCTATGCCTTACTTGGATATTTTGGCAACTTTAATCCGACTTTTAATATGGATGTTCGATCTCACTTTACTTTTAACTTCCCTACTACTTTGCATAATTAGATTTCGGGGGCAGTTGACACTTCCCACTTACTTGGGATGAACATTCCTTTACCTAATCATTTGTTAATGAAATCATCTCAGTTCTCTTCGGTCTTAATTGCTTCTTCCATGGAATCAGGTCCTACTTTATCAAAGTCTCTTATTTCTCCCGTAAAAACTCCTATGAAGAAACCTAGATTTCGAGAAAAATAGAAATGAAGATCTTTTAGCAGTGCGGTTAAGCATTCTATTCTTAAGTCTGATGATATCTTTCTTCCAATTAAGGTTGATGTCTTATCTCATTTATCTTTTGAATTCAAGGGTAAAGCAGCTAGCCCATCACAGTTGCCTATGTCAAAATGAAGATGGTCGCTTGAAATTGTCGGGGAGGAAATGGGCACCTGACGATTCGACATGTAGATCACTTGATCCATTCCATAAACTTGTGTGCTTTTTTCATGTCAGAAACTAAGTGCTCATGGTCAGTTAGTGAACAATTTTTTGTCTGGAGAAATATTACGAACTATTTTATCGTTTCATCTTCACACCAAAGTGGGGGACTTTGGATGTGGTAGAATTTAAATCTTCGATTTAGATTATTAATTCTAACTCCTTTTGGATTGGAGGTATTGTTCAAGATTCTTTGGCTCCCTTACCTTGGCTTCTTGTAGGCATTTATGCCTCTAATATGGATGTTGACAGAATTAGAGTGTGGTTAGAATTGACAAGGTTCATCCGAGAGCTCTCACTGTCGACTTGTTTAATTGGTGATTGGAACTGTATAAGAACTCCATCTAAAAAGTGGGGGGGGAGCAAAAACCCCAAGGGTATTTCTCTTCTACTATGGCGACGACTCTAAGTTGTTGCTAGTATTAATAGGCAACGACTCCGGTCATTGCCATTATCACTAGCAACGACTTGTATAGGTTTAGTAGCTTCTAAGCCATTGCTTATAAGCTTAGTTGTGATCGCTTATCTTGCTGTTACTTATAGGTTTAGTAGCGACGACTTTTACATATGCCATCGCCATTGGTGTTGGCAATGAGCTTGTTTGTGACAACGTGGCAACAACGTTAAAGTTGTCATCAATATCCTTTTGCAACGATTTTTGATATTTTGGCGATGACTGTTGACCGTTGTCATTAATCATTTTTCTTGTAGGGATGGTTTTATTTTCAAATATATAATTTACATTTGAACTCTAAATGTCCACATTCCTTTTCTTTATTACATATATAAGAAGTATTTCCTGTACATAGTGAGGTACTTGGTGACAAAATAAAGTTTTTATGCTTTCCTGATAAAAATTATATATTAAAGTAAAATGAAAGATAACTATGAACATAAAATTATCAGGTTTGCTGAGATGTGACGACAAAAGGAGTGGGGACTGAGTAAATAAAAAAGGTGGGCGACCACAATGAAGAAAAATGGCCTAGCCTCTTTTTTATTCAGGAAGAAAATCTATAAAGTTATGTTTTTATCATAATTGCCAATGACCTTTCTCAAAAAGTTTTCTTATCTTGATATGTTTTAAGAGGAAAACTATGTTATCTTGTATAACCAAACGCCCTATCACTAATATATCTATCAATGGTTGAGTCATACGATAAAAAAATTTGAGGACAAATCGGCCCATTGGGCCTGCAATCCAGCCACTTTAGTTCTGTCTCATACAGCACACACGTAAAGGGCATAAGCCTGGTGTCAACTGTCAATGTGCAAGCCCAGTCAACATCTTCTATAAAAGGCACATTTTGGTGAAGCTTGGATGAGTAACACCTTGGCTTAGTAATATGCCATGATACTAAGTCATAGGAGTACTAGCACACTCTGGCTAGCTATTGTTCAAAGGTGAATTGAGAATAGAACTTCAAGGTTTAATTAAATATACTTCGTTGAAAGTAATTAGTTTCAAAATGTTCTCTTTCTAATAAGGATGCCACTGTTGCCAATTAGCATGATTTTTGGACAAAGTTAGCTAGTTTAAGTTTAGTTGTCATATATAGAATTTGAGCCTTCATTGATCAGGTGAAATAGAGTTGATTATCAGTTGAATTCTGAGCACCTTTAAATTATAAACTTCAGAATTATCCAAGTTTATATTTACATTGCCATGATCTGACTTAATTGTAAACTCTTATAAAAAACAAAGAAAAAAAGCTAGTTTTTTCTATTTTTTTAAACCCTTTCAATTTATGGTTTTTCCTCGAGTATATATCGCCAAACATTTTCATCTTTTATCCTAGGCATTGCGATATGTTTTAATAATTAATGATCATTGAGAACGGTATCAGCTAACAATATATATAATAATGTTTTCTTCTTCTTTGGCAAAAGAATGCATATTACGTGACATGATGAGCACCCAGGTGTAGGGCTGTTCACTGTTCGGTTCAACCCAAAAAATCAAACCAAATCAGTACTTTGGTTCGTTTGGTTTGGTTTGAACTATTGATCGGTTTGGTTTGGTTTCTAGGATCCTTCAAATCAAACCAAATCGATAAACCGAATAACCCGAATTAGATTAAATATTTTAATTTAAGTTATATATAAGATATTATTTATATATCTTTTCTTATAAAAATAAATTTTTTAAGAGTTTTTAAAGTAAAATTAATGTAATCTATAAACATATACAAAAGATTTTAATAGAATATGATTTAAAATGAAAAAAATAAAATTATATACTGATATATTTACTATACCTTAATAAAATATGGTTTGAACCGAACCAAACCAAACCAAACCGAATTAATTTGGTTCGGTTTGGTTTGGTTTGGGAGATAGTTTGGTTTGGTTTGGTTTGAGAAAAATTACTCAAAAACCAAACCAAACCAAACCACGAACACCCCTACCCAGGTGGTCTTGATCAGGAGGAGAGCATAGTTTGACATCCTTATTTTAATTTTATGTTTGTAATAATTTATTATGCTAGTAAAAACAAACATGAAAAATGACCTGGGTATAAAGGTTAGACTTTTTATTTTATTTTATTTTGTGCTTGCGCTCGATAGACTAGGCTTAAATTTTTTTTTCAAACATGGTCCTGGAAACCAGAAAATAAACTGAAAAATTTACATGAGGAAAAACTTTATCTATCTATAAAGTAATTTTTGAATTAGAAGGTTTTCTTTGCTTCGACTATGGGTCATCACCAAAAGCTCAATTTGGTTGTGGATTTGCGCCGGGTTTAGGTCAAAAGATGAAAAAAGAACGTTGGAACAAGTGCCATCAACCATCAAAATTAACGTTGATATATCTACGTAGAAACGAGAGAACTGTTAAATAGGGTGCTTGGTTGCATAATTAAATATGTACTTAGGTACGTACATACATTAGATATTCAAAAAATCACTCATCCTTTAAAAAAAAACAATTACAAACGAGGGGAAGTAGTAAAAATGATTTCTTAACTCACCTATAACCATTTACATGGAGTGGATCTAAGGAACTAATTCTCTTTTAAACTCATGCCTCTAATGCAATAACAAAAGCTTGAATATTGAAAACAAAAAAATGGGGTTCGTAACATTCTTTGGGGCCTGTTTGATACAAGATTATTTAGAGTTTTAACATGGTTTATCCCCTAAAATTTGGGAATAAACTTGGTCCCCCCCAATTAATCTTGCTCCAAACATCCCCTTAGAATTTCTGTTTTAATCCTTGAATCATGATGTATCAATTGTAGTTATGATGCCTTAAAAAAATAAAAGTATAAAAAATATGAATAACAAATAAAGTAGTGTGTGGCGCCCTAGCTAGAGATTGATTCCACCTCTTTATGATCAATATTAGTTTGGTCAAAATTTCTTATTATCAATTATAGCAAAACAAAAGCAAACTAAATTCAGAATTAAGAGATCAACCTTGGGGAGCTATTTTAAAATGTGAGTCCCTAAAGTTTGTTATTACTTTTTTTTTAACTATGAGAATGCATCTAACTTTAATTAAGACTGGGGGCTCATTGGATATGCTACAATCGAAACCAGCATTTTCAGCATGAATTTGCTTATTCACAACAGTTCACATTAACTTTCTTTCTTTCTTACATTGCATGCTTTTCTTTACCATGTGTTCAGGACACCCAAAATTTAAGATGTCTGTAATTTGAATTAATAATTCTTATCTTAAATAACGAATATGTTTGCCCCCAGTGCTCTACACCACCTTCCATAGGTACGGTGAAGGAGTGAGTGTTTGCCCATCGGTTCCACCGCAAAACTGACCTCTTACATATGCCTTAATCAATAAACCTCTCGAAAACTAAGTTGTAAGGTTTATGGGGTGTTTGGTTACATGATAATGAAAATTTTAATTTTAATTTTTAAAAATTGTAAGAAAATTTGTTAAAAGAGGTGTTTGACAACCATGACAATTTTATGTTTTGAAAGTGATTTTCTTCTTAAACAAAAAAGAGGGTCTCACCTCTTTCTTTTTTTCTTGTGGTCCCCACTTTGTTTGGTCATGTATGGTAGTTACTCTTTTTTGTTATCACATCCCTCCAAACATGACAATTTTATGTCATGGGTTGGTTCACTTTTTATTTTAATATAATTTTTTATCATGAAAGTGTACAAAAAATTATCATGCAACCAAACACCCCATTAGCCTTTTAATTTTTAGACATAAAATTTTCACCATTCGAATGTTAACAATAGAGTTATATATATCCGGTTTGATATTAATAAATTGAGATGATAGCTAGAGTATATAAATCAATTAACAAAAAAAAATTTATCAGGTCAGGATGGACACACTTGTTTGTTGCTATAAATGTTGACTTGGTCAACTTAAGAATCTTTCGGACTCTTCTAGTCATATCTGCTAGGCACATTTAGAAGTGCTTAGATATCTTCTAGAGATATCTAGAGAGTGCTTAGATATTTTCTAGAGATATCCAAAAAAGTATCTTCTAGTCAAATCTAGAAAGTTCTTACTATCTCTATATAAAGGAATGAGGAGGGGGGCGATAACAACACATTAGCAAGACAAAGTCAAGCTAGCAAGAGAGTCATCACCACCCTATTCTCTTCTTCTCTATATTTCTTGTATTCTCTTAGGAGATATTATAGAGAGATTTTGTTGGTGTAAAGGGTTTTGGGTCTTGAGAGATTCTTCAACTTTTTGTACTTGTTTCTCATATAGTGGAAGTCGTTCGTCTTCGTCCATGGACGTAAGAAGGTATATCGCCTCTGAACCACGTAAATCTCGATGTGCTCCTCTCTATCTCTACTTCTCGTATATATTTTGTTTATTTATTCTTTGTGGAGTCGACGCTTCGGTTCCGCAACATATCAATGATATTCACCGCGATCCTCAACAGTTGCCCATGTCTTATTTGCACTATAAATCTCACATCCATATTAATTAATATCCGAACACGCCATGATCCATCTTAATATCAATTTCGAAATCAATTACGACAAAGATGTTTGATAACTCTCTGGCTACATATTTAACTCGGAGAAACAAGGCGGCGTCTGCTGCTTTCCTTCGAGTGCTTCCCTCGTCGGTGCGCGTCTGCGTCGTCTCGTCTCCCCCTTTCCATCGTCCCGGCCCACGGCGGCGCCAGAGATCAGCTCTCCGCTCCGGCGGGCGGGCGCTCCCTCTCTAGTCTCTACAACAAGGAAAGATCGCTCGTCCTCTCTTCCGGGCTGTGCCGGGGGACGAGGCCGGCCTGGCGTCTTCCCGCCGCACGGGCCGCCGGCCGGCACGGCAGTATGTGCCGTCCGGGCTTGTGCCGCCGACGGGCCGGACGTTGACTCGTGAACAGGGTCGTCGTGGCGGTCGCTGTCCTCGGCTGACCTCGACCTGACATACATATATATACAATAGATTTCCGTCCACCGCCCTCCACCACCCCCCCCCCTCCCTCCGATGCGACGGGAGACCATTCGTCGTACGGGTCCGCCGCCTGCCGTGGCCGGAGCTCCAACCTCCATTTCCATGGCGATCGACGTAGACCCACTACGGCGGTGGAGGGCCTCCTGCTCGCGCGCACGGTGCTCTTCCCATCGACCTCTGCCTCTCGGTGTCGATCATGTATGCATACGTGTCCGTCGTTAGGGACGCCCACCCCCTATTAATTCCCTCTCGTGGAGTTAAGCAACCCCTAATGCGATTGCTTCTGATAACCGGAAACCCGCCTGTTATAATGATCCCGTGATATCACTCATAGACGCCCGAGGCATCATAACATGGTATCGGCGACCACCATAAATCATCGTTACAATTGTTTTGACGATGATGTATCAACCCCCACAAGTTCGTCCTCATGACTAAGGGTGTAAGCGGATTTGATTTGACAGCGTGAAATCACTATGATTATTCAATTTTGATTCTAATAAGCATCGAGGTGTTTCGATTCTAATTCTGATAATTTTAAAAATTTTGTGTTCTGATTTTGATTCGATTCCGATTCTGTTATCGGAATCGGAATTGAATCTGATATTTTTCGATCTTGATATTAAATATTAATTTATATTAAAAAATAAATTAATAATTTACGTATAATTACTAAAATTTGATATAATATCTTTAAATTTTTATTTTTATCGATTTACATATCATATTCTACGATTTATTTGACTTTTTATTATTTTTACTCTAAATATTTATTTTTTTATCGAATCCTGATAAATGAAAATAGGATCACATGATACCGATTCCAATTCTAATAGTCTATAGGAATATCCAATTCTAATGTTTATAGTTTATAAGACACAAAAAAAATTTAATTTATTAATTTTTATCGAAATCAAAATTTGAAAATATTAAATTTGGTTTACACCGGATGTGAGAACTCTTTGGCGACGACTACCTGCTGCTGTGTGTTCTGGAGCCCAGAGAGTAAGTCGTTGTTTCTTATTGTGTATTGAGCTGCCATTTCAAACCTTCTTTAATAAGTTCATCTCCATTAATTAATTAACATGATTTTTATTGAATTAATAAGTTCTTTCCCCCAATTCTCAATTGTAGAGATACCCAATATTATGTGATCTGTTTTTTCTTAATTGACGGGGTCAAATTAATTTATCTTGGCTGCAACTGAAAACATAACAACTTAAAATTGACTGACTTGTCTAAAAAACAATCATGTTAATTAATTATTTGATGTGAACCTACTACGCTCAGACAAAGTATGTTTAACTTTAGAAGATATATTAATAGTCTATTGATTTAATCTCTTGATTTTTAAATTAGTATAGATATTACAATCTATCTTTTTCCAGATTTTTTTTCTTCGTCGAGACTATATACATATCACATACAGATAAATTCAACAAGTATGCTAGTCTTCTCAACAAATTACCAATCTTGGGATCACTTTCTTCAAAATATGCGTAACTTTATAATTCCTTCCCACTCAATCTCTAAAAAAATAAATAATCAAAATTATTAATAATTTATTGATTTAATCTCCTTAGTATATCCTTATAATAGATTAATGTTAAATAAATTATGTGTGATCTTGAAGTGCTGAGTAGATCCCATGGTAAAAACAAACCTTGGTGATGAAATAGAGAAGGGAGAATATTTAACATGCACCTGGAAAATGACATCAAATTTCCCTTTGGCACACAGATAAGATGTCTTGCCTGTTTGGTTAGAGTATCAAAAAAAAAAGATACTATGTCAAATTTTGATATAATATTTATAAAGATTACAGTATCAATATCAAAATTAAAGCGTGCACATTTATATGTCACTTATCATATTTTATTTGTCATTTTCAACACTGAAATATATATATATCAATATTCAAACACTTGTTGATTATTTTTATCGCTGTTAATTATAAAATTAATAATGTTAGAGGTGCTCAATTATGTTAACCAACAGGGTCTCGACAGATGGATCATGGTTTAATTCAATAAACTATTTGATTACCCCTGATTAACAAGAAGGGGTGTCTTGGTCAACGGAGCAGGCGCTGAGCCCACCCGTGACGCCTGCCAGATGGCTGACGCCCCAGGTTTGACTTTTTCTGTGTCCTGTGCGTTGTCTTCACGACCGTTGCAAACTAGGCTGATACACACCTGTCCAGACCCCGTTATTTTTTAACTATATTTTTATTCAAATTAATATAATAAATAAAGTGAATCGAATCGGATCCACTGATTTATTTGTTTAGTTCGGTTTGAGGAGATGTCAAACCGAATGGTGAGATGAATAAGTTTGAATAATGAGATGAATAAGTTTGAATAAAAACAATAACTTCAACTTACTAGTTCAAGTAGATCTCTCTTTCTCTCTCTCTCCTTGTTTGAGTCGATATTATCTGGGAGTATTTGATTTAGATACTTGATTGATTATTCAACAAGATTTTAAAAGAAAAACTAAAAACCATACAATACTGATCGAATATATCAGAATATCAACATTAAACTTGATGCGTCCAGGTGTAACTTTATAAACAATTTTAATTTTGAATTTTATAAATGAAGTGAGACATTACTCAGAGTTTCAAGTTTGCAAACGAGGGAGCATAAACTGAACCCGGCAACACATGTTCAAATCAAGCGCGAACTCAAACTTGTACAGAACCCTCGT
The DNA here is from genome assembly GCA_036172225.1 of Cryptocoryne crispatula var. balansae. NCBI lineage: Eukaryota > Viridiplantae > Streptophyta > Magnoliopsida > Alismatales > Araceae > Cryptocoryne > Cryptocoryne crispatula. The sequence goes on from CM069919.1 coordinate 10,578,131, forward strand.
TCAAGCTCGAGTTCGAACACGAAAATTAGTGCATGGCGACCTCAGGTGCATCGAGTTCTTAACGAGTCAAGCTCGAACATTAGTTTGAACTAACAAGTCACGGAATATCGAGCCAAACGTGTGCTTGAACATAAATAAATGAGTCGAGCCCGAGTAGGCTCACTCAATACTAAGCTCAGCTCAACTCTCTTGCATAGTCTTCGCTAACAAGTGTGTTGCTCTAAGTGATGGCGTGCGACTGCCACTAGCTTAGCTAGGCTTATTTATAAAACAAGTGTTGTTGCTCTAAGTGGCGGAACACTTATTTATTTATTTATTTATTGCGCACGGTGATCACGAGTAATGCAAAAACTAAGTGAGCCAAGTAAGTATCATGCTCCTCTAGCTTGGGTTTTGACTACTCGATATATTTATAACTTAATTTTTACATAAATATTTGATAAAATAATTAACCAAATATTAATGAATTTTCTCACTATTTTATCACTTTGAACATACATTTACTCAAGCAGAAGTCGTCAATAAACAAAAAAAAGGTTATAGAGTAATGCAAAAACTAACTGAGCCAATTAAGTATCATGCTCCTCTAGCTTACGTCCCGTTTGGTTAGAGTTTCATTTTTGGTACCATATCAATATTGATATTAATATTTTCAAATGTTAGAGTATCAATATCAAAAGTAATACAAATAGATACTTGTATTACATAATATGTTTTATTTACACTACAAATTTTAAAATCGATACAATTAACCAAGTACATCTTAATGGTTCCTATCAATATCAATTTCAAAATTGATAGTGATAGAAGTACCTAATAATGTTATCAAACGGGGTGTTAAGTTTTGACTACTCGATATATTTATAACTTAATTTTTACATAAATATTTTATAAAATAATTAACCAAATATTAATGAATTTTCTCACTATTTTCTCACTTTGAACATACATTTACTCAAGTAGAAGTCGTCAATAAACAAAAAAAAAGGTTACAAAGTAGATTTTTAATTAAGCTACTTGTCGTTGCACCACCTTGCCCGTGATCAGACGCAAGGGGATGTTTTGGATCTTCTTGTGTGCTCCTGACGTGATAAACAGTCGCCCAAATAATAATAATACTAATAAAACTGGACATATCCTTGGCCTTCGGTTTATACACAGTCATACTGGTTGATCCCCCAAGACAATATGGTTGAGTTTCGAGTGTCCTGGTGCTGGGAGATACGGACGGCTGGCCACGTGACAGATGATGTCTCCCTCTTTGTCGGCCAACAGATGGCGGCGTGACAGGGCTGTTGATGGTTAAAGTGCGATTCATCTTTAATGATCGTCTCGGGGAGGGGTCACAGTAATTTATGATTTATGATTGATTATTGTAACCCTCTCATAAATGTTCTCACATCCATGTGCATATTCGTTTTTTTGTTGATTTATGAGAGGAGTCGTGATAGTTGCTCATTGATAACTGCAGCTCCTCTCTTGAGTGGTCACTTGGGTGAATCACACGCAAGTTTAGTTTCCATTTAACTTATCGGTTTGGTCGGTTCATGAACACCTTAAAGCATGCATCTCCCTTTTCAGGATACATATATATATATATATAGTTCTGGACGTCATTAGAAGATTTTAATATATTGCGCGCCCACACACGGAGAAGATCATCGAGGCAGTGAACAAAGAGAGGTGAACGACAAGACAAAGGTTCATGCCCGCAAACCAGATCGATGTTCTCTAAAATGGCACAAATAAGTAAGATTTACTTGCTTACATGCCGTAGTTGATCGATTACATGGTGTGTCTGCAGCTGGACAGACTCAATCTATATATCATAACACAGCCTCTCGCGCTAATCTAGATATATCCTTCACCGCTAAATTAAATTCATCATCGATCTGAGATCGATCTTTATGCACTGGCTGTGGTATAGATATGATATATATGTGCACATAAAGACAGACTGGAGAGCGTGTGCAGAATATATCTAGGGTCTTCCAGGAGTTTTGGGGTCGTGGCGGGGGTTGGCTCCTGATCCGGGATAGTCGGCCCAGCTCTGGATGGCCACCCGGCGGCTTACCAGCACCTGATCGGCGGCTCCGGCGGGCTCATCGACGGCCTCCTGCGTGTCAGAGAGAACCGCGCAGCTGGTTTGGGTTAATTAATTACTAGCTGACCCTGAAATATATATACGAGCCTGTTCTTCGTCCAGGCATGTATGTAATTCATGTGTCTCTGTAGCAATATTGAACGGTGCATATATGTATCAGAAGAAAGGGGAAGATTTCGCCAATCTCCATGATCCATCCTTTCTTCGCCGTCGTCTCATGCTATGGAATTGTGGGCTGCTAGGGTTGGAGAGAGAGAGAGAGAGAGAGAGAGAGAGAGAGAGAGAGAGAGAGAGAGAGAGGACCTGCTGGTCTATAACCCTCGGCGGGGGCACCTCCAGCATCAGTCTCCGGTGGCCGAGGCAGCTTCCTGCAGAGTTACCCCAGAAAGAAAGGGCGGTCAAGCAATTTATAAGGAGACATAAGAAAGAGGGAGACTGAGAGCGGAGGGGAATTGATCAAGCTAAAAGCAGCAGGCAGGAATTCAAGCAGAAAGGTTGAAGTAAGAGCTAGAGGAGAATTCCATGATCAAAGCGGATCGGAAGACATTACCAGGAGCAGAAGGCAGCGCCCTCAGAACCAGAAGGCAGCTGAAGCCGAGCAGCAGCAGGAGGAGCTTTGACGAGTACTTGGGCTCCATCATCTCGCGAGGAGGGGAAGGAGGAGGAGGAGGAGGAGGAGACCCTGGTCGAGGGATCGAGATCGTAAGAGGACGATGGTGGGGGTTGTTTATATATATAAAAAAAAAATTTAAATTTTTTGCCTTCAGAATTTCGAGGGTGTGGGAAGAAGAGAGACGGACACCTATTTTTCTTGCTCAACAGCGCGCGTCGAGGCTTCCGCCGGCCTCTCCCCCATTGTTAGTCCGTCGGATGTTGACCACCCAAATGAGGGAGAGAGGGGAGATCCGGCCACGTCGTGGACGTTCAGACAAGGCGGTCAACAGTTTCTAGCTTGATATATCTTCTCGGTCTTCTCGCGGGATTCGTTGTGCAATCCAACGCACGCATGTCATGACAACATATTTCATTCGGTAAATAGATCAGAGTTTTATAAGAACAAGAGTGGTATTTAGTATTTACTATTTAAGATAAACGCACGTCTGGAATCCTTCAAATTTAACGTCGTACCACTGCGTTCTTGAAATATAATTAATTTCCGCATAAGGATTATTGCTCATGATAAAAATTAACATGTACCATAGCTACTTGGATAATTTATATATATATATCTATTTCTTCTCAGGTTATAATTCTTGCAAGAACTCATCGAATATACGCTACATTTACGTACGAATCTAAAACACCGGCCTGCTGTGACATCCCGACAATGAATAGATCAGATGAGATCAAAGGGTGTGAATTAATATTATTTGACCCAACTGGATGGTCAAGGCCATCCTCATCAGGCGGTTTGGTTTGGATCAGGAAAATATAGCTGGATTTGGTTAATTTCAAGAATCGTTTAAGGTTTGTTGATAATTAAGGGGCAAGAAGTGAATTAGTTGCATGATAAATAGTTTTGCTTTTTACTTCAAAAGTATATCCTAGTATAGAAATAAAAAAAAACATCTGTCTTCTTTCTTGTGATTCTTTTCTCCTTTTTGTTCATACATGGTCACTAACTATATTTGTTGACATCATATCTCATCAACAATTTTTATTTTAAACTAACTTTTTGGCATCATATCACACCAACAATTTTATATTTTAAACTATCCTTAGTATGTAGTTTTATGACGAAAAAATATATATATTTTTGCAATTGAGTACCTTATATATTTTTTTTGTCATCTGAGAAGTACATTAAAAGTGCTTTGCATATTCCACACCTTCTATAGTTATTTACTCGTAAAACACGTGAATTTACATGTGTAAAAAGAAAGTTTCATAGCAAACGCTCAGAAAATGAAGGGTTTGCCTTGAAATGACAGGATCAATCTTTCAGGATTTGCTTGATTATGGCCATCAACTCAGAAAGGCAGACCTACCCACTTCCAATATTGTCATCATTCTCTAGATCAAGCTAATCATCATGTAGAACAAAACAATAATATAGTTACATGCAATACACATGGACATCTGGCTAATTACTCAACTTAATGCCCAATTAAGCATTTGAGAAAAAGGCTGCATGTGCTTATTTTGATATTTTTTTATATTAGTGTTCGCTTGCCAAATAATGCATGTTCCTCACACATGGCCGTAATTTGATGATTAAACCAAAGAACAAAATGTCAAAAATATCGATATACTGATCAGTGGATATATATAATTATGGCGGATCTTCGTCTACTCAGTAGATCTTTTCTAGAGACACCAGAGCTTTTCTTCTTCATTTCTTGTTACATGTTTGGCATCGGGAATAAAATAATAGCTTGAAGAGATGTAAAATATTATAATTACTTTACGTTTTTCATGATGTTGTTTAATTTCAAGATATATATATATATATAATAACCGTAGAATTATATAATACTTATGAGGTTAAATTTATACTTGGTTTAGTAAAAATAATATAATAGTATGAAATATAATTCTTATTATGTTGCAAATAGATGATTATCATATTTATTTATTATACCTCAAGGAAAAAATAAATAAATATTTCACAAGTAATACAATTTAACATTAATTAACTTATACTATAAAAAAATATTTATTAAAATATGTTGTATATATTTTTATAATGAATCTATAACTAAATTATCTAATTTTGTTCTAATGGTATCACGTACGTATCCTAAGAATGTGATGTATTTCAAGTGAGAATCATATACTTGTTGCTATTTTAAAATAAATTATTCTTGTAAAAAATATAATTATCTTATTCTAGGATTAGCCCCATTTTAATGGCTATTCTAATATAATATAATCTAGAACAAGAAATCACTAATTTTTCATACCAAACAAAAAGAGAAGAAGATATTATAATTCAGGGATATCCGGACTATTTGGCAAACATGGGCTTACCGTTTGTACATTAAGACGGAGAGATTGGATGAAGATGCCTATGATCAGGAGAAAAGAACATGAGTTCTTAGGCATTTTGCCATGATTAACATCAGTAATTAACTAGAGTATTCCCTTGATTAGCATGGGAGAGCTTGACCAAAAGTCAGCTTCCAAAATGAACTTGGGTGTTAGGGATGACTCGTTGAGGACAACTTTCAAAAATCATTTCTAATGACCTATTTGGTTAGAGTATTAAAAATGATACAATATTAATATTGATATTGACATTTCTAGAAGGTGAAATATCAATATTAAAATTAGTACAAGTTGACACTTTTATCATATAACTTTCTTTGTTTGTACTACAAATTTTAAAATTAATACTACTAGTCAAATATTTTTATGTGATTAGGATTAATATCAATTTTAAAATTAATAGTGATGGAGATATTTAATATTGTTATCAAACAAAGTCTAAAATAATTATTTGCAATGGCTAAACAAACACCATCGCAAACAAGTGTGTACTGGGATATATAATAGTGTGAAATACAATTATCTTGATATAGTTTACATTATGTTACCATTATACCATGTTTTAATCATAAAGATTAATGTTTCTATCGTGTTTTTATCATTTGCAACTCGAGATCTGACATATTTATGAATTAAAGTTATTTGTTTGCGTTTGGTTCGGATCCTCTCTTTTTTTTTGAAATTTTATGTTTGCACAATTTTGGGTGTTTGAATTTGCTTTTTTTAATTTGTGTAACTTATTTTTAAAAGATAGGTAATATTTTATTAAAATTAATAGAAAAATGTTTGAAGTGCTCTAGAGGGGTAACATAATTTTTGAAAAAAATAATGTGATCGTGTTTGGCAATATGTTAACTTAAAATAATAGTCATTAAAATAAAAGCATAATAGGGAGCTCAATGGTTACCTTAAAATAAAAACAAGTTTCTCTTTGTTTTAGATTTTAGAGAGATTTACAAGTAAACAGATTGACCTATCCGAACCAAATTGGCCGAATCTTGGCCAGTTTGGTTTGATTTTCGAAGATTTTTCTCAAACCAAATTTTCTCTCAAACACGTTGATCCAATTCAAATCATATTTTATCATAGTATACTATTTATGCCAATGTATAATTTTATTTGGTTTGTTTTGAATTATATTTTATTTTATTTCTTCTTCATCATCTTCTTCTTCTATAATTATTGCATAATCTTGGTATCTTTTAATGGATAATAATTACTTTCACATAAAGTTTCAAATAAGATGTTAGATTATGTCCTTGTGGAAGACTTGCTTCATCAACAAAAGATTTGATTAGATTTATTATTGTTTATTATATACTTTATCTTTTCATAGTTATTATTTTAATTTAACATTTGACAGCCATCATACTTATGCATATTCTCTATGTACATTTAAATTTTTATTAGACAAATAAGTAGCTTAGATAAATCATGAATAGATATTCCTAATATATTAGATCTTATATATCTCCGAGGGATCGAAGATTATTAGATTACATTTTTCATGAATGTATTAGACATTTTTCATGAATGTATTAGTACATTTAAATTTTTATTAGACAAATAAGTAGCTTAGATAAATCATGAATAGATATTCCTAATATATTAGATCTTAGATATCTCCGAGGGATCGAAGATTATTAGATTACATTTTTCATGAATGTATTAGACATTTTTCATGAATGTATTAGTACATTTAAATTTTTATTAGACAAATAAGTAGCTTAGATAAATCATGAATAGATATTCCTAATATATTAGATCTTAGATATCTCCGAGGGATCGAAGATTATTAGATTACATTTTTCATGAATGTATGACCTATAGATATGGACAACATAATGATTTGATCCAAAGCCCTTGTAAAAAGTTGTAACACCTTCATTTTAAAAAGAGATATTGTGAAAGAACACTTAATATATGATACAATATTGTTAAATTATCAAAATTGTATATGTCTTGGTGAAATCGAACATAATTTTATTAATGAGATGATGCACAGTTAAATGAATCATAAAATGAATTGATAGAAATACTACAAGATATTCAAAACAATCAATTTTCTACCCGATATAATGAGAATGAACCAAATTAAGAAATCCTAAAATAGTTTAAGTTACTAAAAGTTGTAGATAACACATTTATGTGAATATTGCAAAGACGTATCTAAACTAAAATCTCATCGACTAGATTGGGGTTAGATCATGACTAATGAATCTTAAAATATCCCCTTAATGACAACATAAGAAAATCAACCGTTACAAGCAATTAAAAATGACCAATTTAGTTGGATCTGTTATCAATTTGGATTGGATATCTCCTAGGCATATGACATATCATAATTTGATATTTCTCCTTTAGTGTATCCATCATATTCTTCTACAATGTACCTTCATCTCTTCGTCTATTGACTACACATGGACCGTTGTTTCTACTATCGTATGCAATGATGGTGAGAACAACAGTCCACGTATAGGCATAGAGGAGGATCCAATAGGGACAATGTATAAGATTGCAATGGTTGCATGGAAAGAGTGATATAAAATAATAATTGCACATATCTTGGAGATATCCATTACAAATAGAGTTGATCTAATTCTAATATGATCTCGTGAAATTGGCCGGTTAGTGCCCAATTCCATCCATGTGTGCCAATTTCGCCAGAAATACAATATATATTGGTCATTCTCAACAAATACAAGTTGAAATTTAAATTTTAATCAAATATTATATTATAATTTAATGATAATAATTTTTTATTATGTGATAGATAAAGAGATTCAATAAGAGTCAACGAACATCCGAGACTAGTGGTTCTCACTCAAATGGATCCAGATGTCAACTAAATGGATCTTAGAGATAAGCTCATTCTCAACAGGATCCATCTCATTTTGGTGTTGCTCAACCAAGTTCATCATAGTTAGGTGATTCTCAAACTACTTCATTCCCATCACCTCTACCATTCTGATAGTTCATATTTACATGCTTCAATTATAAATCCATCACAAATGTCAAGCACTTATATATATTACTAATATATTACTTTTGTGCTTGATTAGTTATATATACTAGCTATGAAAGAGGTCCTTCAAAACATACATTGTGAGGACATTAGCGCATGAACATATCTTGGTGGTCAATTTGGTACGAGAGTTGACTATTGACCCATGTGGTCAAGATTTTACAACTTATATTTGAGCTTTCAACAAAGTGCACTATAATTATGGTAACAAAATTGTATCGTTCCTCTCTCTTAATAAGAAGAAAGCTATCTTTCAAGATCTTAAGGTAAATATATTATTGTATTGTTGCTACTAATTAATAATAATAGTTTTTTAAATAATGTTAACAAATTTAAATATAGTCATTATGCAATAATGCTTTAAGTTTCATGAGATGCATGTACCAACACACATATATTAAGACATATGTGTGAGAAGCAGAGAAAACAAATAGCTATTATGTACTCAGTGTTTTACAAGATGTTTGTTGGAGGAGGCATATAGCCTGTTTTCCCACAAATTGATTCGAATTAACGATGTCACATGTGTGACATGGATGCAAAATGACAATAAGGTAAAAAAAAGTTCTCAGTTTAAGTATGATGTTTAGCTATTTTTAATAATCTTATGACTTTAGTTGTAGGCACTTAGTGGCAGAAAGAAAAATATCTATCTATATTTTATAAAAAAGAAATGACAACATTCATCAATTACAAAAAGATTTTGTAAGTATTTATTGATTGATGTCAATTTTTTATTGAGTTAATATGTTTTAGACAAATCTTAAATTATATGCATAGGTATCAAAGGAAGGTCATTCTCCTATATATTCAGAGATCTTCGAGATGAATAGACTCATGAAGTGCCTGCTGGATCCGTTGTCAGCAGCAAAGAAGAAAGTGGTGCCTTGATGGTAATTTGATTACAAATCTTAATTTGTTTATTTAATTTTGATTTTTAAATTTAAATATTAATAGTATATGTTTTTTATGATAATATGACACAGTTGATGACTACCCAGCATCCAAGGAATTAGATGTTAGGAAATCATAAACATTGTCTCGAGGACACGGACAAGTTCGCATCACCTAGTATGGTGGAACTAGTGAAGATACTACAAACTCCACGATTCATGAGTTAATAGAGAAGGTGGAGAGCAATCTTAGATGAATGTTAGTTATGAATCTTAGATTACTTTATTTAAAACAGCAACTATCAGATCCACAAAATCATTTAAAGATTGGTTCAAAAGGCTAACTCAACAACTTGGATTAGCATAATCACTAAGACTAGTTGATTTATCGACATCAATACCACTGATGAAACAAAGAGAGAATGATAGAGACGATGACAAAGACAACTAGGACGAGAAAAGGACATTCAGAGAGGATGAGTGACATGCTTTATACTTATAGTGTAACATTTTTTCTATTATATGAATCTATGTATGTAACATGATGTAACATTTAATTGTTATGCGTGTATGTACAAACTAAATCCATTTTATTGTGTATGTACTGCTTACGTGAATAGCTAAGCAATGAATTTCAATCTGATTGTATGATCAATTTGTACGAATGAAACGAGTTAGAACTAATTTTCTTGTATGTCTTGTTGTGTATATAAAATTGATTTGTATGAATGCTTGATTGAAATAAGTTGGAGATAAGTGTACGTGTTACGTGTCATTGTAGATCCATTTATAAGTTGTGTTGTACAAATCTATGTATTCAAGTATTTTTTATTTTTATAAATAAAATATTCTTAAAAAAATTAAATTATCAGTGACAAATGTAAACTATCATCAAAATAATAAGAAACATAGGCGGGTAACCGCATGGATATTTTGAATACTTAATAGTGACGACTAAAAGTTGATGCCAATATTTGCAATGGTTTAAAATCGTCACTAATATATTTTTGGCTACGACTGTCGTCACTAATAATTGCCACAACTCATTAATCGTCAATAATAACATAGATCATAGCCATCGCTTGTATGTTGCAGGTGAAGACATCGCTTTTACTTTTAATAATGACGGCTATCATTTATCCGTCGCAAATATTATTCGCGACAAAGTTGTGTTTGTGACAAGGTCATGACAACTTTGAAACCTTTGCAAAAAGCTTTTCCAACGGCTTTTGTCTAGTTTGCGACAACTCTGGGCGCCAAGAACCTTTCTTTTTTTGGTAGTGATCCCCTTGCCAAACAAGGGCTTACTGTTTCCTACGGAACATTAAGAGGTAGATATTAGGAAGATGCCCATCAGGAGAGTTCTCAAGTATTTTGCCACAATTAACATCAGTACTTAAATACGGTATTCCTTTGATTACCATGGGAACTTGATCAGAAACTACAATCACGAACAAATTAGCTGTAGACAGCATCCCGTCCCCACAAAGGGAAAGAAGGGAGAACAATCCAACATACAATATCTCCAATGGGGGAGGGTGGTAGATTGACTTTTACACTAAATATCAAATGCAAAAGTTTTTTAAGAAATGGATGCTTTGGGGAAAAAAATTAGTGCCATTAATAGAGACCACAAGATCCATCAGAGGCAGCCTTCTGATTTATGTTCCCAGCTAGGTTCAACTTTCTTGAGCATTGTTGTCAAACTCTGTCTCACGTTCTGATGAACTGACGGCTGGCAAGTTCCGTCTGTACTGCAGGGAGGTCAGTCTCCGTTCTAGTGGTGTTTTTCTCTTGCTCACGACGAACCTGTTGACCCCCTTTCTCATGGGCATTATCTCTGGAAAATCCTCATCTGGGATCTTGCTCAACTCTGATATGTCGTTGATCTGAGCAACTCTACGGAACCATCTCTGTGCTTTGGCTTCCTCTGACATATCCAGAGGGTCTGGTTCTGTGACGGCAGAACCTTCTAAGCTCTTTCCAGTAAAGACCCGAATCCCCCCATCCGATCCATTCTGCAGATTTCCAGTTGTTTGGTCGTAGCCACTTGTACCTGCGGTCACCTCTTGAGAAGGTTCAGAGCTCAAACTCCCTACATTATCATGTACAGCATGTTGAACCAAACTAGGGGACTCCACACTCCCCTTAGCCCTTGGATTTCCAGCTTGTTGAATGTTGCTGACGTCGCCCATGCTAGCTTCTCCAATTTTATTTTCATCACCATTTCTTGACATGCTCTTCTCGTCTCCAACTGCAGCAGAGACAGAAGTTTCGGCTGTAGAATTTTCCACAGAAGTAACTTCAGGTTGTTTATCCTTTCTTGCGAAATAACCTGGGGGAAAAGGAACAAAAGGCACAAAGTTGGAAGTGCTGGCTTGTTCCATAGCAATGCGCCTCTTGTACTGCGGTGACGTCAGGGAACGGTCTTTCTTCTTGCTAACAACAAATCGATTTTCCCCTTTACGCATTGGCATAATATCAGGGAAATCATCACTTATCACTGGATTGGGCATGTTGGTATTGGCAGTATGCCGTAAAGAATTACTTGATAATCTCTTGGATTGATCAGATGATTCTATGCCAGGTTTGCCCATAGTCTGATTGTTGGAATCTTTAGAATATAAAGACACATTGGAATTTTCTGATCCAGATTTCTGTGAAACAGAATCTACCACTTCACCAGGCTTCATGACTGATTCCTCCTTTACTGGGTCATTTTGCTGCTCCATTGGCTTTTTTCGGAACATATTTTCAGGAAAAGGCACAAAGGGAACATAACCTGGATCTCTCCTTTCCAGGGAAGATGACGCATTTCTTACCCCTCGCTCTCCAAAAACATATTTGTTGCTGGTGCTTTCAGCTTCTGAGGTAGCTGGACCACGGCCAAGTATTCTGTCTAACCTCTGGCCAATTGCAGACTCTGCATTCTTGCCAGATCCAGCCCCTCCTGTGGAGATACTGCCCTCAATTAAATCCCCATTTTCTGAGTTATTCTTACTCTGCATACTTCTTTCAGGCCGTTTGCATTCACACCTTAAACATGCCATATTCTTCCCATGGTTGAAGAAATCACATCTGACTCAGATAAGTGATGTTTTTAGTTACCATGTCAGTCTGGCAAGTAGCAAGCTAAATCAACAGGCAAGATTAAACTTACTGAGGACACTCCCATTCTTCACCTGTCAGCTGCCTCCTAGGGCGTGCCTCTTTGCATTCAAGACATTCCATGTTTCTTGCAAAATTCATGAAACTACACCTGGAAGGCAGAAATCATAGGACCAATAATCAATAAGAGATTTGTTTGAAATGATCCATCTCTGTTTATGTTAATAAATGATGAATTGGAAATCCTCAAGTTTGAAGGTAGATTAGCACTTCAACACCAGAAAAAATAACATCATGCATGACAAAATGTTGAGCACATTCACCTGCTCTTCATATTTCCATGTTTTAGCCTTCAAGTTCCATCATTAAATCACCAGATTTGTAAAACAATGCCAAATAAAACAATTCATTTGGCACACATAAGTAATCGGCCATGACAATAAATAATTAACCCACATCAAAGTACCAAAATGTAACCATAAGTTCATAACCACTGTAGATGAGAATGCAAAGTAAAATAATACAAGCGCCATCACTATCAGCCATGACCATAGATCGCGGAATCGGCCGATTCCTGGATTGGATCGGCCATTGCCGATCCGATTCTTGGCTGAAGAACCAATCCGGAAAAAAGTTCCGGCAGAATCGGTCGGGATCGGTCTGGAATAGGAATCAGATCGTTTTTTTTTTTTTTTGCTTTTTTTTCTTACCGATTCTGGATCGATTTTCTTCCATTGGATCGGTCAGAATCAGTCCGATCCGATCCGGATCGGATCGGTACCCACCGATCCCGATTCCGATTCCGATTCCGATCCCGCGATACTTGGCCATGACAGCCATGTATCCTCTAAGACTACTTAAATATGTATCCCTTTTTTTAACATAACACGAAGGTTATTTTCCATTGATAAAGAAAAGTAGCAGAATTACAACACTTCTGCCCAGATAGTAGAAAAGGAAAAAAATTAAAAGATAAAAGAAAAACATTCTGAATTTCAAAAATCTATGATACAATCTCTTAAACTTCTCTAATGATCTTGTGTAAACCCATCGCCTTGCAGGTAAAACTTTCTGACACCCTTCAAATTTCGCTTTGATTCACATTGTTACATTAAGGCTTAAAATTTTACACAAGATTTCGCTTTGATACACCCTTCAAGTTTCTTCTTGGGTTGACCTTTAAGGCTTAAAATTTTAAAGTTTGAATCTTGTCTTTTGCTTTTGTTTCTTTCTTTGCTCCACATTTTAGTTTCCCGTTATAGTAACTATGGTTCAGGCATCTGAGAAACGAAATATCTGATGTCTACATCGATACATGGTTCACAAAATCAGTTGATCCAGATCGGAATCAGCCAATACTTGATTGAAGTCGGTATGGACTGACCTGATTCGAGGGGAAGGAATTCCAATCCACCTCTGGATTCCCATTAAAATCAGGTGGAATCGACAAAATAAGCTTGGATCGGGACCGATTCCGGCTACTGAGGCAGCAGCAGCACTGCAGGGGAGCTGCTGTCTTCTGCACCCTAGCAGGCTGGGAAGGTGGTCCTGTCGGATCAATCCAGTGATTTACTTCAATATCGGGTATAATGGACCTGATATCGATTATTTGCTAAACGATTATCATCAGATAACTGATATCAAGTCCAGGAGACCTGATATTGAAGGATCTGATAGGACTGCCTTGCCCAAAAACACAATGGGAGAGGTCATGCAGTGCCACTATCACCACCAGATTCTGGCACCGATTCAACCCAAAAGATTGTACCAAATCATAATCTCATGAGGAATCTGCCTACCAGATTTTTTATGTTTTTTAATTTTTTCTAGTTTTTGAAGACGGGATCCAAACTGATTCCGGATTGATTTTTCTTTCCTAAAATCAGCTGATTATGACAATCATTCCAACTATCATTGCGGCTGAGGCTGAACGATTTCTTTATTTTGAGATTTTATCAGTATATTATAACTTTATTTCAGTTGATTGGACTTTAATTATGATTCAGGCTAGTTTAATATAAAATTGTCCTAGTGTTGTAGGTAATTTTACATTTTCTTGGGATGTTAAAAGTTATTGTTGAGTTTACTTTAACTAGAAATCAGCTTGTAGATGATTTTATTTTCAATAAAGATGCATTTATCATTGTCAAGTTTGATTAATTAGGAGACATCATTGAAGTCGTAAAACATTTCACATTTTATTGGGGTTTACATGTAATTGTGAACTCCTATAAATATTTGTTATCAACCCTACTTAGATATGGAGAAGAAAAAAAAATATAAGTCAAAGAATTCCACAGAAAAAGCATTCTAAATCTAATTAGAATGATCACAAATATTTATCATTCCGTTTAAGCTTCAATAAAACATAAAACTAGCTACGACTTAAAAATGTCTCCTAAATAAATCAAACTTGGCAATGATAAATATGATTCCATTTGAAATAAAATCACCTATAAATCCAAGGTGATTTCTGTTAAAAATAAGCTCGATGATGACTTTTGATACCCCAACAAAATATGAAATGAACTATGACCTGAAAACAACTTCAAGTTAAACTAGTTGAGAATGTAATTAAAGCCTAATCAACTGAAATCAATGTTAACAGAATCAGCCGATCTGGATTGGAATCAGCTGATCTCAAATCAGGATCGGCATTAGCCAATTCGATTAAGGGGGAAAACTCCGATCCACCTCTAGATTTCTGCCCAAATCAGCCTGGATCAAGACCAATTTGTCCTGAATCAACTGCCGATGGCAGCGATTTCCCCACCTGCTGTATCGGGTCCAGTAGACCAGATATGGCGGATCTAGGTCCTGGTCATAGAGGGTAATTGATATCCTGTCCAAGGGAGCCGATATGGCAGATCTGGATACTGGCCATATCGGGTCTCCTAACCCAATACAGCTGCCTTCCCCACCCGATAGAGGCACCCCCTTGCAGTGTTGTTGCTGTCTTGGCACCAAGTCGATCCCAAAAGGATTGGATCAAAACAGAATCAATGTAAAATCTATTTGCCATGTTTTTTGCATTTGTTTGTTTTTGTTTACTGCTGGTTTTTAAAGAACAGATATAGGCTGATTTTAGATCAGTTTTTCTCCTCTGGAATTGGTCAATTTTGATCCGGTCTCTAATTTCGCATTCTTTCATTCAAATAAAAATATAAGTTACAAAATAAAATATCAAAATAAAGAAATCCTTCAACCCAAGTCTTAATGATGCCAATTTGCCAACACATTGCAGTATTATTCACTCTCTTTGGAAAACCTTGTTCAAAAGTTGGAACCTAAACTGGTTGGAACCCCAATAGCAGTCTTGTGCTGATACAGGGATGGGTGAATTGAACCCATGGCCTAATAAAGTGAGTTTATAGATTATCATTCTCCCAGCAATGTTATGGGCAATTTGGCACTTCATATATAAGAGAAATTTCTGAGATCACTTTCAACATCCATTCACTATCCTTCTGCTTATGGGAATGTTGGTGAAGAACCGGATCGTAGTGGGGTCAGGAGCACTGCAGGATTACTGCACGTTCAAGTGCAGCTTCTAAAAGTTTATAATGTTTCTCTTGTAGCTTTCATTTTTCTGGTGTTTTCTTAGCAATGCACATATAAAAGTTACCTGATACATCATAATGAATTATTGAGATTTTAAAAATATCTATGCAAGGTCACTTTTTTCCATTTGCCCGACATGAACCACAGATTCCTTATTCACCTGTGAATACATTGATACATGTGTTGGCACCTAAAATTTGCAAAAAAAAGAGAAAAAAAAAAGGGGTGGTTTGAATCAGCAGCTGGAGCTCAACGATTGGAGACCATTACAAAGTTCAATTTATTGATGGAGCATAAACATATCTGTTTTGGTCTAAACAAAAAAAAAGAAGAAAGAAAGAAAAGAAAAAGATTAATGTGGACTATAACCCACAAGTGGCCACACGGCCCACCTTTCATTGGGCTGCATTTTAAATCAGGAGGCCTACGTCAAGCAGTTGGCCCAGGCCCACAAACCCTGTGTACCGGGAGAAGTCATTTTCAAAAAAAAAATAAAGAAGGAAAAGGAATAAACAGGATACGAGAGGAGATGTGCTCACCTTTTAGGAGTCTTTCCACGATAGGAGTCCGGGCCGACTACAACTCTGCAATCCCAATCCCAGGCTGGATAGTCTAGACGGAAGGGATAAACATGGAAGGGGCGATCGAAGGAAATCCCGTGCCTACTATGGTGGTTCGACTCCCGGTCGGATTGATATTGCCGTTGAGAGCCCTTTCCATAGTCGTATAGCCCGGTGGCCCTATAAAAAGGAGGCCGGAAGGGGGGACCGAGAGAAGGGAGGGATCGACGAGCAAGAGAGGGAGAGAGGCAAGAAAGAGGAAGGAGGGGTCGATAGCCGTCGCCGTCCCCTGTTTTGCCGGAGGATGCTAGCGCCGCCGGAGCTCGTTTCTTCTTCCGCCAGTGCCGTCAAGGCCAATAGGAGGCCCCCTTCCTCCTGCTAGAAGCGCCGGAAGAGTTGGGAATGTCCATTGAGGGGAGCGGGACCAGAGAAGCCTTCTTTCTCCTCCGCCGGAATCACCGGACCCTCGCCAGCTGCCGTAAGCCACTGCCGCAAGCCACTGCCGCTGCCGTAAGGGCCAATGGCTCTTGCCATCGTCGCCGGAGAAGCCCCCTTCCTCTTCCCCTAGGGCCGTCGGAACCATCCTTCTCCTCTACCGGTGCCGTCGCCGTCCAACGGGACCAGGAACCGCCGGAGATAGACGCCGCAAAGCCGTCGGGTGCCGAAGAGGAGCCGAGCGCCCACTGTAGCCGGGGGAAATATGTCCCCCGGACTTATGTCCAGCCTGGAAAAAGGTGGGGCCCGCAGGGGAGGGAGGTAAAAAAAAAGAAAAGAAAAAAGAAGGTCGCCGGGTGGAGGAGCCGCGGCTGCGCGCGGGCGCACGCGTGAGGCACTGAGGCGGGCGCGCGCTGGCGGGGGAAGAAGTGTTGACCTCCGGGTCAATGTTGAAGTGGGGCCCACCAGAAGCAAAGAGTTTAAAAAAAAAAGAGACCCGCTGGACCAGCCAGCGGGTGCGCAAGGAGGAGGAGATGGGCCGGGCCCATCAACTTGAAGCCTGTAAAAAGAAAGAGATCTCTCTCTTTTAAAATACACCCTCAAGTGAAAATTTAAATAACAATTCATTAACTAATTAAACAAACCGATGGCAAGCATTGGCCGGCTAAAAACCCGCCACATGGTCTCGGCATAATTTAAAAGAATCAAAATAAATGGGAAAGCAATAAGCCGGCTTTTTAGCACGCTTCTTGACCCATAATTCAAAAAATCAAAATAAAACAAACAATTCACAGAAATTAAATAAAAATTCATTAACTAATTCACAAACCGATGGCAAGCATTGGCCGGCTAAAAACCCGCCACATGGTCTCGGCTAAACTTAAAAGAATTTGTGGGTCGGTTCTAAACCTTCCCCTTAACTTTTTAAGGTGGACATACAAAGGTCTAATGAAAAGACCCCAATGTCTTACCATTTTTAGCTATATGAGGCCGTGCATGGTCAACATGCCGCTAAGCCGATTATATGCTAATAGAATCATCAAAACAGTGGGGGATGCCCATAAGTCTATCAAAGACCGGGTACATGCCGCCCACGAAATGACAAGTTCATCAACTCATGGAAGAGCCATGAAGATCGAGATGAGCTAATTTCCCACAAGTCTATCAAAGACTAGGATGCTCAATCTCAAGACAAGGAGATGAGTCCCCACTAGCTTATCAAAAGCCGGGACATGCTCAATCTCAAATCAGTGAGAGGAATGCCCACAAGTCTATCAAAGACCGGGTGCTTTCCATCTCAAATCGATCAAACAAGTTCCATGTTCATCAAGGACTCAAAAGGACCAAGTTTCTGGTCATGGTTGTAAATCATGTCTCATATTGAGAGAAATAATGAACTCATGTTCGGCATACAGACTTACGCTACAAGGAGAAGACCATGAAGTTTTGGAAGGCAAGACAACAAAACAAGAAAAATCTGAAAATAAAAATGTGAAAGGTATATAAATCTGAAATCTGTAAAAAAAACCTGCAAGTCTGGAAATGGTGCAGAATCTGGACTACGAAAAATCTGAAAATTTTGAAATGTGGGAGATAAGGTTCGGAATCTGAAAATCTAAGCACCCAGATCTGAAATTAAAAAAAATCTAAAAATCTGCAGTTTCTAATCCAAAAATCTGAACTCCAAGGATTTAAATCTGAATCCAAAGATAAGAAAAATCTGCAAATCCAGAAAATTGTAAAAATCCGAAATCAGAATCTGTAAGGCCCAGAATTTGAAATCTAAACATAATGTCCAAATCAAACAATTCCCAACAAATCACAAACTCAATTAAGTCCATAAACAAAATCTGAATTCTAAAAATCAGAAATCAGGACCTGCAGTCCGAAAATCTTTGAAGTGCAGAATCTGCAAGAAACTGAAGTATGTAAAAATCAGAAAATCTAAAACCTGTTAAGCCTGAAATTCAAAATCAAATCACATAAATCTGAAACTGCTACCTAACTCAGAAAATTCATGTTCCGACAGAATCTGTAAAGAAAAATCTGAACTTAAAGAAATCCAATGAACCACCAATCTGAAATATAACTTTGGAACCGAAATCTGGAGATTTAGAATCTGAAATATGTGTAAAGATCTAGAATCTGTAAGAAATCTGGAATCTGAATGTCTTTCTAGAATCCGAACTTCAAAAATCTGAATCTGAATGTCATTCTAAGAGGATCAACAAACAAAGATAACAAGTAAAAATGTAAGAATCACTGGAATCAGAATTGAAACTGAAAATTGTGAAGTCCCAACCTGTTTGAACTAAAACAGATCCGATCCAAACTTCATTTCAAGCCAAATCTGACTTAAACAAATTTAAATTAATTTCACTTAATCCAAACCTCAAAACAAATTAACTTTAACTAAACAAATCTAAAACAGACTGAAATTAAATCAACCCATAAACAACCCATAAACAAACTGTCCCAAAATCATTTCATAAAATCTGAAAATTGCATAAGAGAATCCAGAAACTGTCAAATTCTGCTGAATTAACTGAAACCAATGAACTAAATTCAAACAGATTCAAGTTAAAATCAATTCAAATCAATTCAAATTAATTCAATTCAACTTAAAATCAATCAATCCAATTCAAACTGAATTTTCCAAGTCAAACTTAATCAATCAAATTCAAATTAAATTCAACTCAAACTAAATTCAACTCAAATCAAATTCAAACCAACAAATTAAATTCAACCAATTCAACTCAAATCAATTTTAATCAACTTCAACTCAAACTAAAATCAATCAATTCAGAATTAAGCAATTCAATTCAAATCAAAAATGCAATTCAAATCAAATTCAAACTAAAATTAAGTGCTTGCCTTCCATCAAGCTCATGGAGTTGTTTTCTCCTATATTTGTGTTTTGTGGATGTATGTTTTCTACTCCATGGATTGCTATGACGATAATCAAGGGTATTCGAGAAATCTCGATGTAATTAACGTCGGATCTTCGCACCATCCGACGGGGAGAGGTCAAAATCAATTTTCAAAGAACCTAACAACCTCAAATTATAATTTTAAATATCATTGACCCTAGTTAGTACTTTTATGAAATATCATTTATTTTCTTATAAAGTCAATGCTAAGGTCTGATCAAATCAAATTCAAATTCAAAAGGAAAATGAATTTCCAGAACGAAAGATATCAAATCTTTTTTGGAGATTTTGAGGTTACATCAACATGCTGGCATCTAGATTTTTCACAAAAAAAGGATAAGAACAAAGAAGGGCTCATGCATATGCTCAGTTAGACTACATACATAAAAAGGGAGAAGAGAGGAAGAAGGCACATAGCAAGCCAATGACAGGGATAAGCAAGACATGGGGTCCATTTGAATGACCAAATAAGGTCTGGTCAACCCATAAGGTGATGAATTATGGGAGTGATTGCTGCTAGAAGGCATCAGAGAGGGACCTACACACACTTGTCCGGTTAGCACTCAAGGGGAAGCACGCAGGTACATTTGAGCATGCTCACGTTGTGATCAACCATAATTCAAAAACCTTATGAGAGCCAAATACCACTACAACAGGATCTCATTAACATCGCGAAATTATGGGCAGATCAGGTGCTTACCGGGACAAGAACAGTGGGAAAGAGAGAAAATCCCACACCCTTCTGCTGCCCCAAGAAGCCCAGCAGTGCTGATAGGAGGTAGTTGGGGAGAGGGGGGGTGAGGAGGCACATAAAGATGCTTGGAAGTGAGATTG
Source organism: Cryptocoryne crispatula var. balansae (assembly GCA_036172225.1). Classification (NCBI taxonomy): domain Eukaryota; kingdom Viridiplantae; phylum Streptophyta; class Magnoliopsida; order Alismatales; family Araceae; genus Cryptocoryne; species Cryptocoryne crispatula. The sequence continues at coordinate 10,598,569 of CM069919.1, forward strand.
AATCAAATGGGATACAAAGCCCGCTCTTCAGATGAAGGCCTCCTCTCAACACATACCACTGAAGAATTGATTGTACAACCTTGTAAGGAAGCCATGACACTGTTGAGGAGACTGGCCAGGGTACCAGTCGTATGGAGGAGCATGCCCGAGTCTCAACAGGAGATGAAGAACATGAGGAACCCAGACTTACAGGAATTGCGTCCTCCAAAGGGATGGAGAGTCGCGATGCAGCACTGGGTTCGGCCAGCTTGCCTGCAAAGGGCCGCAAAGCAGACCACAACCCAATTCAAACTGGAAGCCTCTGGTGATCATCGGTGGCGGACCGGTAGTGATGCCATTGCCTCCTATTGCAGCCACAGGGATATCGCGATGGACTTGGTGACTCAGCAGGGCTCTGCTAGAGAAGCGTGATTTTCACCTTTAAAACCCGATGCCAAATCGGGACTTCCCCAACCACGGCTAACTCCCACTTGCACTCCTCTTCGATTGAAGATGTCTTGACAGCCCCGACCACCTTCCATGCATCAAACAAACAGGCAGAGGCAATTGGAAGCACCAGAGGTCCCGCAAAGTACCGCAGTTGCTGTCTGTAAAACACAACGCCAACCGGATCTCCTGGAGTTCAGGAAGACCTCCGCAAGGCAATTCAAAAAAGAAAAAAAAGGCAACACTTCCTCCGACTAGGGAGGCCTACGAATGGGATGGTGTGAGCGTTGGAAGATTTTGAAGACCCCGCAGCCCCGAGGATAGCAAGGAGTGGCACACCTTCTGTAACTATCGACAAAAGAAGCCCGTGCCTGTTGGACTTCCCCTCGATGGCCAAGGCACTCTGCGGACATAAAGGACTCCTTGCAGCAGCATCAAATGGTTAGAGAGAGGGGGAGGAGATACAATGAGGAAGAGGAGAGAAGTCCCCCAGAGGCAGAAAGAGAGAGAAAGAAGAATTGGCAGAACAGGGGAATACAGGGGAGGTTGGCTGCCGCGTTCACTTTCCTACGTCAGCGGAGCTGCAGCACCCATGCAAAGCTGCCGGAACCACTTCCCGAACCCATTGAAGCTCGACGCTTTTTGTAAAGGCGTCGCCCTCCCCATCCGCCGTTGTCAACATCACCCACTCCCCTTTTACCATCGCCAACATCATCTCCGAGCCGTGCCATCATTGCCAACATCACCTACTCCCCTCGCCACAACCCTAGTTGGGAGTAGCCCACCATGTAGCTGCCGCGGGAACTGTAGGAAACTCATAGTGCCATTGGAGCACTTCCACGATGTCATCTGCCATCGTCGAGGTCAGCAACCCTCCACAAGTCCAATGGCTGCCTCCGTTGAATCCGGAAGAACACCCCAAGGACCCCAACAACAACATGTGTCAACGTCGAGACCAGGAGCGCTGTGCAAAGGCCCCCACGGCGCTGTCTGCTGCTATCAAATACCCTTGTGGTGTTGCCCTTGCACCGTCTACAACCGACAAGTATCAGATAAGACCTTCTGAGTTCAGAGGTGGGTCCTCGGCCCTTCGACAGAGACAATGGGAAACTAACCTCATACACCTGTTTCACACAACAATGGTCACTACAGCAAATATAAAAATAACAAGGAGAATCAAGTCCAATCAGAGCAACCAATGCACAAGGCCGTCCACAGTGGCCTCTCATGGCCCCGATGATGAACAAGATAGGCCCAAAAGGCCGTTGAAATCACACCCATTAAGCTATGGGGAGGCCTACATGCACAACATGTACACATGCCGAACTATAAGTTAATGAGGCCCCATAAATCATGGGAAGGGTCCCCATATGTCCATCCAAGGCTGTGCATACTCTATCCTAAATTAATGGGAGGAGTCCTTGGTGCCTATCAAAGGTTAAAAGAAACTCTATCCTAAATCGAACAAGGAGATGAATTCCTCAATGTCTATTAAAGGGTAGAAAGGATTCAATCCCAATTCATTTAATTCACAAGAATAAGGGCTTTCACACCTTCCCCTCTTATACATGTATTCCAAGTTATCCAAGCGATGAAGAACTCTATGTTCAGTGCAATCAGCACCATAGATCGCGGAATCGGCCGATCCGGATCGGAATCGGCCGATTCCTGGATCGGATCGGCCATTGCCGATCCGATTCTTGGCTGAAGGACCGATCCGGAAAAAAGTTCCGGCAGAATCGGTCGGGATCGGCCGGATCGGTCGGGATCGGATCGGAATCGGAATCGGATCGGCCGAATCGGTCGGGATCGGAATCGGAATCGAATCGTTTTTTTTCATTTTTTGCTATTCCAGTCGGATCGGCCAGGATCGGCCAGAATCGGTCCGGATCGGTCTGGGATCGGATCGGATCGGAATCGGATCGTTTTTTTTTTTTTTGCTTACCGATTCTGGATCGATTGTCTTCCATTGGATCGGTCGGAATCGGTCCGATCCGATCCGATCCGGATCGGTACCCACCGATCCCGATTCCGATTCCGATCCCGCGATCCTTGATCAGCACTGTGAGGAGGAACACCAACAGCCCCGGGCTTGGAGGAATGCAAAAGTTTCAAAAATCCGGGAAAACTCTAAAACCATAACGGTCAGCAAATCTGCAAAAATCAAAAAATAAAAAATAAATAAAATCTAAAAATGCCAAAAATCAGATATCTTAAATTTATACAAAAAAACTGAGCATCTAAAGGACCCAAAACAAGTAGAAACTAAAAAAAATTCAGATAGCCAGCTGTCTGGCCCCAGAGAACTGGAAAAGCCCAAAATTGATAATATCTGCAACTCTGAGAATTCAAAATCAAAAAGAATAAAAAATCTTCAGAAATCCAAAAGGATAGAAACTCCAAACACTAGAAAAGCGAAGCTACAAAAGATCTGAATATCTGAACTTACAGCCATTGAAAGAAAACTCAATATAAAAAAATCATCCCGGATCCTGGAAACTCAAACCAAGAAGAAAAGGATAAAATTCAAAAACTTTAGCAAATCCCGAATTTAGGAGGCTCTGACTAAAATCCAAAAGCGTCAACCACAAAAAAAGAAATAAAAAAATCAGTTCCGAATTCCTAAGATCAGGCCCCAAATTCTAAAATGCCAATTTGAAATTTGAAATCCAACAAAAAAACAGAGAAGCAGAATCTTAACCCTGGAGCCAAAAAGAAACTAGAATTTCCAAATTCTTCAAATCTGTAAAAAAAAAGAAAAGACAATGATGACAAAACAAATAAAACCTCTCCAGACCAAAGCCCTAAAACATCCAATTCAACAAAACTCAAAAACAAATCAAAACCCCTCAAAATACATCAAATCTGAAATTACTTAAACTGAAAAGAACATCAAGCCAAGACACAAAAAAACCAAATCCTAAAAAGGCCAAACTGCAAAGTTAAAAGACATTAAGTCTTAACTAAATCAATAAAACTAAACAAAACACATCTCAAACAAAATCCCAAACAAAGTCAAATCAAAAAATTAAATCCAGCTAAAATCAAAACATTAAGTGATTGCATTATGTCAAGTTCATGGAGCCATTGCTCCCAAATGTTTATTTTGTGGATGTATGTTGTCTATTCATGGATTTCTATAGTGGTTAATTAAGGGTGTTTGAATATTTGTTCAATGTAATTAATATCGGTACTTCGTAAGTCCGATGGGAGAGGTCAAAAAACAAATTTTCAAAGAACTAAACAAGCTCAATATATATTTTTATACATATCATGAATCTAAGACTTCTATAGAATATCACCTGTTTTTTTTAGTCGTTAAAACTAAATCAAAACAAGAATTTTATTTTCCCAGAAAAGTAAAAGAAATCTAAAATGTTGAGGTAACATCAATACACAAAGGCTAAACCTCATACTTTGATTCAAATATATGCTAATACATAAAGTTTACAAGCTATCAGGAAGTAGTGCTTCAAAAGATGCCATTGGAGTAGTCATGGTTGAAAGTCTCCTTGTCGTGCATACTTAAAGATAAATAATGATAACTGAAGTGTAAATAAAATACATTCATTACCTTACATTTTATGCTTGATTTAAGAACTTGATGAATAGAAAAGGCTGATTTTGAAGTTTACTTTTAGGCATTTTGAAAATTGAGGTTGTTGGTACAATGATGGGTAAGCTGCTATTCTTTCATTCATATTTAAATTTCATTCATGAAACACAAATATATGAAAACTCATTTATGAATGCAAAAACTCAACCATGGATTGCCAGAAGAATCAATTTGTTCATACCTTTCATTCTCAGTAAAATATATAAAAATATGAATGTGTGAGTGACAGATCAAGCATTAAATCACTAACAATGGTTTGTTCATTGGGGGGTACATCTGCTATTGTCATGGTCAATTGGTCTGATACAGAAAATTCCTAAATTCTCAAGCCTGTAACCTCCTTACATTCGGACAACCAAATGCTCAAGGCAGGGGAGCAACAGAATGAGCATTGCTAACTGAAGCGGATGGATTCAAGTAAATAAGTCCAGCATACTGACTATAATTAAACTTTCCCATTATTATGACCCCTTCTCCTTTCATTAATCAACACAAACGTGGTATAAAATGAGCAATCCTGCAGGCTGACATTCAAAAAGATTGGATATATCTCAACATCATAGATTTGCAAATAGACTAGCCATGCAATCGAAAGGAGAGATGATTGAGGCAAGGGACCCCTTGCCTGGCTGCATTGCCTCAACGATGAAGGCAATCCACTGCCAGACTCGCCGGCCAAAATGTTTGGGCAGAGAAGACAGGGCCTGTGGGAGTCTGGGACTGATTCTGGATCCACAGACCTAAAAGGGCAGATTCGCAACATAAACCGAACCGCCCTGGCCACTGAACCGCTGGTTGGACCGGAGTGGTCTGCTTTTAAGTTGTGAATCCCCCTTTTGGGTCTGCAGGATCCGAAATCACAACATAAACCTAAAAAGGCAGATTCACAACATAAACCGAACCACCCTGGCTGTTGAACTGCTGGCCGGACCAGAGCAGTCCACTTTTAATTTGTGAATCCCCCTTTTGGGTCTGCAGGATCCGAAATCAGATCCCAATCATCTGTGGCAGGGGCGATCACCTCAGGCGGTTCACACTGAGTCAAGGCAGCAAGAGGCCTACCTGCTAGCCTCATTGGCTAGGCAGTTTGCACTGAGTCAAGGCAGCAAGAAGATTGCATCCCAGGACTCAGTTGTTGTCTTGCTTCAAGTGATTTGCATGAAGCATATGAGAAATTATGCTTGAACTACTGAATATTTCTCATGTATGTCTAAGCCAGTCTTCAATAGGCAGACAGGCAACAATGATAAAGATGATCTAGTTTTTATAGACTGAGGTAGAGCCACATTGGATTGCCAAATGAAAATACTCTAAAAAGGTTCAAGAAATATACAACTTAATTAGGAATTATCAATGAATAAATTAACCGAAATGACCAAATAAAAGAAATTAAAGAAGCATAGTATTACTTTGGGCAAATCCAATCACCACGTTTCATTCCAATCTTCTGCATCAAAGATTGATGGGACTGTTCATGTCTCAAAGAAGTATCTTTTGAGTCAGAAGTGATTGGTTCATGAATTGAATCAACAGCCATAACAAGCTCATTCAACAGGGTTCTAACTGATGCTTCAACAAATTCACTATGTTTGTTGTCATATTTTCTCCCCTTGCCAAAAGAATTACAGACGTAGCTCAGCAAAAACACCATAATATCAGTTGTGCATGCTTGCTCGGACAGCAACACCTGAAAGATCAATAAAAGTGAGAACAACTGGTAAGGATTTTGTACAGTGGATGGCACCTCAAGCCCATATACAGGACTTCCAAAGAAGTTGTTAGATAAGTATTATTTAATAAAACCTACATGTATATGAGCATTATATCAAAAACTATCATGCCCCGATAAACAACATATATGTATGTATGACAGGTTTTGCATTTAAGCTCACTGAGTTGGTTAGATAAGCGTTAAGCCAAGGCATCTGGTAAAAGGTAGTTAACGAAACCCTTCAATTGTCCTTGGATTGTTTCCTTGAAGGGCCCATCTCCCGTCTCCACAACCCACATAATAATGAATAACGATAATGAATCAAGTTTACCCACAAGATGCATGTCCATTTAAATAACCATGGTCTTACATTACCCATTTATAAAATGAGAACATTTTCATAATTATATATTGCTAAAGAAGTGAGCTGAGCCTTCTATCAGCAACAGATGATAAGAAATTGACAAACAAAACAATGTTGCCTCAAGAAGGTTTAATAAAATCATGATTTTATGCAGTTAGATTGTGCCTAAATGAAATGAATTCAGGATCTTCCAATTCCAATTCCAATGATTGCCTTATCGCATCTCAATTTTATCTTGTAGGCTATGTTATCAGAGGTGATCGCCTCGGGTGCCTAGGTGCGGAGGCGAGGCGAGGCGAGGCCTCAGCGCCGAGGCAAGGCGGCTGCCTCGGCTGCCTTGACCACCTTGACTACCTCAAATGCATATACTTTTCAGTTTTTTCTTATTTTTAAATTTATTTTTTAGTTTGTTGTTTAGTTCAACTTAAGACCATATCTTCTATATTGTATTTCCTTTCTTTTTAAATCAATGAAATAGTGATCTTGTGTCACATGCAAAAAAACTTATGATAAAAAAGGCAAATACCTGAGAATTATTCTTCAATTATTGGTACTTATATGTTATTTTATAATTATTAATGTACTTTCATGCATGTTTTAGAATTATTGTTTAATTGTTGTCACTTGACATATTAATATACTTTAATTGTTGTTTCAAATTCCAGTAACATAGAAAAAGATACGTCTTTCCTACATTTTTGATGTATTTTCCATATTTTTTGATATATTTCTTGTTTTCTTAGATATATTTCTTACATTTTTAAATGTATTTTCTGTTTTTTTAAATGTACCTCTTGTATTTTATAAATATTTTTTACTTTTTTAGAAGTATTTCATACTTTTTTACATGTATTTCTAGTCTTTTTAAAGGTATGTCTTGTTTTATTCACTTTCAAATATTGTATAAAGCATAAAAATTTATAATAATAATAAATAAATAAATGTCAGCTCTAGCACCTGAGGTGCCCGCCTCAAGCGCTTGAGGCGAGGCAAGGCCTTCCTCGCCTCGGCGCCTCTAACCATGGAATGCGATCTCCCGAGAATCTCTCGAGATCTCCCGAGAATCTCTTTTCTTCCGTGCGCCCGAGAAACGAGATCGCCGAAACGAGAAGATCTATATAATACCTGTGAAATCCTGATCTTCTCCGCCTATTATTATCCCCAATTTGTTAGATGATCTTGTTAAGTTTCCTTCTTGGCAATTTTATTATGGATTCCATCCAAATATTCATCTAAATATTATTATTTGATAAAATTTCATAGCTTAACATTTTAATGACTATATATGTACAATTGACCCAAAATGTTATTAATCTCCTATCCATATTGTTCAAGATGAAACTTTGATCTGACATAAGATCCTTTGTATGTCTCATGCTAACAATAATTCTGATGTAACCTCAAAATCTCAAAAGATTTATTCTTTTTTTTGTTTTGAAAATTCATTTTCCTTTTGAATTTGAATTTGATTTGATTAGACCTTAGCATTGACTTCTTAGGAAAATAAATGATATTCCATAAAAGTACTAACTAGAGTCAAATTTATATGTTGAGGTTGTTAGGTTCTTTGAAATTTATTTTGACCTCTCCCCGTCGGATGGTGCGAAGATCCGACGTTAATTACATCGAGATAACTCGAATACCCTTGATTATCGTCATAGCAATCCATTGAAGTAGAAGACATGCATCCACAAAATAAGCATTCACACATAGGAGAAAACACCCCATGAATTTGATGGAAGGCAAGCATTTAATTTAATTTTAAATTTAATTTGAATTTGATTAAAATTGATTTGAGTTGAATTGATTTGAATTTAGTTTGAGTTGAATTAAATTTGTTAATTGCTTTTGGTTTGGGTTGAAATTTGATTTGTTCATTTTAATTAATTTATTTGAGTTGCTTATTGATTTTGATTTGATTCAACTTGGATTTGTTTGTTGATTTAAATTTGGTTTGAATTTGAGACAGTTGTTTTAAGATTTGAGTTTGGTTTATTTTGTTTAAATTTGGTTGAAATTTAGACTTGGTGGGAGTTTTAATTTGATTTGGATTTGACTTAATTTTGAGTTGATTGATTGATTTAAGTTTATTTGGAATGAATTTGATTGGAATTTGTTTGATTTATTTGAATTTAATTTGAGAGATTTATGTGGTTGACTTTGACTGATTTGAATTTGATTAAAATGGAGTTGGATTTGAGTTTAATTTAAGAATTGGAATTGAATTTGATTAGTGTTTCTGAATTTCAGATTTCTTGATTTGGAATTCTGCAGATTATTACAGTTTTGGTTTCTTGTTTTAGATGTGAAGTTCAGATTTCAGTTTGATTCAAACGGGTTTATTTTGACTGAATTTGATTTGAACATGATGGGATTTGTTCAATTAAAGTTAACTTGTTTTAAGATCTGATTTAGGAAATTTGCTGGGATTTGGTTTGAGAAATTGGTTTTGAATTAATTGAAATGCATTGGTTATTTGTTATCTCCTGATTTAATTTCAGTTTGGAATTAATGTTTGACAGGATAAATATTTGTCTTTGGATTAGAGATTTTATTAAAGTTTGTTAGAAAATTTGATTCGGTGAGTTTTAAGAAGTTGGGTTTTGCTCATGGGTTGTCATTTTAATCATTTGGTTAAAGTTGATTTACATGTATTGAACAGATTGGATTACAGGTTCAATTTGATTTTTGTTTGAATTGAATTTGTTTGAAGTTATTTGAATTTAGTTGAAATTGAATTGAATTTGGTGCTTGACAGATTGTTTAAATTTGGAATTTTGTTTGACAGATCTGTTATCAAGTTTGGTTTAATGTTCTGTTTTGTTTTTGAGATTTATTGGGTCTGAGAGATTGAATTTTGAATTTGACTTGAGGAGTATGATTTGTTTTGATTTGGATTTTATCTAAGAATTTGTTGTCATCAGTTCAAACTTCTGGTTTTGAGATTGGTAATTTGAGCTTCAGAATTTATTATCCCTTGCTTTATTTTTAATTCAAGTTTGAACTTTGAAGTGCCCAGATTTCTGTAGACTCCACAGATTCTGTTCGGAATATGAATTTTGATTGGGATTACAGGTTTCAGATTTATGTGATCTGATTTTGAATTTCAGACTCGACAGGTTTGTTTCAAATTTCAATTTCGGATTTGGGTGTTTCCAGATTTGTTTCAAATCTCGGACCTCAGTTGCAAGTTTGAATTTCAAGGCTTCCTACAAATTCTGCACACTGCAGACTTCTTTAATTTCTGATTTTCGACTGCAGGCATTATGAGCCTCAAACTTTCAGATTTAAGAATCTGCACCTTCAAAGATTTCCAGAATTCAGATGGGTTAAATTCAGATTTCAAACTTTATGGTGCATTCAAATCTTCAATTCTCATTTCCAGATTTGAGGTTGTACAGAATAAGTTGGTTTTCAGATCTAGGAGCTCTTCAGGTCTTGATTTCAGATTTTTCAGATTTAAAAAATCTTTCAGTTTTCAGATTTTATGGTGATGACAGATTTGAATTTCAGATTTTTATTCGTTCCAGATTTTATTAACTTCAGATTTTTCCCAGACTTTATTTTATGTCAATTTTGTTGTCTTGCCTTCCAAAATTTCATGCAGCAGTTCTCTCCTCGTAACATAAATTTGTACACCGAGCATGAACTTTCATTTGTTTTTCTCAACATGAGACATGATTTACAACTTGACCAGCAATCCGGTCTCCTGAGTTCTTGATGAACTTGTTGATTCATGGGCGGCATGTACCCGGTCTTGACAGACTTATGGGCATCCCCCACTGCTTTGAGATTGAAAATACCCGGCTTTTGACAAACTTATGGGCAATCGACTTACTGATTTGAGATTGAGCACACCCGGCTTTTGATAAGCTTGTGGGGAGTCATCTCACTGATTGAACCTCATTAGCTCATAGTTTGGCATGTCGGCATGTTGATCATGCACAACCTTCCCATGGCATAATGGGTAAGTAACTCCCTCTTGGGGCATGGTAAGACATTGGGGTCTTTTAAACAGACCTTTGTATGTCCACCTTAAAGGGTCAAGGGGCGTGCTTAAAGCCGGCCCATTGCTTTCTCTCTTTGTTTTGAATTCTTTTAAATTAAGCCAAGACCATGAGGCGGGTTTTTAGCCGGCCGGATGCTCGTCTCGGTTTGTTGATTAATTTAAGTAGATTGTTATTTAATTTATGTTTATTGTTTATTTTATTTTGTTTTTGAATTATGGGTCAATAGACGTGCTTAAAGCCGGCCTATTGCTTGCCCATTTATTTTGATTCTTTTAAGTTATGCCGAGACCATGAGGCGGGTTTTTAGCCGGCCGGATGCTCGCCTCGGTTTGTTTAATTAATTAGGTGCATTTTTATTTAAGTTTGAACTTGATTGTTCCTTTTAAAAATCCTTTTTTTTTCTTGCCACTGGTCACCGAGGGATATTGGACCGTAGCCCATCTTCTTCTTCCCCTTCCTTTCTCTTTTCTTCTTTTTTTTTGAACACCTTTCAATTGGTGGGCCCCACCATAAGGTTGACCCGCGGGTCAACCTTCTTCTCCCACAGCTGCCCCCGCGCGCGCGCGGCTTCTGGCCGCGGCCGCGGAGGGTTTTTTTTTGTTCTCTTTTTCCTGGGTGGGCCCCGCGGCTATTTTGACCCCGGGTCAAAATTGGACCCCGACGCCGCCCGCGCGCCTCTTCTTCTCTCGTTCATGTGCCGACGTGGACCTAAGTGTGCAAAAAATAAAAACCGGCGGGCTTCTCTCCTCCCCCCCCCAACCAGACGACGGCAGCGGCGGCTTCGACGGAGCTTCGGCAGCACCCGACGGCGGAAGAGGCTTTGGCGGCGCATCCCTTGGCCCTTCGACGGAGGTGGAAGAAGAGGCACTCTTACGGCAGGAGTTTCCGGCGACGGAGGGCTTCAATGAAGGGGGGCTTCCGGCGAGGAGGTTCGGCTGGCCAGCGATCGGCTCGACTCCAAGGCTTCCTCCGGCGGGCTTCCGGTGATCGGGAGGAGCTTCCGACGATTGTAGCACCTACGGGAGGAGCTTCCAGACAGAGAAATTTCGCGGAGGGTTTCAAGGTGACGCCGGTAAGCCTTCCGTTCCTTCTCCTTCTCTCGGTCTCTCGGTCTCTTTCGGGGGGGGGGGTATTCGCGCAGCCTCGGGGGGTATTCACGCAGCCTCTCTGGGGTCTCCCCCTTGGCAGGGCTTTTATAGGCTTCGACGGTCCCCTTCCTCCGATAGGAGACTTGCCGAACAGGAGTCTCCAGCTCCGAGACGGACTTGGAGGATTCCAAAAATACCGGAATCGATTTGTTTTGGAAGTCTTCCCTTCTTTGCATGATTCCCAACGTCGGAGGACTTCCACCTTGCGCGGGATCCGATCGAGGATCGATTGCGCCGACCACACCTGCCGTAAACATGTTCCTTCCTATTTCTTTCTCAAGACCTTCCAAATAAATCCACGGTCTCCCAATGGGGTTGGCAAAAGTGGGGAGAATGCCAAATATATCCTCCCCCGGAGCTGGCTTTCGGGCAATACACCAATTTCTTTAGTGGGTTACGTGAATAAGCAACAAATGGGCTAAAATTGGTATTCAGGTGGGCCTCTTTTGAGATGTAAACAGAGCCCATTAAATATGTGAGGCAAAGCTACTGAAACTAAACATTCGATGAAAATTGGGCCCCATTTGATATATTTTCTCGTTCAGATCATTCTCCCTTCTCTGTATATATTTTTTTGAAAATTTTAGGTGTCGACAAATTCACCATCTCTGTATTACGCTTTTAATTCTCTCACAGCTTATTTTAATATTTAATATCAGTTCCCTTGTCATTTTTAAAGAGATTATATGACATTCTACATTCAAACATGTACATTGATTGGTATTTCCAAGATCTAATCTCTTGAAATTTTTTCGAGATCTTTTATCTTCAATCTCTGTGAGATAAAATATAGATGTGAGATGACAATCATTTGGTAAAGTATACCCTGCATAAATGAAATTCGAGATCTGATCTCCCGAGACTTTTTCGAGAATCTCACAAGATCTCTTCTCTTTCACGCTTCCGAGACGAAGCCGAGATCGAGACGACAATCCTTGCCTCTAACTACATAGCTTGTAGGAACTGGAGAGAAGATATCTTGGGAGACTAGACTTTGGAAATATTAGTCAAAGTGCATGTATAAATGTCAAATAGAATAAGGGGATAATAGAATTGAGAACCAGGACCAGGGCAAGCTAACAAGAGAACTACTGAACTACAGGGAGAATGACCATTGTTTATAGGGAATACATCAAAGGATTGGGAATCCCAAGTCTAATCTTAAGTGATATAGAGAGGAGACCTCAAAGAGATCTCTTTAAAACCTTAAGAGATTGGTGAGACAACTCGAGAAATTGTACAAAATAGTCATACAAAAATGTTAATTTAAAAAATATAATGGCAAATGAAACAACAATACCTAGATAAGCCTCTGGATATATGAAATAATGAAGTTACTAACATATAGAACAATATTAACAACGTTATCTAACTGAAATAATAATGATAAAAAATAGAATGAAAAAGAATTTGAACGATATAGACAATTTGCATTAATATAGAGGTGAGAAGTAAAGATGGTGTCATGTGTTGAAAATTTAAGGATGATGGATGCTTATATAGATATCACTGTTTTGGTTATTTCATATCTGAGAAGTGCAAAGAGATAGAGGTTCCAAAGAGATCTTGTAAACAAAACCAGGTGAACATGTAAATAAGGTTTTTAAGCCCTAAATACATCGGAAGCTGCTCAACTGTCCCAGAAAAATGCCATTAATCAAAATTAGAGGTCGTGAAGGACAAAGCATATGCTTCTAGCAAGCATAAGAAGCCTTAGAAATAATACTGAGGAGAGAAAGTTCGACTAATAGAGATAACAATGCCATTAGCAACCAAACCAAGTGGAAGAAGATGAAGAAGAAAAATTAAGAAAAAGAAAAATCCTCTGGAACTTTTCAATCCACGCAAGACAACCAGAAACTGGTTCAGCCGGAGGCATCACCGAATAAACCCGATAGTCCTTAATAGAAAATGTCAAAAGCATCAAAATAACTCATTCAATTATATCTGGAAAGGTGTTCACAACTGACATTTCCTATGCACGTCAACTCTTTGCTAACAGAAAAAAAGAAAACAAAAATCAAATGGCCTTAACTTTTATTCACTGCTCATATTTAGTTTGGATTAACTCACATCGTTTCCATCATTGCCTAACAATGCCTTCATCCGTCTCACTGAATCCAGTCCATCCTTGAACGGCAGCAGTGTTACATTGTCCACGACGATCTCAGTATCCTTTCGTGATAGCGACCTATCCAATCAATCGTGGAAAGATGAACAAAGTTGGGAAAAGGCGCCTGAGGAGACACTATACTGGAAATGAACTTCTGTTGAGTAGCCCAAGAGTGAAACAACAAGAAAACCTGAGCAATTACCTCAAAAGGTCCGGCTTTTCACGAGCAAACGACAGACAAGCACGGGCAGCCTCTGTAAACTCCTCCGGCAACGCTTCCAGTTCAGAGAAAGTATCCTCCTCCTCGAGAGCATCTGTAGCGGAGGCCGCCCGGCTGCCTGCGCAGCGACGGGTCATCAGGTGTTCCATCAACTTCGCCCACTCCGGCCATGGACAGGGTCCAAATGCTCGAATACCATCCTCCTTGGTGTCAATCGGCGCGAACGTCTGCTCCGCAGCACCTCTGAGAAGGAACCCTCGTCGAGGACGAGAGAAGGAAGCGGAGGCACGGTGCTGGGCTCCGCAGAGCGCAACGGAGAGAGAAGGTAGAGAGAACTCAGAAGGCCTGGAGTGGAGGAGGAGGGAGGGCCGGATGCAGGCGAACGGGGATGCGAATAACAGAACAGGCATCTTGGATGCGCCGACCAATTCAGGAAGTCGAAGCATAGGAAGGCCGCCTGGTAACGGCGTTATCCCTGTGCTCGCCAGGAGACGGGCGGTCTCCGGCTCCCGGGCAGGGTGAGATGGCTTCGTCGGCCCGCCTCCGGTGATGACTAAGGCCTTCTGCGACGGAGGATAAGAGGGTTTGCCGCCGCCGCCGCCTGCTGCCGCCGAAGTAGATACAACTATCCCATGATCAAGCAGCTTGTGCCGTTTGATCTGTGAACTCCAGAGCTGTACCCTTAGGCGTTTTCCTTGTCAAATTGCAAGCAAATATACTGTATCTACCTGTTCTGTTTTTCAAAATCTTACCTTTATTTTTTTATAAAAAGGGGTGTTTGGCTGCGGAATATAAATTATCGTGTGTCTGGTGAGTTATGATAAAAAAATGAGTAGAGAGCATGTGTCACTATAAAAAGAGGAAATCAGCCATTTTTGGCTTTAAAAATAATATTTTACAAAAATAAATATTTTTGTAACAAGATATAGTGGGTCCAAAGTCATCCATTCGATTTAGCTCCATTTAAAAAACTCTCTGTATTTTGGGCACGCATAGATCATGTTTGCAGGAACCAAACTATATTTAAATACTTGCCTGGTATAGAAATAATTGCAATTTGCTCTTATTTGCATTTTCCCACTTGAAATGCTTTCACGGTGTTCATCTTGGGCTCAGGGTCAATTTAGTAGGTTGAATTAAGGTCTATTCTCTGCTCCAATTAGACATTGGAGTTTTCGAATGGTTTTTTTAGAATATCTCGTAAGAAATCGATGTGTGAAGCCGTTAAAATGATGATTCTTCGGATTGTATAGTCATTGTCTTAATCGAAATTGAGCAGCAATACAAAGAACTAGATTCGAATAGAATTGAGTGTATCTTCTTGGGATTTGACAAATCCATCAATATCGGAGAAGAACGAGTATATTCGTGCCCTCCAAGCTATCCTAAATAGAGCTTGACCACGTGAGGTGACCTCTGGGGGTGAGAGAGAGTGCCGGAGAATACTAACTATGAAATTGGCTCTATTAGTTTGTTAGATTTTGGCTTGATTTGTTATCATTTATAGAAATCAGGAATTTTTATCGAATCCATAATTTTCGTAAATTACTTACATGTCTAAATACTAATAGATTAATTCTATTGTGTGTGACCCACTCAACCCAATAACATAATTCGTTGAGGCAAATCAAATAACAACTTTTTAAAATTGAATCTATTATTCAATAATCTATTTAATCGACCTTTTTGATCATGAAAGGTACAAGTTACACTTTATGATCTTAAGTGACTTTGGAGATAATTTTATCTCTATTAAGTATTTCTATCATTAGTTACTACACAAATATAAATTCTCGTTTATCCAATACCCTAGTTAGATAGAAGTATGACACATTTTCA
The DNA here is from genome assembly GCA_036172225.1 of Cryptocoryne crispatula var. balansae. Taxonomy (NCBI): domain Eukaryota; kingdom Viridiplantae; phylum Streptophyta; class Magnoliopsida; order Alismatales; family Araceae; genus Cryptocoryne; species Cryptocoryne crispatula. Next base: position 10,614,016 of record CM069919.1, read on the forward strand.
ACTCTTTAATGTATCAACACATTGGGATCTTATACTCAGAATCAGATCGATTAAAAAACTCATTTTTAATTATTCTCTATACTTCGATTAGAGATTTAGAGTATTATCTCACATGGCTTTCTTTCTTATTTATTGAGAGTGAATAATTCTTTATTGTCCGCTCAATTATCTTTATCGAGTTTCTTTTGTACCTGATCTACTGACTATACTCAACCATCGTTTTGGTGATTTATAAGTCGATAGTTAAAGCAAAAAGATATGTCCAATAAAACATATTTAGCAACTTAAGTCAAAAGTTTAATGTTACAATTGTGACGATAAAAATCCTAATTGATAATTAAGTAAGATACTGTGCAGGGTTTCTTAGTTGGTTCAGTTTAACAAACTTACTTCATTAATTATAACTTATCTTAATGTCTCTATATTGATCACCAATGAGATCAATCATTCTTATCTTATGAGAAAATTAACACATATATTAATCTATTCAGATATTTAATATATCATTTCAAGGATTCAAGGATTGTGAACATTTAGATTACACATATCTTGATGATTGATCTCGTCATCATAATATTATTATGATAAATTATTTTATTCTGATATATGCATTTATGAATAAATGACCATTAGAGATTATATGAAATGTCTAATGGGCATACATTTCTATCCTATCTATCATTTGAAGTTTTAAGGGTTTACACCCAATTTGGTGATAATAGTAATCATTTTTATCTATATTAATTTTAGAATTAATATAATATAAATAATTACAAATATTTAGTTATGAATATATTTTTTTTAAATTTGTAGCATAAACAACGTGTCCCTTCATGTATCAATTTTTAATTGATACTTTTTTTAAATATTACTATCAAAATTAATATGCCATGACTTTTAATACTCTCAAACATTTGACATTCACAAATCCACAAAAACATTTGAACTATCATCTGAGTTTATCACACAAATCACCTAATTTTAAGTTGCTTGGCATAGCTTTTCATTCCAGAGATGAAAAGTTAGGTGGCATTTCTCTGAATTTAATCTAAAAATCCAACATCTGAATTTTATTTATAACCTCTTAGTTTAGGATAAAAGGTAATAAATTTGATTAAGATATAAGGACTAAGGCAACATTTTTGTTTTAGGTTAAGCTCAATTCATAACTATTTATTTTTACCTCTAACATATGCTCATAGAACAAAAAAAATTTAATTTAATTGGGATGTATTTTCATTAGTCAGCCTAACTTTTAGTGAAAACTATACTATTTACACATGCTATATTGCCAGCTTTTTAAATCTACCTTCGATCGAAGACGTAAGATTGAAACTAAAATTTGAAAGTTAAAACATACTTAAATGTTATAATTTATTTGCTTCACCTTTAAAAAGATTCTTACACGAAATCTTTTTTCCGAAGACGAAGAACACATGCCTCTTTCGTACTAATAAAACAAGAAAAAAAAAAATATATATACAACATTAAAGATAAGAGAGTAAGATTGAAAATGTCAAACAAGAACATAAAAAAGAGAGACATATGATGTAGATAAGTAATTATGTTAGAAATCATCTTCTCCTACACATTCGAAGATAGCCAAACAGTGATCTCCACGTCGAGGTGCTTAAAAAGTCAAAAAATGGAGATTAGAATTCTCTTGGAAGAGTTTGACAATTGCTACGATACTCGATGATTACACTAAGAGAGTGTGGATATCGTCCAAATTGACCGAAAAAGATGGTTATGGCAAACAAGACTAATAAGGAAGATGACAAAATAGAACTGAACAACAAAACAACATACAACAAAAAAAACAACATAAAAACCAACTTAGGTAAGTCGACTACTACCACACCACAACAAGTATAAAAAAAGAAAAGGCCTAAACATAACATTTAGGCTGAAATATAAATGAAATTGTAGATATACAAAACTTTAGAGAGAGAGAGAGAGAGAAGGGGATTACGACGAATCTTCCTCACCCTGAACTAAAACTATCACAAATTAATTAGCAAAAAGATGTATAACGCGGTGATGGTGCGAAGATTGGGGAGGTGAGAGAGTTTCATGCGCGCTAGCTAGCTAACCAGCAAACTTTTGAGGTGACCCTTGTTGGCTTCCAAGATGAACCCTGCTGTCTTCCGCTCCTGCGAACGTACGTCTTCTCTCTCCAAGACAAGAAAGTATCATTGTTATTCATCGTCCAGTCTTTAATTTATTTTCGAAATAAACTATACATCTGATTAAGATGGAAAAGAGACTTCCCAGCACATACATATTATTGCCAGAGATATAAAATGCAAAACAGATCATGGGAGATCGATCGGAGGGGAACCGTACGTCTATGGACGCCCTCGTGTCCTGCTGCCAACCAAATATAGAAAATACTGCAAGAGGTCACGAGGAGATCCAAAAAATAAGTGTAAATGCACACTAGGTCCGTTTTAAAGAAACCACTTTACCACTAGGTACGTTTTCAAAAACACCTTTCCATTAGGTCCGTTTTTTCAAAATATCGTCACACACACTCCAATTTAGAGTATAAATGTCGTTTTTGCCCCCGCCGGCCCCCCTCCAGCCCGCAGCGACGCTCTCCCCCGGCTAGGGGTGCAAACGAGTCGAGCCGAGCCGAGTAGTATGGTGTTCAAGCTCGGCTTGTTTATTTTACACGAGTTCGAATTCGAGCTCGAGTTTTAGCGAATATGTGGAATCCTTGTTCAAGCTTGGTTCGTTTATTAATCGAGCCGAGTCGAGCTCGAACTCGAGTAGTAGTTAGACTAAAATTCAATTCACATTCAAGCTTAAACTATATACAAACTCGTTTATAAAACTCAAAATCAATGAAAAGTCACATGTGAAACTCTATATTTAGCTCATTTATGAAACTCAATCTAAGTTTAAACTCAAAAATTAAATTATTTAATATATTTAAGTGATAATATATAATTATTAATACTCATAATTTAATTTTTAAAAATATATAAATAATGTAATATTTAATCGAGCTACTCGCGAACTTATCGAGCCGAGCAGAAGTCTGTTCAAGCTCGGCTCGTTTAATGAGTCGAGCTTTATTTTGTGTTCAAACTTGTTCATTTAACATAATAAACGAGCCGAGTCGAGTTTTTATCAAGCCGAGCTTCGAGCTACTTGTCGAGTGTATTGGTTCGTTTGCACCCCTACCCCCAGCGGCGCTCCCCCCTCCCGCGGAAACCCCCCCCCCGGCGAGGCTCCCCCTCCCCCCGGCGGCGCTCCCCCCTCCCGCGGAAACCCCCCCCGGTGAGGCTCCCCCTCCCCCGGCGGCGCTCCCCCTCCCGCGGAAACCCCCCCCCCCCCGGCGGCGCTCCCCCGCCCGCGGAAACCCCCCCCGGCGAGGCTCCCCCCGCGGCGCTCCCCCCACGGACGGCCTCGCCAACACCCGCTCCAAGGTCTACTTCTCCCCCCCGCCTCTGCTACCTCCGCGTCCATGTCATCGAGGCTCAGGACCTCGTCCCGGCGGTAAAGGGCCGCGTGCCCGACCCTTACGTGGAGATCCAACTGGGCAGCCAGCTGAAGCGGACGCGCCCCTCGCAGACGCGCTCCACCAACGCGATGTGGAACGAGGAGCTCATGTTCGTGGCCGCCGAGCCCTTGGACGAGCCGCTCGTCGTCGCCGTGGAGGACTGCGTCGGGCCCAACAAGGACGAGCCCATGGGGTGGCTCGTCGTGCCGGTGGGCGCGGCACAGAAGCGCCTGGACCACAACAAGCCCACCATCCCCCGGTGGTTCAGCCTGGAACGGCTGACGAGCCCCGTGGAGAAGGAGGACAAGAAAAAGGGGATGAAGTTCGCCAGCAGGATCTTCCTCCAGCTCAGCCTCGACGCCGACTACCACGTGCTCGATGAGTCCCCCCCAGCGATGCTTCCCCCGCCTGCGGAAGCCCCCCCGCCGGCGCTTCCTCCGCCCGCAAACCGCGAAGCCCCCCGGCGAGGCTCCCCCGCCCGCGAAGGCCCTCCCCGCCGGCGGCGTTCCCCGCGCCCGAAGCGGAAGATTGAACTCGGGGAAGGGGGGGGGGTAAAAATGGGATTTAAAAATGCCGGGATGAAGAAATGGACTGGGTGGTAATGAAATTCAGTGTCAACGGACTAAACAGTAACGAAATGTGGTCAACAGAGTTTTTAGTAAAGTCATTTTCTTAAATGGACCTAAGAGTAATTTTCCCAAAAAAATAATGATAATAATAAATGTCGTCACACACTCGATGACCATGACTGTGTGGGCTTTCACCGGTGAGAGGAAGAGAAAGATGACATTGCTTGGAGTCAATTGTCGGAGGTATTGCTCGTTCTGCTGTTGATAGGGTTTGTGGAGTTGTTTCCCATGATCGATCTATGGAGGAAGACGAGGGAGTGCAGAGGAAGGGAAGATAGAGAGGCTTGCCTTGCCTTGGTGATCGGTGAGCTCAACCTCTCACATATGCATGTGGACGTGGACCTTTGACCTCGACAGCAGTCAGACTAGGGATGTGCATGGCTGCACCTGGACTGCATATATATGAGTTGAGATCGTCTCAGATGGGCTCTCGAGCGAGTCCCCTCAGGTCACTCACAAAAATACATTTAAGACCTATCATATCAATGCGTTTAATAGTTATCACGTATTCAATGCATTTTTGTGAGTGGCGTGATGAGACTCTCTCAAGAGTCCACCTAAGTCGATCTCAACTCCATATATATAGACCAGCCGATGGCATTGGTAGCTGAACAGTGGACTGCATCGTTGGGATGTAGGAGGGAAAGGAGTTGTTATCGTTAGACATTGGGGTGGGGGGAAGACAGTGGAGTCATGTGGGGGGAGGACAAATCGATTATTGCGAGATTTCGCTACGGGGACACATATGCTTGACTACCATAGAATGTAATTCGTTGTATTATATATTGATCAACGAAGATGAATAATAGTGTTCAACTTTGATTTATGGCATATACCTGATCGCATCAGTTAAGATAACGAATAATTTATTATCGAACCTGTTAACTTATCGGAATACTTTTAACTATAATTTAACCGTCTGCTCGTTTAAGAAATGGATCCGATTCGCAACGGTTGACACTGAAACTATCTTGACTAATGGGATGTTTGGCTGCATGACAAACTGGATTTTAGTTATAATTTTATATTTTTTGTAATAAAACTTTGACGACTATTATAATTTTATATTTAAAAAAATATTTTCTTGAACAAAAAAAGAAAGACGGTGACACCTCTTTTTTTATCTTGTATTCCACCCACCTTGTTTAGTCATATACGATGTTATCGTGTCTTCTCAAACATAATAATTTTATGTCATTCATTGGCTCATATTTTATTTTAATTAACATTTTATCGTGAGAATGCATAAAAATTTACTGTACAACCAAACATCCTACGAGAATTTAGAACTTTCGGAGGTAACTTATTTTTGACAATAATCGAGGTGAAACAAATCATATCATTTGCATTTTTATCGACCAAAACAAGGTATTATTTAATTGAAATTATATTATTACTTGTTTATATTACAGTCCAAAGCTAGTTTTCCAAAACGGGACGAGGAAGGAGGTGAAAGGTCCGAGATAAACGCCGGCCGGCCCGCGGTGAAAGCGCGGCTTGCTCGGTGGCGGCGGAGCGTGCCGCTGAAACAGAAGCCCGCGGTTTAAGTGCGCCGTGCGCAGCGCCAGCAGTGAGCGATGGCCTCCGCCCGGTCGAACCCGTTCCAAACCCTAACCTCAATTCCCACTCTCTGCCAGCGCGGGCCGAGCTTTTGCTGCTGCATCACCGTCCCCAACGCAGCCGGCGCCTCTCTCTTCTGCCCCACTCGCTTCCCGGGCGAACTCGCCTTGACACCGGAGCTGCTCGGGGGCAAAAGCTGGCTACGGTGTGCGTGGTTTGACTCCGAGTTGTGGAATTTGTGATTTTTCTTCCGCCTTGGAGGGTAGCGACTACCGAGGGCGTGGGATTGCTGAAGGACTTTGGGCGGTGCCATGGAGGGAGGATCCGGAGGAAATGACGTGGAGCTGCACTGCAAGACGCTGCAGGTCGAGCACAAGCTCTTCTACTTCGATCTGAAGGAGAACCCTCGTGGGCGGTACCTGAAGATATCAGAGAAGACGTCGGCGACGAGGTCCACCATCATCGTACCGGACTCGGGCGTTGTTTGGTTCCATGATCTTTTTCGGTATTATGCAAACACCGTCAGGCAGGAGGCTGTCAGCAAGGAGCTTCAGCTTGATTCCAAGGTCCCGTATCATTTCTCTTGGAGGCCCTATCCGCGAAAAGTGTCCGTTTCGCTCTCTGGTTTGCTTTGGCGGATCTGAGTTTTTGGTCCTCTTCTGTCTTTTCCGGTTGGCCAGGTGTTTTATTTCGACGTTGGTGAGAATAAAAGAGGTCACTTTCTGAAGGTAAGCCGGAAGTGTTCATTTATCTTCTTAAAGTTGCCTTGTTTAATCGCCGTTCTGTATGTTGTCTGGTTTTGGCAGCTCTTTAAATTTGGTGGTTTTGAAGTTCTCCTATTGATTATTCGGACATAATTTTCACAATTTGCTTGGGGCTTAAATCAGTCTGAGTGAACCCCTCATTTGCCTACTGCTGTTCAACATTTCCGCCTGAATATTATCATGGACAGATCCGCTTGATTAATTAAAAATGGCATTAGTTATTGACTTAACGACACCCTCCTCTTCTAGGTACCGTTGCTGGTCACAGAAAGGCAACCTTGGTGCCCGCCTAGGTTGTCTATGCTGTCTGATTTCTTTTCTTGCCTAGGCGGCAAAGTTGAGCTAAGTCACTCCAGCCCATCAGGCCAAAATTCTTTTCTTGTTCACTTATATTACTCATGTCTAAAAAATATAGTTTATCAGGGATTAGGGAAAATCTTAGACGTTTCAATATTAATTGTGTCATGACCCGAAAAGTTATGCAATCATAACCACAACTACGTAGTGGAAAACTCAACATCATGATAGTGGGATGAAATCTATCACTCAGATTCCACAACCCAAACAAACATACTAAGTTTAACCACTAGGTTCAAATGTGGCATAATACTCTGAACTCAACTCAACGCAACCTCATTACAAGTTCCATCAAGTTAAAGGGAAACAATCATAAGATTAATATCCAGCAACATATTTATTCAAATCATTACAAACAACCTAGATAAAAGAAAGTTAGTTCTCTCCAAGTGTAGGTGACTCTGGTTCCTTTCGCTCCACCTGAGCTTTAGCCTCAAGTTATGGACCCTCAAAACTTGCTGGAAAAATTTTAACAACAACGAGGTGCATCAGGAGACTTTGTAGGATTTACACCGTTTTATCACCAATCAAAAAAGTTAGGTAAACAAGCAATGATATATATCATAACCAACTTGAAATGTAACATAAAAGTATTCCATGTCTTCTAATATTTAACCTCACCAAATCATAACCAAATAAGGATTATCTGTAGGGAAAAGATTATGCCAAAATCACACACAACTATATCAATGCATATTAGACCACACAAACTAGATAAATACCTTCTAAATGACCTGAAAACTTGAGTTATTATAGCCAATATATAAATAGACAGATCTGATTTTTCTAGACATACCACGGCACTAACATATCTACATGTCATACCAACAAGCATATTTCATTTCCTTTAAACACAAAGCCACATAGCAAATAATTTATTTTTACTTTTACACATCACATATACTAATACTTGTACCAGCTCTAACATATATAGCAGTAACATATATTAAGTTAGACTTATAGTGCACCTAGGTAGTTGTGAAACTAAAGGTAAATTGCAATATCTGTGATTGACGAATGCGCTGGATTCATTTAAGTTACCCGTTGTCCATGTGCCAGTGACTAACATAGGTTGATGAAATTTTCATAACATGCCATATCAAGAGTTCATCATTTTCATATTCAAATCCTGCATACAAGATATAAACATCTAATCTCAATGCCCTTCATGCAAAACATAATATATACAACAATCTAAACAAGATTTATGACAAACTGACTTAATTATTATATTATAAACCAAACTCATACTATGCTTGACCAAATGAACATAACTAAACCATGTAGAACATAATTCATGATTTGAAACCAAACTAGACATTTTTTTATGATCTACATGGATACAATGACAAGCAAAGATAAATTATACATGTTCTAACTTATGCAAGACAATTTACCTACTTCATGCTTGGCATAAACTAAACAATTGAAGTTCTAATTTTTTCACATAGGATTTGGCCTAAATAGGGTTTTAAAAGTGAGAGATGATGGTCCAAGGCTTTCCACACTTAACCATATTAAATTCTTAATTATAGGTCCAAAGTAGCACCTAATCATATAAATAGCTAAACCTAAGGTCAAATCTCATGAAAAATGCTTCTACCCAAGGTAACCACATGCTAATCATGTTCAATAGTGCACAAAATATCATTCCATAAACCTAGTTCCAAGAATTGAGTAAACATTTAACATTAAGTCCATAATTCTTGATTAAGCCAATTAAGGGTTATTAGGCCATTTCATGCAATTCTTTCATGATTATAAGGTCAAATAGCTAGCCGAGCTTGAGAAACTTACCTAGAACCTTTTGGGATTTTTCTGGATTTTCTGCTATTTTATGGTTTTTTCTATTTTTTTCTCAATTAAATAATTCTTTTAAGAATATTTTGTTGAATCGGCAGTGGTTTGGGCTCAGCCAGGTGGTTGGACCAGGGCAACGGCTGTGTTGGGCCGGGCTTGAGCCGGCGGTAGGGCTGGACGTGCGTGGTGGCTCCCGTGACAGGGGATGGAATCAGGACGGCGGTGGTTGATGGCGGCATCTCTGGTGACAGCGGAGGCAGTGCCAGCTATGACAATGGCAACGGCTGACGGGTGGCGGCGGTGAGGTGTACTCTTGCGGTGTTGACAGGCAAAACAGGGGAGGTCGGCGAGGGAGGTGATGTCAATCGTGGTGGCGGACTGGACAGTGAGGGAGACAGCGGGACAGGGGGGACATTACCACATTAGGGCTCTCCTGAATTTAATTTTTTTCTTTATTTTTATCTAAGTTATTACCTATTGAAATTGAGACATCTTGGTCTTCCTTAAAAAAAAAATCAGTCATTTTTTATTCCAGCCACATTGCTAATTGTTGTTTTTAACGATTGGGTATACTTGCAACCAAACAAACAGTTTTGTTTAAAAGCTGACTTCATTCTCTGGATTGTGACATGACCTCAGTAGAGATTGTTTCCCTGTCATTTCACTATGGGCATATGGCAAACATTTGTATGCAATCACATTAAAAATGTCATCAATGTTGTGTGGACAACATGCATATAGGTTATCGATGTCAAGCAAACTATTGAAACTGAAGATATTGATTGTTAAGAAAATTGTAGTAAAAAATGAATGCTACCCTTTTCTTCTGTTGTTCTGATACCTAATCTTCTTCTGTGTGCTGCAGCTTATGTGTGCGCTATTATTTTGATTTTTAATGCAGCTTTCTGATTGCTTTGCATCTCATTATGTCCTTGAGAAAACTAATTAAAGTAGGTGATATTGGCTATAGATATCGGAAGCATCTGCAAACAGAAATCGCAGCACCATCATTGTTCCTGCTGGTAGCGCCCAAGGAGATGGCTGGGCAGCATTCAGGGACATTCTAGCCCAAATAATTGTCTTAATTAATCAGGTACAGGATGGTAAAAATCCATTCTCTGTGTTTTCAAGAAGGGAATGCTTTCATCATTTGTTCTCATGCGCTTTATTTCATTTCATTGCTATTCCCAATCAGCACGGGTCGGAGCCCTCCGACCATCTTCCTCGACTTTCAGATGACGTGGGTGCTGGTTTCATTAGTGGTCATGGCACGCAGTCTGTTTCCAGGTCCGAGTTGAACACTGAGAGCGCTGTTGAGGTACACCCCCATGACGAGGTTGGGGGCATGGGCACCTCCAAAGTAATAAGAGCTGATCAGAAGAGGTTTTTCTTTGATCTTGGTAACAACAGCAGGGGCCATTTCTTGAGGATATCCGAGGTATTAGTATACCAAAAGTTCAAATTTTAGTTGTATTGTGTCATGAGCTAGCAAGTCATGCCCAGCTGGTTTCTGTTCTTGAACCTGAGTGTAGGTGGCCGGTGCAGATCGATCCTCCATAATCTTACCATTATCCGGGCTGAAGCAGTTCCATGAGATGATTGGCCACTTTGTGGAGATAACCAAAGATCGTGTAGATGATGGAGTCGCTGGTGTCAGTGTTCGGACTGTGGAGCCCCAGCACTCCAGCAGAGATGACATTATCTGATGGATGTTCGGGCGTTCCCAATGTTTGCTCTCTATTTCTGTGTTTTCATTTCAGATGCAAGACCATTCCTTTCCTTAAGGGTGTTCATCCTGTTCTTCTCTCTGCCATATAATAATCCTATGTTCTGTTTTTGCGTGCACTGAGAATCAATCTGCAAGTAATCAGAAATAAGAAAGTGAAAATGTCTGTTGGTTGAGCTTTTGTATGATAAAGAAGTGAAGAATACAAGGTAAATATGTTCTTCCTCGTGACCACTTTTTATGACGCTTTCTCTGAGTTTGTTGCCCGACGCCCTGCGTTAGTATCGTGCAAAGAGAAAAGGGCTGAACTAGGGTTCCTCCTCGTACATCTCTTGTTCCCCATGTGGAAGAGAACAGGTTGAGCGCATGGTGGTTTCTTCGCCTGGCCACACTAAACTGATGGAGAAATAAAAAGGTCCAAGTTGTATTCATTCATCTATACCAGCCTGATCACAGAATCAAAGCGTTCTTATGGAAAGAATGGTGAACATGATGGGTGTTCTGACCCATCACAGTCTAGAGTATTATTCTGATTATTGAATCTACAACTAGTCTGATCAGACAGTTTTCATAAACATCACCTCGTCCTCAAATGAGTAGATCAGGTGCATGGGCGCATCAGGTTCCCTAAAACTAGTTAATTGTTTTTTTTTTTTTTTTTACAAACCCCTCAAAGATCTTGATGGATGAGAATCATGAGAGATTGTGAGAAGTCTAGACAATATAGACACCATGATTTTACTTTGTTTGTTGTGAGGTTATTGCCTACTTCCAACAGCCAAGATGGACGATAAAAATTAACATGAGCGGCTGTGATAATAGAAGATTAAAGTTAAATATTATCTTGCCCTCATCGTATCATCTCACAAACTTCAAAATCATGGCGTTGATATATATTGAGAGACTTGGCCATATATATATATATATATATATATATATATATATATATATATATATAAGAATACTCAGTGTGAAACTAATGCCTGCTTCCAATTAAACTCCAGTTAATTTGATTTGGCTTAATGGATGTTAGACCTCTAATTCGAGATTACTAGATTCAGACTGTTTGATTTCATCTTAAACAATCTCTAAAGTTATATCTTATATATTAACGAACTTCTTAATTCAGAGTAAGGGGGGCAGGAAAGAACCTTTTGACTGGTGGTTATTCGAGGTCATATGAAGCCGGAGACGACTATGATGGTGCCACCATGCAGTCCATTGGCCGCCTTCTAGATTCATCTAGAATAGGAAATATTGTATGTTCAATCCTCTTATCCGGTGGTAATAATCAATTGATTGATTGATGATCGATGCGTCTAGGTTGGCGGAGTTGATTGAGAAGACTTGAGAGCCATCTCCTCTCTGCCTCAGTGAGGTCATCTGGTCTGATGGCCCCCATGGATTCCCTTGCATTTCAGGGTGCGTTGATAATTGGGAGAAAAATTGGGGGGAGTGGTACGCCTTTATTTCCGTCAGATTTTCAGAAAATGAAAGTTCGTGGTAACTTTTTTTTTTTTTTGGTCAGGATGGCCGAACGGCCAAGTAGGGGTGGGCACGGTTCGGTTTGGTCCGATTTGGATCGTTTTTTTTCCAAATCAAACCAAATCGAATCACCCTCCCAAACCGAATCAATTCGGTTTGGTTCGGTTTAAACCGAAAATAAATAAAAATATTTAAATTAATTATTTTTTACATATATATACTGATTTTTTATGATAAAAATAATGAAAATAAATATTATTTTATTATAAAATTTATAAAAATATCATTTTTATTAATACTATAATAGTTTTTTTATATTTTTTTAATAAATCAGTTTAAACGGTTTGGTTTGGTTTAAATCGGTTTGAAGATTTTCCAAACTGAACCAAACCGAAAGGGGGTCCAAACCGAACTGAATGGGCTGGTTCGGTTTGGTTTCTCGGTTTGAACTATTTTGTGCCCACCCCTACGGCCAAGCGGAGTGCCGCATTGGACGTGACGGGGAGGCTCGATCCCCACCTGGACCTCCCCCCCGCCCCCGGAAGAAGGTGGGCACAGCGGCCCAGTCGAACCCTACCCACTTGCCCCGTGAGCAAGGTGGGATGTCAACCGGTCCACAGCCGGCCGACAAATTTTGTGGTAATTGACTGTTTCTATACATGTTCTATCTCTCGAAATTTTTTAGAAGTTGAGAGAGAATTAGAAGATCAAAATTTTGTAGCCTCAACGGCCGACCTATGGCCGGGACTTTAATCTTCGTTACCACAGTTTTACATTGGCGGTGAGAGTTTTATTTATTTATTTATTTTGAAGGTCACTCTTGACTAATTTTCTATTGGTTGTATTCTCTGAGTTTTCCTAGCAAATGATTATTATCTCTTAACTCTCTCTCTCTTCAACTTGCAAATATCACTTCTAACTAATTAAAAATAGATTATAATCAGTAATATAATATTATCTTCTGTGATTGAGTCGGTTGAGTTTTCTAACAATGTATTTATGATATAAAAAATAAAATTTAAATCGAATTATTCTTTTTTTAAATTATATTTCGGTTCATCGCCTGCACATATATATATCTATATATATATGGCTACCCTAAAAACGTAAATTATATCGTGGTGGTGATGAACGATGACCAGAGACCGAAACACACGGATTCAAAACGCACGCCTCCTCCCGGGAGATGAGAGGAATTATATCTCAGTCCATTTAATTCCATTATTTGAAACCCAAAATTAATAAGAAATTTTTTAAAAATAACTATTCATAAATATTTGAAATAAAAAATGTCAATTAATAATAATTATTATTATATTATGTAAATATTGTTTTTATTAAAGATTTAATATGATTGAACAATTTTAAAAATCTTTAAAATGGATCTGAATCCAACCGATGATTATAATTATATCCAACCAGATCGAGAATAGAATCAAACAGTTGCATGGTGCAGCCCGGCCGTCTAATTAACCAACAAAAGCGGATCATTGAGAGGGATAAATATATATATATATATATATATATATATATATATATATATATATATATATACACACGTATCACGTAGAAGGAATTCTCTCCAATATTGTGAGGTGAGATTCCCTGACACAGATAAAGAGAGATAACACCATTTTTCAAGATTATATACCCCAAATGGGGTGTTTGGTTGAATGATAATGAAGGTTTTTATTTTAATTTTTAAAAATTATAAGAAAATTTGTTAAAAGAGGTGTTTGGCAACTTTGACAATTTTATGTTTTGAAAGTGATTTTCTTCTTAAACAAAAAAAGAGGGTCTCACCTCTTTCTTTTTTCATGTGGTCCCCCACTTTGTTTGGTCATGAATGGTAGTTACCCCTTTTTATTATCACATCCCTCCAAACATGACGATTTTATGTCATGAGTTGGTTCACTTTTTATTTTAATATAATTTTTAATCATGAAAATGTACAAAAAATTATCATACAACCAAACACCCCATAAGAGTACTGTTAGAGTTTAACACCTATCTGAGATGACATGCACGGCTTTTTGCCTTCCCCCTTCTTTTTCCTTTTGCGTTTTAATACCGTACGTTGGGGTACAAATGGAATTGGAATATAGTTTTGTATCGGACGAATTGTAAGAATGGGATATTCCGATAACCTATCGGAATCGAGAGATTGGAAACATTCGATTTCATATCTATTTATCTTAACTCGATTCAACTCGAGCCTTGGTTCCACGATGTTACGTGGGGTCGGTCCTATGAATTCTCTTTCTTCACTCGTAATCATTTCGAGTTATTTTTTAAGGAGTAAAAATGATACATAAACAAATTGTATCAAGAAGTTGATGGTAAAATAAGAGATACATTTACTAATTTTAAATCATAATTGATATATATATATCGTAACTTTTAAAAGTTATCATATTATGCCGTTCCGAACAAAACCGGAGTGTCAACATTCCGATTTAATCGAAATCATATTTTAAATTGTTGCTATCAAAATCTAAATGAAAGACAATTAATTAATATTATCACGGGATATCCAACCTCTTTGCAACGCTGATCTTTATACAATGATTAAATTAATTGACGGGTCACAACAACTATATTAGTTAACATGTTTGAGGAGATGTGTCCTTTGCTTCTCTCTTCCGCCAATAAGGAGGCCCCTTCGCGTCTTCTCTCAACCTTTTCCGACGTCGAAGAGCGCTCACCCGCACGAGAGTCCGCACGTCAGCCAGCCGGTTAGGGTCGATGGGTATATATATATATATATCTACCTGACATGACGACGGATGATAAGTCTCCTCTCGTCGCCATGCCCCCCTTCTTCTCTTCTCTGCGAAGACGACAAGCTCTGGATTATATCGTTAGAGGATGCTCGTCCTCCACCTCAATTAATTAAATTATTAACCGACGCGCCATGATCCAGAGGTGTGAACGAATCGAAATTTCGAACTTAACTCGAAAAAAATTCGACTCGACTCGACTGGTTGTTAAATGAATAAATTTAAACAAATAAGAATACTTGATTGATCGAACAAGTCGAGTCCGGATATACTCTTACTTGGCTTGATAAACGTGCAAACACCTCTATTAAATATTTATTTTTAAAAATTAATATTATATGTTAATATTTAGATATGTTGAAGGGTTTAATCCCATATTGGCCACCGGAGGAGTATTCCATGCCTTTATCATAGCCTGGACCTGGGTCTCCTATGCGCACATGCGTTTTTGAAATTTCACAAGATATATTAAATAATTTAAATTTTATGTTCGAACCTAGATCGAGTTTCATAAATGAGTTACGTCCGGAGTTTCACGTGTGACTTTTTATCGATTTTGAGTTTTATAAACAAGTTTGAATACAGAAAACGTGGATTGAACTTTAATCCAACTATTACTCCAGCTTGAGTTCGGATAGGCTCGATCGATAAACGAATCAAGTTTAAATTAAGATTCAATATATTTCTTAAAACTCGAACTCGCGTGAAATAAACGAGTGAAATTTGAATATCATATACTACTCAGCCCGGCTTGACTCTTTTGCACTCCTGCCACGATCAACGCAAGGTAATCAATCTATATCTATAAATATCTTGTTAAATTTATTGCAGTAAATAATCTCATTGATATAAGACGATGACGGTGGTGATTAAGACGATGACGGTGGTGATAACAATTAGGAGTGCACGTAAACCAACTATTTCGGGTTCTAAATTTGCACGCAAACTTTGTACCTTCAATGAGTTAAGCTGCGAGTTTCACGAAAATAAAACTCTACACACTCAACTGACAATATTTATATATTATTGGTTGAACGTACGAAATTTGCTTAAATTTTGATTCAGATCGAGTTTATCATATATACATATAAGCTAATTATTAAGCTTAGAGAAATGAGTTTAAATCTATTCTGGGTTGCAGTGTTATCTGAACTCTCAAACTCTAATTTCGGAACAGTGATTGAATATACTTCTAAAAATTCCAATGTCAACTCGTGTGAAATAAACTAGCTAGTCAGCTTGTATCAGCTGTGCTGGGCTCGGCTACGATCGGTTTACTCGTTCTAATCCGATGGTGGTGGAGAGAGACGACTGCAGTGACCGTAGATGCATGCACGGCATGGTACGCACACTGCCCTCTCCCACACCTTCCTGGACAGACACCAGTATATATATATATATTCTCCTCACCTTTCTCTCTTTCCCAGAAGCGGTCCCCCTCCCCGCCGCCGGCGGCGCCGCCTTCCGATAAGCATCTCCGCTCGTTCCTTCTCTGCCCTTCCGAGCTAGCTCGGATACTCCTACGCCCCGATAATCATCAGTGCACTCAGATCTGATCGTCGTGGTCAGGTGAGGACTTTCGTTCCGGAACCCAGACGTGGAGCAACAATGGATAAGAGAACAGAAATAGCACATATGTATATATATATACATAGAGAGAGAGAGAGACGACGGCAGAAGAACAAGCAAGCTAGTCCATGATTAATTCTAGAGCCCCCTTCATTTTTCTTTCAATCTGACCCAATCTTCTTGTACATACTACTACTTATTTAGTTCGGCAGGATGTGCGGCTTCAAGAAAATGGCCGGACCGTGCACGTCGCCGAAGCTGGTGTAGTCGGCGAATACGCCGCCGTGATTCTCCTCCGGCCATCCGGAGGCGTAGCAGTAGTCCTCCGGCGCGGGCAGTTTTCGCCTCTTGAGGCGGCTACCCGTCTCGGAAACAGGGGTCGACTCCGGCGGAGCCTGCAGCAGCTTCGGCAGGAAGAAGCCGACGTCGCAGGCGGCACCGGTCGCCGAGTCCCGACTCGGGAGACCGGCCGGCACGAGCTCGGGACAGCTGATCGGCCCCGCCGTGCCCGGCGGGTTATCGCAGAGCAGGCGCGCCAGCACGGAGTAGTCGCCGTCGTCGAGCAGGCCGTCGCAGAAGGAGAACGACTTCGGCAGCCAGCTGAGTCCCGCAGCCGCGGCAGCATCGATATCACCTCCGCGCGCGACGGTCTCCCGCCGGTTGGAACGCTCTTCCTGCTCTCCGTCGGCCGTGGACGACGAGCCGGTAACATTGCCGCCGGCGTTGTTGTTCTTGTTGTAGATTCTGCAGAGCACCCAGTCATCCAGCTGCAGAGATCGACAACTAATTAGCCCAAGAAGGGACTCCCTGAGCATGCAGAGAGAGAAATAGGAGAAGGTGGGCTGAGCTTCGGTCGTCGTGATCTCACTCACCCTCATGGAGGGTTCCTTCTTCGGGGGCCGCGTGTGGGCGTCGCTTAGGGTTTCGGCCAGGCGGTACTCGTGCATGATCCAGGAGGTCTTGGCGCCCTTCGGCGGCCTCCCCTTGTAGAACACCAGCGCCTTCTTCACCCCGATGCCCTCGCCACCCGGCGCCGCCGCGATCACCCTGTCCGTGCCCGTCGCCTTCCAGTACCCGCAGCCCGCCGACCGGTTGGGCCTCACCCCGTTGGGATACTTCCGGTCCCTCGGGCTGAAGAAGTACCACTCCTTGTCGCCGTACGTCGCCATGGCTGCCATGGAGATATCCAGACCACCGTCAGCGTCCCGGCGACGGGGGACGAACCGAATTGAACGAGCGCGCGGATAAATCGATGCTCTATATCCGTATACATAACCTGGGAGCTCCCAGGGGTCGAGCTTGTAGATGTCGACGTCGGCGACGACGGAGACGGGGCAGGGCAGCGAGGCAGCACGGCGGCGCAGGTAGTGCAGGATGAGCTCCTCGTCGGTGGGGTGGAACCGGAAGCCCGGCGGCAGCGGCGTCGTCTCCCGGCTCGCCATGGCGGCGCTCCGCTCGAAGGTTGGGCGGAGGGCGGTGGATCGTCCGGTTATATGTTTGAAGGCCTCTTGTCGCGTAGCGCGGCAGGGGAGGATGCTTTTCGGGGGGCGCCTCCGAGCGTACGTCGGTGATTATCGCTACCCACGGAGGGAGGGGGGGGGGGGCGTGCGCGAGGGGGTTAACGGGGGACGTGATGGCTGGACGCTGACGTCGGCGTGATGTGCCGCGACACGTGTCGAGTCCGCGTGTTGCAGCGGAGTGCAGGGTACTACCTCTTCGATTGGACGGCGGAGGTCCGGCGGCCATTGCCGTGCGGCCACGTGTGCCGGCGGCGGAGTTCGGGATATTCGGACTGCGTTGCGGGTAAATAAATATTATTTAGAGCTCGACTTTATTTGAATTTCTGTAGCTCCTAAGTTGGCTCTTGTTCGTCGTGGGAAAACCCTAAAAATCCGTGTGGACGGGATGGTAGCGATCCGTAGACGACGGTGGGGTTCAGGTGGAGACACGGCCGACTCTGGGGAGTGGACGGTCGGTCGGGCATGCCCCCGCCTGGTCGTACCCGGTACAGTAAGCGTAGGTTCGCACGTGGGGGGACGGTGAGCCGCATAGTGTACACGTGCCACCGGAGTCCGGATCACCTCCGCGGTAGGGGTGTTCGTGTAAAACCGGTAAACCGAACCGAACGGTTCGGTTTGAGAGGCTATGCATTCGGTTTTTTGAACCGAATCGAACCGATAATTTCTTATCGGTTCGGTTCGGTTCGGCACCTCCCCAAACCGAACCGAACCGGTAAACCGGTTGACCCGATTTGATAAAGTTTGACCCACTTTATTTACATATTATATTATATTTAAATATATATTATATCAATTTTAAATATGTTTTATTATAAATGTAAGTTAATCAGTATAAAGATAAAATTATATATTATAAATACAGTATTAGACTCTATATTAATCTTAAATAATTATTATAATGTTTATTTTATTTTATTTTATTTTATTTATTTAAATATACATTAAACCGATGAACCGAACCGAACCGAACTGAACCGAACCGAATGACAATCGGTTCAGGGCTCACTGAACCGGTTCGGTTCGGTTCACCTTATCGGTTCGGTTTCGGTTTGGAAAAAAAATGACCAAACCGAACCAAACCGAACCGAACCGTTTACACCCCTACTCTGCGGACCCACCGCGGGAGACGCGAGTGATCACGTGACTTGTTTGCTTGTGGGTCTTTGTCACTGCAGTTTGCCTGCGTATGCGTACGTATTTCCCTGAATTCGGTTTCATCAGATAAATCAGATCAATTTGATTTGATTTAAAACATCTCTGATTTTATTTGATTCCTAAAGTTATTCGAATATCGGTGAATCGAATAAATCGAATTAGATTGAATATTAAAATTTAAATCATACAATATAATATCTATGTATTTTTTACGACAAAATAAATTTGTTTTACAAATTTTTAGACAAAATTAATAAAATGTATAAATATATATACTAAATTTTAATACAACGCGACTTAAAACAAATAGAATAAAATTACGTATCGACGTATCGGCTGTACTTTTATATATATGATTTGAATCGGATTGAATCAAATTAATTTAGTTCATTTTGATTTAGCTTGAGAGATAGTTTAATCTGTAATAAGAGAAAAAAATATTAAAAACTAAAGCAAACCAACCATGAACATCCCTATCAACGAGAAGCTGGTAAGATAGAGTAGTCTCCCCATTGTAATCAAAGACTTCCTTACACTGTACAACCACAGCAATCGTGATATATATATAGTTACACGTGTGTATATATATATATATATAAGCATACATATATATATGCGTGATATATATGTATATTTATATACTAGTTAAAAGTTACGTGCTTCGCACATAACATATAAAGTCTGGAGAGAGGCCGGGTAAAGTATGCTTTTTTTCAATAGTTCATATAACCGGTCATATAGGGCCAGATACTGTAGTTCAGTCCAAAAGTAAAGAGGATTATACTCAGCTCCAAACCGATCTGAGCTCAGTCCAAAAAGCAAGTGGATCATCTTCCGCCCATATATCAGTCCAGTTTCAACTATTAGAACCAATTTGCTAACTCATATAATACATTCATTCTCTGACACACCCTATCCAAAAAGAAGAAATTAAAATGCACATTTCGAACATTTAATAAATCTGTAAACCCCTGTTTAGTAGGAAAAATCTGAAAGTGAAGAGAATCTGAAAATCAAAAATTAGGAAGCCAACATCTGATAACTTCAATGAACCAAGAAATTCAGCTGGAAAAATCCACAACAAACAATCCCAATCTGACAGTTTCTGCAAAGTTTAGCAATCCAAAAAACTTAGGACATCTGAAAATTACAAAGGCCATGAAAACAAGAAATATGAAAATCAACAATGTGTAAAAAGTCTGCAAGAAACAAAGTTAGTAAAAATCTGGAACTCACACGTCTAGTGAATCGGAGAAAACAAAAGGCAGACTTCTTAAAAAATGCAATAGCTATTAATATCAAGCATTATGCCTCTTCCAGCCAAACAAGATCAACTGCATGAAAATGGCCTGGTTCTGATTTAAGCTATCCACTGTGATCTAGTTTTAGTATTCAGTAATTCCAGTGTTCAGTCCAGGCTAAAAATTGTGAGATTTCTAATTCACCCATGTAGTAAGCTAAACAGGGTGTTTAGAGACCAAACATCACAAATACAACAAATGGTTATAAACTAATGTCTACGAGCAATCATGTAACTTACAATATTAGGTAATTAGCATTTTGGACTTGTACTCCATTATTGTATCCTCGGTATCCCGAATTAGCATTTTCAATTGTACTCTATTATCCATGGCTTTAAACTTTTGGGCGAGGTCTAATTTTATAAGTTTGATCCCCTTATATGCTCTTCGGTGCTTAGTTTAATCAAGAATTTTCAATTTTTAAGTGCACCTAGACACCATAGCTCTTAATTCGTTGCTTGGGATGAATCATATGCATATCCCTAATTAACAAAAGTCCAGCGGTATCAACCAACATATCCCTAATTAACAAAAGTTCAAGCAGTATCAACCAATTTGGGAGTCAGGAGTGTAATCGGCCTTGTGAATTCTCAAATTCTATTGTTTTTTGAAGTATTCCTAGATTTTCACATTTCTTAGATGCCTATTTTTCCCTCTCTTCCCTCTTCTATCAACTACGTCGGCCATTGTTGTTTTTTGTTTTGAAAGCCACCACAAGACAAGGAAAGCAAGTGTAGATATCGAAGCATGGCTAGCAAAGTGATGTAAACAAACATAAAGAAGAAAAAGTTAGAGTCAACAACTCCATCAAGCAACTTGAGTAATCCAGATTTGACTCGAATTAAGATTATTTACTTCATTGTGGAATGATAATGAGATTAATTTAATAGAAATATTGATGGCAAATTAAAGATCATTTAATCAAGTTTAAATTTAAAACCAAATGGGATGAACATCAGTGAAGATTTATAGCATTTATTTAAAAAAACAAATTAATTGACTGGATCGTTAGAAAGATAAAAGCATACATAGAATCAACCAAGATCTACTACATGCCAATCAATAATAACTTATTGGTTAAATTTGCCAAACTTCTTAACTTTCTAGAATTTTCAAGCTCTTAGGATTCTTCAACTTTGAAAAATCTCTGATTTGAATCTCAAGTTTAGGATTCTTTTGAACTTTGGAGTTCTCTAAAATTTTATGTTCCAACAATTTTTATATTACTGAATTTTTAGATTTATACGTTTCAATAGTTTTTTTCTATTTTACCAATTTTTTTGTATTATCAAATGGCACGATTATTGAAACTTCTAGATCTTGCAAGTTTCAATTTTACTGACTTTGATGTATTATCAAATTAGACGGTTTCTTGAGTCACTGGATCATCAAATTCCTATGTCCCGCATCTTTGTTTCTGATTGTTTTGGCTTTCGTTTCTGGTTGACCAAAAGGTACAATTTTTGTATTTCTTAACTTCTCAGAGTTTTTATATTTGTTTAACTTTTTCTGGACTTCGTATTTGCTGATTTAGTTTTTTTATAAATTACAAATTTCTTTGTTTTTAATAGGTTTCCTAAATTATCCTATAATTCAAACTTGGGTTCTCCTATAAATTAGAAAGTCTAAAAATTTTGGCAACCAAAATTAGAAAATCAGGAATTTCTCCTCAAAGAATGGATGAAGTCCGGAGAATCGTGGGGGAAGTATGCTTTTTCCCATGATTCATATGAGCTGCCTGGGTTTGAAAAAAGACCGTATTTTAAATTTTGCAATAAAACCCAAGCAAAGCGGGGGGGCTTGGGCGTGGACCCCACGGGAGGGAATTCAATGGAAAGAGAAGAAGCGACGGAGGGGGGGAGTCGTGATGCACGACGCCATCGCGGAGGTGACCACGTGGAGTGGTCCCCACACGAGAGGAAGCCCGGTCGTCCACGACGTCATGGTGGTCCCCGCTCCCCGCCACGTTTTCCACCGCCACAACGGGAGGACGAAAAAACGCGATCCGCGCTTCTATATACTAGGTTAGATATACTTGCGGAGTCTCGATTCCCTCCCATGCATACTTTATCTTTTCCGGTGCTTATCCTCTTTGAGTCTTGACAAGCTAATAATTGTGGACGGGCGGGAAAGAAGCTCCATATGACCATTGACCGGGGTAAACATCAGCCGGTAGCCATCGGATACAAGTGCTTTGACCAGCGCATCATATATACATGTATGACCCGAGAAAGAGCAGCTCTAACCAGAATCTTACGACCTTGGAGACCTCCATGCATATACAGTATCTTCCATGTTTGGGTGCACATATGCCAAGTTGTATGGTGTTCAAACTCTTGCTCCCTTTTATTTTAAAAGGATTAGAATTCGGGCTCAAACTCTTTAAGAGTATACTCAACTCTTGTTCGAGCTTAGACTCGTTTCTTAATAGGGTTCTGAACTTGATCTTGAGTTAGATTAGTGGGTTGACTCGAAGTTCGATTCACATTCAAGAGTGGGCTCTAATTTTAGCTCATTTATAAAATTTAATGTAAGTTTAAACTCAAATCAATTTTTATTTTGACTTGTTCCGTATGTTTAGAGGACATTAATATACGACTGTTAATATTTATAACTTATTTCTTAAAATTAACACTCAATTGAATAGTTAATGGAGCTACTGGCAAACTAAATTATCGAGTCGAGTGAGATCATGTTCAAGCTTGAATCATGTAATGTATCAAGTCGGATTTTTATCGAGCTGAGTTTTGAGTTAACCGTCGAGTGTATGAGTTAGTTTGCACCCCTGATGCCCTTTTTGGTTAGAGTTTCATTTTTGGTACTGTATCAATATTGATATTAGTATTTTCAAACGTTAACGCCGTGTTTGGTAACACTATTAAGTACCTCTGTCACGGTCAATTTTAAAATTAATATCGATAGGAACTATTAAGAGGTGTTTGGTTAATTATATCAATTTTAAAATTGATAATGCAAACAAGCATATTATATAATACAAGTGTCAACTTATATTAATTTTGATATTGATACTCTAACATTTGAAAATATTAATATCAATATTGATATAGTACCAAAAATGAAACTCTAACCAAACGGGGCATAAAGTATCAATATCAAAAGTAATACAAGTTGACACTTGTATTGCATAATATGGTTTATTTACACTACAAATTTTAAAATTGATACAATTAACCAAACACATTTTAATGGTTCTTATCCATATCAATTTTAAAATCTATAGTGATAGAGGTAGTTAATAGTGTTACCAAAAGAGGGCATAAAGGATGAGAAGCAATGCTCTAGCTTGGACAATTATATATATTTATATAGATTGGCATGTCTACATCAGGTATAGAAACCTGCAATCTCCGAATAAGAGAATTCTCACTCATATATATATATATATATATATATATGTATATATGTATTATACAGGAGATGTTAATGTGTAAGAGAATGTCAACTGCCATATATAATACATGCACGACAACAAATGTAATATCTGGCAGTTTTAAAGTAACATAATAAGGCATTAATGGATGTTAATATTTCAAGTCAAAACATATTATCTTGGCCTAATCATAATTAGAACTGGAATACATTATGATTTATGCAAAGATATTATTTAATAGGAATATATTTTGAATTTTAAGTAATTGTTATCTTAATATTATTTTTATTTTTTTGGAATAGTAGGGATAATCCCATGTAGATGATACACAGCAAATTTCTCGTTTAAAAATTCTAGAGCCTTCACATATTTTCGAAGGTCATAGTGCAGATAGGCAGGGTACTACAGTAGCCGAAAAAGTAAGTTTTTTTGAAGTAAGAATAATAATGGGAGAAATAAATAGAACGAATCTGAAAACCTAAAAGTATAAAAATAAAAGTACGTTTCTAATGTCTACTTTATCGTTAATTTTTTTAATAATGATTAAAATATTCTATTTGACTCATGATTGGGTGTTAAATTTATATTTAATTTTTTGTGTGAATATAAACGAATTGAAGAATGACAAGGGTAAGATTAAGTACGATATGTCTTAGGAAATACGATGCTGAGTAGGACATCCTAGTGCAGCTAGCCAGACGGCCGGCCCGGTACTACAGTAGCCAATAGAGTAATTTTTTAAAAGTAAAAATAAGAAATAAATAAAAAACATAAAAAATAAAAAACACAAAAATATATAAGTATTTTTATAATGTATTATTATTGTTGAAATTTTTAATAATGATTAGATTATGCTATTTGACCCATGATTTGGTGTTACATTTATATTTAATTTTGTGTGTGAATATAAACGGATTGAAGAATGACAAGGGTAGGATTAAGTATGATATGCGTTAGTAAATATTCTAATTAGAAGAGTTAATTTGTATATGATGCTTGATGGCATAAAAGTCGTTCTTAGATAATTAATTTTAAAGTTGAAATCACTTAAAGTAATAAGTAGAACAATTAGGCAACATGTAATTATAGTTCAATCTGAATAAAATTCAAAATTAAAGTATATAAATTATATATCATAGAAATTAGAGATATCATGAGTAATAGGGTTAGATTTATAAGTAATTATATGATTTGATCATATTAATTAAGTCACATATAAATTTTGATGTATCAGAGGAAGTAAGATTACAAGAGACATTTTTTTTTTACATAATTAGCCTTCGTTTATCAAATTAGAGATCTTTGGATATGTGTATTTGAGTGTGTGTGTGTGTATATATATATATATGTTCATTTAGTAGTCTAATGAATTTGGTCCATTCATTTACACTTTAAATTAGTTAGCATACATGTTACATATGTAATTATGTCTAAGAATAATGTCCTATAAGCAAGGTAGGTGGGGTCAAGAGTCGAGAGCGGGTCAGTTTGGCCCAAACCGACCTAGGTTGGCCGGGCTCAAGACCCAGGTTGGTTCAAGGTCGGTTGGGTTGCATAAAAAATAATAAAATAGTAATTTTAAAATATTTATCTGGTCGGGATCTCGGGATCAAAACCAAGTTGATCAACCCAAAAATCGACTGAGTTGGGCCCAGGTCATGACTCCGCATTCCATGACTATAAGAATACTAGCATTACATTTATTATGATTGTGTCTGTGTTAGAAAAATGTATGCGAGTAATTCGAGAATAATATCTTTACATGTTAGGTACTTAAATCTAAATCTAGAGTATGTATGTGTGTTGCAGTGTGAAGATCGGATTAGCGAGCATGTTGTGTTTTTGAATGAGAACATAGAATTATATAGTGAGCTGCATTATGTACTTCACCAAATAGTGTCTCTATACGTAGTGAGAATATTGGTTAAATCTAGGGTATCATATGATTTTGGATACCACGAATGATCTTAAATGCATCACAGTCTAGATTTATTCTGAAATTTAGATAAACTATATGAATCATATATATGTATATGTATTAGATCCAATGTAAGTTTTATGCACGTGTAGTACAACATATGTTGTGAAGTGATCAATTGTGATATATGCTAAAGATGTGTTAGAACATGCATGACATATAAAAAAAGTCAAAACACATGTTAGATATATGTGCCAAGTCAATCATTTTTTGTGTATGAGTCATATGGTAAAATATGTTATTTAAGTCTAAGGGAATGGCTTTACATTATTCAATAAAATTTTTATAATAAGAAATATTGACATGGATTAAATTTTAAGAAGATAAATTATTTAAATCATTTGCACTAAAATGATTATTAGGTAATGAGATAATACCATAGTGTGATAATTAGTTGATTATACATGTGTATCATGTGAATGAATGGCTTGTATAGATGAATAATGTCATTACAGAATTGTCTTCTATCTGATTAACAATAGAATGGACTAATGTTTACCGGTACCATGTGACTTACATTAGTTATTATAAAATTTTTTAGATACTTTAGTTGGTACAACAAAAACATAGTGAATCAAAATTGGAAAGCCAAATAACATGTCAACTAGTATCATAGATTGGTATTTGAGTAATTCTCTGGTTCACTATAATATTATGACTTCCAACTCAATAATATCTTTATCTATTCTCAAACCAACATATTTTAAGGGGTTATTTTTTTAGTTATGTTTACTGAACATATATAATGCATATATGTCACTAGAGACGTGTCATGAAAAACTAGAGAACATTAAAAAAGTACCTTTTGCAAATAAAATTGATATATTTAGATGATCAAGACCAAGAGTTTGCACTTACTAGTTTATAGTTCATTTAATTGGCTTTACTTATTCAAGAAAGAATGTAAATTAAGTATTGACCTTCTCTATCAATTATTTAGAAATTCGTATTGGTATAAATGATGTTTGGTTATTGGTGATCTTGATAGGAATGTATGTCATATAAGTCAATCATGTATGATATGAACATACATTTCTTGTTATATATTATTCAATAAAATTGACATTTCTTTATTATTTGCTTTTATTAGATATATATGTAATGAAATCTTTGATCATATACAATGATAGTTAGATCGTGATGAAATCATAATAGTGAGGTCAATCATCTCAAGATACGTGATCCAAATATTCCTAGTATAGGATGTTTGAGATGGAACAATAAGGATCTAAGTAGGCTGGTGTATGTATTGTCTTCTCATAAAATGAAGATAACCGATCTCATTGATCATTATACGGGGACATTAAGATAACTTATAGGTGCTCATTAGAGAAGTGAGTTCACTAATTTGATTGGGATTAGCCACTCTAAATAGTAACTTATCTAACTATCCACCAGAGTTTTCTAACATCACATTTACATAGTTGGACCTTTGACTTAAGTTGTTAAAGATATCTTTTTGGACATATCTTATATTGTGACTATTGACTTATAAATCATCGGTGTGGTGGTTAATTACAGTTAATAGATTGGAAACATAGGATTCGATGAAAACAATTGAACGAACAATAATAGATTGTTCACTCTCGATAAGTGAGAGATAGTGTCTTATATAATAGTACTTTAAATCTCTAGCAAGGGTAGAAAAAATCATTAGAATTTTTTTTGATCCACTTTCAAGTTCAAGATCTATAAGCGTCAGTATCCTACGGGTTAACAATTGATGATGTATCCCTGTCCGATCGGTGCATTGGATGGTTGAGAGTTTATATTCATATAATAACTGATGACGGAAAGAATCAATAGACATAAGATCATCTCCAAAGTCATTAAAGATTAAGGGGTGTGACTTGTACCTTACATGATTGGAAGGTCAATAAATTTATCATTGGATAATAGATTTAATTTAAAAGAAGTTATTTTTTAATTATGTATCAACCAAATATGATATCGGGCCTACTATTTCACACACATCAGAGTTAATCTATTAGAATGGGGGCATGAGTGCAATTTATAGATATTGCGGGTTTTTATGAAAAAAATTTAAGCTTTATAAATAATAGTGAAATGGACATAACCCTAGCAACCTGTAGGTGTTGATTTTCACCCAATCCTTTCTAGCACGTTTTTCCCACCTTGGAAGCCACAAGCAAGTGGTGGAGCTTCATTTAGTATGAGTCAAAAAGTCTAGGGTGCATGAAAATCTGTCTATGGAAAAATTTTGTGTGGATATTGCTAAAGGTCTTGCATTTGGATGGCTTGGAGAGCATGAGAATACTTGTTCTTCTCTAGTTTTAAGAGACAATTTTAAAGGATTGGTTGGATTTTGCAAAGATATATTCAAATTAGTTCAGTTCAATTTTTGATTACTTCATTCGATTTCGATCGACACAACGACAATGATATATGAGATTCACTGCTTCTGCTGTACCTAGATTGATCCCATACAAATATAAAATTTTGAAGTTTGTACTATAAATAAGGCCCACTCTATCAATTTTGTTGTTTATACTTTATCCTCTTGGTACTATTCATATGATCATAAAATTATGCAAGATAGAGCACTTGCTCCATTTTATAATATTTCCTGTTGTTGGGCTAATGTAGTATGGCATTTTGAAAAATAGCTCTAGTTTCAAATTACATGAAATTGTGGATGGAAATCATAACAAGAATAATATTATTAAAAAGTCGTATGGTCCCTCTTTTATCTTTGATGTCTTTCACAAATTAAACCAAAGAAAAGCTCTCATTCTAAAATACATTAATATTTTTTAAGTATTTTTCCAATTTAAAATTAACATGATATTATTTTTAATACTCTAATTTAATTGAGCATAACAACTAGGGCTACAAACCAGTTAACGTTATTGCCTCTGAATCCAATTCCAACGAGGGTTAAGTGGTTCCAATTAAACAAGAATCATGACATTCGAATTTTATTCCAATTCTGATTCCATGGTCCGAATTTGAATAATCTTATAATTTCTAACATCCATGATGTATATCAAATATTATTTTAAAATATAAATAAATATTTTTATATTAATTTTTTAATATAACATGATTTAAATTTTATTTTAATATATATCATATTTTTAATAATTTATATATTTTTATTTACTATAATATTAATTTCTACATATATGTTAATTTATTATCGAAATTGAATAAATAGATACAAAATTGATTGTTTTTTATTTTGATAAACTATTGCGATATCTGATTTTGATTTTAATATCTTATAGGATAAAAAAACTATGTTACGAATCTTTTAATTTTTATTGAAAATGGATTGGAATATCCGAATATTGTATTTTGTTTGTTCCCCTAATAATGACATAAGAGCTAAGCATGGAAGCCTCTACACACCACAAGCCTAATAGAATTTTACAATTAATAGATGTTTAATTGATAATGAGATATATTTTGTTGTAAGATAATATAGCAAAATTTGTTAACAAAAATGTTTGGTAATCATAACAAAAAATGTGTTTACAAGTAAATTCATCTTTGACAAAAAAAGACAATACTTTCTTATGCTTGTCTTGGGTCACCAGGGGTTTTATTTTAACTCAAAATTTTATGAAGCATGTGTACAAAAATATTATGAAAAAATAAGTATATTTTTCATAAATTATGTAGTTAGATGAAAATTAAGAGTACAAAATTATATGTTTAGCCAAAATAACTGCCACCTCATTCTCTTACGCCATGTTTGGTAACACTATTAGGTATCTCGATCAATTTGGTTAATTGTATCAATTAAGAGGTGTTTGGTTAATTGTAACAATTTTAAAATTTGTAGTGTAAAAAAAGCATATTATGTGATACAAGTGTCAACTTGTATTAATTTTGATATTGATAATCCAACATTTGAAAATATTAATATCAATATTTATATAGTATCAAAAATGAAACTCTAACCAATCGAGGCATTAAGTAAAGTTTGTTTCAACTCTCTAACCCCTTACATTCGATAAAAAGTACTTGATATTAACACACTTATTGCCATAATTAATTTTAATAAATATTAAGACATCTATTTATGTATTATGTCTTATTTGTTTTTGCTTAATTAATGACTAACCTCTAAATCTGTCAAAGATTAAACAGTGAGATTATCTGAAGAAAATAGTTACTTCTTGATAAACTACTTATTTTGAGTGGTTCAATATATTTTGGTAAGAATTGACTAGGCATCGAAATCGATGATCCATCGGATTTCATTATCATTATCTTGATTGGAACCAAATAAAGTTATAAAAACTCGAATTTGAATGGAATAAAAAAATGCCTTTGTGGGATTCAACTAAACCCTCAAGAACAAAGAAGAATGAGTGTATTCACACTCTCTAAACTGTCCAAGTGTGCATCCATTAGCGGTATCCACATAAACTTCTTTTGTACATGATTATTTTGCTCGTCATACTTTTTGGCTTATCTCAAACGAAGCCCCACCATGTGTTGGCGGCCTCCAAGGTGGGAGAATGTGACGAAGATGGTTGAGTTCAAAATCAGCTTTGTTGGCTTATCGAGATATAGCTCAATTTCAGGGTATGGCTCAATTCGCTATTATTTATAGAAATCATATATTTTTTATAAAAATAAATTTTTTTGATAATTTATGCCTATGCTTTCATACTAATGGATTTGTTCTATTTTTGTGTGATTCACTAAAACCATTAAACCCATTAAGTTGAGGTTTAATTAAAAGAACAATTTCTTTGAAATTAAACATATTATCTAATAGCAGATTCAATCAGCCTTCCGACCATATAAAGTACAAGTCATGTCCTATGATCCCAATTGACATTTGGGACAATCTTATATCCATTGTGCCTTTTCATTATCAGTTACCATATAAATATAAACTCTCGTCTATCCAGTGCCCTAGTTGGATAAGGATACGACATCGACTCTTAACCTCTTGATATATCGACACCTTGAGATCTTATACTCCAAATCAAATCATTTATAAAACTTATTTTTTAATTATTATCTTTGTCATGACCAAGGATTTAAGGTACTATCCCATAATTATTATCTTTCACTTACATAGAGTGAGCGATTTCTTATTATTTACTTAATTATTTTCAATAGGTTTCTCTTGTACTTGATTCATTAATTATAATGGACTATCATATTGATGATTCATAAGTTATAAACCCTAAACCCTAAAGGTACTATGCCGTAACTATTATCCTTCACTTACATAGAGTGAGTGATTTCTTATTATTTACTTAATTATTTTTAATAGGTTTCTCTTGTGCTTAATTCATTAACTATACTAGACTATCATATTGATGATTCATAAGTTATTAACCAAAATATAAGATACTCTCAGCATGACATCTTTGGTGACTTTGGTCAAATATCCAACTATGCAACCATGATGATAGAAAATCCAGATTAACAATTAAGTAAGATACCATTCAAGATTTATAAGTCGGATATATTCGATGAACTCATTCCATTAATGGGTACATATATATGTATCTTAGTACCTTCATACTATGACCAGTGACATCAATCACTCTCATTTTATGAAAAGATATCACATACATTAACCTATTCAGATATTTAATGTCCCCTCTCGGGATCCTATGACTAAGAATATTTAGATCACATATATCTAAATGATTGATTTTAACATCATGATTTAATTATTAGTATCTAATCTGTGTATCAAGGGCTTCATTATGATATAAACATATAATATAAACAAGTAATGAAGAATTGTCAATTAATTGAATAAGATCCTTACAAATGGTTGAATTATGTCAAATATGATTAACTTGTAAAAATATATTTCTATTAATTTTATAATTTTCAGAAGTGAATAATTAAGATTTTGTGTTCTATAAGAGATATTAGAGATGAAATTTGACTTTAGATGATTCATTAAGGCCCCTTTTGTTTTGCTTTAATTGATGTCTAACCTATGAGACACTGAGATCTTTTGTAAAATGCCTGAATGTATAGTGACTTCTTAATAAATCACTCAGTTCACTATACATTTTTCATTTTCGAAGATGAATAACTAATATTTTGTGTTCCTCCATGGATATTAAAAATGAAATTAAGTCTTTCTTGTATCAGGTCAAATCAACCGCCACCTACGTTAAATAGAATGTCACCTTAGTTTCATTTCAAAAACAAATTATATTTTAAAATTTTAAATGCAATTCTGACTTAGTTTTAAGAGGCTGATCAAAACAGAAGGGATATACCAAGGTTTGCACAAAATGGGAAAATATATAACTAGTTTAAAAGAGTTGGACTCACTACAGGAAATTGGGTCATTGGCGACGAGTTATTGGCGACGGCTTTTTAAAGTCGTCGTCAATAATGTTAAAAGCGACGGCTAAATTAACGCCGTCGCTAATAATTGGTAAATAGCGACGGCTAAATATAGCCGTCGCAAATTCTTGGTATTGCGACGGTCGAAGCCGTCGCAATACCCAGAAAACGACCCGTGCGGGTTTTTTCCACGGAAAAGTGGCGACGGCTTCATACGCCGTCGTTAATAATATTAGTGGCGACGGCTTAAGCCGTCGCAATACCCAGAGAACGACCCGTGCGGGTTTTTTCCCTCGGAAAAGTGGCGACGGCTTCATACGCCGTCGCTAATAATATTATTGGCGACGGCTTAAGCCGTCGCCACTAATTCACGGTGACCGTTGAACGGTCGACTTTTGTTGGCGACGGCTACCGCTGTCGCCAATGTAACTTATCCTGTTATTGGCGACGGCTTTTGAAGCCGTCGCCAATAAGTTTGGCTTAAAAAACCCTCGACGCCCTCCTTTCTTCCCCCCGCCGCTGACTCCCCCCGCTCTCTCTCTCTCTCTCTCGTGCACACTCTGCCGCCGCCGCCGCCGCCGCCGCCGGTCGCCGCCGCCGCCGGTCTCCGCCGCCGTGGCTGCCGCCGCCGTGGCCGCCGCCGCCAGCATTTCTGCACCCTCGTCGCCGCCTCGTGAGGGGAGAGCTACGATGAAGCCTCCGTGGGTGTCGCCGGCTCCGCCGCCGCCGCCGCCGCCGCCTCCTTTGTGCCGGATTTAAACTCTACTTAGGGTTAATCGAACCTCCTTTGAGATATACATCTTCAACAAACGAATTTTTGTTTAATTTTTTTCCTATACATCACAAAGCATATATGCAATAGATATGTGCCAAACATCGATCCCTAACAAATTAATAGGTTAGGACTTACTCAAACCAAATATGTAGCACCTTGATCACTTTAATTATTTAGGAGATAGAACAAAAGTAGATATGTGCATAGAGTTTCAATTAGATTATCACTAAGTTTAATACCGATTTTGCTAAAAAGTTAGATATTATAACTAAAAAAAAAAGGTTAGGAACCACGATAAACAAAAAAAAAAACTCCCACCTCTTTTTTATCGTAGATCAAACAGTCCATAAATCATATGTTTATCATGATTGTTAAATATTTTTATCGACAATTTTGGTTACAAAAATAAACTTTTGTAGATAAGATATACTTTATCATGGACTCAAACGCCATCTTTTTAGCCTGTGTACCAGGAATGCAAATTGTGGGTATCCGTCTGCTTTTGTTTATGCTATGTTTGGTAACTTGATTGAGCACCTCTTTCACTTTCAAGTTTGAAATTGACAGTCATAGAAACTATCATATGTGTGATACAAATGTGCACTTGTATCAATCTTGATATTGATAATACATTCTTTGCAAGTATCAATATTAAAACTGATATAATGTCATTTTTGATGCTATAATCAAACAGGGCATTAGATATCAGCCCGCCATTAGATCAACATTAACACAATAATAACATATGACTAGCATCACTATCGGCTAAAAATAAAGGTATTCCAAAAACTACTAGTCCGCAGAATGGAAATGATATTGGGCCTGTGCATTGTAGGTCAGCCCATTAAGGCCTAATAGGTATTTTTCTGCTCTTGTTTCAACAGTGAAGTGTCCGGACCTGGGCTTGATCTTATGTTATCTTCGATACAATTTAGACGTTTCTCAATTGCTTATTATCTCATTTCTCCTTGCATACTTCTTGATGCCAGAATGTTCCCATATATACCTTTCTAACGAATTTTGTATTATTTTTTATACCGAAAATTTAATTTTTCAAGCAACCAAACACCCCCTTTAAAATAGCCAAGGGTGTAAAAGGAAAGCGGGTGAAGTTACTTTTCATGAGAGTAACATTTTTAAATATTGTTCAAATGAAATGCCTCTTAATGTCAACTGAAAATAGCTTTCCTAACTAGCTAGCTAGCTATTTTAAATACAACATATCTCTCTCTCTTCTTTTTTTTGTTTTTTTTTTGAAGGGAAGCACATCCCCAACCCAAAGGATATTTACGAAGCGACACATAAAAATAGACTCTGCAACATGCATCCACTAATAGGGGTGCAATCGAGCCGAGCGAGTCGAGCAAGGCTTTGTCCGAGTTCGGCTCAATCGATTATTTAACTGTTCGAACTCGGCTTGATACTCGACGAGTTTTCAGAAGTCTTGTTCGAACTCGACTCGATTTAAGCTTGACGAGTTCGAACTCAACTCGTCAAACTGTTCGTTTACGTAAACGAGCTAATTTAGTTCGAACTCGTTTTCGAACTTGAAATTGAGATCGTTTACTTAAAGTTAAAGTTCAAATATTAAAAAAATATTTTAAACTACTATTTAGATATAAAAATATAATTTTACATAATATTAAAAACATAAACATATAATAAATATAATATATTTTAATTTAATTATTTAAATAAATAGTTAATCGAGTAATTAATCGAATACGTAATCGAGTATTTTATCGAACACTTAAACGAGTTGTTTGTGAATTTATCGAGCCGAGTAGGTCTCTGTTCAGACTCGACTTGTTTATAAGTCGAGCTTTTCTTTCTGTTCAAACTCGTTTATTTAACTTAATAAACAATCCGTGTCAAATTTTTATCGAACCGAGTATCGAATTACTCGTTGAGCTGACGTATTGGTTCGCTTACATCCCTATCCACTAACTAAGTTTTGATATAAGTTATTTTATTTTGTAAGAAGCGCTTCAGGCACCAGCCAACTAATTTTTTTTTAAAAAATATTACTAAATGTCTAACAGCTGAGTGGTTCTTGACATTCTTACAACAACAAAATCATGTATCTCTACCAAAATCATTGACTTATTTTTTAAGTATGCCAAGAACAACCGGTCAAAGTAAAAGTTCCCCCATTGACTTACTTTTACGTGGAATCAAATGATGTCTAGAAAGAATATTCGGAAAAATATGATACATGCAGCCGACTTAATTTGCATACATCTCGATTGACATTTGGAGAGGAAAATTTCTCTATTGTCAATGAGAATATATCATTTTTACAAATAAGTGAAGAATTATTTTATTTACGAGAATCATTCTTTCAATCTTTTTATTGTCAGTGAGATTATATCATTTTTACAAAACAAATGAAAAGTTAATTTATTTATGAGAGTCATTCTCTCTCTCTCGAACCCTCTTACATGACTGGGATCCCTCTCCAACACGCGCTCAGTGGACGACAGTCTCCCTTTGGTAGCGAACGAGCAAATACCTCGTCATCATCTTTGCCTCTCGACCCTTCATCTTCGTCGTCAACATCCTTCTTTCACGTTGCAGCATCATTGTCATCTAGAGGTTGTTGGGGGATTGTGGGCTGGGCAAGTAGGGGGGTGAGCACGGTTCGATTTGGACTATTTTTTTTTTCTAAATCGAACTAAATTGATTCAACCCCTCGAATCGAACTAAACCAAACCTGTTTCAATTCGGCTTGGTTCGGTTTAAACCTAAAATATATAAGAATATTTTAATTAATTATTTTTTACCTATATATAATCGTTTTTCGGTTAAAAATAATCGAAATAAATATTATTTTATCATAAAAAATATAAATTTTACTTCTGATGATATCATAATAGTTTATAGATTTTTTTAATTAAATTGATTTAAATAGTTTAGTTTAGTTTAAACCGATTTGGAGGACTTCCGAATCGAACCAAGTCAAAAGGGGTTCAAATCGAACCGAACTAAACAGGCCGATTCAGTTTGAACCGTTTAATGCTCATCCCTATGGGGCAAGGCTGTAGCCATGGTGGTGGTTGTGGTGGTTGGTGGCGGCGTCTTTGTCAACCTCCCTTCATCTTTGTCGACTCTTCATCAACGTCATCGTCGACTCCGACTTTCGATCGCAATCACGACAGCGGGCAAGACAATAGCCTGTAGGGCTACTGAGGGTGGGGACCGTGGGACTATAGGACTAGGGGCTTGCAGGATTAGGGACTATGGGGCCTTGCAAGGCTGGAGGCTCATGGGATTCGGGCATGCTTGGTTGGGGAAGGCCCTTGCGGGACCGGGCAAGGCAGAGACTATGGTCATAGTCATCATCTAGGGGCCTACGGGGGCTTGCGAGATTGGGGCCTCAGAGGTTGGGGGGAGGTGCTTGTGGGATTGGAGGCTAGGGGCTTACAGGGCTAGGTAATACCCTGTTTGGTTAGAGTTTCATTTTTGGTACTATATCAATATTGATATTAATATTTTTAAACGTTGGAGTATCAATATTAAAAGTAATACAAGTGGACACTTGTATTACATAATATGCTTTGTTTACACTACAAATTTTAAAATTGATATAACTAACCAACCACCTTTTAATGGTTCCTATCAATATCAATTTTAAAATTGATAGTGACAGAGGTACCTAATAGTGTTACCAAACGGGGCATAAAGTAGAGGTCATGGGTATTTGTAGCAAGGGACTAGGGGTTGGCTTGCTTGTTGGGACAGGGGGCTTGCTAGTTCTAAGATGCTTAAGTAACCAACAAATTGATTCTCCTCCAACCTAGATGGATTAGGGTGGGTTTGAGCATAGCCGAGAAAAACCAGTTACAAAGAATTTGAATATGACAAGTCTGATGGCACCCATAACAGCAAGAGAAGAATAAATAAAAGTCCCCCTTCACATCCTGGTTGGACCGAGGAATGATCGGAAGCCCAAGACAACAAGTAGAAAAGCCCAATAGGTCCACTAGCAGAAGATGACATGAGCTGACCTATCTATGCATTAGGAGGTGTTCATGTGTTGGATTTAACAAGGGACAAGTCTATGTGCGCCTTATAGCAAAATTTGAATATGAATAGGAATCAAAGCCAAGCCCGACACCTAGTCAAACCAAATAAGGGTTGCGTTGTGATTCTTATCCCAAGTTGGATTAAGATTGGACTGGATTTAAATTAGAGGACATGTCAAATCTAATTATTTGAATATCCATTGGGATTTGTAGCTCAGATGATGACCTTGAGAGGACAAAGAAGATCTTGGAAAATCTTTCATACGATTGCGTCAATTTTATGTTTTCAAACTTGACTTTTAGACATAACTAGAAATCCGACACAATTTATTAAATGTACATTGTTGTATGTGTGTGGTCACATAGATTGATGAAACACAATTGTCTTCCGCGGGCGAAAATAGTGACGGGATAAAGTGAGATCAAACATGCATGGCATTTTTGACTAAAATATTGGTACAATACCATCAAAATGAAAAAATAATATCTACAAGTTCGAAAGCGAAAGCAAGGGAAGTCTTGAGATTAAAGTTTAGAAAATGATTTAGATTTAATGCTACAATTAAACAACTCAAAGCACGTGTTCAAGTCATGAAGAACGATTATATCATTGTGAAGACGTTATTCAATCAAACTAGATTTATATTCAATCCAAATTTGAATACATGCATGGTAACCGATAAAGTTAGGGATGCTTATATTCAGGAGTATCAAAATACTAATTGAATTTAATTATATCTTTAATTATGATATAACCCCTTATGTAGCTATCTTTACTGTAGAAATATATAGAAACTATAGTATGGAGAGAAGTTACCATTCCACTGCACAATGAGTGGTATGAAAATTTTGAAGGTAATTGACTTTAATATATATTGTTCATAATCAACGTTGTGTTTTGAACTCATTCTGACATGTAATATATATTGTAGGTGCCAAGATTTTTGAAAGTTGGGATATAAATACTCTTCTTTAACAACAAAGTCCAATATTTGATAATTCATATAATACACCTGAATGTGAACGTGTTGTGGACTTGACCAAAGATGGTAATTCTACCTATAGTCCAGAGTTCAAGTTAGCAACAAGGTCAATAAAGGATAAAAAAAGAGTTTCAATAACTTCTGATGATAAGTCAAAAGGGAAAAAACAAAAAAATATAACTTTAGTTGAAGCAATGTTGAAGGCTATAAATGAATATAAGAAATCAAACATCACAACATCATTTGAGATGATTTAAGAGTGTGTTGATATCATAATAAAGATGAATTTGACTCCACTGAAAAAAATAAAAATGGTAGATATAATTAAGTGTGTGAAGGAATATCTTATTTTTCTCAAATTTAATGAAGTTACTTAGTTAAAATGATTGTAGATACATTTATAAAATATCTAGAAAGTAGAATGAACAAATAGGCAACTTGTTATTTTAGTTTTTTGTTTTGTAGTTCCAGTTGTTTGTATTAGTTTTTTCACATTTAGTTTATGTATGATAATGTTTCTTATAATGTAATGAGTGATTATGTTATTCTTCCTTCAGTATATAGAACTCAATGTTATTAACTATGTTTTATATTTTATGTCATTTGTGATTAGTATAACTTCTTGCAGTTCTATAAAAACTTTTGAGAATACTAAAGATATGGATGTTGACATGGTTGACAAAGAAGAAATATGTATAAGCAACACTTTTCCTTACTATGATTACGATTGTATATGAAACATATTAATACTCTACATTGAAAAGGTAATGTGTAGAAGATTTTTTAATAAGTGGCAAAGAATATACACTAGAATTATACTCAGGAACTCTTATGAGATTTCATGAAATTTATAGAATGAACAAAAATGCAAATTTCATTTTATGTAATCAAATAAAGGTATTTAATGCAGTAAAAGAAAGTGTACAAGTAGATATAGAAGAGATATGTTAACTATATTATATATATTAGCAAATGGTACAAGCAATCGATGTGCTTAAGAAAGATTTCAACATTCAGGAGAAACTATCAATCATTGGTTCAATCAAGTTGTTGAAATTCTTCAACTATTAGTACCAGAACTTAGTTCTTTACCTTCACCATGGACTCTATAATACATTGATGATAGGCAATACTTCGGATTTTTCAAGATAATATATATGATATTATGTAATTAGTTATTTAATTATGATTATTTTCTATTTTTTTTCAAGATTGTATAGGAGCTATTGATGAAAATATATAATAGTTGAAATTCTAGCATATGACAAAATACGTTATAATGATCAAAAAAGACATGTATCAAAAATATGATGACCGCATATTCATTTGATATGACTTTCCCTTATGTTCATGTTGGATATGAATAATCAATTGTTGATGTCATAGTTCTTGGAAAATACATTGAACTTGGGATTCTATGTACCTAAGTAATATATATCTATTACTTTTTATTTAATACGTCATAACGTGCACTTTGTTAATTAGAAATTTATTATGTTGTGGATGTTAGATATGCGAACACGTCGAATTTTCTTGCATCAAGTCATTCAGCTCCTAGATATTATAAAAAAATTTATAATTTACGACATGCTTCTATTAAGAATGTGATAGAGCAGATGTTTGGCATTCTAAAAGAATATTTTTGAAATATTTTTAAGGTCATTAGAGTATCCTATTGAGATTCAAAGTAAAATTATTATAGCAACTTGTGCACTTCACAATTTCATACGAAATGTTCAATGTGGTAAAGATGAAACATGGGTTAGAATTGAAAGAGATTGTGGTTAAAGAATAGATGGAGATATTGGTCGTAAATGAACATACAGAATTCAATGTGAGACACATCATATTAGGAGATTAGTAGAACAATGCTAACTTGACAAAGAATTACGCAACAAAATAGCATTTAAAATCTAAGAAGATTATGTCAATGGCAAAATTGATGTATATGGTTGATTATTCAAATCTCTAAGTTAACATTTTATACACATGGATATGTTGAGATTCTTGTTTCGATTGACATTTATAACTTGTTTGATAGAAATTTTGATTTTAAAATCATTGCCAAATCCCACTTTATAAATTTTGAAGATTGTGACGATTTTGCCAAACACAAAAGAGATGTGCTTATGTGATTTTAAAATTAAAACTGAGACAGAAGGTGATCTTAATTTCAACAATAAGATTGTATCAATATTAAAAGTACAAATAAACACTCCATGGTAGACCATTTAGGTATAACATTGTTTTCTCAAATAATTTTGGTTTTATATTTTATAATGAAATAGTTATTATGAAAAATATTAAAACTTAAAAATATATAATTAGCATGTTTGAAAAAATAACACGATTATCAAATATTAATTCAATATATTCTACAACTATGAAAGAGATAAAGTGGCTCAACAACATTCTTCGACGCTAAACCGTAGTTCTCTCGTAAACAAAACAGACATGTTAATGTTTCTAATTTTGAAAAAGATTAACTAAAAAAAATTAAGATGTGTCTTTTAAAATTAGGATATATCGGATGAAACATATATTTAAGAATATTTTATTTTTATTTTAAAATATAAAAAATGTTTTAGATATATATATATATCCAAACACAATTAATTCAAACCTTGTTGTTAGGGGCGTGCACAGTTAATTTGACAAGATTTGGATTTTTTTCCGAACCAAACAAAATCAAATTAGATATTCAAATCTAATCAAATCAATCCGGTTTAAAACAAAATCAAGTGGGTTCAATTCGATTGATTTCGTTTTAAAATTAAAAATAGATAAACTAATTAAATTAAATATTTTTTGACATATATACGATGAATTTTAAGTTGTAAATAATTTAAATAAATTTATTATATTTATAATTATATAAATATTATTTTTGACACATGATAATTTTTTATATTATTTTGTTTAACCCAGTTTAAACGAATTGATCTACTTCGGTTCGATTTGAAAACTTTCCAAATTGTCTGAGCAGATGTAAAGATTCCCGTACTAGCTAGCTTGTGGTCAGAGTGTAGGTGTATATGTCCAAGGATCAACCCCACTGTCCCCACCGGCCACTGGCTTAAAAAGGAGAAAAAAAACGTCTAAACTTAATTAATTATTTAAAACACCGCACCAAAAAGGCAAACTTTGAACGGTCGGAGTGTGGGACGCTTCGTCTGACCGTTGGGTAGGCCACGTGATTCGCGCCGGCATCGTCACGTGCCCTCCGATCCCATCTTCTACGGGGGAGTGGCGTGCTTATCTACACGGTGCCACGTGTGCGCCACGTGGGAAGAGCGGATTTGACGACAAAGGCACGCCATGCACGCACGCCCACTTCCTTCTTTTTATATAAAAAATGCGTGGGATTATTTATTTTCGTCCATCCGGATTCATGCTAAAATAAAATCAAACAGAGTATTGTCTATGAAATATTTTTTAAAGAAGTTTAAAAAATAATCAAATACTTATAGTCATCAATTTGAAAATATAATTAGTATCTGTAATCATTTTTTAACATATTATTATATGTGGGGGCATTTCTGTTACATGGTCTTAGAATTAACTCTCTGCTTACATCCTGTGTGCATCTGACTTATGTGGTTATATATACATTGGCGCATAATGTCTATATAAGAGAGGTATATAATAATTAATGTCTACGTAGAGTACATAAAAGGAACCTCCGAATCTGTCTTTTTCTAGCTCCCAAAGAGGGATTGAGATCAGAATGACTAACAAACAGCGATTCCCGTACCCCGCCACGCATCACACGCCTATTGTTATTGGCGTGCCGGTTCTCTCCACGTGTTATCCGTGATCTTCTTGCACGTGTCAGCAGGTGTTTTAACGCCATAAATGCAAGGTCGCAAGGTTGTATGACATTACAGCCAGCGGTGCCAACCACACTGGTGTTCAAACACGGTGTTCAAACTCGACCGAATTTTAATGATTATGTTTGAACTCTTGTTCAAGTTTGATTTATTTATTAATCTAGTTGAGTCAACTCGAGTAATAATTAGACTAAAATTTGATTTACGTTCAAACTTAAACTATATACAAAATCGTTTATAAAACTCAAAATCATTAAAAATTATTTATGAAACTTTAGCTTTAGTTTATTTATGAATCTTGATCTAAGTTTAAATTCAAATTTTAAATTATTTAATATATTTAAGTGACAATATATAATTATTAATATTTATAATTTAATTTTTTAAAATAAATATACAATAGAATATGCAATCGAGCTATTCGCGAGTTTATCGAGTCGAGTAAGAGTCCGTTCAAACTTGATTCGTTTCATGAGTCGAGATCTATTTTTTGTTCAAACTTGTTTTGTAACATAATAAATGAGTCGAGTGGAGTTGTTATCGAGCCGAAAATATTAGTTCGTTTGCTCCCCTAATTACAACTATTACCCTTGTAAGTCTTTTTTTTATTTATTTTCTAGAAGCATCCCACCGTGACGGAGCAGGAGCTTCCCGGTGGCCGCTTATCATTTATACCATCTTCTAATTTTTATCTATATTCAATTTTCTGTCGCCATCTGGCACAGCTGTGTGGCTGTAGTTGTCGAAGAAATGACTCTTGGTTATTGGACAATACATTTATTTTTACCACTTATTTTTATCTCTGTCTTTCTTTATCTTTTACCCTGTACGAAAAAATAACAAAAAAGAAAACTTTGTTGTGATTTAATATATAACATATAGACTACGGCTCCGATAGTTTGAAATTTTCTCATTTCGGATTAAACATAATACAATGAGAATAAGTTGTTGGATTTGTCAAAACGAAAATGAATCCATTGAGAACGAATCATACGAGGCTA
The DNA here is from genome assembly GCA_036172225.1 of Cryptocoryne crispatula var. balansae. NCBI lineage: Eukaryota > Viridiplantae > Streptophyta > Magnoliopsida > Alismatales > Araceae > Cryptocoryne > Cryptocoryne crispatula. Next base: position 10,656,456 of record CM069919.1, read on the forward strand.
CCTCTAAATTCACGTAGGATCGAGTAGATACCGGATCTTCTCTTCTCATGTCTTCTTGTGAGTCGATGGGAAACTCGAGAGTATTTTAGGTGAGTTTGAGAAGGACAAAAACTCGACCTCGTATTATGAAGTTAACTCATTGAGACTTAAGCCCCCCTTAAATCATTAGAATTACATATATAACCTCGTTGTCATTCATGAGAGTCTTTAAGAATAATACTAAAAATTTTTATTTTAATTAGGTCACCTCTATAAGATAAATCTAACACTCTCCACTTGACCTATAAAAATAATAAGTATATATTTCAAAATTTAGCTTTTGGATTGTCATTTTGAAAACATTTTTCATAAGAGTGCCAAACACGCCATTAATTTATCTACAATTCATCTTTCCTACCTACATTGAGAAAACATGTTAAAATAGGTCATGATGGTTATACACAAGTATTACTATACTTCTTTTCATGCACCGTAATATCTAGACCTGTAAATGACCCAAATCTAAATCCGAACAGATTTTTAGTATCTAAGATCTAACCTGAATTGATGAACAACTTTCAATTTTGGGTCCCCTGTTGTCTTGACTACTCCAATCTAGCGAGGACCCTAATCTTAATGCCAAATGATTCTTGCAAAGCAAGCAACTGAGGGCACCTCATGACACCACCGAAGATATTTCTGCTATGGATACCTAGGTGCGACGCATCCTTAGCTACCTCTCCATGTTCTATGAATCTCTCTCGACACCCTCATCTCACATGCTTAGAATATCCAAGACCAAATCTAAAGCTCTTCATATGGGCAGGTGGAGGATAGGAGGGACGTCCATCTTCTCTAAGAGCAGCTGCGACTAACAGTTGAAAGAAGGAAGCATGGATGTCTCCATCTCGACCGGGAGATCTTGCAGCTGAAGCCCCCTGGTGGTTGTGGCTCATTCCTACTTCTACTCCTCCTCCTCTTGGTGTCTTCAGCTTCTCCTTTACTAGGCCTCCTCAAAGGCGATGTCACGAGGTGCAACGAGATGATAGCAAAGTGGGAAGTGGAAGGATTTCTGATGAACTACATCGGGGCAATCAACTATAGGGCTAACTGGCCTACAATGCTAAAGTTAGGGCTGATCACATAGTAGGGAGTGATGTTTTGTCTAGATTTAAGTAACCCAAAATTAGAACCTGACATATGTAGTTCAGATTTCGTCTTAACTTGAGCCTGATAGTGCCAACAAGATGGTATACTACATAGATGCCCAAAATCCCTTAGATTTCTCGAATCTAGGCATGTTTTCAAATCTCGTGGATCCACTGAAATTTCTAATAATATCAACAAGTTCACTTAACCAAGCCTTTAATCCAAGTACAAATAAAGGCCAACTTAATGTCATGCAGACAAAGTCTTTCATTTCAACCATAATTCTTAACAAATACCATAACTACTAATAGGCACTATAACAAAGAAACATAATCATCATCACAATAAAGAGATCTCTAATGAATCTATTATTCAATTAACTAATCCCAAACTATAAGACCCATGTTTCTTATATGTCCTTAAAAGACCTTAGGTGCTAGGGTCTTAGTCATAAGATCATAAACCATTTCAGCACCATTAACAAAATTAATTGATACAAGATGATTGTTTATCATTTCTTGTACAGAAAGATACTTAATGTTAATGTGTTTGTTTGCACCAGTTCACATGTTGTAATTAGAGAAAAACACTATAGAGAAATTATCACAACGAAATCTCAAAAGTTTAGAGATAAAATTTATAACTTTAAGTCCTAAGATGAGTTTCCTCATCCACACTGCATGTGTAACTTCCATGGTGGACGTGGCCATGTGTAGCTTACATGTTTGCTACTTTTACATGAAATAATTTCTTCAACCAATAAGAACACACCTAAAAATTGATTTTCGTTAGTTAGGGCAACCTAAAAAATATGTATCTATATACTCAATTGTCTCCATGTGATTGGTTTTGCTGTACTTGAGCTCAAAATCTTGTGTTCCTTGAAAATATCTCATTACTTTCTTTACAGCTTTGTAGTGTTCCATTCTTGAATTGCTTTGGTATCTTGCTAACAATCCCACTGCAAAGCTGATATAAGGACGAATGCAAACTTGAGCATATATCATGCTCCCAAGGGTAGTAGCATATGTAAGAGCCTTCATTTTCTGTTTTTCAGTCTCATTATTTGGGCATTGATGGAGACAAAACTTGTAACCTTTAAAGAATGGCACTTCACATGATGAGCAAATAGACATCTAAAATCTTTCTAGGACCTTAAAAATGTAAGTCTTCTGAGACAAATCAAGCAACCCTTAAATTTATCATGATGAACCTAAATGTTAACAACACATGATGAATTACTCTATGCATGCTAGATTGATCCGACTGAGCAAAACCTAAGACTCATTCTCATAGATTGTAAAAGGATCGACAATCATATCACTAGTGGGAATATAAAATATATATTTTTTCCATTTTTGTACAATATCTTGAATATAATGATATTGTATTTATATATGTTTTTAAGCTATTTGGTCCACTATTAATCAAGCTGATGGTGGCTTGATTATCACAATAGATCTTAATTGATCCATCAACCAAATTGAGATCTAAATCTATCAAAAATCATCTAATTCAGTTGGCATCGGTAGTAGCCACACTACGTGCATATTTGTATTAATATTGTATAACATTAAGAAGTTTAGCACAAGGATGGTGATGTTCGACTCTAAGGTGGTGTTTGTCTTGATTTTCGTTTAAAAATATGAAATTTTTATTTTCATGTCTAACCTTTGTTTGTAGTAAAATTAATTATTTAATTTGATTAAAATATTTACATATTATTAAATATAATATTTATTTAAAAATATGTTATATGTGTTAATTTTATTTTATGAAAAAATAAAAAATAAATCATCTTTTGCCAAACGAAGTTAGTTAAACCAAATCAAATAGAACCTAAATAGACGTTCCGTCACTTACTCATTTAGGACATGTTTAGTACAAGATTAATTAGGAGATAAATCTAATTTATCTCTTAAAAAATCAAAAATACAACAAGTTCATCCACAAATTAAAATTTCACCAAACATGTACTTATGGTTTGTTTGTTTCTTTCTTTATAATTAAAAATATTTTTTATTATTTTAATTAACCCAAATATTATATTTTGAAACTGTGATTCTTGTTTTAAATGACCAAAGGATATGGTGAAAATGGAATAAGATTATACTGCAGTTGTAAAATCATCTTGGTCACACGTAGTCCTCTACTTTATTTTCACATCTTTTACAAAGTTATCCAAACAAAAAATTAATTTAAAATTCATAAAAAATGACTTTAAATTGGTGGTTTTAAAGCAAGAGAATTATGATAAAACAAGTAGGTCTTAAGTGGATAACTACATGGAAATAAAATTGAGATCTTAATATCAAAGTCTTAACTTTTAACATCAAAGTCTTAACTCTTAATTTTTATATCTAACCTCTCAATGAGTAGTAAGTAAAGTATTTAATTTAATTAATATATAAGTTACTTTTAATTTTTGATAAAAAAGTTGAATTATTCATTTAAATTTTAAGATAGATGATATTTATTCAAAATATTTGATAGTAAAATAAATTTAAAAAACTTATTATATTTACTTTGACAGTATTGAAAATACTTTTGCTAATGTACATAACCAATCAGTAAAATCATAAAATCCTAAAATCCTTTAAAATATGAATAAAATAGTATAAAAATTTAATAATATCTTTTGAATTCTACAACATGGGTAAATAAAACTAAATTATTTTCCATTTAAAATATCATTTTTCAAAACAAACTTGCCCGTCATAGGCCACCTTTTCATGATTCTTTACAAAAATAGTACGAAGTATTGACCTTCAGAAAAGAAAAAAAAGAAAGCTCAGAAAAATAGCAATCCTCATGAACATAAAACTGCAAACCAATATTAAACATGTTCCAGTAATAAGCAAATTCAGTACCTTACAGTACATCAGTAAAAATATTAAACACCTATCGTAATTAATTTTAAAATTCGAGACAAACATATGATATCATATGAATTTCATAATATGATATGCAGATTGATCTTATAGAAAAAAGAGAGATTTGTTTACATCGAATGGGTAATGAAGAAACTGAAGTTTGGATGATGAACTTCAAGCTGCCTCAACTGGGAATCTGCAGCATTCAAAAGAGAGGTGGCCTTTTGATAGTCATTTGCTTTTGAATTCATCAAAATTTGTCTTTGCATCTTGTAAGTTGCTAAACTAAATGGTGGAAATGAGATAATAATACTCTCTTCTTTGATTTTTTTTCTCCTGCTTTAGCCCATCAATCCAGATATTATATATAGGGCAATTACAAGATAAATGATGACAAACTGAGGGCAACAATATTTTAAATACATGAATAAACAATTAAAGAAAATTTTTAATGCAAAAGTGTTCGCTTCTAGGCATATATGTCTCTTAGATTCACATACCTTGGAATGAAGAAGACGGTGTGGTAAGTAAAGAATGAAAAATATATCTCCTTCGAGTGTCTCTAGGCTAGAATATGGTATATTGGGTACCTAATAAACACATGCAAACAGAAGAATCAATTTTAGCTATTTTTAGGATTGCGAAAGAGCTCATGATGAAAATTTGATTGATAGAATTAAAATTATATTACAAAACATCAACATTCTTAAGTGTTAAAAGAATGGATTATCACTCAAATGCCAAGTGATAATCCATTAATCAAAGTTAGAAGAATACACCTCTAGACACTTAGTCAAGTGTTCTCAAGGATCTTAGTAAGCACCTAACATTTTATTTAAAATGCCCACATGATGTCTCTGAAAGCTGTCAAGTATACATGGGAGGATGATAGGTGAAATAAGATTAAGAGACAAGACAAGATACCGATGACACAACCCCCCTCCCCCCCAAAAAAGCACATTGCTTATAATAAACTAAGCACAAAATAGAGATGCACATAATATGCTTTAAGAAAAAATTATTACCTATTCATTTTTGTATTTGTCTACTTTCTATTAAGTTGTTAGCCACGTAGTCTCATAGCTGATGCATAATTTGTTGATCACCCTATCTTGATAATCCTTCTATAGTTGAATCAATTGTCGCATATACACTCACTTGCACTTGTGATGATTTTGAGATAGATGCTTCCAGATCTTCATAACATGTAAATAATTGGTCTTTAACATTTTATTTTCTTAGATAATTATGCATTGCATAACAACTAATTACAATGTCCCTTTGAACTTCTAAAGAATATGATAACATTTTGGTGAGCATATGGTATTGTGCTTTTAGAACACGAAAAGTCCATTTTATGTCATTTCTAAGTTTTGCATGGCCTTGATTAAACATTTTATCTTTCCCTTGAGTATGCTATCTATGTATAAAATCACTAATCCAATAATGTACATTTCTATAAATAGTCATACAACATCTAGTATGAGCATAGGTAGCATCGCAAAGATAATATTTGTCTGCAAGAAGCATGATATAAATTTCAAAACTACAAATATAATGTCAATAATATTAAGAAAATTAAATGCATGCCTGGGGGAGGAAATGGGAAACAATGTTGTGCATCATATGCTATTTCATGTAAAATTCTTGTGTTAAGTGCAATCCTTTTCCCATCTAGCAAAAAAAAAAAAGTGAACGTCATGTGAAATCACATATTAACAAAACATTAACCCTTATAAGAAACTTATTTTTTTAGGAACTTTAACATGTATAAGAGTGCCACCTAAAGCACTAACAACACCCTATATAATAAAATAAGCATTAATAATGAAACAAAATTAATTCACTGATACAATATATAAAAACATATAATGATGATAAAATTTACCTTGAAAACTTTTTGTAATTTTTTTTGATGCCTGGGACATATAGATATGGATTGAATGTCATTGGTACAATTATTTCCTTTGAAAACTCTATCATTACTTTGAGTACTTCATAACAATAAGAGTGCACTATTTGTGTTGAATACTGAAATTTCTCTTTATTATTCTTAAACATTTTTTATGACTAAGGATGTTAAGAAATATTATGATTTTTTTCTCTATGAAAATGAAGCGACTATCTCTCAATCACTCTTTTTGCCTAAAATAATCATATAAATTACTATATGTCTCGCGTAGCATCTGTATCAACTCTTCACATTGTGTGTCATTTCTTGGTAATTCTATAGTGTGTGCAGCACCACTATATTGAGAGGTTAAATCCTAATTTCTTGTTATTCTTTTCTTCTTTCTCCGCCACAAAAAAGAAAGCAAAAAACCTTGAACATTCTTTTCAACTTCGAGGAAACATTTTTGTTAGAAATAAATTTATTAAAAGCATAGAGCATGACACAAAGTAAAATCCAACATGACTAAAAATATAAAGATAACATAATTTGAAGAGTAGCATCCAAAATATAATTCAAAAGTAGCATAATAGCATCCAACACATATCCAAAAACAACATAATATCATCTAGCACATAATCCAAACGCAACATAACAAATCCAACACATAATACAATGTAACATAACCCAACATAGACATAAAACAAATATTATGACATCAAAATATATTCTTCATCTTAAGCATGTTTTTCAGCCAATTCACTCTTGAAGCACATTTTTCAACAATTTCACACCATTGAATCTATTGTCCACGTATCTTTTCATCCGAGAATAAGACTGTTACATTAGCATATAATAGATATGTGCTATTTAAGTTCATCTCATGTAGTTTTTTTTGAAGTCATCCTTTAAAGTAGGTGTTTTGATATGATAAACATTAGTAATTTTAGAACTTTCTACATTAATTATAAACACATCAAGTAATTTTTCAAACTCTGTATCAATGTTATTAGATTTTATTTTTTATTTGAATTGCCCAATTCTGCACCTTCAAGCTTTATGCAGTCTTTGTAAAAAATTTATAAGAGTTTGAAACATTTAGAGCATTAACGAGAAAGATATCGTAGAATGTATTTTGCTCTTCTTCTTCTCCAATTGTAGTAGAAGATGCATCATGAGATTTTCTTAAATTTTATGTGGCCAAAGCATCTTCAAATATACACAGAAGAACAGAGGAACTGTGTTCTCGGGGAGGTGGTCGAGTAATTCAAAATATACACAGAAGAAAAAATATACTGCCTCCCTGGATCACAATGTAAAAGAGAGAGTACTACTCTTAAAAGATATTTACATCAAAGAAGGTTCATCACCAAACTAGGTGTTTAAATCGTAACTGCAAAGCAACTTTTTAGACAAAAAGTAAATTTCATTTAGAGCCTGCTCCTCCTAGTAGGATATGCCTCGACACAAGAGGCCTTGTCAAACGATTTCTTTTTTATATACGCGTATATGCAAACTGACGAGGCAAAATCTGAACAAATGCGAGATTGCAGAAAGAAAATTGTGTATATTAACCCAAGGCTTCATAAAGTATTGATACATTGTAAGAACATGGAAGAAACTATAAGATATCTAAATAATAAATGAAAGGGGGTAGCTTCTAGCTTAGGGTGTTTATTTGGTAATCTCAATTTATCCCTTGTCGTAAAATCACAGTCAGAATACATTTCAGTTTCATCTACAAACATTTCAAATTTTACGGACGGCCCGCTGGAGAGAAAAAAATTAACATTCACTCCAGTCCGTCAAGTCTCGCTAGACCGTACGTCAACTCAATTTTCAAATGCCCAATATACTCTTTTGTATTTACGTTGCTGTACGTAAATAAGGATGCAATTTTTTTTTCAAAGATGACATATGAAATAAATAAATATTATTTTATTTATTACAATAAAGTAAAATATTATTATATTTAAAGTAAAATTCAGTATATCTAATTTATATGAAATTTTAAATAGAATGATGTTTTAATATATGCAGCTTTTAACTATAAAGTATTATTATATTTGAAATAAAAATATTACGACTATGAATCTATTTATTACATCATATTTATTATATTTTATTTTTATTAAAAATATCAATATATTTGGGATAAAAAATCATTACACTTGATTAATATAAATATTAAATATTATTCGATTTATTACATGTAATTTATAATTACAAAGTGTCTTGTGTTTAGAGTTGAATACTAATATATTTTTATATCATGATAATTATATGTGATTTATAACTATAAAATGTTATTATGTTTAAGGCAAAAATTTAGTATATCTGATTTATAAATAAAATTTATTATATCTAATTTTTAAGTATATATTGTTAATAATATTTTATTTATTATAACATGTTAATTATATATTTTATAACTTCAAAATATTATTAAATATGGAGTAAAAATGTTATGATTACAAATGTGTTAATTATAACTACAAAGTATCAATATGTTTGGAATGAAAGATTATTATATTTGATTTATATCATGACTTAAATACGATACAAAAAGTAATTTATGATTATCTATTTTTTAAATTTACATTGACATATACATTTATATTTCATTAAATATCATGATCAAATTTGATATTTTAAAATAATTGATAAGATATTTTATCTTATATCAGATTTTAAAATTTATTCAGTTCGTTTAGTATCTTAAGAAAACAACGTCGTTGATCAGCGATATTGATTTTAGATATTTTAAAAGGGCAAAATAGACATTTTATTAAGCTTTTAGGCCCTGTTTGGTACGGAGATAACCTAAGATAGACTTAGTTTATCCCCAATCCCCTGTTTGGTGTACACTTAACAATGAGTTTAACCTGGATTAACTTAATCTAGATTATCCCCAAAAATAGGGATAAGTGTGGAGATAACTCATCCCTCTTATTACTCAGGCTAACTTGATCCCGAAATAATGTTTTGGGGATACGATGCTCCATGCTCCCCCGCTCTTCCGACCGAGCTCCCCCGTGGCGGCGATCCCACGGAAGGACGCAGCCGACGGTGCAGCATAACAGAGCGCAACGAGGAAGATGAACACCGGCACTGTCGTGGTTGTCGTCGCAACCATCGACGTCGACCGCAGGACCTGCAACTCCGCCCCTGATCTCTCTCTGATCTGTCTCGCCGAAGAACCCCAAGCTTCCGGAGAAGAGGAGAGTTTGTCATCGACCGTTATAGAGAGGGAATTGTTCTCCACGGAGACAAAAACCAGCCCTCAAGATCCGTGCAGTTGTTGATGGCTGCCGGGATCGAGTCGGAGAGATTGTTGCGTGCCAACGACACGAAACGCAACCGGACACAACTCCCGAACATCTCCGGGGGGATCGTGCCGGAGAACAAGTTCCCCGAGAGATCCAGCAAACGGAGGGAAGGAAACTTGCCGAGGAAGCCGGGGATGGCGCCGAATAAGGCATTGCTGCTGAGATTGAGCTTGTGGAGCGTGGTAATCGCGGCGTACTCCGGGGGCACACCGCCGACGAAGAGGTTACCGAAGAGGGAAATGATCTGCAAGGACTGGAGGCGGGGGAGGGAGGGAGAGTGCACGCCCTCAAGATCGGCACCGTGGATGAGGATCTTCTCGATGGCCTCGGTAATGCCGCAAGTGACACCGGCGAAGTCGCAGTAGGGATCGGCGGCAAGGGACCAAGAGGCGAGGCTGCCATGGGGGTCCCGAGTGACGGCAGACTTGAACTGGAGGAGCAAGAGCTTCTCGGCGGCGGTGGCGGCGAAGGCCGGTCGTGGGGTCCACAGGAGGAGGATGACGACGACGGTGGCGGAGAGGAACAGAATGGGGCTTCTCACGGCGGCGGCATGCTAAGGTTTGGGGGAAGCTCCTCCACCGCTGTCGACAGCACCCCTGGTCGTGATTAAACATATTTTTATTTATATTTTTAAATTATATATATATTTATTATATAAATATGTAAGTTAGTTAGGATGGTTAAGAATATGTTTTGAGTAAAAAAATAAGATAATATAAAAAATAAAGATAAAAATATAAAAAACTAAGGTTATCCTCGAATTTATTGTTAACATGCCAAACATAGGATAGAATTATCCCTAAACTTATCCTAAGTTAAACCAAACATAATAGGGATAGGATTAATCACGAGGATTGATTTATCCCTATCCCCGTCAATTTTATCCCGATACCAAACGACACCTTAGGGCCTATTTGGCACCATAAAATTTTGGGGATTAATCTGGTTTATCCCCTAAATTTTAGGGATAAACCAGGTTTATCCCCAATTTATCTCCATACCAAACAGCACCTTAACGTCTCTCCGTCACTTTTGGATCGGGAATGCAAGGAATTCTCTAAATCAGATCTTCCATTAAACTGAAATTGTGACCGGACCTTCTGTTAAAGCGGGTGGGTTGAAACTAGGGGTGTAAACGGAATCCGATATTCCGATATTCCGATTCGATTTCGATAAAAATTAACGGGTTTGAAACTTGTTTTGTATCCTATAAGCTATCGGAATCGGATTCGGATATTCCGGTAGCTTATCGGAATCAGTTGGTTTCATTTTCGTTAATCCGATTTTCGATAAAAAATAATTATATATAAATAAAATTAAATAAAAAGTTAAATAAATTATAAAATATAATATATAAATTGATAAAATAATAAAAATAAACTTTAAAGAAGATTATATCAAAATTTATTAATTATATGTAAATTATTGAATCACTTTTGAATAAAAATTAATATTTAATATGCATTTCGGATTTTATCGAATTCGGTTCCGATTTCGATTCATCGAAATCGGATCGAAATCGGAACATAGTGATTCTGAAATTATCGAAATCAAAATCAAAATCCCTTAACCCTTATCGGAATCGAAATCGGATTCTGATGAATCCGCTACCGAATTCGACCTGTTTACGATTCTTGTTGAAACGGACCACTTGTTAATTTCTCCTTTTTTATCTTTCTTCTTCGACAAGAAAGGAAAAACGACAATATAATTTCGACACGTGGTCGTACGCCTGCTACTTAATGAGCTGTCAGACGACTGGACATTAATTCAAGGAGAAAGAGAACGTGGCCGCCAAGGAACAGAGCAGGCAGCGTCAGCGAGGCTGCCAGCTTGCGTCATCCATGACGTCACTTCCCAGCCTCATCAAGGACAGGCGGCGCTGCTCGCTTGCACGAGCGTTCTGCCTGGTCAAATATATGGAATTCTCCCGTCAACGGTCCGGAAAATTGAGTATTTATTCGATGGAATTAGCAGGGCCGTCGGATCGCGGTCTCCATCAGGAAACTGGAAACATCTCCGGTCTTCGTTTGGACTCAAACGCACAGAGTTGTTTGTCGGGAGAAGTATTTATTTTTCATTTTTTATTCTGATTAAAGTAAAGTATTTCGATTTAAATTCCCGCCTTACATACTCCGGTTTTATTTTGATTTTGATTTTGTTGCTACATTTGAAACCGAATGCTATTGTTTTTTTAAAAAAAATACGTTAAAAATTTTATTTTTGTTTAGGAAAAATAATGAAACCACGTATAATTGTTAAACTTTGTTTCAATCGCTTTAAATTTTACTCTTCTATCACTTTATATATATTATATTTCCAATTAGGACCGCAAGTGGCTTGAGTTCGATGGTGGGATTATCTATTTCTAGTTTTTCTTTCCTTGTTTTGGTAAAAATTGAAGTACTTTGATTTTAATTTTCATTAAAAATTTATTATTATTATTATATCTTGATTTTTTTTCTGTCATCATAATCGAAACAAAAATTGATAATTTTAGCATGCACATTATTTTTTATTCGTGAATAAGTCAGTAACCTGCGTATAATCACCAAAAAAATGATCTAACCACTTCGAAACTTTACTTTTACTTTTTCATCACCCCATAGACGCCATGTATAAATTCATTTCATTCAATAAGATATTGCTTTTAAATATGTAATTATTTTTATTTTAATTAATCATCAAAAAAATCATCATAATACACACAGTCGACCTTGTATCTGTTATTTCAATTTTTATAAAATTTAAATCAAAATTTCGGGATTATAAATTCCATTTAAGCCCCCTGGACGGCTTGCATGTTTGCTTCCGGTCAAACGGGTTGGACTCGGTGGGCGGCTTGACCGGGCTACAGTTTTACCAACTTACCCCGACCACGAGGCGAGATACGTTCTTTGCACCTGTCAGACCGACGGCGACGTCGGACACATCTAGAAGGCAGAGGGTGGGGGGGGGGGGTGCCCGACGGCGTGCGCTGGCACGACCACCGCCATCGCCGCCGCCGCCGCCGCCCATCGTTTTCAGAGGCTTGCGGGGCGGCTCGACCGGCCGTCCCCGGCCTCTGACCGCGGTCCCTCCCGGCCCCGGGCTCCGCCCGCCCCTCCCTTCTGCGGCGGCCGAACCACCCACCTCGAAGCTTCCTTCGGCCTCATCCGAAAAGCCAGCCTACCAGGCGGCGGATCGCCCGCCACGTACCGCCCGCCGGGTCCCAGGCCTCCGCCGCCGGCGGGCGATATTTAGGGGGCGTCGCACCCCTTCTCGGCCACCGTCTTGCGGCCGGCGAGGAGCAGCGAGGACGAGCGTCCACCGTCGGAGAAGGAAAAGAAAAAGCTCACGGAGAAAGAAAAAAAAGGGGGGCGGAGGGGGAAGAAGGGCGAGGTTAGCTGCTGCCCGACGATGAGGATGGTGAGGGCGAGAGACGCCGAGGCCGAGCTCAACCTGCCGCCGGGCTTCCGCTTCCACCCCACCGACGACGAGCTGGTGCTCCACTACCTTTGCCGGAAGGCCGCTCACCAGGGCCTTCCGGTTGTCATCATCGCCGACGTCGATCTCTACAAGTACGATCCATGGCAACTTCCCGGTATGTACCACGGACCCCCCCTCTCTCTCTCTCCTCCTCCTCTTCTTCTTCTGATGATGACCTCTGGAATCCTCTGGTTCAGAGAAGGCGCTGTTCGGGAGCAAGGAGTGGTACTTCTTTACGCCGAGGGACCGGAAATATCCCAACGGATCGAGACCGAACAGGGCCGCCGGGAGCGGCTACTGGAAGGCGACGGGGGCGGACAAGCCGGTGAAGCCGCCAGGGTGCTCCAGGCCCCTCGGCATCAAGAAGGCGCTGGTCTTCTACGCCGGCAAGGCTCCCAACGGCGTCAAGACCAACTGGATCATGCACGAGTACCGCCTCGCCGACGTCAACCGCGCCGCCAACAGAAGGGGGAGCGGCGGCGGCGGCGGTAGCCTCCGGGTAAGCGCCGATTCTCTCGATTTCGCGGGATTGCGTTCCATGAAATGCTTGTATCCTTAATTTAACACGGACGGCCGCCTGGTTATTGCAGTTGGACGAATGGGTTCTCTGCCGGCTGTATAACAAGAAAAACGAGTGGGAGAAGACGCGGCGGCGGCCGGAGGAGGAGCCGTCGGCGGGCGACACCGTCGACTCCCTCGAGGCCGCGGAGGACACGTTCTCGTACAGCTTAAGGACGCCGGAGTCGGACGTCGACAACGACGCCGGCGTCGAGCACGACGGCTCTTCGGCCCCGGAGCCGCAGGTGGCCGGCAGGGGAAGCCTCGCGGCGGCGGCGGCGGCGGTGGTGGTGAAGGAAGACAACGACTGGTTCATGGACTTGAACCTAGACGATCTGCAAAACCCGCTCGCGGCCTTCTCCGGCGCGCCGTCGCAGCTGGACTTGTCGTACCAGGATTGGCTCATGCAGGGGCTGCTCGTCTCTCCGCGGCTCAAGCAGGGCAACGGCGGTGGCCTGCCATTGCCGCCCTTCTGAGCACCTCTCTCGGCGCAGCTGTGCATATATATATACATATATATATACAGCGATAGCCGCCTCGACCGACCATGTCTTCGGAGTAGCGGAGGAGACGGAGACCGGAGGAGGGAGACGGTCCATGGCCTTAGAAATCTCTCCCCCCTGGTCCTCTCTGTTTCTTCCGAGAATTTTTTGGGGACACTAGTATTCGATGGGATGTACAGATTGTGGTGATCTTCCTAGATTAGATTTAGGAATCAGGAGCTTAGGACAGGCGGACAAATTTGTTCGTGATTTCTCATTCCATCTCCTTGCCGCATGAATCATAATATATTATTATTATAAAAGTTGTTTGGAAATGAGATAACAGTGATGATCTTCTGGTTCTCCTGCTTGAGAACGCCTAGCTCGAACATGGGTCGTTTCAACTGGTTAGTTGTTATGTTGCTTTGTTACGAGACCAGATCCCCGAGGTCTCTTGAGAGGATTTAGTCAATTTTTTTTTCTGAAAAAAATCCGTCGGTCTTTTCACATAAATGAAGACAGAGATAATTTAGCATATGTATGGGAAGATATTTAATATCTTTATTCTCTTATTTATGTGAGAGATAGTGATCGGATCTTCTTAGGAATATTTTCGATCGATACTGCAAGATCTAAGACAAACTAGATTACGCTTCGAGAAGGTGCGTTTGTTTGAGCTTAACCATCATCTCAACTCTGATTCGTGTTAGAGAATAGATACATGAATGCGTTTGATAAATTCTTTGTACCATATCCGATCGAATCTCTAAGGGCATGTTTGGTATCAAAAAATTTTGGGGATAAACCTGGGTTATCCCCAAAATTTTGAGGATAACCCAAGTTTATCTCCAAGTTATCTCCGTACCAAATAGCACCTAAAATCCCGAAGGAGTTCGTACCTTACGGCCTGTTTGGTAACTGTATTAAGTCCTTATATTAGTATTAATTTTAAAACTGATATTGATATAAGATGATGCAGAGTGTTTGGATACTTATATCAGTTTTAAAATTATTAGTTTATCATTCTTTCAAATTCAATACAGGTAGGTACCTGTTTTAAAATTAATACTGTCCGTTCACTGCGCGGGCCGCCCTCCCCGTTCGACCTCGGCAGACGCCCGCGGCCGCCCTCCCCGTCAACCTCGCCCTCCCCGTTCGACCTCGGCGACCTCGCCCTCCCCGTTCGACCTCGGCAGACGCCCGCGGCCGCCCGCCCCGTCGACCTCGCCCTCCCCGTTCGACCTCGGCAGACGCCCGCGGCCGCCGTCGACCTCGCCCTCCCCGTTCGACAGCCCTCCCCGTTCGACCTCGGCAGACGCCCGCGGCCGCCCTCCCCGTCGACCTCGCCCTCCCCGTTCGACCTCGGCAGACGCCCGATAGCGGCCGCCCTCCCCCTCCGATCCTCCGCGGCGCCCTCTCTCGCTCCGTCCCCGCCTCGATCGATCCACCGATCCGATCCTCGCGCCGGCCGCCCGAAGAACGGGGACGGCCGCCGCTCTCCCGATCTCGCTCCCCGCAGATTGTTCTCGCTCCGTGAACGACCCCCGCCGACTCCTCCTCCTCCTCCGAGAACTTGCCCCGCATCGCTTGCGGCGCCGCCGCGGCGATGGGCTCCTTCACGAGGTCCGATTTGCCCTCGAAGAACCGCTTCTTCTCGCGACCGCCCGTCCAAACAGACCTCCGGCGGCTCTCCGCCCGTGAACCCGTAGAAGTAGAGCGTGGAATTTATCCAGCTCGTCTCCTTGCGATCTTCGGCCTCCGTGCCGAGCTCCGGCAACCTTTCTCCCATGGCGGCGATGAGGTCGCCGCGGCGGCCGAGGAAGAGGGAGTTGAATACCGCTTCCAATTGCTTGACGTTGCCGTCGGAGCGCCGCTGTATGATGACCCTGATGAAGAGGTCCTCGGGGAGCTGCGGGGCGACCTGCTGCCACCTCCGGACGAGCTCCACGGCGCCCCGCCGCAGTCCTCGGCGACGGAGAAGACGGTCACGGTGGGAGGCACGGGCACCAGCTTCACCTTCCACGACGTGACGGGGGGTCTCTTCGGGTTGTCCGGCGGGGCAAAAGCTCGAGAAAGGGACGTCGGAAAGGAGAGAGCGGGATATCGGAGAGCGACGGCGGCGGTGGCGGGCCAGACGGAATTATTGGGAGGGTGAGCCGTCGTCCTCCGCCGGCAACCTCCTCCTCCTCCTCCGGTACCCATCCACAGAATCCGGCTACTAATCCCAACTCCAGACTGGGGCAGGACGTCGGATGGTAAAAAAAATTTAAATTAATTTAATTACTCTGAATATTCAATTATTGACATTACCAAACGCTTAAACAAACTTGATACTGTCACTTTTGATATTGATATTACATCTTCTTAGAATATCAATATCAAAATTGATATTGTATCAATTTTGATACTCAAAACAAACAGGGCATTAGATCTTGTTTGTTTTGGCTTAACGGACACCAAACCTCTGATTGGGGTCAGAGGTTGGGAGATTTAGATAGATTGTTTTGATATTTTTGTCCAAACATCAAGCCAAAGCAAACGGGTCTCAAGTTGATTAATATATAAATATCTTAGTTAGATTAAGTATTTAATTTTATCCTAAGCTGAGGTTTCAAGACATGAAATTAAAGGTTCGGAGCAGGGTGTTCGTGGTTTCGTTTAGTTTGATTTTTGAGTATTTTTTCTCAAATCGAACTGAATCAAATCAAATCGAACCAAATTAATTCGATTTGATTTGGTTTGGTTAGATTCAAACTATATTTTATTAAGGTAGAGTAACTATATCAATATATAATTTTTTTATTTGTTTTAAATCATATTCTATTAAAATTTAATATATTTGTTTATATATTTCATTAATTTATCTTAAATAATCTTGTAACAAATTATTTTTACGAGAAAGAACACATAAATATTATATTATATATAGCTAAAAATAAAATATTTATTCTTATTCGGATTATTCGGTTTAACGATTTGATTTGGGTTGAAGGGTCTTAGAAACTAAATCAAATCAATCGCTAGTTCAAATCAAACCGAACCGAACTAAATTACTAGTTTGGTTTGATTTTTCGGGTTGAACCAAACAGTGAACAACCCTAGTTTGGAGTTATCAAATGAAGTCAAAAGAAGCGCCACTTTAATCACACGGTAAAGATGTATAGGAAACACCATATTATTCCAGATTCTATTCGGGCGAATCAAAACAAAAAAAAAACAAGCAAGCATTGTTCGCCCAGATGAGATTCACGAGAGCATCCTACGAATTTTACCGTAAAATTCTAATGGGGTGTTTGGTTGCATGATAATTATTTGTACACTTTCATGATAAAAAATTATATTAAAATAAAAAGTGAACCAACTCATGACATAAAATTATCATGTTTGGAGGGATGTGATTACAAAAAAGAGTAACTACCACACATGACCAAACAAAGTGGGGGACCACAAGAAAAAAGAAAGAGGTGAAACCCTCTTTTTTTGTTTAAGAAGAAAATTACTTTTAAAACATAAAATTATCATGGTTACCAAACAGCTCTTTTAACAAGTTTTCTTAAAATTTTTAAAAATTAAAACAAAAACCTTCATTATCATGCAACCAAACACCCCATAAGAGATTTGAGAATATGCGAAGAAGACATCGGGCCTGATCCAACAACAGGGGTGGGCTCGTTTCTTGCACTTGGCGCACCCTGAAGAGGGCTAGAACTCAGATGATTTCTCCATCTAATAAACGTACTTGTTCGTGTACTTATGGGGTGTTTGGTTGCATGATAATTTTTTGTACACTTTCGTGATAAAAAATTATATTAAAATAAAAAGTGAACCAACTCATGACATAAAATTATCATGTTTGGAGGGATGTGATAACAAAAAAGAGTAACTATCATTCATGACCAAATAAAGTGGGGGACCACAAGAAAAAAGAAAGAGGTGAGACCCTTTTTTTGTTTAAGAAGAAAATCACTTTCAAAATATAAAATTGTCAAGGTTGTCAAACACCTCTTTTAACAAGTTTTCTTATAATTTTTAAAAATTAAAATAAAAACCTCCGTTATCGTGCGACCAAACACCCCATTAGAGTAGAAGAGATCACAAACGGACCTTATGGAAAGCACATATATTTTTTCATGTTCTCTATCGTACTAGATTCTTTATGGTTTCATGTTCAAGTTTTAGGTCGCGAAAATAGACCCCTTAGTTGTAGGTCCAAATGCATGGGTGCCTGCCTTGTGATAAATTAAAATCGGGCAGAAAATACAGAAGGAATAATTTAATAGATCCAATTACCTTGGCATGGACAACATTTCAGTTTAGTTAGTTTACTTTAGCTTAGTCTCTGTGATTGAAGCGAATAATATAGAACATGGAAAGTTGGGTGTCCATACCCCGGACCCAGGCCCAACCGGATCAGTTTTCTAGCCGACCGGCTTGGTTCCGACCCCGGGTCTCTTACCAGATTGGATCTGGGCCCGAGGTCCTGACCCGAGCGACCCAACCCAGGTTAATTTGTATAGGGCCGACCCAGTTCCTACCCGCTACCTGGCCTGCCTTGATATAGAAGACATGATCTCTTACTCTAATGACTGTAATATTCATCCCACCAGACAAACTGAGTTAATTAATTTAGATGAATTACGCTAGTGTGAAGAGAGATGAAGTAATGTCCTAGTAGCAACCATCAATGTTTTTTGTACTTAAATACTACTACCCCGTCTACGACTAATCGGAAAGATTAATGACAACAATTTTTCGCTTATAAGTTGCGTTGATTTCAGCGTTTATCGAATGACACCCAAACTCAAGACATCAAACAACCAAGGGGAGGACAATGAATGACTTTTCGATTAAATTAGTAACGTAAACCCATATTGCTCTTGAATCTTGGTCTGCTTTACAAGAGAAGCATTTCATTTGCACATCCGCGTGAGATCGCTAATTACATAATCAATTTATGAATTGTGATCCTCTCTCTCGTGGGATGTTTGGTTGTATTTTATTTTTTATATGATTTCACGATAAAAGTGATGTCATTCGTAGAAACAATGACAAAATTTTAAATTAGAAACTATAAAAATATAATGTTCGGCAAAAATGTTATCATTTTTAGAAATGATGGTAAAGTGTTTATGGGATGTTTGGTTGCATTTTATTTTTTTATATAATTTTATGTTAAAAATGATATCACACATTGAAACTTGACAAATTTTAAAATTAAAAACTATAAAAATATAATGTTTGGCAAAAACATTATCATTTTTAAAAATGATGGTAAGATGTTTGGTGCATAAATGAAAAGTCACTTATGGAGCACATGGGGTTAGGCTTGTCCACCATGTGCCGTGGGTGTGCACTTTTGAAAAAAAAATGCTCAATATCTCTTTTTCTCTCTTTCACGTGGAGGAGGGTGAAAAAAATTTTAAAATAAAAAATTGTAACACAGGCCAAACACTTTTAAAATATGCTTTTACTACAATTTTTAAAAATAAAAATAAAAATACTCATTATCATGCAACCAATCACCCCATTAGTGCATAAATGAAGACTCACTTTTGTAGCACGTGGATTGGGCTTGTCCACCGTGTGCTAGGGCTCTGCACTTTAAAAAAAAAAATTGGTCAATGTCTCTTTTTTTCTCTATCACGTGGAGGAGGGTAGAAAAACTTTTCAGATAAAAAATTGTAAGATATGCCAAACACTTTTAAAATGCACTTTTGCTATAATTTTTAAAAATAAAAATAAAAGTTCCCATTATCATACAACCAAACACTCCATTAACTTATCAAGGTTTATGGGATGTTTGGTTGCATGATAATTTTTTGTACACTTTCATGATAAAAAATTGTATTAAAATAAAAAGTGAACCAACTCATGATATAAAATTATCATGTTTGAAGGGACGTGATTACAAAAAAGAGTAACTACCACACATGACCAAACAAAGTGGGTGATCACAAGAAAAAAGAAAAAGGTGAGACCCTCTTTTTTGTTTAAGAAGAAAATTATTTTTAAAACATAAAATTATCATGGTTGTCAAACGCCTTTTTTAACAAGTTTTCTTACAATTTTTAAAAATTAAAACAAAAACCTTCATTATCATGTAACCAAACACCCCATTGGAACATATTTTAGCTGGCCTGTTTTGTTCTCTTGCATATCGGCCTAGATATGGAGCAGCCGTTTTCAGTTCACTTTTTTTTTTATTTTTAAATAAAATATTTTAAAATATTATTTAAATATTAAAACACTAACGGGGTGTTTAGTTACATGATAATTTGAGTTTTTACTATAAATTTATGTTTTTGAAATAATACTTGTTAAAAAAGATGTTTATAAGGTGTTTGATTGCATGATAATTTTTTGTACACTTTCATGATAAAAAAATTATATTAAAATAAAAAGTGAACCAACTCATGACATAAAATTATCATGTTTGGAGGGATGTGATTACAAAAAAGAGTAATTACTATGCATGACCAAACAAAGTGGGGGACCACAAGAAAAAAGAAAGAGGTGAGACCCTCTTTTTTTGTATAAGAAGAAAATCACTTTTAAAACATAAAATTGTCATGGTTACCAAACACCTACTTTAACAAGTTTTATGAATATGTTAAGTATTAAATTAGTAGACTACCAACAATATCGATTAATCATGTTTTAGAGGTTGAGTTGAAAGAACTTCAAAGTTAAATGTGCTTTGTTGTGAGTAGACCAAGGATGGATGATCTTCCAGAAAAGTTGCTAATTAACACAGTTGTTAGGTTAATCAACTGATTTAGTCGATCATTATATGTGGTATTAAAGCCTGACCCAGTCAGAAGATTCGATGTGATTCGCCTGAGTATGTGATATGTGATGTGTATGATCTGTTTTTATTGGAGATAAATTGTAACACCGCGATTTGTGAGTATGTTGAGAGATTAAATTAGTGGACTGCCAGCACAACTAGTTAACTATCTTTCAGAGGTTGAGTTGAAAGAACTCCGATGTTAAATGTACTTTGTTGGGAGTAGATCAAGAATGTGTGATCTCTCGAGAAAACTACTAATTAAGTCAACTGATTTAGTCGATCATTACAATTTATCGGCACGTTGATCAATTTTGCTTTTTATCCTAGTTGAATTTAGTTTGGATCACGATTAATGATTAGTACATGTACACATATATATCCACGTATACATGGTATATATTTAAGTATACACTAAATTAATTAACATATAAATATCTTAATCAAATTAAGTACCTTCTAAAAGATTAAATATAAAATTAAAAATTTTATTTTAAATTAAGATACAACAAATTGGCGTTCTGTACAATCGGCCCCGGGATTTTAGACCTAAAATGGCTTAAAGTAAGAATCTGATCGACCATCTTTAAATGGGCCCGTTATTGTTATTGGGCAGACTTACAACTAAATAAGAACTTATTAGTAAAACCAAATATTTATTCTATGGCCCAAAATCAATTCGTATTGTGTATTTACCCAAGGCCCGTTTGGCCGCTGCCTAGTTCCTGGCACGCTGCAAAGAACTAGATGAGCCGCAGATAAGGCTATCCGCGGACACCGGCGGAACGGCAGTTGTTGAAGAGCAAAGCGGAGGAGTCCGCGATCGCGCGCTGCGTGCTGAGAGCTGCTTCAGAGCCTTCCCTCCTCGGCGTGGTCCGTTCAGAAATGGCGGCTGCGGCCGTGGCGGCATCACCCATCTCCTCTTGGAGCATGTCTTCACTTCGCGCGTCCCTCCCTCCGTGCCACTCCCGCCTCCGCTTCCCGGCCGCTCCCTCCTCGTCCTCCGGCATCAGCTTGTCCCGCCACAGGCAGGCCACTGCCCTGCAGTCATTTACCGGCTTGGTCCTCCAGAATCCCCTGCTATCTCTTGGGTTTGGTGAGTGCCACAGCCATTACCTCGCGTTTTCTTCATTTTAACGCATGCTTGCCTTGAAGGATTCGTCTGAAATCTGCGTCGGACGGCTCATTCTGTTTCAACTGTATGAGCTTTTTTCTTGTCCTTGAGATCTCCACCATACATGATTCTGGTTCGGCACAGCTTGAAGATTTTGTTTGCATTTGGCCGATGCTGCTTCGCCCTCTATTTTTTTTTTATACCTGAGATGGATAGTATCAGATTTGGTACTATTTTTTCAATGAAGGAAACAAGAATCTACTTACTTACCGCGTCTCGTGATTTCAGTGAATCATCTGATAAGGGTACAGAAACATGTATTTTTTTTTCAAGAAATTGATGATACCGTAGGTGCTATTCCAGGGAATGGGAAGTGGGGGCGTGAGCACGAGAAGAGTCTACATTTGCTGCATTTCTGTTTAGAGTGCTTTCTGTTTTATTCTTAGAACATGCATTGCCTATACGATGCTAGTTGCTTCATCATCATTCCATCAGGTGAAATTAGATTTTCCACTTCTTTTTTTTCTGATCGACGTGTGTGATCCTTTTTCATTTCCTTTGTCTCCTCTGTTGAAGTTGGATATAGAACCCTCATGGCCAGGTTTTCAGCTATGGTGTTGTACTCCATTTGGGTGTGAAAAGGGAAGCAGAAGAAAAATCGTCAGATGGTTCAAAATCAAGCTTCTGAAAGTATCCCGAAACTAGGAAGAAACTTAAAATGTTCTATAGGAACTAATGAGAATACATTGAACGAGTAATTTTAGACAATGTTATGTGTACAGAACTTAATCATATTAAACTTGAAAATAAAGTACCTAAATCAGAGGGAGAGGATCATGACTTCCTTTTTCTACTGCTTTCAGTACATCAATAAGAAATTGCCTTATCAGTGCATTAACTACATAGGCAGTATATAGTGTGCCTTTTTCTGTTATGGGCTGTCATTTGCACTTCGGTCCATTCCCAATCGAATATGCTTTCTCTGGACTGACATGATAAAACTTTCTTTATGTAAAATAAATTTATCATAATGAACACTGTGCGTTTGGATTTTATGGGCCCTTAGATATGTTTTTATGATAATTGTTAACCGAGCAGGCTCTCTTCTTGATACATAATGTTTTCTCTGACTGGCCTATTCATCAAGTGGTAAGCTGTGGGAACTGGAACTCAGATCTGAATTTCTGGAACCTGTACTTGCCAGCATTTCTATGGCCAATTTACTGCTCAGAAACCAGAGTCTTTATGAAGATTCGAGCTTTTTCTATACATGGCACTTTCAGCAGCTGGTAGAAGGCTTGTGGTGAGAAAGGATGCGGCATCTCTGAGCTATTCAAGGAGATCCTTGCCTTCTTGGTGATAGTTTTCTTTTCAGCTCTGCTTTTACTGGTAGGCAAGGGACGGATGTGTTCATATCTTGGGTTGTAGCTTCTACATCTTGATAGAACATCTGCTTGTGCTGTTCTTCTTTTTGTTCTTTATATGTACTTTACTTTTCAGTGGAATGAATCGTGACTCTCAGTTGGGATCACCTTTAGGAAAAGAGCAAGCAGTTCTGTTCTAGGCACCTCGAGCTACCTTGTCCTATGAATTACCACCTTTTTTCATCCACTCATGTTTGAATACTTATATGACATTCAGTTTTGCAGTCTTTTAATGAAGGCACCAATGCTACAGAAGTCCTGTCTTCTTGACCCATATGTGTCTGATTAGAAATTGAGTGGAAGCTCCAGTCCGTGCTTTCTATGCTACACAGTAGGTTTGTGATGGTGTTTCATGAGTTTCTGGTCACGCTTGCTTTTTTCTTTAAGGTTTGAAGGGTTTTGGCATCAGGCTGTGTTTTTTTCCTTCTAATGTTCTCAACATTTTTAATCATCACTTCAGATCTTCCATCTATATCCTTAATATATCATTTATAGACTTTGACCAAACACGCTTTTTCCTCCATTTTCAGTTCTTTTTTCTTTGTCTGGAATGCCATTTTATGTTTCCTAATTTCAACATCCAGAATGTTGCTAAAACTTGTTATTCAGATCTCGTGTTTTTGTCTAAAATCTCTGTCAAGTGGCATTTGCTTGAACTTTTGTTTATCAACACAAAAGGTACCTCCTCTTTGTTTTGAGATCCAAAATCATGCTTCAAAATAATTGATCTCCTCTAATTTTTGTTTCTAGAATTTTAAGACTTCTCATCACCTATATCCAAAATTGATCAATATTCATAGTTCGATTAATGTGAAGATGCTTTTTTTGTTCACTCTGTAACAGGTATTGACAAGTGCGAACAGGGTTTTCCTGGCATCAACAATGGCAGTAAGTTCTATGCAATGAGGCATGGAAGACGTGTTCCAAAGCTCAACAGGCCTCCAGATCAGAGAAAAGCTCTCCTCCGTGGTCTCACAACACAGCTTCTGAAGCACGGACGGATCAAGACAACTAGAGCAAGGGCTAGTGCAATGAGGAAGTTTGTCGAAAAGATGATAACTCTAGCAAAGGATGGGTCTCTACATAAAAGGAGGCAGGCTTTAGGCTTCATATATGAGAAACAGATAGTCCACGCATTGTTTTCTGAGGTTCAGGGTAGATATGGAGAAAGAGATGGAGGCTATACGAGAATTATTAGAACTCTTCCCAGGAGGGGGGATAATGCTCCTATGGCCTATATTGAACTTGTTTAGGTGATAAGTACTTGCAAAATGCGATCTGTTTGATGCTGTCAGCTTGTACATTTATTTATTTATCTACTTCAGGAGTGGTTAGGCATATCATTTTGGTCGTTTCTCCGTGAAAAGCCTATAAAGATATTCTCTTTGGTTGGATCACTCCCGTATCTTTATTGTGAATATAAAGCTTTATTTTTTTTCCAATACCTATGTTTCGGTGTATTTCGTCATCTTCATTTGTTTCTCCAGGGCCGTTGACACTTGTTGAGTGAACTCTTAATTCATGTTTATTGATGCCTTCCGGATTGCAGGAAGTAAATGGATGCTCTAGTTTACATGAATCAATTCACTAGGAGAATTCTGTAACAGTTACATTCTGTGGCGATCATGTTTAACAGGTATTCTACAAAGAGAACATACAAAATATTACTGATAAGCCATCCGTGTAACTTTTTTTTGGGGGGGGGGGTTGAGCACTTCCAGAATTCTTTTGTTGGGTTATTAAGTACTATGTTGAATTTGTGATACATTTCTTGTTGTTCCTAGTTACTAGAAAGACAAACACATTAAGTAGCTGTTTGCAGTGCCAATTAGCCATGGGAAGGTATATATCCCCGGCTTGTGCTTGCCCAGGCTTTTGACCGAAGAATGAAATTTGAGGTGGGCACCTTGTAACTCGTGGTACCTTGTGCCGTATATTCTGTACTGAAGTGTCAGAGGTTGCGTAATTTGATTTCTCCTCCCATTCGTTCGGTTGTGTTTCTTGGATAGCAATTCCAGCGTGCACCCGTTATACTGATCGTATCAGGGCGTCCACTGCAATGCTCACTTCTTATACGTTTAGTCAACAAATTGTACTCTGAAATCACATACACTTCCCAGTAGGGAACACTCTTTTGTTTTAGTTCACAAGAGAATCTTCATCATGCCCAACAGTTTTTGTTCTACCTGTCCGTAATTTGTATCTGACGCCTACAACTTTATGTGTGTGCAGTTTTGCGTTGGCAGATGCGCAAGTTCTTTGCTCGAGTAGCACTACGTTCTCTTCGGCCTCCTTGTGTTTTGATCTGAAGCTTCAACCCGAAGAACTCTGGTTCTATTCTCTTTAAGTGTGCATGATAACCTGGTAATTAAGTCCGGTTGCACCATCACCACAAAATGATCCAAGCAAAATGCGCATCTGCATTCAACTACGAGTTAGTCTCTCCCTGTGGATACCTTAAGGTGGTGTTTATCTTGGCTCAATCTGAAAATTTAATGCCCTGTTTGGTAACACTATTAGGTACCTCTATCACTATGAATTTTAAAATTGATATTGATAGGAACCATTAAGAGGTGTTTGGTTAATTGTATCAATTTTAAAATTTATGGTGCAAACAAAGCATATTATGTAATACAAGTGACAGTTTGTATTACTTTTGATATTAATACTCCAACATTTGAAAAATATTAATATCAATATTGATATAGTACCAAAAATGAAACTCTATCCAAACAGGACAAACTTTTGATTTCATCTCTAATTTTTTATCTCGCGGGACACAAAAATCTTAATTACTTACCTTTAAAAATAAAAAAGTTACGGTCAATCGCTTGAAACTAATGCCCTGTTTGGTTAGAGTTTCATTTTTGATACTATATCAATATTGATATTAATATTTTCAAATGTTGGAGTATCAATATCAAAAGTAATACAAGTTGGCACTTGTATTACATAATATGCTTTGTTTGCACTATAAATTTTAAAATTGATACAATTAACCAAACACTTCTTAATGGCTTCTATCAATATCAATTTTAAAATTGATAGTGATAGAGGTACCTAATAGTGTTACCAAACAGGGCGTAAAGGATGTTCTAAGAGATCTCTAGTGTATTCAAATATTAGTTTAGACATTTTACCCGACGGTTTGCACATTTAATCGAATCAGAGATTAAATATTTTATCAAACGATTTCAATATTTAACCTTTGGCCGACTTAGAGGTTAAACATCAAATAAGTTAAAACAAATGTGACGTTTGATTATATTTGATTTAGAAATTTTTGAACTTTTAATTTTATGTCTAATCTTTCAATGTGTGGTAAAAAATTACTTAATTTGATCAAGTTATAAGTTATTTATGTTGTTTGCTAAAAAATTCTAAATTATCTATTTAATTTTATTAAAATAATAAATTAATTAAATATTGATTTTGAATATAATCTATCATGTTCAAATCATATATAAATGTTTTAAAATGTCCAATGACTGTTTGATTCCATCAAATATATGTGATTTATTTTATTTGACAAAAATGTTGATAAAAATATCTATTTTTAATATCGTACAATCAACTATTTTATTAAATATTTGACAATTTAAAAAAATAGATTTATTAAAACTTTAATAAGATTTAATTAAAGTCCATGGTTAAATTTGATGTCTGGTCAGACATTTTTCAGATATTAGACAATAGATAAGAGGTTGAATTAGATATGTTATCAAATAGCAATAAATATCTGAAATCTACAAAATCTATCAAGTGTTATCAAACGAGGCCAAAGTCTGAATCCTAATCGCTAGTTCCTCGGGTGCAAGGTTAGAAAGAAAAACTTTTCAAACCCTTCAAACTATCCAAATGCAAGGTTTCTATTGGTATCCACACGAACTTTCTCTTCGGATGGATTCTCTTTCAAGTTGAACCTTCCTACTTGCCCTGGACACATCACCGCCATGGAAAAATATGCTCTAAAGAGAAATGAGGTAGGAGGAAGCTGACGACAAAATTAGCTCTCTTTGGTTCATAAGGTTTGACAAAATTCACTTATATTTATAGAGAAATTAGAATTTATCATAAAAACTCAAAATATTTATAAATTATGCCCATGCTGTGTACTTACAAATCAATCCTTATGTGTGTGACTCACTACACTAAATAATTTATTTGGTTGAGGCTTAATTAAAATAAAATAATTCTATTAAATTAATTTAAATTTATTATCTAATAACAAACTTAACATCTTACCATTCATGAAATGTACGAGTCATATTCTATAATCTCAAACAATTATGGGAATAATCTTATCTTCATTGAATTTTATCATCATCAATTACTGTATAGATAAAAATCCTCATCTATTTAATGTGCAGGTCGGATAGGAATATGACATCAACTGTCAACTATCTAATATACCAACCCCACGAGATCATGTATTTGGTAGCGAATCAATTGAAAAACTATTTTTCTTATTATTATTTATATCATTACTAGGATATGGAGTACTATCTCATAAGACATCCACTCTCACTTACCGAAAGTGCACGATCTCTTGTTGTCCGCTCAATTTTCTCTATTGGGTTTCTCTTGTACTCAATATATTGTTGTATTAGACCAATGAATCGATAGTCATAAGTCAATGATCAAAGCACAAAATCTACCTAACCTGACATCTTTGACAACTTAGGTTAAAAATCTAACTATGCAATCGTGATAATAGAATATCTTGATTGTTAGTTCAGTTAAATATCATTCAAGTTTCTAATTTGATCGGTTTAGTGAATATATTCCACTAATGAGCATCAATATATATTTCTCAGTGTCTACACACTAATGATCAACGAGAATAGTTATTATCATCACATGAGAAGATATCACGTACACTAGTCAATTTAAAATCTTGATGTTCTGTCTTTAGAGGAATGCTTACCCAACCCCAAAAAATGGTCTTGATGTCCAGACCCGTCTATTTTTAGAGTTCTTAAATGTTACTATGATAATTTTATTACGAGTAATAGAATAGAAAATAGAAAATAAGTTATAGGGTGTTTGGTAGCACTTTTAATTTTAAGACAGCTTCGTTTTTGAAATCAAGATTATTTGACTTCTCAATTTTATTTTTAAAATCAAAACAGTCTAATTATTTGGTGTTTGGCAAAATTATCATAATTTTTAAAAATTAGACAGTAGTGTTTGGTTATGACCAGCGACTCTGCGAAACTCTCTCGGACTCCATTCGCAGAGAGGACCTGCTAGGGCTGTAAACGGGTCGGATTCGGTAACAGGTTCACCAAAATCCGATTCCGATTCCGATAAGGGTTAAGGGGTTCCGATTCCGATTCCGATAATTTCGGAATCACTATCTTCCGATTTCGATCCGATTTCGTTATCGAAATCGGAACCGAATTCGATTAAATCCGAAATACATATTAAATATTAATTTTTATTCAAAAGTGAGTCAATAATTTACCCCGTCAAAGTGTCTACCCTATTATTGTCTTAAGGTCTTCAGGTTTTGTGAGTGGTAAAGATTGTGGTGGTCTTTGATTTAACTTAATAAATATCAAAACTCTTAATTTCATCTTTAATCTTCTTAGGAGAGCACAAAATCTTGGTTATCCATTTTTAAAAATTTTAAAAAAAATCACAGTGACCTATTTAAAATCAAGTAATTTACGAAGAAATTATTGTTCTTTTCAAAAAAAAAAACATTAGCAGAGATCTTAACCTCTACAATTTGGGTCCCGATCCAAAGATTAGACATCACAAACCCTGCCTCAATTAAACTTTAATATCCATTTATTCTGCCCTCCCATTGATTTTTATCGTCCACCTTAATTAACTACAAGGGAGCACGTTTAATTTAGAGCTGGCAATATATGCATGGTTCCATGCCGATTGCACCATGTAAAGATTACAGTGCTTGCTCATGCATCCCCATATTTATATATATATATATATATATATATATATATATATATATATATATATACACACACACACCTCTCAACACCAAAATTGTAAAACAAAACAACCTAAATAATTACGTAATAATTAATTAATTAAGCACCTGTGGGGGCTAGCCAGCACAGGATAAGCACGTACACATGCCTGAGGGGCCGGGCCAGTTGTCTTGGTCGGAAGAGGAGATCGATATATAGAACAGAGCTGGAGAGAGAGGAGATGTGCGGCGTGCGCACACCGGCCAGCTTGGTCCGAAGCAAAGACACATGCCCACGGTCGACCGGGTGCCCGCATAAACCCTAGCAAGCCGACGTACGTATGTATCGAGCGCACGATGTTTTGGTGTGGTCCAGACGGTATATATTGCACTGCAGCAGTTAACACAGAGATGCGAACGGATTAAAATCGAATAAATAGAATTAGAAGTATGATCTGTCTAGTCGAATTTCATAGTTATTAAAAATATGATTTTTGTGTAGTTCTCACGACAACGTCCTCTTATAGATACGACGACCTTCGGGTAGACGACATCTTTCTCTCTCGTTAACACGTCTTCTGAGAGAAGTTCATGAATCGATCTTGTTGAATGTTTCTAACTAAAAATAAGAGAAGAGAGAAACGACTTAGAAGAGAGAATTCCTCCGAGAGCTGTTCATACGAGAGGAGAGAAAAAGGGCAGATCTCCGTAAGTCCGTTAGAGCCGGAGAGGAAAAACAGTAGTCATGAAATTGTTTTTTTTTTTCCTTTTAATGTTGGATGCCAATCAACGGCAAGGAGGCAAAATGTAGAAACGACCGTGCGATCCTCGTCGGGTCGGGTGACAACCAATCTATCTATTTGTTTCTTAAGAAAATATCTTTAACACTACTCCCTCCTCCACGCCGGCGGTTGGAACGTCGGTTTTCGGCGGCCCCGCGGCGGCGCCCAGCTGGTTGGCTTCCTGCCGCCGCCGGGGACGTGATCTCTAATTTTCTTGCTCTCTCTTTTCCATGCACGGCCGAGAGAGTACAGTGAGCTCACCCGAGAGAGCGCCTGACGCAGACGTACGTGATGTATGCATGCCACCGGCACCGCCGCTCACGGCGGTGTCTGCTGTAGGGAGACACGTCGCCTCTCTCTCTTTCTCTCCATGGCGATGGGAGCGATCTTGATCGTCGTGCTGTCCTTGTAAATTGCTCAGACGGCCCAGCTCCCTGCGCCGTATATGTCAATCGGAGGATAGTGATCGACGAAGAGGCGATATATATTATGTCGAAGGTTACGTCGAAGGGTTTTATCTTATTTTGGTCATAATAGGAGAAATATTTTATATTTTTATCATAGCCTGTATCTGAGTCTCCTCAACGTACGTGCATTTTTGAAATTTCACGTGATATCAAAAATGGTCAGATTATAGGTTCTGTCCTTCGGTGAATTTGCTCTTGTTTTCGTTCGACCATGTTCTGTGTATTCCAGTCGTGACTCTGACATTGGTGACTGACCGAGAGAGAGAGTGTTGAAAATTTTTATCTCATATTGGCCATTGAAAGAGTGTTGAAAATTTTTATCTCATATAGAGGAGAGGAACAGATGTACAGGGATCATCGGATTACATGTCTTGAAGGCGCTGAAAATGTTGGATTTAATAGGGATCTGACGGAATGGTTTAAAGTTGGGGACATTAATTAAAACAAAATATGAAAATATAGGGAAAGATGCTTACTTCATTCATAAGATTTTGAACTTGATGACCCATCTTTTCGGACTTGTGCGTGGGTGTGTGCACTCCTGTCAAAATTGATGTACACGCGAGTATACGTGTTTAGAATAGTCTCATTTTAGGGCATTAAAATAAGATATGAAAATGTAAGAAAGTTACCTCTATTTCACTCAAGCCTAATTAATATTGACATGAATATTTGGGGGGGGGGGGGGGCAAAAAACACAAACGTGCAATGGAAAGGGAGTCTGTCCACATGGGCGCAAGATTAGAGGAGGAGGTAATTTTAGTTAAGAGTGTCTAATCACCTAGATAATGCCTAAGAGAAGATGGGTCAAACTCAACACAAGAGAAATCACCCACAGCATATCATCTTTTTAAGGGAAGACGAAGAATTCCTTGAACGAAAGTTAATAATATTGTGGGCATCCACAGCTATATAAATGTTTGTTTTTAATCAAGGTATCTGTCATGAATATATATAATCTGTATAAATATATATATAGATAAATGTGAGTATATGATAAAACTAGATAGCCAATTAGTTGCCATCAAACTGGAAACGAAGAAGCTGCTGATAAGCTGCTTTCGCACAACAGGATCATCCTGCTAGCAACTATCTTTGTGGCTCGATCGGTTATGGCTTGTTTGGCACCATAAAATTTTGGGGATAAACCTGGGTTATCCCCAAAATTTAGGGGATAACTCAAGTTTATCCCCAAGTTATCCTCTTACCAAACAGCACCTTAGAGAATATTCTCAGCCTAGTTACCCCCCTACAAATATCTAGTGATTACTGCAATTCCAGCTGCCTGTTCATAGTATAGTATAGCTAGCTACTTCCGTGGTCCCAAAAGTCTCTCCCCGATCAAACTCGAAGAGGAGGGGTCCCTATCATGTATCTATCTATCCATATTGCACTCCGCGTTTATCGATCGACTTAATCAATTAGTTGACCTAACAACCATACCAATTAATAGTTTTCCTAAGAGGTCAGGTCATTCATTCTCAACCTACTCTAAATAAAGTATACTTAATTTTGAAGTTCTTTCAACTTAACTTCCGAAAAAATAATTAACCGTATTATTGTTAGTTCATTGATGTAATCTCTTAACATATTTTCAAATCAGAATGTTACAATCTACCTCTCTTAAAGATTTGACACCCTCGTCAACAGATCACACACATCACTTATCACATGTCCGGGTAAGTCACACCAGACCTTCTAGTTGGGTCATGTTCTAGTACCATATGTAATGATCAACTAGATCAACTGACTGACTCGACAACCGTGCTAATTATCGACCTCTCCGAGAGGTCACGCATCGTCGACTTACTCTCGACAGAACACAATAAATTAAGTTCGGAGTTCTTTCAACTCAACTTTCGAAAAATAGTTGACCGGTGTTGTTGGTAGCCTATTAATTTAATCCCTTAACATATTCACGAACTAAAATATGGCGTTACGAGGAATAATAACAGATTATTTAGTCACAACATGTATACGTGTGTATATATGTGTTGAGAGAGATGGGAGAGAAAAAGAAGAGATTGAGAGAAGACCCTGTCAGATTAATTAGCTAATGGCCTGTTTGGTTAGAGTTTCAAATTTGATACTATATCAATATTGATATTGATAATTTTTAAAATTGAAATATCAGTTTCAAGATTGATAGTATCAAATTTTCTATGTGTTTGATAAAATTATATCAATGTTACCATTGATATTAGATGAGCATGTGCGGAGGTGGTGTCTGCGAGAAAGGGGGGGGTGCGCGCGGGGAGCGCTGTGCGGGGGGATGCGCGGCAGGGCTCCGGCGGGGGGCTGCGCGGAGGGGCGGGGGAACCGCGCGGAGGGGGGGGGCTCCGGCGGGGGCTCCGGCGGGGGGCTGCGCGGAGGGGCGGGGGAACCGGGCTGCGCGGAGGGGCGGGGGAACCGCGGGGGGCTCCGGCGGGGGGCTGCGCGGAGGGGCGGGGGAACTGCGCGGAGGGGCTGGGCTCCGGCGGGGGGCTGCGCGGAGGGGCGGGGGGACTGCACGGACGGGCTGGGCTCCGGCGGGGGGCTGCGCGGAGGGGTGGGGGGACTGCGCGGAGGGGGGCTGCGCGGAGGGGGCTCCGGCGGGGGGCTGCGCGGAGGGGGTGGCTGCGCGGAGGGGGCTGCACGGAGGGTGGGGGGACTGCGCGGAGGGGGGGGCCTGCGCGGAGGGGGCTCCGGCGGGGGGCTGCGCGGAGGGGGTGGCTGCGCGGAGGGGGGCTGCGCGGAGGGGTGGGGGGACTGCGCGGAGGGGGGCTGCGCGGAGGGGGCTCCGGCGGGGGGCTGCGCGGAGGGGGTGGCTGCGCGGAGGGGGGCTGCGCGGCGGGGCTCCGGCGGGGGGCTGCGCGGAGGGGCTGCGCGGAGGGGGGCAGCGCGGAGGGGCGGGGGGACGCACGGGAGGGCTCCGGCGGGGAGGGGGGACTCCGGCGGGGGGAGGTGTGCGGAGGGGGGGGGGGCAGCGCGGAGGGGCGGGAGGACGCACGGGAGGGCTCCGGCGGGGGAGGGCTCCGGCGGCCGCCATCACCGCGGGCTGCCATCGCCCGCTCCCCTTCCTCTTCTTCTTCTTCTCCCTCTTCGGGCATGCCGACGCCGTCGCCGTTGCCGCGCCTCGCCGCCGCTGCGCGGAGGGGCTGCGCGGAGGGGGGGGCAGTGCGGAGGGGCGGGGGGACGCACCGGAGGGCTCCGGCGGGGGGAGGTGTGCGGAGGGGGGGGGCGGCGCGGGGGGGCGGGAGGACGCCCGGGAGGGCTCCGGCGGGGGGGGAGGGCTCCGGCGGCCGCCATCACCGCGGGGTGCCATCGCCCGCTCCCCTTCCTCTTCTTCTTCTTCTCCCTCTTCGGGCATGCCGACGCCGTCGCCGTTGCCGCGCCTCGCCGCTGTCGCTGGCGCCGCACCCCCCCCCCTCTGGCCGCCGCGGGCGGCGCTGCACCCCCTCCCCGCCGTTCTTCTCTCTCCCCTCTCCCGCTCTCTCTCCCTCTCTCCCCCTCCGCCGCGAGCGCGGGCTCCCTCTCTCCCCCTCTCCCCCTCCATCTTCCTCCCGCCGCTCTCTCTCTCTGTTTTCTCCCCCTCCATCTTCCTCCCGCCACTCTCTCTCTCTGTTTTCCCTCTCTCTCTGCCTTTCCCTCCCGCGCGCAGCGGGATGCGCCGCGCGAGGCGGCCAGTGCCTCGATCGGAGGAAGCTTCGACGGCGCCCAAGGAGGATAATATCAATTTTAATACAGGGGGAGAGGTGTATTAAAACTGATACACTTTGTCACTGTTAATTTCAAAATTGATACTGTTACCCAAACAGCTCTCAAAGTTGAATATTGATAACAGTTTTAAAATTAATACTGATACAGTTACATAATACTGTTACCAAACAGGCTGTAATATATTAACACCCGGAAGGCTTCAAAGCGGAGATCGATCGATCGACCGATCGGGATGCGATTGGAAATTAGTAAGCAACGCTATGTCGGCAGATGCAGCGGCGCAACAGAGATGCATGCAAGAAAATGGTCGTCGGATCGATGGACGGGCCGCAGACGTCTGGCAGGGCATGTCCTCCGGCTTCTTCAATGGCCGCCGGATTAAACGCCCGATTATATATATTGGATCATCAGTTTGCATGACCCGCTGTCCGCTCCCTCCCGGCTAGCTGTCCTTCCTTCCTTCCATCCTTCCATTCCTTCCTTCCTTCCTTTCTTTCTTTCTTTTTTCCTTTTTTTTGATATTGGGCGAAGGAGACACGTTAATTAGGTGATTTAATCCAACGTTGGATATAGAAAAAAAATTCATATTTATTAATTAAATGTTCTGATGACTATCTCATGTCTAAGTTTCCATATACCGCACGGTACATGCATGTGAGTTTCCAGGATTTATTTTTCTCCTCTTTCAACTCGATGTAAATTAGTAAGGATCTGCTTTCGTAGGTACACGTAATATATCATATTGCATGTGTTGTTAATTAATTAGGCTGCAACTGATTACTGATTAAGACACCGGGTTAATATTTACATGTAACAGCACTCGACGATCGATCGATCTATAAATAAATATATATATATATATATATAGAGAGAGAGAGAGAGAGAGAGAGAGAGAGAGCTGTCGCCCTTAAAGCTGGATGGGTACGTACCTGCTTGTGTTGTCGACCGATCGCCCAACATGCATGGCTGGTGTATTTTGTCTGCTCCGAGGCCCGCCCCCTTCACGTGGTTGCTTTCTATCTCTCTCTCTCTCTCGATTGCGACCGTGCTATATAGCTAGCCAGGGTGTTTCACTGTTCGTGTGGTTTAAGGCCCAACTAATTAATATATATATATATATATGTAGTCTATTACTTGTGTTTAATTTGGTATGGTTTGGGACTGTAGGCCAGGTTAGGGTCCATTTGGTTGAATGAAAAAAGAAATACGGTGAAAATATTTTACGTTCAAAATTTCTATTTAGAAGACTTGAAAATAACTTTCTTGATTATGTTTTCAACTATTTGGTTACTTGTAAAATATTTTTATTTTTATTTAATATAATAATTCCTAAAAAGATAATAAATTTCATGATAACAACAATTTATTATTTATAAAAACTTAAAAAAATATTTTTATTTTATTATAGAAGTTTTATATCAATGATCATAATGATTTATATATCTTAATATGGTCTGAAAGTTAAATTTTCAAAACTTCATTTGAAATCTCGTGTTTTTAAAAATAGGTGCATCTCTCTGGAGCACTTAAGAACTTGAATAAATAAAATTTGTAAGATAACTTAAAGATAACTCCATCAAAAGATGTCTGCTGATGTACAAACAACAAATTATACAGAAATATCACCGTCGCCGTCAAGCCCGTGGCACCCTGGCGCCACAGTATCCAGAAAACGGCATCCGCTGGGTTTGTGGGGACGCCGGAATCGGTGTTTTGAGAGGAGTCAACGGAAATATATTTCAGTCGACTTAAGTATTACAGATAAACAAATAAAGGTAGAAAAGATGCTTGCAGGAAAACGTGATTGGGACGCCCAATTTTATGGGCATCCAAATGGACCCTTGCCATGTTTGGTTAGAGTTTCATTTTTAGTACTATATCAATATTGATATTAATATTTTCAAATGTTGAAGTATCAATATCAAAAGTAATACAAGTTGACATTTGTACTACGTAATATGTTTTGTTTGTACTACAAATTTTAAAATCGATACAATTAGTCAAACACCTCTTCATGGTTCGTATCAATATCAATTTTAAAATTGATAGTGATAGAGACACCTAATAGTGTTACCAAACAGGGTGTTAGTTTGTATATATCTGTGCGGGACCGCTTCCAACTAAATCAAGTTGGTTGATTGAATATTCCGAGTCAGGTTAAATATTTCATTTTGAATATTTAGATATCTTAACAATGTTTAAATATCTTATATCTGGTAAAAATAAATTTATTTTAATTTTTTTTGAGATGGAACTATAATGGAATACGTAAACATATGCACACTTGTAAATTGTTAGCCTAGCTAGTATGATTTAAATCAAACCAAATTAAATATGCATTGGCATATATATACAATATCATGCATGATAAAATTTCTTGTTTGAACCGGATCAAATTAAGCTGAGCGGAATTTTAATCAGCTTGATTCGAAAGATATATATGACTTGATCTAAAATTCCTTTAAATAAAATCGAATGAAATCACACGAACACCCGTGGCATGCTGATCGAGCTAGCTGCGCTTCCACGGGGGATGCAGTTGTATAGCACACTAGTTTACGAAAATGTCAAGAGATTAAATTAATACATTACTAACATATTCGATTACTTAATTTTTTATAAAAAAAGTAGTTTAAAAAACTTTAAAGTTAAATATGTTCTATCGAAGATAGATGACCTTCGGTTGAGAAACCTATTAATTAGTATTGAGGTCAATCAGCTCATTTTATCATTACAATCGTGATGAGGGTGGTGACACCGAGAATATAGAGAACAAGACAAATATAAACAACTGTAAATAAAATATGAATGCGCATTAGTAACATATAATATTATATTTGCATATCAAAAATGTGTTATCTATCGAAGCTAATTAAATTCTAGTAACATAGCATAGTTTTATTAACAAAGTAAGGAATTAACCCCTCTAAGATTATGCTTAGGTGAGAGTGTCGATGAGTCGGGCTAACCATGTAGGGTTAACATGTATGCTAAAATTTTCAATATGTGGACACTTTAAATGAGCTTTTAATTGTTGGGGCGGAAGTGAACCACAGCAATTAATTAAATTGACCTAAAATTTTATGATAAATCTTGATAAGATGTCACTTTATTTATTAAAAATAAGTTATAGTTTAAGATGCTGTGAGAGGTCTTATGATGTTATTTTGATTATTAAGTTTGGTAAATTTAATAATGACATATTTATAAAATACAAAACAATAGGTCAAATTGAGTCTAGCAAAATTAAAATTTCCATGCGTCGTCCAACTATAGGCTGGTCAATATCATAATGTAAACTTGATCGAGTCTTCTGAAGTTAATTTTATGATCCAAGCCATGATTGGGCCAACTTCAAACTAGGTCAGCTCGGCTCATTGACATACCAGATTTTAACATATTTGGCACCATGCATCATCTACCAACAAGTTTGAGTGCCTCACATCCCCTCAGCCCTCTATCTCTAGAGTGCGGATCGTGACCCGGTTGAGACGACTCCCGCAGTCATGAATGCCGGACCACGTCAAAGCGGGTTCGTCCGTCGCAATATTTGTTTGCAAAGGATTAGTAACATATTGTTCATTATAGTAACATATTATTCTACTACCGTTAGGGTTGTCCGTCAAGAGACAAGGAGATGAGATTTGTTTTTAGACTCGACCCCCCCCCCAAAAGAAGGCTATTTTTCGTTACTAGGCGGAGATCATCCGAGAAGACCAGCTGTATATTCTTTGATATCAGACCGTGGGGAAGAAAATAATTAATGGGTGGTTTGATTGTAAATTAATTTTTCATATATTTATGCATAACTAAAATAAGGTGGAGGACAAAAAGAATTAAGTTAGTTTCACCTGTTTTATCTAACCAAGAAAAAATTTTAAAAAATTATATTTTATCATATGGTTGATAAATACCTTATTATGACATGTTTTATTGCAAAAAATTATTTTTTAGAGATAATCTTTACAACCAAACTGTTTATAATAATTGTCCAACCCCTAAATTCATCCAGTCTCCTATCTCTGCCACCAGCTTGTCATATATTAATGTTTTTGAATTTTGCACCCGAAGCATTTTAAACGATTTTTTTTTTGAAGGTGGGGGACCAAACTTCCACCTATATGCCAATTAAAGTGGACGACAAATTTAAGGTGCACAACAAAAGAACAAAATGCCAAAACCTAGACATCCTTCTTTTCTTCTTTCTATCTTTTGCCTTCCGGTGAGACTGATCAAAAGAAGAATATGATCAGATTTCATCTTTTCGAGGTATAAGGAGGAGCCACATGGTGACCATGATACTTCTTGTACAGAATCTCAGAAAGTAGAGAGACTACGTGTTGAAGGGTTTTATCCCATATTGGCCACTGAAGGAGTATTTCATGCCTTTATCATAGCCTAGACCTGGGTCTCCTTAGCGCACGTGCGTTTTTGAAATTTCACATAGTATCAGAGCTGATCAGGCTGTAGACTCTGTTCTCCGGTGGATTTGCTACTGTTTTCACTCGGCCCTATCCCGTGTATCCCTATCGTGGCTCTGACGGTGGTGGCTGGCCGAGAGGGGGAGTGTTGAAGGGTGTTATCCCATATTGGCCACCGGAGGAGTATTATATACCTTTATCATAGCCTGGACCTGGATCTCCTTAGCGCACGTGTGTTTTTGGAATTTCACACTACGTACCTTTTCAGTCGCCACTCTTCCATTTTTCTTTCTTCTTCGGCCTTTTTTTTCCCTTTGTGCAAGTAGTGGACACCTTCATTTCCTTCAAGAATTCAATCCGATGCATAATCTGACTGCATCAATCAGCATATGAGATTGCAATATGACAAGTTAATAAGGTGGGGTTATGCTTTAGCCTATGAAATTTTATATACTTAATTTCATCCTCTAATTAACCTCTTTCGTTGTGATAAAAAAGTACATATGTCAATTAATATATATATATATATATATATATATATATATATATATTATAGCACTTATGTATACGTGTGTGTGTGTTTTCCTTAGCTCTATTCCAAAAATTGAAAAGACAAATTTGATGACTTATAGGGTGTTTGGTTGCATGATAATTTTTTGTACATTTTCGTGATAAAAAAATATATTAAAATAAAAAGTGAACCAACTCATGACATAAAATTGTCATGTTTGGAGGGATGTGATAACAAAAAAGAGAAACTACCATTCATGACCAAACAAAGTGAGGGACCACAAGAAAAAAGAAAGAGGTAAGACCCTCTTTTTTTTGTTTAAGAATACAATCACTTTCAAAACATAAAATTGTCAAGGATGTCAAACCAACAATGTGAACTCTTAGGGCCGTGGGTGAAATTTCCGACTGTGTTGGAGTGGGGTACCAAATTATTTTGGGGATGACCACTTGAGTAGGGCCATATATACAACTGGAACTAGGGGTGTTCATGTAAAACCGGTAAACCGATAAACCGAACCGAACCGAACCGAACCGTTCGGTTTGGTTCGGTTTGAGAGGCTATGCATTCGGTTTTTTGAACCGAACCGAACCAATAATTTCTTATCGGTTCGGTTCGGTTCAGCACCTCCCCAAACCGAACCGAACCGATAAACCGGTTGACCCGATTTGA
The DNA here is from genome assembly GCA_036172225.1 of Cryptocoryne crispatula var. balansae. Lineage (NCBI taxonomy): Eukaryota > Viridiplantae > Streptophyta > Magnoliopsida > Alismatales > Araceae > Cryptocoryne > Cryptocoryne crispatula. The sequence continues at coordinate 10,696,000 of CM069919.1, forward strand.
TAAAGCTTGACCCACTTTATTTACATATTATATTACATTTAAATATATATTATATCAATTTTAAATATGTTTTATTATAAATGTAAGTTAATTAGTATAAAGATAAAATTATATATTATAAATACAGTATTAGACTTTATATTAATCTTAAATGATTATTATAATGTATATTTTATTTTTATTTATTTAAATATATATTAAACTGATGAACCGAACCGAACCGAACCGAATCACAATTGGTTCAGGGCTCACTGAACCGGTTCGGTTCGGTTCGGTTCACCTTATCGGTTCGGTTTCAGTTTGGAAAAAAAGTGACCAAACCGAACCGAACCGAACCGTTTCACCCCGTGCGTGCGTGCGTGCGTGCGTGCGTGTGTGTGTGTGTTTAATGTTGCCAATCAGTCCTCGAATTATTTTTATCAATCTGTTTATATAACTGCGCCACTTTTATTTCTTGCTTTCGTCGAAAAGTGCTGAATATTATCTACTTGGACTCAACTATATATATATATATATAAATATATATATATACAGGAGTGCTGATTCATTAACTTTAGGTTGAAAGAAATTAACCTTTTTCTTTTCATGGTAAACCGTTCATGATTCAAGTAGCTAGCTAGTTTATTATGTAATCGTAAACAGTTCCAAATTAATCTCTTTTCTATTATCTCTGTCTTGCAATAATTATATCTATAAGTGATTAATCAAACATTCTAAAAATGCGATATGCAGTAGTGTAAAGAGCTATATCAAAAGCAACTTGAATTTTTTTCCTGAAAACTTTGGTTTTCGGTCAATAATGGGGTGTTTGGTTGCATGATAATGAAGGTTTTTATTTTAATTTTTAAAAATTGTAAGAAAACATGTTAAAAGAGGTGTTTGGTAACCATGACAATTGTATGTTTTAAAAGTGATTTTCTTCTTAAACAAAAAAGATGGTCTCACCTCTTTCTTTTTTTCTCGTGGTCCCCCACTTTTTTTGGTCATGTGTGGTAGTTACTATTTTTTGTAATCACATCCCTCCGAACATGATAATTTTATGTCTTGAGTTGGTTCACTTTTTATTTTAATACAATTTTTTATCATGAAAGTGTACAAAAAGTTATCATGCAACCAAACACCCCATAAGGTATTCAAACCAACATTCAAATTAATGATTCTGAATCAATTTGGATATTATTCAAAGTGCAGAAAAGAAAGAGTAGTCCCTGACTTCTAGAAATTATCTTATTATCCGATCAATTTACTTAATTACCACGTCAAAAAAAGTAGAAACGAGTGCATCTTCTCTCCGCTTCTTTATGCATTATGTTAATCAGTGACCTTCCAAGGAAGTCATCTATGTATTATCGACTTACTCTTAACCGACGACTATGTTTAACTTTGAACTTCTTTCGTTTGAAAAATAGTTAATTAACATCATTAGTAGTTAGTCCAATGATTTAATCGGTCATTACAACGTTAGTTTAAATTAATTTTTCCCTCTAACACACACACACATATATATGTTGAGCAATGGAGTACTTGTGAGCTCTGGTTCTTCGGATCTAAACCTCCTCTCATCCGAAAAGATCACAATTACGATCTTAGACGACCACCAATTAAGTCGCAAAAGAAGGTACGCGGCAGCAACCCAAAATGCATGGGAGATAATTTATTTATTTTTAGACAGAGAGAACATTAATTGTTTGACTACGTACGTACTGAGAGGCAGGAAAATCTTTGGGAATTCCAAGGGGATCCCGTTGTGTCGTCTATTTTCAAGTAGCTGCAATCAAAGCTTCATGAATCTGCCCTCCTCGTCTGTTGTACTGTAAGAGATGCATGCTCTCCATGCAATGCACCTGGATATAAATATACGTGGGCGTAGAAGATGGAGCTGCCGACTTCGGTACTGCTCGGGGCGTAGAAGATGGATCAATGGCGGTCGAAATTAAATAACTGTCCTATGTTGGAAAAATGTGTATGTCTAGTGTTGTCGAAGCAAGTTGTGCCCAGGGGTGTTTTGTTTGTCTTGAAATTTGAATACGTGGGTCATTAATTATGTGTTTTTGTGAACTATACGTATATCTATCTGTGCCCAGTTCTTCGCCATGCGTGTCTGACGATGTATACCCACATGCCTGATAATAATATACAAATCATATTTCATAATATTATGTGATATATACATCTATTATTGTCTGTGAACTATATATATACATATATATATCCCGAGTTCTTGGCCATGCAGTTCTGATGTATATGATATATACTACTTTTTCTTATGGGGTGTTTGGTTGCACGACAACGGAGGTTTTTATTTTAACTTTTAACAATGGTAAGAAAATTTGTTAAAGGAGGTGTTTGACAATCACGAGAATTTTATGTTTTGAAATTAGTGATCTTCTTCTTAAACAAAAGAAGAGGGCCTCACCTCTTTCTTTTTTCTTATGGTCCCCCACTTTGTTTGATCATGCAGGGTAGTTATTCCTTTTTGTTATCACATCCCTCCAAACATGATAATTTTATGTCATGAGTTGGTTCACTTTTTATTTTAATACAATTTTTTATCGTGAAAGTGTGAAACAAAAATTATCATGCAACCAGACACCCTAGATCATCTTAGCGTACGTATGATACAAAATATAATATAAATTAAGATCCTTAAAGTTAAGATCACGGTAACTATACTAGATCAAAGATAGCTTCTCCACACAGCACGTCCGATCGACGTCAACCCTCTCTTAACAAACATAAAACTGATGAAATTAATGACACTTCATGCATTTATTCTTCACCTCGTCATACCTTGTTCAAGTCTCTAATTATTAGTTATGTTGTAAAAGGCAGGCGTATGTGTAGGGGTGTAAACGGTTCGGTTCAGTTCGGTTCGGTTCAGTTCGATTCATCGATTTAATGTATATTTAAATAAATAAAAATAAAATAAAATAAAATATACTTTATAATGATTATTTAAGATTAATACGAAGATAATACTTTATTTACAATATATAATTATATCTTTATACTAATTAACTTAAATTTATAATAATATGTATTTAAAATTGATATAATATATATTTAAATGTAATATAATATGTAGATAAAGTTGGTCAAACTTTGTCAAACCGGTTTACCGGTTCGGTTCGGTTTAGAGAGGTGCCAAACCGAACCAAACCAATAAGAAATTATCAGTTCGGTTCGGTTCAAAAAACCGAATGGATAACCCGTCAAACCGAACCGAACCGATCGATTCGGTTCGATTCGGCTCGGTTTACCAGTTTTCCGATTTTACTTGAACACCCCCACGTACGCGTGTGTGTGTATACATACACGGTAGCGAGAGAAGCGAGTGGAGAAAAGGAACAAAAAACATTTCTAAATTATATAACTAACACACACACACACAAAAAGAAAGAAGAGTAGAACATTTTGTGTGAAGTCTGAAATAAAAACTCTGACTTTCCCTCGAAACATTTCACCGAAGTGTGATCACTTTAAGGATGCTGACCACTAAACTGACTTGAGAAAATATGTCGTAATCGCCATCTATTCTCAACTATACATCGTGAAGTTCGAGGTAAAAAATGCCCGACTTTTAAATTTGGACTCATTAAGTTACTCTAATTTTTGGAGAGACAATGCTAGTATGCAATACAAGTCGAAATAAATAACTCTGATTTCATCAAGGAGTGTACAGTCTTAGTTGTTACATAAGCCATCCTAATTCAACTTTAAAATCAGAGTATGGAACACACACTAACTCATTGCTGTTTGTCTTTTTAAACGAACTCAAATTATATATCTCGAACATTAAATTAAATTTATTGTTGAAGCGTTAAAATCCGACTTTAACACTTGGGTAACGACATAATTTAATGGGGTGTTTGGTTGCATGATAATGGAGATTTTTATTTTAATTTTTAAAAATTATAAGAAAACTTGTTAAAAGAGGTGTTTGACAACCTTGACAATTTTATGTTTTGAAAGTGATCTTCTTGGTCTCACCTCTTTCTTTTTTTCTTGTGATCCCCCACTTTGTTTGGTCATGGCTGATTGTTGCTTTTTTTTGTTATCACGTCCCTCCAAACACGATATTTTTATGTCATGAGTTGGTTTACTTTTTATTTTAATATAATTTTTTATCATGAAAATGTACAAAAAATTATCGTACAACCAAACACCCCGTGAGTGTTCGTCTTCCACACTTGTCAAGTGAAAGTCGGATTTTTCGCAAGGGACTCAACCCAACCCATACTATATATTCTCCTAATTCTTTTTCTTTAGTGCGTTGGTTATATGATTTAAGAAAAAAGTGTGCTCGATCTCCTTATTTAAAAAAGAAATTAAAACGCCCTTAATATACTATACCGTGCCTGCCTTCGGAGGTTTCTGATCTCTTATTCGTGGCTCTTCCAACAAGATCGACGGAGACATTTTCTCTATGTTTTAAAATATATGAACATACCGTTTGGTTAAGGAAAGACACCCTGCACGCTGTCCCTACAACTCTTCTTCCTTCGATGGGGGCCGATCGAGCAGATGGCAATGATCGATAATGGGGGGGGGGGGGGGGGGTGAGGGAGAACGTACTGGGGGTCATAATTAAGATCATTATTTATTATTGTTATTATTATCAGGAGACAGAATAATTAATGGAAGTTGGGGCTGCCACCTGCTTTGCGGGTACACATGAACTTATTCAACTATATATACCGGGCAAAGTTGGGTAGATCCTGGACAATAATAATATTGGTGTGCCGTTGTTTTTTTTTTCCCTCTGAAAAGTTAGCTAGTGACCTACGACCCAGGATTAATCTTTCAATCATAATATATAGAGAGAGCTCGAATCAGGTGAACATAAGAAAGAATTCTCTTAATCCTTCTCACATAAAAATTGACGAGAAATAAGTGAGATGATGATTCGATACTATCCTATCACCATCTTAATTATCAACTCTTTTATAGGAGGGATCGAGAGAATTTTCTCAAATATATATTTGAAAGGATTCGCACTTCAAAATATATATATATCGAGAATTAAGGTAATTTCATGTTAAAATTATATGTGCTTTCCATAGTGTGTTCACCAAGGTAAGCACGACCGGACAACGTATAAATAAAGAGACCGGATCCCCTCAGGTGAGCACCTGAGGGGGTTCGATCAGTTCCATCACATTGAGGCTGACAAGATGGTGATTTGACCCCCTCAAATCACCATCTTTTTAATGTCTTGTCAGCTCCAATGTGAGAGAGGCTGACTGGACCCCCTCAGGTCCTCAAATCACCATTTTTTCAATGTCTTGTCAGCCCCAATGTGAGAGAGGCTGACTGAACCCCCTCACGTGCCCACCCAGGGGATCCGGCCTCGTAAATAAAGCGCACCGGCCGGCGTTAGCTTATTCTCGATCGGCGGCGGCTTCCTCTCCCCCGGCCGGCGAGCTCTCTCCCCTTCTCTCCCTGCACGTCCCGCCTTCCTCTCCCTGTTGGCTCGCCATGGCGAAGGTGCACCCGAAGGAGATCATCCCCGAGCAGCCCACGCCCCCGGAGGCGCCGGGCGGGGCGGCGGTCCTCACCGTCTGGAGGAAATCCCTCCTCTTCAACTGCAGCGGCTTCACCGTCTTCGACGCCAAGGGCAACCTTGCCTTCCGCGTCGACAACTACGTCTCCGACCCCCGCGGCCGCGGCGAGGTCCTCCTCATGGACGCCGCCGGCAAGCCCCTCCTCACCATCCGCAGGAAGGTACGTGCGCCGCCGGTGTCGAGACGGCGACGGCCGGAGGTCGGCCGCGCCGGTTGGTTCATCCGTTCGATTCCCCCGACTGATTGAGCTTCTTCCGGATCGGGGTTTTTTCTTCAGAGGCTGAGCCTGGGGGAGCACTGGCTGGTGTACCAGGGGGAGGAGGCGGCCAACCCGCGGCTCTCCGTGAGGAAGCAGGCCGGGCTGCTGCGGCGTCGCGGGGCGCTGGCGCGCGCCACCCCCTGCCCGGCCGCCGGCGGCCGGCAGCAGCGGGCCGGCTTCGAGGTGGAGGGGTCCTACTCCAAACGGTGCTGCGCCGTCTACGACGGGGGGCGGCGGCGCCTCGCCGAGATCAGGCGGAAGGAGGAGGTGGGAGGCGTCGGCTTCGGCGGCGACGTCTTCAGGCTCGTGGTGGAGCCGGACTTCGAGGCCCCCGTCGCCATGGCCGTCGTCATCCTGCTCGACCAAATGTTCGGGTCCGGCAGATGAGAAGGGGCTTCTTCTCTTCAGGCCGCCATGGCTGACGGACGGCTGAACTCTCTCTCTCTCTCTCTCTCTCTCTCTCTCTCTCTCTCTCTCTCTCTCTCGCAAGGACGTCTTCTTGCAAAGTTTTGATTTTTTTTTCGAGGCATTTTTCCCCACGAGGCATCACAGGGAGATCTTTAAAAATATTTAATTAAAATATTATTACATTCACGAAATATTACAATCTATTGATTTTTTTTTAAAGATTCGACGTCCTCGGACAGGTACCACGTATCATATGCTTCAGTCATTGCTTCAACTCAATTCCGCGAAAGCAGTTGACTAAAATTATTGACTGGTTTCATCTTGTTCACGAATTTGAGTATTAATCACCACCATCGTCTACTTCATTCTCTTGAAAAATTGACGCGGCAGATCATAGTAATCTTTCGGCTCTCTCTCTCTCTCTCTCCCTCCCTTCCGGCTCCTGGTGTTATATATAATATCGATCATGGGGGAGTTTCAGCTTCTTACGCCCGCGTGGGGGCGGACCGGCCGTCGACGGCAGACGAGAGAGCACCGAGTCGAGTCCCGGCGGCCGGTGCTCGTCGTCCTCCCCGGCGGCAGCCGGTCGCATCACCGAGGCGAACGCGCGGAGGCGCCGAGGAAGAAGTCGGGAAGCTGCGGCGAGACCGCGACGCATGCGAAGACTGCGCCGACCGGCCGAAAATAATGGCGGGCGAAGCTGCCTAAGTTTTAGACGAGCTCGGACCACCCAGGTGAAGGAAGTTTTTGCAATCTTCGAAGACGTGAGTTCAATAACGTATGAACACGTGATGTCCGGAACGACAACACATCGGTATACTCCAAAGACGACGTGATATTTCTTCGACTTCTCGTAATTTAACTATCGAACTTAATTTTACTTAGTTGTCGAACTTTTAAAGATTTACCAACGAGACGTACTCATCATCGAAATTTTATTAAATTGTTATCGAGTCTTAGAAGATTCACTGTCGACCTCTGTCGATTCGTTACTGAGTTACTAAGACTTCACAAATCCACCACCGATCTTTTACTAATCTACTATCGAACCACGTCGCACCTATTTTATGTCTTTGTAATTAAAACGTACTCTTATTTCATTTATCACGACACCAAACGTCTATTCGTCATTAAAAATTATGAAAATTCTCTCCACTCGAGAACCGAAGCGATCCAACCTCGAGAAGCATCTTCTCTCTCCCTCCCGGCGCAATTAAGCTTATCATCTTAGACGGTAAATTTAAATGGTAGAAATTAATCGTGCCATGCTATCTCAGAAGAGAAGATATATATATACGTGTGTGTGTGTGTGTGATCGGCATCCGGGCAAAGCCGGCAGGCCCAGCACGGCCGTCGGCGTCCGGCGGGCCTCCGGTCGCCGTCGCCGACCACGTGATGTGAAGAGACCCGTCCACGGAGGAGGAGCAGGGGGGAGGAGGCCCGAGCAAATAAATTACTATATTTACGATGGGGAAGTGGGAGCAGAGATTATTAATAATAATTGACATCATTTAGAGAACTCACCCTAGCCGTGTAGGTCGAAAGGAATTTCATCTTAAATAATTTGGTTTCGTTATACATGATATAGATGCCATCAAAAATAAGTATATATGACATATATTTAAGTACTTGACGACGGTACTGTCATGTCTTTAAAAGGTAGGTTGTACAAGTTGTAACACTAACACCCCAATGTAAGAATAGATTTAAAAGGTAGATTGTTTGTGTAAAGATCGGCTTCCTATCTGTGGTCTGACCTGACCAATTATTTGAGCCCAAATATCCTACTAAACTTTGGGCTAGCCCAATATAGAGATACATTTTAAGACTAGCTGGATTTATTTTATTTTTTTGAAAGGAAAAGCGATCACATTACCACTAAATAGAAACAGGAGCATCCAAACATAGTTGATCCCTTACAACAGAGGGAAGGACGCAGGGGATGGGGCATGGAGAGGGGAAATTCAGGCCCCATCTAGCTAACAGATGAGCAACTTGATTACACCCTCTGGGCACAAAAGAAAGACTAAGATTAGAATTAAACAAGAACTTTTGACATTCCGAAATGACATACTGGGCCTTCCAGATCCTAGGCCCAGATTCCTCAATGGCTTGAACCCACCTCTTGGGCATCACTTTCAATAATAGCATGGATACCTTCCTGGGTTGCCCAACAGCAAGCTTCCTTTATAGCTAAAGCTTCTAAAATCTGCGGGTCTTCAAAAGGATAAGGATAAACCTTCCAGAAAATCAGATGGGCAAAATCATTCCGCACAACCAAACCACAGGAGCCCCGGCCATCCTTGACTCCACAGTCCACGTTAATTTTGAGTGCACCATCCGGAGGAGGACACCATACAGGTGATAGGTTCATGTCAACCGGGTTTTTATGTGCCAAATAGAAGTCAGCTTCCATGGTAGCTCTTTTGAGAATCGCCAGTGGTGTGCTGTTACGGTACTTAAAAGTGGATTCACACCTAGCTTTCCAAACCTGCCAGAGGAGAGAGATGGCTAAGACTGCAATATTTGCCAAGACCGGGCCATCCTGCCGGATCCACTCTAACCAGCTTCTAATAGCCACGTGGAGGTTCCTGTCGGGCCACTTGTCCAAACCCCCAATCGGTGAAGCTAGCCAAACAGCTCTGCTTCTAGAACAATCCAGGAAAATGTGTTGAAGGGATTCGTGATCATCTAAGCAAACCATGCACAGTCCACTCACTTGAGGGCATCTTCTCGCAATAGCAAGGTTTGAAGGTAGATTGTTGGACAAACATTTTCATAAGAAAATAATGATCTTCGGGGGGCATAGTTTAGCAAGCATTGGGTGCCACACCAATCTCCATATGGAATTGTCCGATGGGCCAGGTAGCCTAACTTGGTCAGCCAAGAATCTGTATGCTGCCTTGGACGAAAGATCTCCATTGGAAGTAAACGGCCATACCATACAATCCTCCGTAGCATCATTAAAAATTGGTGTTCTGCAGATCCTCTGAACAGACTGTTCATCAAATATGCGATTAATAAGATCAAGGTTCTAGGCACCGTCTGAGATTAGCTCTTTGACCATAATCGGTTTGAGATTTGTAGAGAATCTCATGATGGGCGGTTCCCTACGATCAAGAATCCAATTGTGTTCCCAGATATTTACATTGCCTCCGTCCTTGATCTTCCAAAGGCCACCTTTGAGAATTTGAGATCTAGCGGCCAGGAGATTCTTCCAAGTCTGTGAAGCATGCCGGCTATTTTTTGCTTCCCAAATGCTGTAATGCCTAAGATATCTGTGTTGTAGAATTTTGACCCAGAGCTTCTGACTATCATGAGTGAAAACCCAGAGTAGTTTCATGATTCTGGCTTGGTTCATAAGGTTAAAGTCCCGGATCCCAAGCCCTGCGCATCCTTTAGACTGCTTTATAGACTGCCACGAAGAGAAATGAATCCTCCTCCCTGAATTCGGACCGTGAGCCCACCAGAACTCTCTTTGCATCTTGTCAAGCTTCTTGATAACATCCGCTGGCATTTTGTAAATAGACATGAGGTGGGCCGGCATTTGATTTAAGGTGGAATTAATCAACACAGTTCTCCCACTGGTTGAAAGCAGGCTAGATTTCCAAGATACCAGTTTGGACTGACAATTTGCAATAAGTTTCTCATAATTTGATTTTCCCAGCTTATCTTGAGCTATGGGGATCCCCAAATAAAACTCCGATGAAGGTCTTCTAGGAACCCCAGAAATTGCACAAATAGAATCTCTGATCTGATGCGAAACATTTCTGCTAAAAGCAATGTTGGATTTGGCCAAATTGACTGCCTGACCGGATTGGTCCTCATAAAGCTTGAGAATTTCCATAATGTTCTGTATTTCCTGGACAGTAGCAGCTCCACAAATGACAAGATCATCGACAAACATAAGGTGGGTAATCCTAGGACCGCCTCTACTAACATAGGTTCCTGAAATCCTTCCTTGCTCCACCGCTTCATTAATAAGTTTAGTAAGGTACTTAACACACATAATGAAAATGTAAGGTGAAAGTGGGCATCCTTGGCGAATACCCTAGTTGGTTCGATAAAACCAACACTCTGGCCATTAATGTTAAGAGAGAAAGTGGCTGAAGTAATGCACTCCATAATCAGGTTCACAAGATGATCCGGGAAACCAAAATAAGACAAAGTGTTTTTTATAAAAGGCCATCTAAGACTGTCATAAGCCTTACGGATGTCCAGCTTGAGCATGAAAGACCCTACTCTCCCCTTCTTGAATTTGAAAGCATTCAGAATTTCCTGGACAATAATGATATTGTCCAGACCCGATCTACCAGGAACAAAAGCGGTTTGAGTTTCCGAAACCAACCGACAAAGCAAGGGTTTAATTCTGGAAGCAATAAGCTTGGTGAATAATTTAAGGACGACATTACAGAGACTAATAGGCCTGAAATCATCCGGAGTCTTGGGGGTTAGCCTTCTTGGGGATGAGGGTGATGTTTGTATGGTTCAAACCAGGGGGAATCTGGCCAGTTAGGATAATCTTGTTGATGAGTTTAGTGATCTCGTGACAGACAGTGGGCCAGAGTTGTTGGAAGAACAAGGGGGGATCCCGTCTGGCCCAGGAGCTTTCTCGGCCTTCATGGAGAAAAGAATCGACTTAATTTCGTCCAAAGAAGGATTTCCCAGCAGATTGGTCAAAGGGCTGGAGGGCGTGGGATGAGTAGAATGGATTGGAATATTGAAGGATGGGCTGATGAAATTATCGGTATACAAGTTTTGGAAAAAGGTGCAAAAAATGGAGACTATATCCTCCGGTTTGCCGCCCCACTCCCCATCCAACATCCGAATACCAAGGACTTGATGCCACCTTCTCCTGGCAACGCCCTTAGCCTGAAAAAATTTAGTGCATCTATCTCTGTATTTACTTCATGTTAGTTGAAACTATATTGTATTGTGTATTGTATCTTTTAGTAACCGTATGGAAAAACACACTATACAAGCAAATATCAGCTCCTACCCCTTTTGGTAGCATGGTGTTATCACTTATCAGTTAAGTGTTATATTTCTCAAAAGTAGGGATGCAAACAAACTAATACACTCGACTTGACTTGTTTATTATGTTAAATGAACAAACTTGAACAAAAAATAAATCTCGACTCGTTAAACGAGTCGAGCTTGGACAAACTCTTGCTCGGTTCGATAAAAACTCGACTTGGCTCATTTATTATGTTAAATGAACAAACTTGAACAAAAAATAAAGCTCGACTCATTAAACTAGTCGAGCTTGAACAGACTTCTACTCGGCTCGATAAACTCGTGAACAACTTGACTAAATATTATATTATATATTTATTTTTAAATTTTAAATTATGAGTATTAATAATTTTATATTATCACTTAAATATTTTAAAAATTGAGTTTAAACTTATATTGAGTTTCATAAATGAGTTAAATCTAGAGTTTCACAAATGACTTTTCATTGATTTCGAGTTTTACAAAAGAATTTGTATATAACTTAAGCTTGAATGTGATATGAATTTTAGTCTAACTACTGCTCGGGTTCGAGTTCGACTCGGCTCGATTAATAAACGAATCAAATTTGAATAAGAGTTTCACATATTCGCTAAAACTCGAGCTCGAACTCGAACTCGTGTAAAATAAAACGAGTCGAGCTTAAACACTATATTACTCGACTCGGCTCGGCTTGTTTGCACCCCTACTCAAAAGAAAGGGAGCCCATTTCACCCTCGGGTTTTTGGTTCTGACCAGCAAAAATTATTGATATTTTTTACCCTAAAAATGTCCCAGGTTATTAGTTTCTATGATGCTAAACAGATTTATCTAATAACATATAAAAGAAATTTATTATTTTTTATAAAGTATAAACTTAGAATTTTAGTTATTTTTTAAATTGGATCAAAATGAAGGTTATGGGAAGATTTCTTCAAGAGGTGGGTGTTATGGAAAGCCCTTCGGATACTGCTAGGGTTTTACTCTGTGGATCTCTTCCTTGTTATTGTTTCCCCGCTTTCGCCGTTACCTCCCACGGCGTTCCGCACCTCCCACTACCAGCCATGGCGACCGCTGCTGCCAGATCCGCGCTCCGCTCTTCTTCTCTCAGAAGCGCCGCTGCGAGAGTCATTTCGCCGGGGACTAGACCCGCCGCACGCCCGGCCGCTGCGAGAGTCATGTTTGTATGGTTCAAACCAGGGGGAATCTGGCCAGTTAGGATAATCTTGTTGATGAGTTTAGTGATCTCGTGACAGACAGTGGGCCAGAGTTGTTGGAAGAACAAGGGGGGATCCCGTCTGGCCCAGGAGCTTTCTCGGCCTTCATGGAGAAAAGAATCGACTTAATTTCGTCCAAAGAAGGATTTCCCAGCAGATTGGTCAAAGGGCTGGAGGGCGTGGGATGAGTAGAATGGATTGGAATATTGAAGGATGGGCTGATGAAATTATCAGTATACAAGTTTTGGAAAAAGGTGCAAAAAATGGAGACTATATCCTCCGGTTTGCAGCTCCACTCCCCATCCAACATCCGAATACCAAGGATTTGATGCCACCTTCTCCTGGCAACGACCTTAGCCTGAAAAAATTTAGTGCATCTATCTCTGTATTTACTTCATGTTAGTTGAAACTATATTGTATTGTGTATTGTATCTTTTAGTAACCGTATGGAAAAACACACTATACAAGCAAATATCAGCTCCTACCCCTTTTGGTAGCATGGTGTTATCACTTATCAGTTAAGTGTTATATTTCTCAAAAGTAGGGATGCAAACAAACTAATACACTCGACTTGACTTGTTTATTATGTTAAATGAACAAACTTGAACAAAAAATAAATCTCGACTCGTTAAACGAGTCGAGCTTGGACAAACTCTTGCTCGGTTCGATAAAAACTCGACTTGGCTCATTTATTACGTTAAATGAACAAAAAATAAAGCTCGACTCATTAAACTAGTCGAGCTTGAACAGACTTCTACTCCGCTCGATAAACTCGTGAACAACTTGACTAAATATTATATTATATATTTATTTTTAAATTTTAAATTATGAGTATTAATAATTTTATATTATCACTTAAATATATTAAATGTTTTAAAAATTGAGTTTAAACTTATATTGAGTTTCATAAATGAGTTAAATCTAGAGTTTCACAAATGACTTTTCATTGATTTCGAGTTTTACAAAAGAATTTGTATATAACTTAAGCTTGAATGTGATATGAATTTTAGTCTAACTACTGCTCGGGTTCGAGTTCGACTCGGCTCGATTAATAAACGAATCAAATTTGAATAAGAGTTTCACATATTCGCTAAAACTCGAGCTCGAACTCGAACTCGTGTAAAATAAAACGAGTCGAGCTTAAACACTATATTACTCGACTCGGCTCGGCTTGTTTGCACCCCTACTCAAAAGAAAGGGAGCCCATTTCACCCTCGGGTTTTTTGTTCTGACCAGCAAAAATTATTGATATTTTTTACCCTAAAAATGTCCCAGGTTATTAGTTTCTATGATGCTAAACAGATTTATCTAATAACATATAAAAGAAATTTATTATTTTTTATAAAGTATAAACTTAGAATTTTAGTTATTTTTTAAATTGGATCAAAATGAAGGTTATGGGAAGATTTCTTCAAGAGGTGGGTGTTATGGAAAGCCCTTCGGATACTGCTAGGGTTTTACTCTGTGGATCTCTTCCTTGTTATTGTTTCCCCGCTTTCGCCGTTACCTCCCACGGCGTTCCGCACCTCCCACTACCAGCCATGGCGACCGCTGCTGCCAGATCCGCGCTCCGCTCTTCTTCTCTCAGAAGCGCCGCTGCGAGAGTCATTTCGCCGGGGACTAGACCCGCCGCACGCCCGGCCGCTGCACGGCTTCGCCCCATGGCTACCCCGCGCTTTCTACTCAGGCAGAGCAGCTTCATCAATTTTATCCCCCGACCGTCTTCTCTGCAACCCCTGGGTTTCCGGCCGTTGCGATTCCATTTATTTATGTGCGTCTGTTCATGAAGGTCCCCGGTGGAGATGAGCAGCTTCTGCTTGGAGTCCCTGCTGCCAATGCACAGTGCCACTGCGTCCGCTCTGATGACGTCGATGCTCTCCATTTCTCACCGCGCTGGTGGCCGGCTTTCTGAAGGTACGCAATGTTCTCCCTCTTGTTTTCCGCTCTCAAAAAGTTTTCTTTATCTTTTTTCCTGTCAGCTTTTGTTGGCGTTGTCCAACTCCTCCCCTCTGTCTAGTCCGATTTTATATTTTAATCTGTTACCGGGCAAATTGCTCTTAAAAATTTTGAACTTAGGAAATTGTTTCCCTTGAGTATGTCCCACTCCCATTAGGTGACTGTAAGTATAAGGTTTGCTAGCATGGATGATAGCCGAGATTCTGGAATTTTCAGGTTCAAGGAAATTTTGTTCGAGGGCATATCAACTGTATTGGACTTGGACCTTGCTTGTTTTCTCACATGAAAAATCATGTAGGAGCATAAGTGAACTTCGGTATTTGATAGTCAGTACTCAAGATATTGCCCATAAAGTTATGAAAACTCATCCAACGATTTTGACCTTGTCGATAATGTAGTCAGGGGAGGCAACCATTGGGTCATCTTGCATCAATTATCACACCTCATTGCTTCCATGATGGACGCTTTCCATGTACTAACATTAAATCCAATGGTGTACCTGTTTAAGTAGCATTGTTGTGCAGGTAAACATTGTAATACCCAGGTATAAGAATATGTTAACAGATTAAATCAGTGAATTACCAACAACAACAGTTAACTACTTTTTAAATATTGTTGTTGAGTTTAAAAAAACTATAAAGTTAAAACATATTTTGTTGGAAGTAATCAGTAGTCCTATGACGAGTGACATCTTGGGAAGACTGTTAATTAGTATATTTGTTGGTTCAAGTGACTATCTTTCCAGAATGATAGTTTTGTGGACTCCTAATGGTAATGCCAACTTCTTTGTGAAATCCACTTGTATGAGTTTCGCATGGGGAGGCATAGAGATATCGTGGTACAAGTTTGTTTTGTTGGCTATGTTCCCTTTAGAGATCAGATTGTTCTTGTGGAAGATTTGTAGGAGTAGACTCCCTACCAAAGTTTACATCAACATTTTCTTCAAGATGGGTTTAGTGCCTTGTGTGTTTTGTGAGCTATGGGTGGAAGACACTGATATCCTCTTTGTGCGCTGTGGAGTCATTAATTACTTATGGACCTTACACTTTAAAAACCGGAAGTTGTAGTGGCAGGGTCCTTCATCAACCATCTCTCTTATTCAGCTTCGGAGTAGCTGGTGTTCGTGGAGTAGCCAGCCTCCACCGTGGAGTCTTTTTCTCTCTGCCTTTCTGTGGTCTGTCTATTGGGACTACGCAGAACCAGAAGCTTTTGATGATCATTTTCAGAATCCCTCGTCTATTCTTTTGCATGCCGCACTTTTTGTCAAGGGCTGATTCTTCTCCTATTAAGCAACCAAGCCGGATGCCAAATTCTGGGGCGACCTTCTCTTGGGGTGGAAGTCTTTGTGCTTGTAATCTGTGGTTCGATGTGTATGTAGGTTGGGGTTTTGTCAGTTTTTTGGATCACCTTCCTGGTGTTCTACCATCTTGGTAGTGAGCGGGATGGTTTTTGTTGTGCTGTTGTGCATTTCCCTGCTGCTCCTTTTTGTTGTATGTTTTCTTCTTCAACATAATGAATCATGACTTTGTCACCTTCAATAAAAAATTGTTGAGTCCAGTAGCTAATATAATTGTTACATATAGTATCATGGTCATGACTCAGCCTGAAGGTTTTACTTACCTTAGTGATGATACATGATGTGTCTGTAGTTTCAATGAAGATGTTAAGCCTTTAGGGGAGAGTATATTGTAATACCTTGGTATAAAAATATCTTAGGAGATTAAATAGGTGGCTAGGAACAAAAATAATTAACTATTATTCAGAGGTTGAGTTGAAAGAACCCCAAACTTTTAAGCATACTTGTTGGGAGTAGTCCCAAGATAGATGATCTCCTAGGAGAGCTACCAATTAGCGTAGGTGTTAATACAGTTAGTTAATGTAATCATTACAATCATGATCAATCAGGTACAAGTTGCCTAGAATTTAATAATCATCAATTTGTTAGCTAAACTCATCAAAAAAATTTAATGTTCCTTACAGAGTTAAGGAGGCCACCTCAAGAAGGTGGAGTTGGGTGGAGTCTGCCTCATTGCCAAAAGGGAATGAGGCTTCACCCTCACCTGATCTCAACTACTTTTGATGGGATTTAATGCAGGTCAACATATAATGTCAACAAACATCTATTTCCAATTTATCTAATCACCTGAATGTGCTTTATTAAGCAAGTATGTCTCTGGGACCAATCTGATCAGAATCGTGATTTTGCACCCCAAATGGATTTTTGGCCAACCAATCTGCTCACTGATCCTCAGTTTACTTTCTTTACCCAATGTTCTGGTTCCATATTAGGGCTAGTTCCCACGACTAGGGTAGAGTTCAGTAGCATGGTTTGGAAGATCTGCTAATCTAGGTTGGGATTGGTATCCAGGATCCTGCTAACCCTGACTAGCTCTGCCTTATTTGAAGTTATTCTGGCCAATTTCTGGTCAATCTGAATAGTTATTGGCATCCCTAATCCAAATGGATGTTCCTATCCTGTTATCTTGGCATGGTCGCATGATATCTACATTGTTGGACATTTGGAAGAAGCATTTTGTTTACAAATTGCAAAAGGAAGGATGGAGGGCACAATGATGAATTTAAAATTATGGACATTTATATTTGTGCAAAAATTAGAGGCAATTTTGAACTTTCTTTAATATGATATTCGAAAGCACATTATAATGCAAACTATATTGTTTTCAGGGCAAATGGTATTATTAAATATCAACAATTCTGGAAGTTCTTTGGCATTTGTGCTAGATCAACTCATCTTATACAGAATCATGAAGTTTCTCAGTCTTTTCCCTCCTATTCCATTTCTTGGACTTCTATTAAAAAGACACTTTTTCCTTTGTAGGCCAAGATGAAACTAGATGATGACCAAGCAGGAAAAGGTGAAATTTTAATCTTTCAGCTTGGCACCAGTTTTGCAAGCATTTTATCATCAGGAGAGCAAGTAGAAGACCTTTATTTTTGAAGTGTCAATCCAGTAATGTTTCTTGATTGAAGATTGTGTTCTCAACTGTCTGATCTTTATTTTTCTGTTTCCCACTCTCAAGAGGTAATTGTGGAGCAAGTGAAAGGACATTGGAAAAATAAAAATGAAGTAGTGCACTGGATAACAAATTTACCTTTATGTGTCCGAGTAGTTAGGCAGGATTCAATTTTTGTCCCTCTTCTCTTCTCTATCTTTTTTCCAACATTATTTCTTTCATATCATATGTCTGAAAAACGAGGATGATAGCAGCTTTTTTAAAGGTCAGTATATTGCATGGAAGAAAGTATATAACTGGCAAACAAAATTAAAATAACACAAGGACCACTACCAAGATGGTTGCAGTTCTCAAATTTATAAAAACAAATTGCCTCCATTGGATAAGGTTGACACCAAAAGAAGCCCAGACCAAGTGCGATCCAGAGTGCACAAAATTGCAATTCCTGATGAAGAGGGCCATGTATATTTTTCTTCAAAAATCCTCCTGCTCCGGGCTTTCCAAATTGCCCAATGCATCGCAAGCAATGCCAGGAGTAGGAACTCTGGATATTTCAAGCCTCCCTCCAGGGCAATAACTTTCCCACTGTAATAATAGAGAATGAACAGCCTCATGATCAGCCCATTGCATGTTTCAAACTTTGAAAAGTGTGAGCCTCAAGGAGTTGATAATGTCACATTTTAAAAGCAGATGGTCTAGTGTTGATAATGCCACAAGGAGTTGATAGCAGATATTCAGATTTTTTACATAGGCTCAGGTTGGAACCTAATATATTTTGCGGTGTCTTAGCACCTAATCCTTGTGGAAGGACATTGGTAGATTATGTTCATGGCCTCCTGCTTTTGCAAAGCAGTTTTAGACTGAGTTTTGTCAGTGCAGTTAACCCATTAACCATTTGAAAATTACCTTTTAGTAATTTTTCTTTAATACTTTGGTGTAATTAATGATCAGCCAGTTTATATATTTTTGAAGGTGGTGAAGGTTGCAATTCATTTATTGGTTAAATAAGAAAGAATCAGTTACAAAGGATTTGAAAGGATAAGAGCAGGACAAAGAAGGTGAAAGATAAGAAGAGTAGATACCGAAGGGATACTACCGATGATGTTCATTTCAGCCAGTTCATATCGAGGAGGTCTCAGGATAACTTTTCATGTTTTGGTGAGAAGGAACTGTGAATCACTTGTTTAGCATTTGACATTTATATTTGGCTATCTGGAGAACGTATTGAAGAAAAAATACAATCAATTGGTGGACATGAAGTGAAACGGCCCAAAATCTTTGGGTGGAGCAGTAATTTTAAATCATATCAACTGCTGCATTAGTAACTAGAAAGAGCAAGGGAAAGCTGGCTTCTTACTGTCATTAGAAGGAATCCTGGATCAGATAGTGGGACTTGTTTGACTATTCAGTGCTCTATGTGGAAGTTAAACAGGTAGGCAATCTATTGGCTGGGTGGATTGTATTAGTCTATGTTATCAAAGGCGGTTGAGGTGACCACCTAGTCTAGGTGACCACCTAGTCTACAAGGTGAGATGATGTGGTGCCCTCTGCACCTTAAGTAGGCTTAGATTGCCTAGGCGATCACGTCTACCACCACCGTTGCCAAGGCAGACATTTCTGGTGCCTCTGTACCTCATGACACCTCAAAGAAGACCCTGGAGTACTGTTCTAGGGATTCCAGTGGCTGCGAGAGGGAAGGCTCGACGGGTCACCAGTGTGCCTCCCCCCCCCCCTTCTCAGCCCTTACCAGGTGGGGGAGATGGGATGCATCATGGGTCTAGCCAGCACCCGGCCACTCCTCTCATCTCATCCTTCTCTCCTCCATTTTTGTCATTACCTCCTTGTGGTGCTTCTGTCCATATTCCATGTTCCTCCATAATTGTCATTACCTCCTTGTTCTTCTGTCAAGATTCCCTGTTCCTGCACCATACAGAAGCTGCTCTACACTAAACCCGTATGTGGCGCCAGCCCTCCCCCAACCAAGTCACGATGCCCCTGCCTTTCCTTCCTTTGTCATGTGACTGACATTTCCAGACACACGCATGACGCACCCCACCACAGTCGCACATATCCCTTGTACAGAGCTTCCTTGGGCTCCCCTCCCCTCTCCTGTGCTGCGGTGTGGAAGACCAGCCAGCTGGGTTGGTGTGAACCAAACCAACCTAGGCCAAACCATATCAAGCCAACTTAGGCAGTTCATCTGAGTCAGACCTGATCAATCTGATTCTGTTCGGGTTAGACCCCGCAGTACACATGGCCCTGATTATCAAGCTCAAAGATGAATAGATGTCACATGTACATGGTCACATTAGTTTTGGGGTGATCAAGACAGCCAAATTTGATAGAATAGAAAATATATGAGTGACAAATAATATATAAAAATGATCAATAACAATGACAATGTAAATCAATTAATAATAAAGAAATGTATGGTTAAACGGACTAAATAACGTGAATACTTAATTAGAACTACTCAATTACGTTAATTTGTAGCAACTACTAGTAAATATCGATAAAATTACTTAATCATAATCATTATTTCATCCAAATATATATGTATAATTAAATTAACTATTAAAACCAGTTTTTTTTCAAACCACTCAATTATGTGATATGGATACTTAATTAGTATTATTTATTCCTAAATTAGATAAAGTAATAAGGTAATATGCAGCTTGCCTAGGTGATGTGTTGAAAACAACAATGGTGGTGTTATCTTACCTTTTATGGAGCTTCTCATTGGAGGTAAAAGGATCACCACCGGTGCTGAGTTACCAAGTCTATCCAGCTTGAATTCCAACACGTACAAGGGAATTAAGGGAGATTTGGGGCATGCTTCTAGGTGCCACTGAGAAAATTCGACGGATTCAGAAAGACATCATATACATGCTCAGTGAGCTGTGGGAGGTGTGATGCGGGCTGACCAAGTGATACCGGCAGTGAGCCGCTCATTTGGAGGCTTCTGGACCTGTCTCACATCAATGCCTTCAAATTTTAGTAGCTTGTATAATGTGCTAACAGATATTTCTTGGTCATTGAACTTTTTGTGGAACTGAAATTTATTTCTGTTGCATTCTGCGTTGCTTTCCATGAGAGAACTTGCCTCTGGGAACACTTTTTCCTAATTACTGTTTCTTGTCTGTGTGTAACATGCTGCAGATGAGCATAGAACTACGGATGCTTTTTTCTACTTTCATTTCTTTTGGACGATAAAATATTGAAGATGTACTTCTGGGGAAGGTTTTTGAATATAATTAGAAAAAACCTTTTGCCTTCTTTTCACTTCACTCGTTACATTTGAATCAAATGTACTCTTTTATGAGCTTTGGTGGCTTTTATCTCCAGTCTAAGGATTCAATTATTTTATCTTTAGCTTCCCTCAATATTTATTTTCACACGGAGGAAAATACTGATGCTTTTGCATTGAATCAGCTGGCAGTGATGACGTGTGACAAACCCTAGGTGGAGTACCGAATTTGTGTCTTGAAGTTTTTCTTGCAGTCCTCAACAGACCATAAGGTGCTGTATGGCATTTGTGATGAATATAACTCCTTATTCTTTCTTGCCTTTGTGAGGCTGCTGTAATGAAAAGAATAAACTATGGTCTCAAATCAAATATAATATCCTACCTCTTGGACGCTATGTTGGACGTTCTGTAGAAAGACTCTTCGTCCACGTCTTCACTTTTGAAAAAGATTCATGATGGACACACGATGTGATCATAGACATTAGAAATGATGTTTCACCATCAATCAACATGGAGATGCTCATGCGTAGTGATTTTAGCAGTAAAATTATAATAAAGAGCAATTCCAGTCTGCTGGCATCTCTTCCATTTCATAATTAGGTTTTATGTGTATATATAGAGGTATATGCAATTTGTTGTTTCTATTCATCATTTAGATGCCTTTCTTCTGTATTTCTGTAACGTTGGACCTTCTGAGTGCTTCCCGTTTGTTGCTACACGTTACCTGCCATTGTTTGCCATAGATTGATGGAAGATGTAGCTCATCGTGTGGTTAACAATGTGAACAATCACCGTTTGATGGATGTTTATGAAAAAATTAGTCTGATCAAAATGAAAAATCTGTGCTTGCAGCTAGCAATGACGACGCATGACAGATTTTCAAGTGGAGGAAAACAATAATCATACGCAGACCTTTTGCAATGTTAGAATCCTTAGCTGATCATTGTTCAATGATCGATCCAAATTACAAATAGCAGTGGTTCTTGACAATTGAACCCTGAAGAGTTGGCAGTTTGTTTTGATTGGTTTTGACATGCTCTGCTTGATTCTTCTCCGGGGCCTTCAGCATTTGCCGTTGAATCAAACAATTTGTTCTCATGATGCTGGATTAAATATGAAATATGATGTTGACTAAACAATTTCCTGAGAATTCCGTTTATACAGCGAGGATCTAGAACATCCTTATCCTACGCTCCAATCAAGGATACTGGTCTCCTTTATGCTACTGCCGTGCAGATCTGTGCACACTTGTTAGTTGTTAATTCGCGTAATGACTTCGGTTTTAGCATTGTGACCCGTGCGATATTTTCTCTGAATACTTCCCCTGCTGCTCCGGTTCACAATTTCTTTTTTCTCGTCTCCTTGAGGATGGAACTATATAATCTCAGAAATAAAGCATGCCTTTTATCAAGCGGATCAATTGTTGATGTGTAAAAATTCTAATTAGAGCTAAATATGTTGTTTGACATTCAAGTTTTCTTACTTTCCATTGCCCCTTTGCAACTACACAAAATCATTCTTGTATTGTAGATGGATGACTAAATGGTTCGATGGGAGCACTCCAGCACCTGTACTCTTGGCGCCTTTCTTTTGAACTGTGAATGTGGTTAGGGTCGAAGGATTTTCACAGCTTTATGGGATTATTGCCTCGAACTTGGTGAGTCTCTCATGCCTCCTTTTGCCTGTCATGCTGTATTTTCTGAGCAATTGGGGGAACTTTGGGACAATCTCTTTTGCAAGCAATGGCAAGAAGCCTGCCCCCCTTTTGTTTCTTTCGCACTTCCGAACTTCAAGTTAACATGCAGCACACTGTAACGGACCATGATGACCAGTCATCCACGAAGATCTCGGCACCTCGGTGGTTAAGATTTTGGTTCTTGGCCGATATTCTTCTGGAACAAATTTAATTGACTCACTTTTCTGATTGAAAAAAAAAAGAATAATAAGGAGGTATGTTTGTTAATGCTTACATATTAGTATATTCACTGAAATGTGAACTCATGTGGTTGCATTAGGGGAAAGAATCACGGGGGTTTCATAACCGGGGTTGCTAGATCCAAGCTTTGTTATGTTCGGGCCTTCTTTGTTTGACTCGACGAACAGGTCTCGTCGTGTTCTTGTCGAACCTACCTTTGCATTTGGCTCGTACCAACCATGGAGACCCGAGTCTCTCGTTCTTGGTTGTCTCCATTCAATTCCGTCGGCAGGCAGGAACCCACCCTTGTTGGCATTCTGACGGATGGGCGTCCACATCTCACCAGAGGTGTCAACATCAGTCATGCTGACCGGGAACTTCACCTCATCGCTCGGACTTGCTCTTAGGGAAAGAAACATTAATATATATATAAATATATTTTAAAATAAAAATCAAAACTGGTTGGCCTAATCCCAGTTTATGAAGGTGGTCAGGGAATGATAAGATCAAAAGTTTTCAATAGGGTGTTTGGTTACGTTTTTCTTTCTTTTTTTTTACTTAAATTCTAAAAATAAAAGAGATCTGTATTTTTTAAGTTTTCTATTTTTTTAAAAATATTGTACTCTCTCTCTTGAAACTCTTTTTGATCCAAAATAAGAAATGATTCTTTTTCAAGATAGACAGAACCGAAATGGTCAATTCTTTTTCAAGATAGACAGAACCGAAATGGTCAACTCTCTCTCTCTCTCTCTCTCTCTCTCTGTGTGTGGCAGCAATTCAGTGCAGGCATGGACGTGGTCGCTCTCCCTCTCTTTTGCGATGGACTCCGTCGATCTTGATGCCGAAGGTTCCTAGCGGTTTCTGGCCATCCCAACTGGCCTTTCCCCTGCTCTTCTTATCCGTTGCCCTCATTGCTCTGCATTGCCGGTGATTGTTCTCAGTATGTCTCCTTGCATTTTTTCTTCAAGTGGTAGTAGATTCTCCTCCACTCGTGCGGTGGCGTCAGAGTGCGAGGAGATGGAGACTTTTTCATGTTTCGCTTCTTGCGGAGACCGAATTCTCTGATGTGGGCACTTGAGAGAGTTCGGTCAACCTTCTTACATATGACTTGACAAGATGGTGGTTTGACATATTCAAATCACTATCTTGTCACTCTCTTGTCAGCTCCTATGTGAGAGGGGCTGATCGGACCCTCCCTCAGGTGTTCACCTGAGGGGATCTGGTGTCTTCTTGCGAGGGTCGTTTTGCGGTGCCCCTTCTACGGTCTTCGGCGGTGGCGGTGCCGCCTTCTTTTTCTCTCGCGGCTTTAGCTTCTCTCTCACAACGGACAGACATCAAGATGCGGCTTCTCTCTCACAGCAGACGGAATCTAGCGAAGGAGGGTCTGGGGGGCTATGGCAAAGGAGGGTTGGAGGAGGAGGTTGTGTCGTCACGATCCACTAAGGTGGGAGAGGGAGGGGGTTTGGGGGTCGGCAGTGCTGCATGTGCTGCAACAACGGAGGAGATGTGGGGGGAGGGATCGACGGATGGGGGCGTGGGATCTACGGATGGAGATACGGGGGCTACAGCAGAGGGTTGGAGGGGTGGCGTGCTCCAGTTGGAGATTGCGGTAATTCCTTCCACCCGGGGACTAAGGCGATCTTAACTCTTGGAGGAGGAGGTCGCACCGTCGTGGTCCAGGTCCAGAGGTGGACATGGCTACGTCTGTTATGGAATTGAAAATAATGTTTCCAAATGTGCCTTTATAATGGGGGGGGGGCGAGGTGTTGGTTCGCTTGTTTTTATAATTTTAAAATTAAAATTTAGGTGAATCTTTATTCTAAAAATAGAACTGTATCAATATTAAAATTGCGCCTCCCTCTCCTTGGTTGCAAGACAGGACATCCGAGCATGCAAATTTGTCCTCTTCTTCACTCCACCGCCACTTGATCCAATGGGATCACGCCACGTGCGCCCCGGGGCCCGGGGTCTTAACTCTTTCCGCCAACGCCCAACCCCCAACTCCGCCGTGCGTCGCTGTCTTGGTCTGATAAAAAAAAATCGTTCCTTTCTACCCGGCGAGTTCCTTCTCGCCATGTCCTGTTCGCCACTCCTTAGCTTCCGCTCCGGCCAAAGGCGGATCCCTTCCTTCGCCTCGCCGGCACGGCGATGGAGAGATCGGACTCCTCCGTCTCGAAACCCGAGAGCCCACCTCCTCCCCCGCCCCGCCGCCGCCGCTGCGCCGCCTGGGCCTGCTGCGCCGTCGTCTCCGCCATCCTCCTGCTGGCCCTCGTCGTCCTCGTCCTCGCCCTCACCGTCTTCAAGCCCCGCGACCCGACGACGACCCTCGTCTCCGTCGCCGTCGGCGGCGTCTCCCCGCGCGTGACCTTCCCCGTCGTGCGCGTCCAGCTCAACGTCACCCTCGACCTGGACCTGCTCGTCCACAACCCGAACCGCGCCTCCTTCTCCCACGCCGCCGGCG
The DNA here is from genome assembly GCA_036172225.1 of Cryptocoryne crispatula var. balansae. NCBI lineage: Eukaryota > Viridiplantae > Streptophyta > Magnoliopsida > Alismatales > Araceae > Cryptocoryne > Cryptocoryne crispatula. Next base: position 10,720,994 of record CM069919.1, read on the forward strand.
CCGCGGAGATCTTCTACCGGGGGACCAAGGTCGGGGACGTCGCGGTGGCGCCGGGCCGGATCCCCGCGCGCGGGTCGGACCACGCGTACTGCCGGCTGACGGTGGAGGCGGAGCGGCTCGCCGGCGACCTGGGCGCCCTGGTGGCGGACGTGCTGGGGGGCCGGGTGGCGTTCGAGTCGTCGGCCCGGATACCCGGGCGGGTGAGGCTGCTGGGGTTCGTGAAGAAGCACGTCGTGGCCGTCAGCGACTGCCGCATCGTGATCGGGTTCCCGCAGCTCCGCCTGCTGGAGCAGCAGTGCCGCCAGAAAACCGAGCTCTGACGGCGGAGCACCGGGTGACGACGGCCGGACCGGCGGTGGTCTTTACGGCCCACACGATGCCCATGGACACACGGACACGGACACTCTCTCTCTCTCTCTCTCTCTCTCTCTCTCTCGTGGAGGGAGGTGTTTTTAGGTAGAGATATTTATTGTTTGGGAGGCATGATATTTCGAGTACATAAAATTTTTATTTTTGCGAAAATATTGAAAGGGGTAAGAACTGCGGGGACTGATGTGCAACAAGTCCGAAATTTTAATTTTATGTCCGACTTCTTGGTTTGTAGGGAAATTAAGTATTGAATTTTATTTAAATCTACGTTACCTATGCGAAGAATTACAGATGAAAAGGTTGGTGTTCCTCCAACCAGTGTAGTGCGCAGTTACGTCCGTGAACAAGTCGGATTAGGTAGCAGAATCATCGAGTTTTGATTCTGATTCCGAAAAAGATTAAGAGTTCTAATTCTGATAATTCCAGAATCACTATATTTCAAAAATAAGTCAATAATACACATATAATTATTAAACTTTGATATAATTTTCTTAAAATTTTATTTTTATCATTTTACCGATATATATTATATTTTATAATTTATTTAACTTTATTTTATTTCTCTGATTTAAGTGACTATCTTCTTTTGATCAAAAAATCTCAAGCCCCAAAACATATTTTAGAACCCCTAAACACTTGATCCGAAAATTGTCGGACAAGAATTTTTGAACATAAACATTGTCCTTTTAATTGTTTCCACCCACTAGTATATTATTCACATACATTAGTATAGGAATAAAATCAATACCATTTAAACGAGTAAACAAAGAATGATCAACTCTTGATTGATGAAATTCTACTGCACATATGACTTGCATTAACTTCTAAAGCCAGGACCTAAATGCCTATTTCAACCCATAGATGGACTTTCAAAGTTTGCAAATAATTCTCTCCCTCTCAACTTCAACACCCGAATGCACTTTCATGTATACTTCTTCAAGTAAATCTCCATTAAAAAAATGTACTGTTAACATCAAATTGACTCAAATGTCAACCATTAATGGGTGCTAATGAAAGCACGACTCTCAAGGTAGACAATTTTGCAACAGGAGCAAAAGTTTCAATATAATCAACACCTTCGATTTGTGAGAAATCTTTGACAACTAATCTAGCTTTATATCTAGAAATAGTACAATTAGGATTAAACTTTAGTTTATAAACTCATTTGCATCCAATAACTTTATTTTCGAAAGGCAACTCAACCAAATCTCATGTTTTATTATCACTCAAGGTTGTAAGTTCAACATCCATAGCTTGTCTCCACTCAATTTTTTTTGAGGCATCATCCTAAGAATTTGGCTCAAAAGATGAATCTAATACTGAAATAAAAGCAACATGATCATTACTAAACATGTAGAAACTGTTGATATGGATGAGCAACCTTATGAAGATTTGTAGTAAAAGAAGTATAATACTCCTTGAGATAAGCAAGAGTTTTTTTTAGCTCTGTGTGACACTCTTAAAGGAACCTCGCTCTGTATATCATTATCTGCACTGTCTTCAAATAGCCGAGGTAAACAACCTCCTGAATGAGGCAAATTTTGGATATATGGATGTACTAAAACATCATCAAGACAGTCTGTGGAAATTTGACTATCAACAGATGGCCAAGGAACAACATCTCTACTGGTCAAAACATCATTAGTAGACAAATCATACAATCTATAAGTCTTTTTTGATTGCTGGATATCTAAGAAAAATACTCATTGTACTTCTTGGATTAAATTTGTCGGAATCCAAATGAGTTGTAGAAGCAAACACAAACAACAAAAAGTTCTTAACCTTTGATAATGCGGAGATTTATTAAACAACCTCTCATGTGGAGTTCATCCTTTTAGGACAACTAAAGGTTGTCTATTTGTTAAGAAAGTAGTTGTAAGAACGCAATCACTCCACAATTCTTTTGGCATATGAACTTGAAATCACAAACTCCTTGTAGCACCTAAAATATGTCTATACTTTCTCTCCACCACACCATTTTGTTGAGAAGTAGTTACACATGTATGTTCATGCAAAACATCTTGATCTTTAATAAAATTTTGAAAATCATTTGAAAAAAATTTCAAAACTATCATCGGTTCTAATCTTCTTGATAAGAGCTTGAAACTACCAAGAAACATAAGAAAAAAACTCTGTCAAAAGAAAAAAACTTGTGATTTATACTTCATCGTATAAACTTGTGTAAACCAAATAAAAATATCAACTATATTAAGAAAAAAATGTGCTTTAGTTCTTGAAACAACATGATACGTTCCCATATATCAATGTTAAGAAGTTCAAAAGGAGAACTTGTAGTACTATCACTAGAATGAAATGGCAAATGACTTTGTTTGTCGAGAGGACAAACAGAACATCTAAAATTGGAACTAACTTTGCATGCAAAAATTTTTGTAAAGTAACTGATCTTTCATTTGAAAGGTGTCCCAAATGCTGATGCCCGAGTTCAATTTGAGATGTAACAATCTTTAAAAAATTGCAAATGTCATTGTTTGGATTGAAGAAGTACAATCCACCACGCCTAATGCCCTGCCCAATCATCGTCTTGTACTGTATATCCTGAATTAGAAAGTGATTCCAAAAGAAAGTTAATAAACAATTCTTGTCTTGTATCAATTGATGTACGCATAATAGATTGTACTTGGACTCCAAAACATGCAACACATTTGACAACCTACTATCCTCTGTCAATTGTAAGGAACCAACTCTAACAACATGAAGAGACGTATTATTTGGTAGTAAAATACTTTGATGAACTGACATTAAATTTGTGAAAATAGATTCAAGAGTTGTGTATATGCTCCCGAATCTAAAATCCAAGAAGAAAACACATTGGTAACACCATTACCTACCAAATTTACCCGATGTTCCACAGTATTGACATTTTTAAGCAATTTAACCAATTGCTTATACTGTTCAGTAGACAATGTATGCCCAGTTTCTTTAGACTGAATCTATAGAGCAACCTCTCTATCATAATTCTTCCGATTAAACTTGTAATTAGCAGGATAGCCAATGAGTTTGAAACACTTTTTCTTCGAATAACTTGTCATCTGACAGTGAGAACAAACTTCTTTTGATCTTGGCTTCTTGTATCTATCATTTGTTTCAGACAACATCGCATGATCATCTTGTTGAACCGATACCATAGCATGAGCATCCCGTCTAGCATGAACAAAAAAATTTCCGTTGTGCTTCATCCTGGAGTAGAAGAGAATAAGCTCTTCCAATGCTCAGTAAAGGATCCATAAAAGGAATTTGGCTCTGAACTCGTGAAAAAACATCATTCAGACCCATCGGAAATTGAATTAACTGCTTACAATTTTGAATTGAAATTGGCATTTACGGCTCAAACTGAGCCAATTCATCTCAATATCATTTCAAAGTTAAAAAATATTTCATCAAAGAATCATTCTATTGACGCAAGGTAGCAATCGATTGTTCAAGAAAATAAATTCTTTGACCATTTGAAGGTGAAAATCTATCCCGCAAATCACTCCAAACTTGACCTGCAGCAACCCTCTTCCATGCTATTAACCGAAGGAAGAAGATCTTGATGTTCAGAATTTAGCAACCACGAAAAAACCATACTATTAACCCTCTTCCAAGACTCAAATCATGGATCTCTTATGTCTGGCTTGCTAATCGTACCATCAACAAAAGCTAGCTTGTTTTTAGCCAAAAGAGTGATTACCAACGCTCATTGCCAAGTAAGAAAGTTACCTCCGACAAGAGGCGAAGGCATCAAAATAACTTTAGGACTATCCGACGGATGCAGAAAATAAGATCGT